>CM076582.1:383021008-383687771 GCA_034641835.2 Pinus albicaulis | reverse complement strand
ATCCTCTTCAAACTGATGAAAACATGGAAAATTAAACAAAACTGAAGGTAGAGCAAAGCAATCTAATGAATTCCACCTTTATAAATTGTTTGTTTAATTTAAGAAGAAAGGAGAAGGGAAATGATACACATAAACATCAATGAAATTACAATCACATAGAGAAACACACCATCAAAACACAGAGCCACATGGATCCCAAAGAGTGCTGCAAACCCTGGTCTATTTCTTTTCCAAAATTGCAGAGATGAAATGTACAATGAAGTGCCAAGCAATCCCAAGTGTCCAACCCTGAAAATGACTGAAGAAATACATGATATAGAAAATCCTAACTCATTCCCATGCCTCTAGGGGTCGAGCTCACCATTCTAGGAGTTGTTTCAACCATATCTAAACTAAGAACTAGAAAATAGGCAATGAAACAACTTGCCTCTATATGATAGGAAACTGATTCATTCACTTACATTTCACTTTTTGGTGAATGAATCTACTAAGATGAGTAAAAATGTGCCAAAATTACACCATGGTAATGAAATTACATCAATTTACATCAAGATTTACATGAAAAAGTCAAACTAGCCAAAACTAGGCGAAATTCTGAGCTGCTGAGTGAAAAATAGGCCAAATTTCCCTATGCGCCGTGCCTGAAATCTCTATGCGTAGCACAAATTTGAGGTTGAGTTTGAGGGCCTTACCAAAGTCGAAATTGAGTGTAGGATAGCTCGTTGGAAATCACTACCTATCTACTTTCCAACCCAAGTGGAATTTCTGAATTTGGTTGCCATTGGCCCCTCCAAAAATCCAATCTCCTAACACTTCTTCCTGTGTGTGCAAAAAGTGGCAGAAAGGTCATTTTTGAGGTGTTTTTGACCCTTCAGGCAACCCAAAACTTGTCAAAATCCTTAGGTAATGGGTAGGCATGCATAAATTTTGATGAGAAATATAGAAATGCAAAGTTTTCCTCCAGAAGAGCTTCCAATTATAAGCGCGTGCCAAGTGGCGCTACGCGTCGGGCAGAAAAATCTGTGTTTAGGCCAAAAAATTCAAAATTGACAAAAAGTTTTCCAAATTTCTTGAAATTTGGACTGAATGTCCACCGTCAAGCACTATTCTAGGCCAAAGAAGCTTCGGCCAAAATTTGGAGTCTATCATGCCTTTTACGATGCTTTAGTGCCCTCCTTAGCCTTGCCTTCAAGATCTTGATCCTCACTTTGCAAACATGAGTTCTGGCCCAATAATGATTCTTCATGTGCCTCAACATGTTATTTTCCTTTTTAGCCTTCTAGGTGCATGTAGTTTAGTGGTGGAATCATTGTCTCGGTCATAGAATGTATCAGTATCTGCCTCCATGATGTCCAAGGTCGATGCAAGGTCTATGTTGTCTTGTATGAGAATTTGGTGTTTTTGATTGGTTTTCCAAATATGGTAGCATGGGAGGGAATGTAGGGGAAATAGGGCAGTGGGGACAATGGGATTTAATCAAGTGATATTTATCTTTTGAAAACTTCTGATTTGATAAAATTAAGGACAAGGGACAGTCACTTAAATTTTTGAGATTTTGGGAAATTTTGCAAATGGGATAGGGACAATGGGAATGAGATGATGTGAATGGCTTTAGGGATGTGGGTGAATAGGGGATGGACTGTAGTGATAATATAATAGTGAGAGGGAGGAATAGACAAGGTGAGGAATGAAATTTTAGCACCAAAACAAATTTTAAACTCCAACTTCAAAACCCTAAGGGAACAATTCTTAACAAGAGGATAGGGTTTAAGTTTTTGGATTCAAAATATTATATTTCAATCTCAATCAATACCAAACATGAGTTATGAACAATAGGGGAATGGATTTAACTTACTCGAGCATGGAACAACCAAGCAAATATGATTTTGGAGAAGACTGGAATTTTTTTTATGTTTCGGGCCAATGCGCCGCACGCACAACCCAGTGCGTCGCGCCCTCCTTATACGCCGCGAAAATTCAAAAATACATAGTGAAGAGTGGCCCTATGCGCCGCGCTCAGCTTATGCGCTGCGCTCACTGGCCAGTGCGCTGCGATAATGAATTTCACCACAGTTTCGGCCTCCAATGCTATTTCTTCACTCCTTCACGATTTCTCTTAGCTCAATGCTATCTTTGGCATGCAAATGAATTGTTGGAACATAAAAATCATATTTGTACCAATGAATTTGATTTTTGATTTGAAAAACCCACTTTTGTAATGTTTGAAACCTTTGACACTTCACTTTAAAACTCTGTTTTGCTTCCTGGGGCCTTTTGGACTGATTGATGAGCTTTTGTCTATCTTTGCAGGGATAGTTGGCATGAAATTTGGCAAGGGAAACTAGGGTTGCGCATGAAGTACTTTACAACTGAAGAAACTTTGAAAATTACATTGCATTTACTACAAAAAGACAAAATAGACAAATTTTCTTCAAAACAGAGTTTTGAAGAAAAATCATGATCAAGCATTACGATGATGAAATTTTTGCAGTGAAATATTATTTGAAGCTTCCTCATGTGCCTGCTGACATTATTAGACATTCTGAAGACTAAATTAACGAAACCCTAGACCTAATGAGACTAAAATCCCTAAAATGACTCTTCATCAATATTGAGACCAAACGTGACTGTAAATGATTTTGATGAATAGACACGGACCAGCAGGTACATGACATGAGGGATATGAGTGACAAGACCCTTCCATCAGATGATCCATGCTCCTAATGGAATGTAGCTGACTAAACTGACTGAACTAAATGAGACACCTAAAATGAAATGCAACAAGAGAAATTTGATCTCTGACGGAGGGATGAAGATACCGACTCTAACAAGTTATATCCCATGATTGAGAAGAATCCTATTAGCTATATTAGGAGAAGAATCCTATGATGGAGAACATAAATGTAGTACAATATTTCATGGAAATATTCCCAGAAGATGTACCAGGCTTACCTCCAAGGAGCGACATTGATTTCACTATTGAATTGATGCGAGGAGTATCACCAATTTCAAGGGCCCCATATTGAGTGTACTAGAGTTAACTAAATTGAAAATGCAACTGCAATAGTTGTTAGACAAAGGATACATTTGACCAAGTGCGTCTCCTTGGGGAGCACTAGTTTTGTTTGTAAAGAAAAAGGATGGAACCATGTGCCTGTTCATGGATTATAGACAACTCAACAAATTAACAGTTAAAAATAAGTATCTGTTGCCATGAATTGATGACACGTTTGAGCAGGTAAAGGGGGCAACTGTATTCTCGAAGATAGACTTAAGATTTGGATATCACCAAATCCGGATTAAAGACGAGGATATCTACAAGACTGCTTTCCGTACCAAATATGGGCATTACGAGCTTGTGGTATTACCATTTCATTTGAAAAATGCACCAACAACATTTATGAGGTTCATGCATGGAATATTTCACCCATTTTTGGACATATTTGTTCTGATATTCATTGATGATATTTTGATTTATTCAAAAAGCATGGAAGAGCATAAGGAGCATTTAAGGAAGAATGGTTGCCTATGAATTGAGGAAATTAAAGGAGCATGAACAATGGTATTCAACTTACGATTTAGACATCACAACAGTGGTGCAAGCACTCCAGGTATGCAGAAACTACTTGTTGGGAAAAATATTTGTGCTAAAAACTGATCGCAATAGTTTAACCAACTACTTCAAGAAAGCTGATTTAAACACCCGCTAGGCAAGGTGGAATGCTTTCTTAACCGAATTTGATTTTGATATACAACATTTAAAAGGAGAAGAAAATCGCGTGGCGAATGCCTTAAGTACGAAACTACATTGTGTCAATGAACTATGCTATAACAAGATCGAGTATAAATTTTTAGATGAGATAAAAGATGAAGCTAAGAAGGATCCAGAATACCGGTTTTTATGGCAGAAAATGGAAGAAGCAAGAATACAAGAAAAACCTTCTAACTATGAAATTAACAAAGATCAATTGTTAACCTTCAAAGGAAAATTATATCCCAAACTGAATGAGTTTAAAAGAGCTGATCATGGATGAGTATCACTGCAGTAATTACTCAGGAGACCTAGGATACCAAAAAATGTTGACAAAAATTAGAAAAATATACTTATGGCATGGTATGCAAAGAAATATTGCTAAGTACTTAAAGAAATTTCTAGAGTGCCAACAGGTTAAGTTGGAGCACCAACACCCAACCGAATTGTTGCAGCCTATACTAGTGCCTGAATGGAAATGGGAAGTTATATCCCTAGATTTTCTTACTGGTTTACCAAGGTCAAAAAGGAACAATGACTACATTATGGTGGTGGTTGATAGATTGAGTAAGGCATCACATTTCATACCTATACAATCTAGTTACAAAACTGTGCAATTAGCAGATATATTTATGAGAGATATTTTTAGACTACATGGCATTCCAAAGACTGTCATATCAGATAGGGATGTGAAGTTTACTTCAGCATTATGGAAGACTTTATTTACAAGTTTGGGAACCAAAATAAATTTCAGCACCGCTTATCATCCCCAAACGGATGGACAAACTGAGCGGGTGAACCAAATTTTGGAAGATATGTTGCACATGTATGTGATGTAGCAGCCAACGAAATGGGAAGAATATCTGCACTTGGTATAATTTTCATACAATAATGTTTACCAAGAGTCTCTTAAGATGACCCCATTTGAAGATTTGTATGGACGAAAATGTCATACTCCCATCATTTGGAGCAGCCCTGAAACTAGGTTGATGCTTGGACCGGAGTTGTTGGCTGAGATGGAATCAGAAGTAAGGAAGATTTGACAAAATATGAAAGCGGCTCAAGATTGACAGAGGGTATATGCAAATAAGAAGAGAAATTATCAAGAATTTGAAATAGGCGATCATGTATATGTGAGGATAAAACCGAAGAACAACACACTGAGGTGGTCCTCCTATGCCAAGTTGGCTCCCAGGTTCTGTGGAAATTTCCAGATATTGGAAAGGGTCGGACCTGTGGCTTACTGATTGGCTTTACCCAACGATATTCAGGTGCACAATGTGTTCCATGCATCCTTACTAAAACGATACGTGCATGACCCAGAGCATGTAATCTACTGGCAAAGCATTCAGGTAGGGTAAGATAAAAAAGGCCTATATTAAATTATTAAGTTTTATGAGAATTTAATTCAAGTTTTTTCTGAATGCATGTCGAACCCAACGGTGAATTTCTAGTCGAACCTCAGAGTATACTCAATCAGAGAGAAATTATGCTCTAGAAGCGAGTCATCACCCAAGTTAAAGTGCATTGGAAGAACTTCAGCTCGGATGAGGCTACCTGGGAAGATGAAGGATTTTTTCATGAGGCTTATCCAAAATTGTTTGCTGAGCTAGAGTGAAACACTGAGGACGGTGTTTTCTTCCAGCGGGGGAGGTTGTGACAACTGGCTTCAGTGCTAACTAGTTGTTATGTTATTTTATTTTTAAGAGACTAAAAAATTTATTTCTTTAGAAAAATATTACATGATGAACATGAATTAATTATGTTTTGTTGAAATAAAATTTAATCATGGAATAGTGGTTCCATAAAAAGTAAAAAGACTGATGATAAAAGTATTCCAAGAACTGAGAAATGGTTGAACAGAAAACAGTTAAATATAGTTACATTTCCTTTGGGGATACAAGTACATCCAAGTGAGGAAAATGGGTTCTGTTATGTGACTGAGGATATAAAGGGAGAGAGTGGAAAATTCTTGAGTTGGTGGTGACTAGTGGAAAACACTCAGCATTCTCGAATTCCTAGAAAAGAAGAATTACTAGACCAAGGGTCTTGAGGTCTCTTCTGGAAATTCTGTCAACCTACTGGACTCAGTGTGGAGCACGGGGGGAGATGAGGACGTAATCGCCTCTCTCATGGTAGGGTGGACATCATCACCGATTCTGGAAACGAGATAAGAACACAGAGTGGAGAAAATAGAAGAACTAGAAATTTTTATGTTTAGTCAGATTTATTTAATACAAAAATATTCAGAGAGACTTCTTTATTATGGAAGTAGTTAGACATAACTCTTTTAAATAACATGAATTTTTTCTGGAAAAATATGAAATGAGGAATTTTACATTGAATGTATTATATATGTATTCTTGTAAATTATTTCAGACTTATAGTAGAACAAATATACATATATACATAGGCTATGTAACAAAATATTATACTGATGTTATAGTCTGACATTCAAGAAAACAGTAATTTCAATACCAAGTTAAACCACCAAACAGAAAGAAATAACCAAGAAGTATGGAACTAATAAATTGTTCGCTCAGGGCTAAGGTCAAAACCCTAGGCCCCAAACTGGTTGTTGATTGGTAATCTATGATATACACGGACAACAGTTAGGAGGATAAAATTCCACCCTTTAGATGGTCCGGACACCTCTAAATAAATTAGGAACTCGAAACAGTAACATAGATTAAAGAAACATAAAGTTCTGGGAAATTTCGATAACCTGAGTGACATGCATATATTCCATATAGAAGAATTTCTTCTGCAGAAACTATTGAAGTAAAAAAAAAGGGCTAAACTCTGCTACAGAAATGTAAATGCAAGCCATTCTAAATTTCAAATTCGAATGAAGCATCAACCCAACAGAAAGGAAAGCATAATGTGTAATTATGCATGTATACGAAAGAACCATAAAGTGACATACCCAATTTATGAGGAGGATCTGAAGCTTAAAAAAAAATCGAATAATTATCACCGAAAATACATGAGTCCAAATCTTACCACAATGAATGATAGACCATAAATATTGTCCCTCAGAGAATCTTCCTCTTAAATATGTCAATACCCAACCGAAAGCTAGGAATTCAAAACCCTTAAAATTAGAAAGCCATAATCTTGAGAAAAATATAGTACGCAACTAATACCATGACAGAGTCTCGAAATTACATGGAAACCAGAGGGTATTGTAACATTAAGCCACTAAAACAATTTACGAAAGTTCAATAAGTTGTAACAGTCACGAAGCCAAGCCAAAAGACTTAAGCCGAAAACAAAATAAGACTACCGGTGAGGCCGATGTAGCTATTAAGGGAAACCATCCAAGGGTTAGAATAAGCCATCATAGCCTCCAAAGGAATTGGTATATGCATTTGATATTTTTGGTACTAAACCATAGAGTTACCTGCTTCATTGCAAAACAACACGAATTAGAATGCTAAATCCTATCTATTGAACTAGTTGCGAGTATAAGAAAATAGGGTTAAGAAATTACTTATACCTGAGTGAGCTTGCTCCGCAGGCTACAACGAAAATCTCTGCCAAAAAAAAACAGAGCAAAGGAATCATCATATAAGCTACCAAAGAAAACAAAACTGGGTAAGAAATTAGTAGGGAAAAACTGGGTTTTAGGAAAACTTACAATCCAAGGCATGAGGTGGCTGTAATCGAGAAATGGAGATGTGGGCAGCTGCGTTTCCAAACATGAGGGCATGATAACTGAACTACCTGAACCATAACTATAAGGCTGGATATCCACCATGGAGCAGAGTCTCATAGCGTGATGGAGTATCTGCTTAAACTCTAAAAGAACACGGAAAACCTCATAAGAACTCAAAACTAGTTTCAACTGTGCCAATAAGGCTAGCAAATCCATCATTGCAGGAATGTGGGCATAATATCATACTTGTAGAGGCATCTCAATAGCCAATTCCGAGTGGAATGTCTGCAAAGACGAGAAATTCAAGGTTGTAGTGTGGTTGCAAGGAGGCAACGCCATGGACCCAACTCACAATGAAAGAATCGATTAGGGTTTGGGAGGGGTCATCACCCTAATTCAAGACCCAACGATCTCAACCATAGATGCTAAGACCTAGATCCAATGGTGGATGGTGAGGGAAAGTGTCCTCCACATAAGCATAGGTCACATGCATTGTATAGTGTAATAAATTCACAATAAAGACTGAATCCTTGGTACATGTATATTTGCGAAAATGATAAATAAAATCATACGTGGAGATATGTCAAGGTCAATATGTATTCACGCCATAGGTAAAATATTTGTAATCAAAGACCTGTAATATGAAAAAGGAAGAAATCATGACAGTGACATATATGCGTGAACGCCAATCAGAGTTGAGGGTGATAATTCATATAGATACGATTATGTTGTTAAAGGTTTGGAGATTTGTATAGAAATAATATATGGTAAATTCATTGCGGTTATCTCAATGTAAATGTGAAAGTCAAAACATTAGGATTATATTCCTGTATAACTATATAATGCAAAGGTAAAAATAAATTCTATGGTTGCACTGTCATGAATATTACAAGTGGTATCAGAGTAGCGTTCACACGCTGGGACCCTAAGGGTCACATAACATGATAAATTATGTGTGTAAATGATGCACAACAAAGAAATAGCATTGTAGGACACGATATGAGGAGGGGGTCGACACAGCAAACACCCCAGAACGCAGGGGAATCTACACCCCAACCCCAATTGGAAATGAATCCTGAAATGTGGATTCAGTTGAGTGTAGATCAACACCAACAGATTGGTAGACTGCTGGAGGAACAACAACACCAAACCAATATTTTGTTAGGCATTGTGCATAAGCTACAGGAATAAATGGTGCAGGTTAGGAGTGATAATGGGCACTTGATGCAAGAGCAGGAAAGGATACTCAAAAGCCTTTTTGATAAATAGAATCAAGGAGTGCTACAACCCAGTCCTGATAGAGAAATGAAGGAAGAAAATGAACGGAAAGCTAAGGATCAAACCAATGACAGTGTGGAAAGAAGCCATTCCCAGCGGAGTAACAAAAATAGAAACTATAATGAGCCTGATTCTGGAAATGTGTCAGAACAACAAGAAATTAAGAAACAAAAAGTGGAACTATAAGGTGATTTCCAAAAAATAAAACCACTTACGTTTGTTGGAGAAGCGGAGGAGGTGGCTAGAGCATGGTTGATTAATATGAAAAGTAATTTCAAGTTTTTGAGTACAACAACAATCTTAAAGCCAGACTGGCCATATATCAGTTGAGAGGTTAGGCCACCCTGTGGTGGGAGGAAGTCAAGGATGTCTGCAGCATTGAAGATCAGGATGTGACTTGGGATACATTTCAGCAATACTTTAAGGACGATTATCTAACAGAACGCTTCTATGACGAAAATTCCAGAGAATTCCACAACTTGAGGTTGGGTCAAATGACAAGGGATGAGTACATAACAAAGTTCACTTCCCTATTAAGATACATTCCTTATTTAAGGGATGAAAAGGCTAAGGTTCAAATATTTTTGAATAGTTTTCCGACCCACATGAAAGAATGAATTGAGTTATTGAATCCAAGGACCATGGACGAAGCAATTCGAAAAGCGAGAATGTGTTACCAGTAGTCCAAGGCAAAAGGAGAACTAGGCAAAAAATGGCAGCCAAAAAAAGGGTAGAAAGGAGGTTCAAATTTAAAAAATGCTAGGAATAATAACCTTAAGGATTCTACAAGGAATTCATTGAGAAAACAGTTCGGTAGAAACCATCAAAGAACCCATTGGCATGTGGAAGAGAAGCCCACAGAGGCATCCTGCAACAAACCTGATCAAGGTCAAAACCAGAAACCACCTCTACAATGTTGGGGGTGTGGTTAGGATCACTATTATAAGAATTTCCAACAGCGGGGAAGAAATGGTATCGTATCCAGTATACAAGAAGCCTCTATAATGGGTGATTTAGCCTGGAACATTCCCATAATTAATGCATCCTAGGAGGATCGACATGCAGATTATCAACCAACGATGATAGAACTAGAAGGTAAGTTACTTTCAAAACCCGTTTCTATTTTGGTTGACCCAGGTGCAAGTTTAAGTTATGTAAATCCCAAGATAGTAGAAATCTGTAAATTACAAATTCAGAAATTCAAAAACCCTTGGCTGGTACAACTAGCCACTGGAGAAAAAAGAAAATTTTGTGCCAAAATTCCAAACTGTACACTAGAAATTGGAAAACAACAATCAATGTGGATATGAATGTATTTTCTTTGGGATCCTATGATGTGCTACTGGGAATGGATTGGTTGGAGAAACACTGAACACTGGTAGATTGTAAAGAAAAGATTATATATTATAGAATTCAAGATGGAACTCGTAAAGAGATACAAGGAATCAAGAAACCCCTACAACTGTGTCCTATTACAGCCTCTCAAATGAGTAAGTGTTTTATAAAAGGATGTTAGTTATATCCCATCCAGGTGGGTTTTTCTAATTCTAAGGAGGAGACTCCTATGATGGAGAACATACCCGTAGTACAAGATTTCATGGACGTATTCCCAGAAGATGTACCAGGCTTACCTCTAAGGAAAGAGATTGATCTCACTATCGAATTGATGCCAGGAGCATCACCAATTTCAAGGGCCCCATATTGAGTGTACCAGAGTTAACTGAATTGAAAATGCAACTGCAATAGTTGTTAGACAAATGGTACATTCGACCAAATGTGTCTCCTTGGGGAGCACTAGCGTTGTTTGTAAAGAAAAAGAATGGAACCATGCACATGTTCATGGACTATAGACAACTCAAAAAATTGACAGTTAAAATTAAGTATCTATTGCCACAAATTGATGACATGTTTGAGCAGGTAAAGGGGGCAACTATATTCTCGAAGATAGACTCAAGATCTGGATATCACCAGATCCGGATTAAAGATGAGGATTTCTACAAGACTGCTTTCCATACCAGATATGGGCATTACGAGTTTGTGGTATTACCATTTCATTTGACAAATGCACTAGAAACATTTATGAGGTTCATGCATGGCATATTTCACCACTTTTTGGATATATTTGTTTTGATATTCATTGATGATATTTTTATTTATTCAAAAAGCATGGAAGAGCATAAGGAGAATTTAAGGATAGTGTTGGAGATGTTACGAAAACATCAGTTGTACGCCAAGCTCAGCAAATGTGACTTCTTCAAATAACAGATCCAGTATCTAGGCCATGTTATTTCCACTGAGGGAATAGTGTTAGATCCAGAGAAAATGAAAACTATTATGGAATGGTGAGTACCCCAAAATGTGGCAGATATCCGACACTTTATGGGGTTAGCTGGATACTATCGATGATTCATTGAAGGATTCTCAAAGATTGCTTTTCCAATTACATATTTACAGAGAAAGGGAAAAGTATTTAAATAGACAAGTGAGTGTCAGAATAGTTTCGAAAGGTTAAAGCATTTGTTTACCAATGCCCCAGTGTTGAGGGTAGTCGATCCCAAAAAATAATTTGAAGTCTGTATCAATGCTTGTAAGGAAGGAGTTGGGGTAATTTTATTGCAATAAGGAAGAATGGTTGCCTATGAATCGAGGAAATTAAAGGAGCATGAACAATGGTATTCATCTTACGATTTAGACATGATAGTAGTGGTGCATGCACTCCGAGTATGGAGACACTACTTGTTGGGAAAAATATTTGTGCTAAAAACTGATCATAGTAGTCTAACCAACTACTTCAAGAAAGCTAATTTAAATGCCCACCAGACAAGGTGGAATGCTTTCTTAAGCGAATTTGATTTTGATATACAACATTTAAAAGGAAAATAAAATCACGTGGTGGACGCCTTAAGCGCGAAACAACATTGTGTCAATGAAATATGCTATAACTAGATCGAGTGTAAATTTTTAGATTAGATAAAAGATGAAGCTAAGAAGGATCCAGAATACCGGTTTTTGTGGGAATCCAGAATACAAGAAAAACCTTCTGACTATGAAATTAACAAAGATCAATTTTTAACCTTCAAAGGAAAATTATATATCCCAAATTGAATGAGTTTAAAAGAGCTGATCATGGATGAGTATCACCGCAGTAATTACTCAGGAAACCCAGGATACCAAAAAATGTTGACAACAATTAGAAAAGTCTACTTTTGGCATGGTATCACTAATACATTTGGGGGAAATTCCGACACTTGGTTCCAATGCTTTTGACCAAATGTCAGAAATTTCCCCAATTTTTTTCAATCCCACCCAAAACCGTCACTATACCGACGTTTAGAGAAAAGTGTCGCAATACTGACACTTAGACAAAGTGTCACAATTGCGACGTTTGGAGGAAGACGTCACAATTGCGACACTATGCCCCAAAGCGTCGCTATTGCGACGACTGCCTCCAAACGTCGCAAGTGCGACACAATGTCTAAGTGTCTCAATTGCGACGTTTGGAGGCATCCGTCACAATAGTGACGCTTTGTCCGTCGTTGGTATAATGACACTTATATGCGCGCTACATAAAAATAATTTTATTAAAAACTACGTTAACGCCTGATATCACACGCGTATTCTCCCTTCGCTCTTGCAGAACAACATTCGCCCTCAGCATTCGCCCTCATCTCTTGTAGAACAGCATTTTCCCTCAGCATTCACCCTCAGCATTCGCCCTCAGCTCTTGCACAACAACATTCACCCTCAGCATTCGCCCTCAGCTCTTGCAGAACAGCATTCGCCCTCAGCATTCACCCTCAGCTCTTGCAGAATAGCATTCACCCTCAACATTCGCCCTCAGCTTTGCAGAACAGCATTTGCCCTGAGCTCTTGCATAACAGCATTCACCCTACATTCGCCCTCAGCGTTCACCCTCAGCTCTTGCATAATAGCATTCGCCCTCAGCTCTTGCAGAACGGCATTCGCCCTCAGCTCTTGCAGAACGGCATTCGCCCTCAGCTCTTGCAGAACGGCATTCGCCCTCAGCTCTTGCAAAATGGTAAGTTCTTACTGCAGGCCCTTCCTCCTATAGTAGGGTTGACTCTATTTGGGTTTTTTTGGTCAATTCCATTGGATTGTGTTAGGCTATAGGGTTCTCTCTATATGTCTTCCAATGTTCTTTCGGATGAGTTTCAAAGAGGATGTGTAAGATGTGTTTGTGCTTGCATGAATTTGACTCCACTAGTTTCATGAAGTTTAAGCTATGGATTTTAGTTCGAAAAACTCATCCATCTCAACACCCAGTAACGAATTTCCCTTGGTCTGATCTATATTGAAGGTGAAGTGCAAAGTGGTAGAGAATGGGAGATCGAAAGTCATCAACTTTATCACAAGGGTAGTACTCCAGATCGAAAGTGATGAGCTTTAGTTCTCCAGATTTGGGGATTTTCTGATATTTGGGAATTTTCTGATGACATACCAAAGGTCACATCCATACAACCATATCAAGGTCAATGTTGAGATCATTGTCATATAGATATAGGTCACTGATATGTAGGATTAATATCATCATCACTATCCATGGAAACCGAATGGTTACAAAATCTGTGATTGTGGTTGGCTCATTTATAATTATTACCCATTTATAGTAGAGCACATAAACACTAAATATGGCCTGAGTAGAGGCTTTACAACAGGCAATGGAATTGCAGCTGCTTCATCAATAACCACTAGCCCCACTTGAGAAAACTTTTCATAATCTTGGGGCTGGATATACTGCAGAGCAAACAATTGTAGTTATCATTCGTGCTCCAATATATTAATATAATTTTTACATTGAACTGAAGAAAGGGAAACAAGCAAATGCTAGCCATCATACAATGCTTTGACATAAGAGTTTTGAGTGACATACTTGAAAAAAGAACTCATCGACTGATATTTATAATCATTTGAGTTATTCAAGTTAAACACAATGTCAAGAATCAAGATTCAAAACCCTCTATTATCTTCATCACCCAGTACAAGATTTAAATTTTTCCCAAAGAAACGCTTATTAAATTGGCAGCCATTATTTCTCCCTGCTTTAAAAACCCTACATTTAAATGAAAACAAGCATTGCATTTCAAGTACAAAAATCTATTAGTGTTCAAATGTACATGTGTGCATCACTTGTGTAGGGTATTCCTTTTCCACTTTCACATTATCCAAGAATGTGTGCAGTATAGTTCATATTTTTTGTGATTTAGATTACCTTGAAAAAGGAAAGGTAAATTATTTCCCATGGAAAAATAAGGTTTTCCCTTTTTACTACTGGAAATGGTACAACAAAGTTCCATTTCTACCCGAAACTCCTATGAAACAGGAACCAAATAAAGGCCATGTCCTCAATGGACATCATTTGGCTTTAAAAATGGCCTTTGCACCATGTTGTTTCTTATATTAAATCACGATAGTTTCTTAGGTAATTTCTTGTTTCTTGAGATGAAAAACAACCAAAGAAATTGTGAAGATCCTTTAAAGAAATAAATGACCATTTCTCAATCATATCTCAACTATTTTTTATTTTATTTATTGGTTGCTTACTTTGAGAGAAATTTGACACTTTTACAAGGAATATAACATAAAAACACAAAATGGGAAGGAATTTATGAGGTAGATGACCTTTAGTTTTTGTCAATTAAGAATTTATAATACACGATGCATGTTCTGTACTACAAACTAGATTCCTTCCTGGAGTTAGGACACAGAGTATTGAATCAAAGTTGTAGTTTCTAACTTCTTGTATTGGTTCATCAATCTTGAAATTCAGACATTGCATGTCTTCATTGCTTCATGTTTGAATAATTTGCATCATATCATACAATAGGAAATTAGGAATTATGATTATTATTACTTTATGGATATATTAAGTTACTTTTAAGTTTGCATGGTTTAGTGTGAAATTATTCTAGTGTGCCCCTAGGCCCAGGTGAAGGAATGCCAAGGACTGAGAACCCTAGTTTTTAAATGGTATTGTTTCTTATACCCAAAAACCTCTCAACATCACTTCTTATTAGTTCTTAACAATATTGTTGTAAACAATTTGAGAATTGATAAAGCAAAGTCTCGCACTTCTCAAGATAAAGTCCTAAAGCTAAAGTGTGATACCATGTGTAATTCAATGGCCCCATTGTCACCTCACCAACCTCTTTTCACTTCGGGCTATCTCTCCTCCAACTCAAGGGGGGTTCTCCCTAGTAGATGTTAGGGATCTAATGGCCCAACCAAACCAATTCAAGAGCCCCCTAACTCTCTATGTTTACTACTATCAATCTAAATATTGAACAATAGGGTCAGACATGCATCCTGAAGATAAAATTGCCAGGGTATTTTTGGGTAATTTCAAAGGGAAAGTCCCCAAACACATATAATCAAGGAATTATAATGTGATTTCAAACATTAAATATCAACAAAATATTTTAAAGGATATTGAAAGGAAAAAGGTGATGGAAGATAGAAAGTGCCTTACTTAAATGCTCTAAGGATTTTTGAATAGTTGCTCCAAAAGCTTCACTTCAAGGCCCTTCAAGATCGTCTCCAACAATGCTATACCATCAGCTTCAACAATGTTGCTCCAAAAATGTCCTCAAGGTCTTCACAACAAGTTTACTAGAATTTTCTCCAACAATATATTCAATAAGGTCTTCATTTTCAACTCGTCTCTTGTTTGGGTGCCTTAATGTGCAATGACATGTTTCCAGGACTGAATTCAATGCAAGGCATATTTGAAACTCTAACTATGTCTTCCGGTGTCTTATTAGAAATTATTTCAGTTTTCATTTTGTGTTTTCAAGTTATATATTGTTTTCAAGTTTTTACATTTATAATTTTATTGCAATGTGGCAGACTGATCAGGGCAGTACAGGAACAACCCCGAGACGGGATGATCGCGGAAAGAGGCCAGCGGAAGAACATGTAAAGTGCCGGCATTGCTCTATCTTCAGGTATTTTAGTTATTTACATAATTGAAATAATATTAATTTTGTTCAAATATGCAGACACCTAGCCATGGTACGCCTGATGATTCCCTCTTTGAGGAAGAGCTTTCTTCATCCCTATCTCCAGTGTTCTTATTGCGAAAAAAGGCACGAGATGCAAGGTCGGAGTTTAATACTTTGATAGACGTGCCTCAAACACCTGAAACAGAAGAGAGGATAAAACAACTTATGAGCCAGCTAGAAACATATCAGGTAATAATAAAAATTCAAAAGGATATTTTTTTTGTTCTCCATGAGATGAATTGTGATAGTTTGATTTTTAATTTTTACATTGACTAAACTAACAAAAATTTCTTTTGTATGTAGCATTTCTGGCACTTGCTGAACCTGGTGTTGGTGGTAGTGGGACACAAGGGCAAGAGATTTCCCAACAACCCTCTCGTACACCTTCTACTCCTTTAGGTGCCAGCCAAGAAACACACCCTGCCCAAGCAGACAACCAGCCAACCGCTGAACGTGTTGGCAGTGATGAGGCTGATATGGCCAACTACATTATTGCGTTTCCTGGAGCTACACGTGTCAGCTCCACAGGGACCATTAATGGCACGTTGTTGGTGAATGATGAAGGTGTCCTTATAAAGCACGTACAACTCCCAGGTAAATTTAATATTTTAACTATTTCATGTACTCTATCTAAAACATATTTATCATGATTTTTATTTTTAAATTAATGATAATATCTTCTTTTTTTTCTGTGTAGGAAACAATGATTTCTACAGGTTTTTGGAGAGCCATGCGTTGGTAATTTTTGGCCCAACCATACGCACAAGGTGGAATTCCCAGAATTCCAACCTGAAAAAAGAACTTCTAGATTATCTAGAAGCCCTTTTTGGGGTCGGCACATTTGACAAAACAATGATGGCTCGAGTAGCCGACAAATATTTGAAATATACTAGGGACACCTATAGGACGCAATTGCAATTTAACCCTAGATACGAGCGTCCTCTCACAGTTCCAGAGAGTGAGTGGAGAGCACTCATCCATGACGGAAAAGAGAAAAGGGCAAAAAAAGAAGGAAAAATGCCAACTGGACCCGCAAGGTAAATTGCAACTTTAATTCAATAGCTTTAATTTTCTCTATGTCTAAAATAAAAGTGTGCTACGTCATATCTGACTTTAATCTTTTGATGCTAGGTTGCCTGACACCTCAAAGGCAACCAAAGCTAGGATTGAAAAAAAGGGCCATCACAAGCTAGGCCGGGGCGGCTACTTGAAATTAGCTGCAAGAATTGTAATTAAGTAGCTAAACATCTTATAATTAATTGTATCGCCTTCCAACGTTTTTGTAATCCTATCAAATATGATTAAAAATACACAATCATATGTAATGTAGGGTGATGACTTCGGAACAGAAACTACAAAGGAAGATAAAAATATCACTTTCCATTTCGGCTATCAAGCCGTAGTTGAACGTCGCAGAAGCTTGGGGCAGGTCCCAAGATCCAGAATGCCTGATAAGGTAAAACATTAACCTTTCAATATGTTTTTTTTCGTCCATAAATTTAATTTCTAACAACTTTGTTTAAATCAGGGGAGCAGCACTACCGACGAGGCAAATAACCCAGTTTTAGAGCCAGATGTAGATGATCCTCACGTGCAACTTGATCATTGTAGTGGGGACCAGGCCGACAATGCTACTATCAGTGAGGGCCGTGACGGTAATTAATTTCCACTTATAATTTTTTCTAATTATACCTTGATGGTTGTCCTTATAACGTTTTTGTTTAAATGACAGAGAATGTTTCCCTTGAGGATCTTACCACCAGAGAGGAAGACAGGGCAACAGTCCCAACGGCGACAACTGGTGCACCAGGTAAATAATATCATTGCAATTTTTTTTATTAATATTACCGAACTAGTTCAATGATATTTAAAAACTGAAAATTAAAATTTAATATTATCTGTTTTTGTAGGCGATGCCCCATCACTGGATGAGACCAGAAATCGTGACTACGCAACTAGGTCAGCGGCGACAACTGGTGCACCAGGTAAATAATCTCATTGCAATTTTTTTAATTAATATTACCAAACTAGTTCAATGATATTTAAAAATTGAAAATTAAAATTTAATATTATCTGTTTTTGTAGGCGATGCCCCGTCACTGGATGAGACTAGACATCGTGACTACGCAACTAGGTCAGCGGTGACAACTGGTGCACCAGGTAAATAATCTCATTGCAATTTTTTTTATTAATATTACCGAACTAGTTCAATGATATTTAAAAATTGACAATTAAAATTTAATATTATATGTTTTTGTAGGCGATGCCCCGTCACTGGATGAGACCAAACATCGTGACTATGCAACTAGGTCAGCAGTGCGGGTCAAAAGGCACGAAACAAGAGCAGAGCACAATGATATTGATGATGTAATTAGGAGCTTTAGAAATAGGAAGAAGAAAAAGAAAATTTGATAATGTAAAATATTGTATTATTATAAGACAAACGTTACCATACTTGGAACATTTTTTGCATTATATAAAAAACTCATTTATCATACTATTTTTATGTCAAGCATTAATTGCAATGTTTCCTTGCGTACTTTTTTTGAATTGTTTTTTTATTAGTTATTGAATATTTTTTTTTATGCTCATGAAAGTAAAAAATGAAATATAGATTGGGTATTGGGGAATTGAGAGTGATGTGAGGGGGGGGGGAGGGGCCATAAGAGCTTCCACCTTCACATGGTTGGCCCTGTTTAGTAGAGAATAATTTATTGGAGCGATTTAATCTTGGAGCAAACCTCCCTTGATCCAGCGTAGCAACAAAAAAGTCACTGTTGACTTAGTTGCTACTCTTTCGGATCGTGGGAGGCTTGTTCCAAGTTCATGCGACTCCAATAAATTGTTCTTGAAACGAAGAGGAGCTTATTCAGGTATGTTTTGACATTTTCAACAAATGTTCTAACATTATCATAAGAATGCATCTTAGAGTAAAAAATACTACATCAATTACTTGTATTTATTGTATAGATAATGATGGATTTTGATTGACTTGGCAGTGCAGGTACAAATCCTCTTGCATCATGAGCAATACAACTTGTCAACCGGGGTCATGTCCAGGATATTTTTGCTTGTGCGCTTGACCAGGTTCGTAATGTCACATTTTGTAAGTTCCTTTACAGTTCATAATTCAATATTAAGCTTGTTCATGATTATTATCTAGGTTTTTGTATGTGTTTTTTCATCTATTTGATTGTAAGCAAATATGCATGTTTCCTGTTGTTCACTATGATTTCTCCCATTACCACTCCCAGGATGAATCCGAATTTATTGTTACATAGGTTACTTTATTGTTACTATGATTTCTCCATTTAATATTTCATAGGTTACATCATGTAAAGTTGTCAATCTCAGGTTGGTGATGAGCTTTAGTTCTACAAATTTGGGGCTTTTCTGATATTTTCTCCCTCATGTCATTCCTGCATCACCTCGTTGTTTGAGCATGCCAATTTTATACCACTTGTACCAATTGGCACACGTCAATCTCTAAGTGGTGCCACATTTCACCTATTTTCAGTGAGAGTTTAAGGTTTCTCCAACATAGCTTCAGAAATCCGATTCAGTGCCTGCTTGAATATCGTCACATAATACTCATGGTTTGGATTGATGAGCATGTTCTGAATGGTTGGTTGATTCATAAGAACCACCCATATAGTCATCCTGAGATATTTCAGAAGTTTTCTCGGGTTTCCTTTTTCACCGTTTCTAGTGGGTGGGATGGTGTGGGGCGATCCATCAATACTAGTGCTCTTGTAGTAGGGAATTTTTTTTTGGGGATATAAAGGAGCATTTGATGTAGATATCCCATTGGATGCATTCATATATGGGCACGAGAGGTCAAGAATTTAAATTAAAAATATGCAACCTCTAGCATGGCAACCTGAAGGCCGCGAGAGACACTGGTTAAAGATTGTTTTGTGCTGGCCTTAATATAGTCATGATTTATTTCTATTATCTTAATGCAAATATATAGTCTGTTCTCATTAAAATGAGGATTGTGGTTGTATTTCTCTTTGGTTTTTTCTCTCTTAATGCTCCAGAAGTTGCCACAAGTTGCGATAGTTGTTTAGTTTGCCTGTTACAACTTAAAAGTGGTTTTTAGCAATGGGAGTCGTGTTTTTAAAGGTTCATACTAATATGAAGATCTTGTAATTCTATATTCAGGATAAGAGAAGATGGCCTCTGCTTTGGGCAGTATGACAACAATTGCCACATCTACCTCATTGGGTAACAATGGAAAGGGGAAGAAGTTGGGTGCAATGTTTGATAATTATGGTAGACAATTGTCTTCTCTTTCATTTTTTTCACCCATTTCCTTTAATCGCTCGAGCAGAAGAGGGACTCTGAGATTACGCGACAGAGAGAAGGTAGTTAATACAAGAGCTATGGAAAAGGAGTTGTACTTCAACAAGGATGGTTCAGTGACAAAAAAATTGCAAGTCAGAGAAAAAATTATGTTTAAAGGAAGGTCACCTGCACGTGAAACTTCACTGCGGTGGATCTTTCCTTGTCCACTTATATTCGATTTTAATGTGTTATTTTAATTTTTCATGTAGGGTTGTTTTGGCATATGGTCTGGCATTCAATTGCACACTTACTGAAAGCATTGTCAATTTGTCTTGTAGGCAGTGTGAACAAAATTGATGATCTTGTTGGAGTCACCCTTGGGGAGAAGGGAAAAATGTTGTCTTGGAGAGCAAGCATGGTTCTCTGAAAATAGTTAATGATGGTGTGACAGTAGCTAAGGAGGTAATTTGTAGATGTGTGCTCTGGTTTTCTTTTTAACGTTGTATCAGTTCCCCCTCTTAAATGTCTTATATTTGGTATGCATAATTTGAAAACTCAAAGGTGAAAGGAAACATATTTGTTACCCAGTGGTCTACTTGGCCTATGGACTAGCCACATTAGAGTAATGCATAAAGTTTTTCACAAAAAGAAAAGGAAAGGGTTATGGCTGAGTCAAATTTTATTGTTATTGACAGTGTAATGAAATGTATCTCAATGCTATGGTTTTGGCCTTTTTATTGGTTGAATTAGAGGACCCAATTGAAAATATTGGGGCCAAGTTGGTAAGGCAAGCTGCGGCAAAGACAAATGATTTAGCTGGGGATGGAACCACAACATTTGTTGTTCTTGCACATGTTGGAATATTGAAAAATTCCAGAACAATGAATGGAGAATAAATCTCCCTTCCTCTAACACAGAGAAAATAAAAATTTCTTTGACAGGAGACAAAGTTTCAATACTTTGAAAACAAACTTCTATTCCCTTCAATAACTAAAAAAAAAACTATTACACTACTTCCTCACTGAGAGGGATTACAAAATTATGACTGCTACAAAACGAAGTGCATAAAACCAACTCACTGTCTGTTCAAAACAAACATACTCTGTCTCTAAAACACTCTGCTGTGTTTTTCACTTTCGCACTGCTGTGCATACACACTTAAAAAGTTACACTCGGTCTTTCACTTTTTACACACTGCTGTGTAATAAAAAATTTACGTACTGTCTATAAAAAAAACTACCAAGATTTTTTGTCCTTTTTATTTTTGTATGCCGTAACATATAAAACATATTATAATAAACCCTCTTTTAAAAAAAATAAAATTAAAACTAAATTCTATGGCCCACCTTTCATTTCGCATATGATATATATATATATAACATATGTTTAAAACATATGTATATATTAAAGCATACATAAAATTAAACTATCGAAACATTAAAGAACCATTTCCGTTGGACTTCAAAAGTCTGAATAGATTGAATTTCAAACCAAATTCGCATTCCAAAATGGGATGCTGACGTCTGCCTAATTTGTAACGCGAATTCTCAATCCAATGTGCCTTATAAAAAATTCGGGTCCGGTTTTCAGGTTTTCAGATTCCCTTCAATTTCATGTGATCCAATATTAATGCTCCACGTGTCCTCCTTTTGAATTTACAAAACTGGCGGGTAAATTTCTGTTTGTTTAATTTCTGGTTGGTGAATTGCATTAATGCTGGTTGTTGTGTTTAAATACAATCCTGTACAGAAATATGGCTACGGCCGTCTACAAAAAAAACTTGCAGGAATTTTAAATGCTGAATTAAATTTCTGGATGGCATGCAAGCAACCTCCAAAAAAAAATATTGCTGCTGCATCCGTCCTTCTGCTGCAGCAGTTGAAGTTAAAATTCAACAGCACAGGGTTTAATAAGTGAGGGTGTAAAGGTAACTTTTTGTCGATAGTATTGGATTAAGATCATCTATTCATTTTTGTAGGGTCTTATGGTGTTTGGTTTTTTAGTTTTGGGTTGGGCTTATTGAGTCTAAGATAGTTTTTGAGTGAAAAAATTGCTATCAGGTATTAAAAGTTTTTGGTTCTTTTGTCAAAATTTATGAGCTTGTTAGGAAATAAAAAACCGACAATGGTTGTATCTTAAATTTGTGGAAAATAATTTGAAATGAAACCTTTTTGTTTAGGTTGTTGCAGCAGGTGCAAATCCCGTTCAAATTACTAGGGGCATTGACAAGACAATAAAGGCCCTTGTTTCGGAACTCAAAATTTTGTCAAAGGAGATAAATGCTTGCCTTTTGAGTAGGCTGGTTTTCCTTTTTGCTGATGGTTTGGTGTATCTAATTGAATTAGTTGCCTAAGGTATTTTTGGTTGAAAAATCCTTCTCATTTTTCATACAGTATTGGCCTTGTGGAATACATTTGATTGTGTGGTCTTGTTAGATCTACAACATTTGTAGTTGTTTAGTCCTATGGTTGAGGTGCACTTTTATTATGGAAATAGTTGATGCAATATTGTCATTTAATCCTTACTGCAGGGTAGCATGTTGAGAAGTTTCTTGTGAAACATTTGGTATTCAAAATGACACTTGATCCTATACAACATCAAGAAATTGACTTCAAAATTCATATTCAAAGTGTGCCAGACAATTCTTGCAAAATTTCAAATATTTATGTTGTTTTAAACCATTATCTTTTTCATGTATTGGATGCTGAAAATGAGAAAAATGCTTTGGTATGAAACCAACTGGTGAATAATTTCCAGCAAAACAACCACTTCCAAGACATGATTTAGAAGTAGAACATATGTACTTATGAAGCATAGAAAGATATCCTTGATGCATTGTCAATGTTTGGCTAGGGTTATTTTTGGAGAAAATAACTCCTTATTCCTAGAATAGTGATCTTAAATACAAGTAAATGCCAGAGAAGAGAGATCATCGTGTGACATAAACCTATTAACAAAAGTGAACAGGGAATGATTATTAATTATGGCATACTAAGTTGTCGGTGATTTTGACTATTTGTCTTTAACATGTAAAAATGTTAAATTCCAAACTTACATCATCATGGTTTGGCATCATGAGCTTGACTAATTGTCCACCATGCTCATAATTTCATTGTTGTCTTCATATCTATAAAAAATGTTTCAAATAATAATAAAAAAGTTATATAAGAAAAATCCAGACCTCCATGCTGCTGCTCCTTGTGAGACAAAGTCAAAATTGCATTACACAATCTGACACATAAGAATCTCCTATATCCTGGTGGTATGTATCCAAATTCTTATAATAGTGTCTTCAAGACTTATGTTGACATTGCCAATGAGATATTTAAGCAATGAAAGATGGAGCCTTCTTCATTGTTGTATATGTAACAGTATTTTATTAATATAATGATTGATGGTTTTGTCTTTCTAAAAATGAAATGTAAAAATAATTTATTGTGGTCAATTGAAAAGTTTTTTTTTAAAGCTTTTCATTATGGAAGGGCGACATAGATATATGCCCATCTAATAGAATTCAGACCTGCCCTTCAAATTTGATCACTGTGTGGGACCTTAACAAACAATAAAACTATTCCGCCACGCGTTATATAAAACATATAACAAAACCTTTGTCAAAACTTCAAACGAACCCTTTAGCTCTGGGTATTTCATCACGAATTGATCATTTTACCATGTACTTTCTTCAAGAGGAATATTCTTCCACTTGATTAGGTACTTCATAATGGTTATATGTCAAAGAGATACATAATGTTTATCTATAACTTTTTGTGGTTCAAGAATCAATTTTCATTCTTCATCTAATTTTGGAAGTTCTATTTACATTGGCATATTTTTTCCCAAAACCTTTTTTAGGCAAGATACATGAAAAACCTTATGAATGCAAGAAGAAGGAAAATATAACTTCTATACCACTTGTGCAATCCTATGAATAATTATTTAGGGCTATAACATTTTTGAGCTAATTCTTTATTCTTCTTTTTCTTGAATGAAGATTGCTTATAATGCTATAATCTAAAAAATACCCAATTACCCTCCTCAAATTATCTTTCACTTCAATGTTGTTCCCCTTGTTGTTTTATCATGTTTCATGTCATTTGAAGGTTTTTCATAATAATTTTCAAAGTTTCTTTAGTATTTTCCATATGTGACTCTGTTTCCTATACTTTGGACTTATCTTGCAAAAAGTATGAGATACTAGGAGTTGGATATCCATAAAAGGCCTTAAATGGGGAAATTTTAGTAGATGTGTGATAGGTAGTATGATAGTATCATATTACCATTCTTCCTTGAGGAACCCACTTCATCCATTAAGATTGCTTTTCTAAAAAGTAACATTGTAGATAACCTTAAAAACATTTGTTAACTATTTTTGTTTGACCATTTGATTGTGTTTGATATGTAGAACTCATGGCAGCTAGTGTTTCTCCACTCATATTAAATAATTATTTCCAAAAGTTTCTTGTTACTATTACTTTAGGAAAACCATGAAGACTATGAATTTCTTTCACGAACACTTCTACCACTTGGCTTGTTGATTATGTAATTTGAGCTCTACAAAAAAAATCTACAAAATTTGTCTATATAAATGACCACAAAAATGTAATACTTACCTTTATATTTCAGTAACCTTGTAATAAAGTCTATTGATATATCTTCTAGTCTTTGAATATGTATGTGGAATGCTTGAAGTAACCCTAGAGATTTTACTATCTCTCTTTTATTTATTATGCAAACCTGACCTTCTCTTACAAAATTTTGAATATCTTTCTTCATTCCTTCCAAAAATATATTTTTTGATCCTTTGAGATGTTTTAAGGAACCCTGCGTCCTACCATCAGAGAGACATAGGACTCCCTTAATATTTTTTTATTCAAATATGCTTGCGTGCATAAAAATATTCTACATTTGCACCAAAGTATATCTCTCTTTCACTCCCAATTCTCCATAGAGTTCATCCCATCCTTTATAAATTTTAGTTTTTGTTTAGTACTATTGTCATTTTTCCATTATGGCAAGCTTCTTCTAGCCACCTAGGAATAGAAAATGTAATTGTATATAAATTTGAGGCCTCTTCTATTTTAGAAAGAGCATCATGTACTAGATTTTCCTTACCCTTTTTGCAGATTATCTCAAAATTAAAACTTTGCATTTTTTCTCCTCATTTTTGTTAATCTTCTAATGAAAATAATAGCTTCAAAAAATACTTTATGCTATCATGGTATATCTTGACTTTAAAGTACCTCCCAATGATATACTATCCCCATTTTTTATTGCATGTAATATTGCTTGCATTTATTTTTCATACGTAGATTTCACCAAATATTTTATTTGAATTCCTTGCTTTTAAAAGCCAATGATATCCCTTATTGTGTTAATGTTACGTAAATTCCTTGTCCTAGTGCCTCACACTCTACTATGAATGTTTTACCAAAAGTAGTTGCAACCGATGTTGGTGTAGAAGACATGGCATCCATTAAAAGAGAGAATGCCAAAGTAGCCTCATCATTCCATATAAATGATATTTTCTTCAAGAGATATGTGAGTGGACTTGAAATGCATGCATAATTCTTAGCAAATTATCAATAATATCATGTAAGTCTAAAAAATCTTCTAAGAACCTTGATTTTCTTAGGAATAGGTCATTTTGTAATAGCTTGCATCTTTTGAGGCTCCAACTTCACTCCTTCCTTTAAAAAAATATGAACCAAATACTCAAATTCTTATTTCCCAAAAGCACATTTGGATATTTTTACATAAAAATGATTGTTCTCAATAATATATATAACTTTTCCACATGTTTAGTGTGGTATTCCCATGATTTATTATAAATATGTGTATTATCAAAGAAAACCAACACAAATTTTATAAGATGGGATCAAACAAAATTGTTCTTAAGTCGAGCCCGCCGGACTTCAAACGGCGACAAACCATAACTCAAACCAAATTCGCGTTCCAAAATAGCCTGCTGACGTTGGCCAATTGTGTGATGCGAAAACCAATCGAATTCCGCCCTAATCTTTTTCGGGTCCGAAGTTGGGCTGGCGTACGGAGGGAGAGTTGTGACGCGAATTTCTTATCAAATTTGCCCTAATCTTTTTCGTGTCTAGATTTCCACTGCGCGAGCAGCCCAAACAAAGATCTGCTCCAATCAATTTCTGCCATGTGTCCTCAATCAAATGTTGCCCTGTTCTCGGATGCGGGTGCATTCGATGGCGTTTAAGGCGATGGGACATGGATGTGGCGATTTCATATCAATCGCATTAAGTTTTAACACTGTTCAATTAAGTTCCAAGGTTTTCACATCTAATCACATTAAGTTTTAACACTGTTCAAGATCAGACCTCCACTCCTGTTAGCGATTCCGCATGCTCCAATATGATCCGGCCTTCGGCTCTCATTAATGATCAGAGATTAATTATGATGGGCATCCTTCGATTGCATTGCAGTCGGGTCGATAAAATGGCATTTCGCTATGGTTTTTCAGACAAGCCAGTTGCTGGGTTACACTGCCTGCTCACTGTGACGAGAAGGAGAAGTGGCCAGCTGAACTGCTGCGTAGACCTTGCTGCATATCTGCATTTCTCTTGGTCTGGTCCTTGTCTGTCTTCCTCTGTTTCTTGGAATTCTGCTTCTCCATCTCCTCTGTGCCCACTGCTGAGACTGCACCCATACCTCACCTGCGTCAAGGATGCGTTGCCGCAGGGGGAGCACTAGAGGTCAACACTTGCGCGCTCCCTCTAGCCCCTCAACCGAGTCGACTTCCCAGTCCAGTGATTATCATGCAGGTCACTATCCAGATACTAGAAGTGGGCGGGGTCGGGTTCTAGGATCTGGCCACCGTATGGGCTCCCCTGCTCCTCATTTCCCCACAGCTTCATCTTCTCCCACGACGTGCACTACGCTTTTTTCTTTTAATTTCTCTATGAACCGCCCACAAATCACAGCTTCAATTACTATGGTTTTCCGTGAGGAGGTGCAAATGGAAAAACAATGCAACCGTCCGGCGGGTCTGAGCTCAGAAAAAGCCAGCCAGCATTCGGGCCTTCAGGAGGGGAGCGGTGGCATGATTGTGGAGGTAGCACCTAGCGATCCTGGACCTTCCAAAGGATGGTGCCGAATCGTCGAGGAGCCGGAGGAGTAGTTTGGTTAATTTGTTTTTCTTGCTTCGCGGCCCACTTAATTGGGCTGCTTTTATATTATTTTCCTGTGCTGGACCTTTGTAATATTTTTGAATTCTGTAAATTAAACGTTCAAGACTGGTTTCCCCGTATGAGGGCAGTCTTCTTAATTTTTTGATTTTTTGATGACAAATTTGCCATGAGTCTAGGCAATGTTTTTGACTTCGGTGTAATTTTATTCCCACTATTAATAGATTAACTTTACTTAGAAAAAAAAATGTTGCCCTGTTTCTATTTTAAACCTGTTTTTTGAAATATAGAGCCATGTTTATATGGTCTACGTATTATACTCTTTCTCTGTATATCTACAGGAACCTTTTTGCTATGAACAGGGTGGATGTTGTAGCGAGCTACTAATGGAAACAAGCGAGCCTGAACCTTACATCTCGGATGCAACAGATGGTTACCAATTTTGGAATCAAGCGAGCCTGATCTTACAAGCGAGCCTGGGTTTCTGCAGATGGTTTTTATTTCCGGGAACAAGCGAGCCAGAACATACAATCGACCTTGGGTTTATACATATTTTTGCTCTATCATGGATGCTTTTTGTGTGAGGTGTATATCAACAGTAAATGTCTCTGCACATTTCCTATATCCGCTTTATGATACTATTTTATGTGCTGATAGGTTATCACTTTGCCTTCAAAACTAGCGATGTTGGTTTATTGATATGATCTGATGGTATTTTTATATTTTGGACATATCACACTCCTCACATGATTAGCGTTTTTCTCTGTTCAAGGATTTTGGGTACTTTAATTTGTATTTGGAACAATGGACGTCGATACTCTATCTGTTGCTTTACTATTATACATACTGCTATTTCACTTTCTTATAGATGCCTCGAGCATATTTGGATGCTTTCTCAGATTGTCGATAATCTCCATGTGGACCGTTACTGGGTTTTATATCATGTCCCTGTATGTGACATGGGATATTTTTCTATCATTGTCTGGGGTGGGACTTCCACTTTTCTGGATGGATATTTGGGTTCCAATCTTCAGATGTGAAAATGTAATGACTTCATGGACTGCTTTACTTCATATAATATATTCAAAACAACGTTTTTTCTCTTGTGAAAAAAAAATGATTAATGTTTATCACTCTGCCTTCAAAACTAGCGATGCTGGTCTATGTTGCTGGTTTATTGATATGGTCCGATGGTCTTTTTATATTTTGGACATATCACACTCACATGATTAGCGTTTTTCTCTGTTCAAGGATTTTGGGTACTTTAATTTGTATTTGGAACAATGGACGCCAGTACTCTATCTGTTGTTTTACTATTCTACATACTGCTATTTCACTTTCTTATAGATGCCTCGGGCATATTTGGATGCTTTCTCAGATTTGTCGATAATCTCCATATGGACCATTACTGGGTTTTATATCAAGTCCCCGTATGTGACATGGGGTATTTTTCTATCACTGTCTGGGGTGGGACTTCCACTTTTCTGGATGGATATTTGGGTTCCAATCTTCAGATGTGAAAATGTAATGACTTCATGGACTGTTTTACTTCATATAATATATTCAAAATAACGTTTTTTCTCTTGTGAAAAAAAAATGATTAATGTTTATCACTCTTCCTTCAAAACTAGCGATGCTGGTCTATGTTGCTGGTTTATTGATATGGTCTGATGGTATTTTTATATTTTGGACATATCACACTCCTCACATGATTAGCGTTTTTCTCTGTTGCATGATTTTGGGTACTTTAATTTGTATTTGGAACAATGGACGTCGGTACTCTATCTGTTGCTTTACTATTCTACATACTGCTATTTCACTTTCTTATATATGCCTCAGGCATATTTGGATGCTTTCTCAGATTGTCGATAATCTCCATGTGGACCGTTACTGGGTTTTATATCAAGTCCCTGTATGTGACATGGGGTATTTTTCTATCAATGTCTGGGGTGGGACTTCCACTTTTCTGGATGTATATTTGGGTTCCAATCTTCAGATGTGAAAATGTAATGATTTCATGGACTGTTTTACTTCATATAATATATTCAAAACAACGTTTTTTCTCTTGTGAAAAAAAAAATGATTAATGTTTATCACTCTGCCTTCAAAACTAGCGATGGTGGTCTATGTTGCTGGTTTATTGATATGGTCTGATGGTCTTTTTATATTTTGGACATATCACACTCCTCACATGATTAGCGTTTTTCTCTGTTCAAGGATTTTGGGTACTTTGATTTGTATTTGGAACAATGGACATCGGTACTCTATCTGTTGCTTTACTATTCTACATACTGCTATTTCACTTTCTTATAGATGCCTCGGGCATATTTGGATGCTTTTTCAGATTGTCGATAATCTCCATGTGGACCGTTACTGGGTTTTATATCAAGTCCCTGTATGTGACATGGGGTATTTTTCTATCACTGTCTGGGGTGGTACTTCCACTTTTCTGGATGGATATTTGGGTTCCAATCTTCAGATGTGAAAATGTAATGACTTCATGGACTGTTTTACTTCATATAATATATTCAAAACAACGTTTTTCCTTTTTTAAAGTTTCATTTTATTTTATTTTTTTAAATTGAACCCGCCGTCGGTATACCAACGCCTTGTAAGCGTCGGAATTGCAACAGCTTAAAAATGTCGGAAGAGAGACAGTATAAAAACGTTGGACGAGTGACGTTCAAAACGTCGGACCACATTTTGTTGGAATTGCGACAGTTTATAAACGCCAGAAGAGCGACGTTCAAAACGTCGGACCACATTTCGTCGGAATTGCGACAGTTTACAAACGTTGGAAGAGCGACGTCCAAAACGTCGGACCACATTGCGTCGGAATTGCGACAATTTACAAACATCGGAAGAGCGACGTTCAAAACGTCGAACCACATTTCGTCGGAATTGCGACAGTTTACAAACGTCGGAAGAGCGACGTTCAAAACGTCGGACCACATTTTGTCGGAAGTGCGACAGTTTACAAACGTCGGAAGCGCGACGGTTTGGGAAACGTCGGAAGAGCGACGCTTGTTTGGAAGCGACGGAAAAAGTGTCGATAGTGAGACACTTTTTAGTTGCGTAGGAATTGCGACGGTATGGCAAACCACATTTTTCCCATCCTCGAACTGTTGCTCTTGCGATGACTATGTGTCGGAATAGCGACGAATTGGCCGTCAGAAATTCCGCCAACTTTTCTAGTGATAGTTGAAAATGTCTATGCAGGAAATTGACAATTATGGATCCTTTTAAGACTATAGTTTTTTCATGAATATTATCAATATTTATTTTTTCTCCCACTAACAAAGTCTCATATGAATCCCAAGATAGAAAATTTCCTTGCAGATCCTAGCACGATGGCAGCCTAGCTCTAGTCTTTTTGTCAAAAATGGTGTTGAATTTATCCACAACCTGTTTGATCTCTGTCAATTTCTTCTCTGTTGATTTCCTACAAGCATTCTTCACAATCAAATTATTGATTTCTAAAACACATAATGTTCTATATTTGATTTCATGCTCCTCTAGCTCTTTATCTATCTTGTAATTGACATAATCAATAAACCTTTTTGCCCCTAGAGCTTTGTTAAGTAACTTCTACTTATCAGTAAGGGCGACTGTAAAAACGCAGAGATTAGAGGTTAAATAACTCGTACGATGTTTGGAAAATTAGAACTGAAAACCAACAAGTGAAAAAGAGGAACTTTAAACATATTTTATAGATGGTGTGAGATTTTTGAAACATAGGAAAATTAAATGCATGACTTGACACATAACAAACATGTGACGTGACAGATGAATTGGCTCACTTGCATCAGAGGTTGTTTATGTCATTGCGAGAGCACCCTCAGGTACGAAAGTCTCAGTCAAAGGTCTGCCCCCGCAGTGATTGTGAACCGTCGATCATATTCAACGAGCTCTCGAAAGGGTCGACTCCAGAGGCACCCTCAGCGCTATACTCCAGGATATTTGTGCCCGCGGATTTATTCCGATCTAAATCAACTGCATTTCTTTTAAATCCCGCTCAGTGAGTTACATGGAAGTTAACTCAATGGACAAACCCACCTTCACATCTCCGCACATAGGTTAATATACCAACATATAAAACAAAATTCTTTTTTTAGCATATTTTTTCATTTTCTAATATATGTGTTTTTTTTGTGTTATGAAAATATTTCGGAAGTAAATGAAAATGATCCACAACACTAGGCTCGATACGCTTCTTGAGATGGTATGATGTGTGTCTACTCAACTTAGTGTTCCTAAATTGATGTCATAAATTGTCAACCAGGGCTAGTAAACTGTTGAAGTGAAATGCACTATATGTGCCTAGGTATCTTCTTCCTAATTCGTTGTGCTTAGTGTTTTTCTAGTGTTTTTGGTTTTGTGTTTTTATGCTAAGAGGAAAATAACTAAATTGTTGGCAAAGAGAAGTTACTGATCACACTAAAACAGAATGAAATCTACTCTAAACTATGAATGGCACCTAAGAACAGAAAATGCTAATCCACAGACTGTAAAGATGATAAGAAAAGTAACTCATAACATTAAACTCAGTCCATTTAATTTAATTAGAGGTATGTTGGAACAATTGAGAAAAGGATTAGTTTGATGTAATGAGGTTCTCTTTAGTAAACAACAACTTAAAATATCACAGAGAAAATCTCATCCGTTGTTAGAAATTTGTTGGAACATTTTGAGAAAATATTATCTGCAACATAGTAAGAAACTCTATGCTAAAATAACTTGTGACACTAGAATTAACTCATTATGCAACTCAAAATGTTACTATTAGGCCTCATTCAAGGATTAGAGATCTCTTGGAATAACTTTGGAAAGAGGTTGTTTGTAAAATTATGAGAAATTGCAGAACAGTCAAGAACTCAAAATGATATAACTAATTCTTGTTTATATGATAATGATGTGTTAGAAGAAGTTAAGAACAAGAACAGATTATAAAATAATGAGGGTCTTTAAAGTTTAATTAACAGGACTAGAATGCAACTAACTAATAAAACTGAAATACAACGAACAGAACTGAACTAAAGTGCAATTAACTCAAGAGTACTACAACTATATCTCATTCATGCATTAGTGATATATTGGAACAACTCATGAGAATAAGATTGACTGTAATATTCGATATAAGTAAGTGACATAAGCATGATGCTAGAGGATAAACTCAGAAAACTGCTTAAGTTAAGAACAAAACAGAGCTAAAGGTCACTTATCTAGAAAATATGCACAAAGCCTTTCGGACAGTAGGGGCCCTCTACCATCAAATTGGCACACGAATCCTTACTCCTTAAAGTTGCTTCAGATCATGCATCAAAGTTGTACTTATTTCATTAAAGGAAAAATGCTCAGAAACAGAGTATTACAGTCTTTGAGAACTAACAATAAAACATTAACTAACTGTTTCTCGGGTCACCGAGTTATTCTTATAAGCAAATACACAACTGTCATTGAGTAGAAATAGGCATAGGTGTATTTTATAATCAAAATTGAACTAGAACTCCTGTTGAGGACTCGTATTTTTCTGAAGACACCTGCAGAGTCCTTATCCTTGTAGAAGTCTGCTTCTTAGTTTTGGCTTTATCCACGTGCATAACAACTTTCAGATTTTTGCTCAGCCTTCGTAGAGGACAAGGAATGATGTAGGAGAGTTCTGTAATTTAAACATAGCGTCTTTCCCTCAAATGACACCTGTAACCTGTGTGAACATAAAGATGGCTGCAGAATATGTGACTAGCTACACAATGGTTGCATTCTGTAGCTAAGTTTGATCAAAGACCACTATGACAACAAAACCACAAAAGTATAATAAGTCAGTCATTGCATGCATTCTTAAAGTGATTTTAATCATTCCTATTGATCTTTTAAGCCTGTAAATGATAAAGGAAAAATGGAATGAAGTGAAATTTGGTGAAAGGAAAGGACATCTTTAGGGCTCAACATACCCCCACTGCAAAACTTTTGCATGTCCTCATGCAATCAATCCATATATTCTGAAACTTCTGCTAGAAAATATAGCTTCCTTTTTCTGCTTTGCTTGGTGTTCAATGGCATCCTAGGCTTCCTTATGACCAATTTGAACCTCATATTTATAAGTGCCCTGTTCAATTTCTTGTTTTTCTTCTTTAGCTTCTCACTAGCCATGTACAATTTTTCCATTTGTAGAGATATATTTATGTTCATGTCACTTTTCAGCTTGACTTGTTCTCTTAAAATTTCATTTTCATTTTGCCTATTAAGTACTTCCAATTCATATTTATCTCTTCTCAGCACTTCAATTGAAGATTCTTGTGGGCTAGGAGTTCTTCCTCTGTTTTCTGAGGCTCTCTTTTCTAATGACTCAACATAATTATAGATCTGTTCTTGGGCTGGGTCTACCTCCGGAGTTCCTCTATCAAGATCTCCTTCATACTGGTACTCAGGAGATCTGTCAGTTGGTGTCTCTTCATCTTCAATATCTATGATTCCTTTTTGCTTAACTCCTGTTTTCTTCAATATGCCTCTAAGCCTATGGCTTCTTCTCAGTTTAGATGGTCCCTCACCTCTCTCCTTAGCATACTTTCTTATTATCTTTTCCTTTTTGAGGTGTTTCTTGATTTTGGCCAAATTTTCAGAGATAATATCCTCACTATCTTCTTGTATGGATTTATCAGTTTTAATTTCAACAGATTTGGCAACTTTTCCCCTCCTACTTTTTCTTACAAGTTTTCCTTCAGATAGAGTTTCTTTAGGTTCTTCAAAATGATTCCTCAAGAAAAACTCATCCCAACTGTCTCCTATCTTTTTCAAATGATGCTCAATTAGAATTTTGACTAGGCCATGATGATATAAGGTGGTTTCTAAGAACTGAACCCTTTTTTGGACATTAGAAGCCATCCTCTTTAGGCTATGGAGTAAGAAAAAGGGTAAATTTATCTCTTCATCTAGGAAATTCATCATAAGTCGAATGTGATAAACATATAGGGTGCCAAACCTTCCCTCACAGGTTATAAACTTTTGCAGAATTAGCAACATATTTCGCCATTTATTCTTCAATGCTGAACTAGGAATGCCTTTCTTAAAAACTGAAATATCCATACCTGGTGTTTTTAGCATCTGCCTCCATGCTTCATTGTGAAATTCTTTGTTTTTGAACCATCGTTCACCTTGCCTTGGTAACTTTGCTGCTTCTGCTATAAAGGATTTTGTGATAATGAACTTGACATCACCTATTTCAACTTCTGACCCTTTGAATGACTGGGCAAATGACTTGGTGACCTCCTTATGAAATCCATTGAACTTCTCCAAAAACTGTATCCATCCAACCTGCTGTAACATCTCTCTAATCTGTGGGTAACCTTCTAGATATTTGGTTCCGACTGGTTCAGACCTTACAATAAGTCCCATGGCTTCTTTTCCTCAATTTCAATTTACTGCTCTGTTACTGCTCTCGTATTCGAGGTAAAAATGGTTGTAGAGGTTTGTTTTCACCCTAAAGATGACTTCTCTGTTTCTGCAGACAGGAATTGGCTACGAAAAAATGACATGAAGTGGATATGGGATGAATGAAATACGGTGAGGGTATATCATACGAATAAATGATTTTGAGAGTTGTTATGGAGTAAAAGACCACACAGAAATTCCATGACGATTTCAAAATCATCAATGAATATTTTGGGTTAGTGACGTGACCTAATAGGTCACTTCAAGTACTGACCGTTAAATTTTAATAAATGATGATTTGATATGGGCGGAATGGAAGGGATTTGTTCAAGGATTTTATGATAGGCTTGATCAATACGAATAATCAAAATAACTTTATGAAACATACATATGACTTAACCATACTATATCTTTCATAATCTGCTATCATAATAATTTCACAATATTTTACCTTAGCCCTTCTTTTGATTTTTGCTGTTTTAATATGTTTTGTCTTTCCTTTGAAAATCATTGATCTTTCAGTCTTCATAATCCTTTTGATTTTTCTTGTTGAAATAGGTGTGCAGGATCAATTTGTTGCTGAACAAGTGGTTGCTGAATAGTTGGCTGTAGAATATCTGGCTGCGGAATATCTGGCTGCAGAATATCTGGCTGCAGAATGTATCTGTAAAAGCTTTGAGACATGGAATGAAATGATTTGAAATATGGATGGAATGAAGTATGAAATGAAATAAAATGGATCATGAAATATAGTAGAATGAAGCATGAATGAAGTGAAATATGACAAAATTAAATGGATCATAAATGTGGAGTGGAATGAAATATGAAAAGTGACCTGCAACTTATGATTTGTAATACTCAATTGCAGAAAAAGATCAATTTTGAAAATCTGTAATGAAAGTGAGATGGATCATGAAATGGAGTGAATGAAGTATGGAAGAATGGATTGAATGAAATATGGATGAAGTGAGCTATGATGAAATGAAATGGATCATAAGTGGAATGTGATATGTAAAGTGAATCTACACTTATGATTATATGATAGAGGTTTGCAGGAAAAGAACAATTTTGAAAAGCTAAAGTGTTAGAACGATTATGATTTTCACCTTATCTTTTATGTATACACATGCTAATAAACGATTAGTTTTCATGTTTATACTTTATTATTATTATTATTATTTTTTCACATCTGATTTCAGAAAATACAATTAAGTTGAAGAAGGAGAAGGATTCTTCTTCATTAACTTCACATCACTGTTCTCTTGGAATCTCTTGACAAATTCTTCTCTTGAAAGTGGCTTATGATACAGTTTCAATCTATGACCATTTACAAGAAAAGTGACCTTATCTTCATCTATTGTCCTGATTTTTATTGCTCCATTGTCAAAAATTTTCACAATGTCATATGGCTCAAGCCAATGTGTTTGGAATTTACCTTGAAAATCTTTGAACTTTGAATCAAACAAGAGGGCCCAGTCACCTTATTTGAATTTCTTTTCCTTAATGTACTTATCATGCCATCTAGTCCTTTGCTGTTGGACTATATTTTTTCTCTGGACTGCATCCTGTCTGATCTCATTCAATTCATTAATCTGCTCTAATCTATGCTTTTGTGCTTCTGTTAGATCAAGCCCTAGCTGGACTGCCATTTTAAAAGTTTGAATCTGAAACTCTATGGGAAACAAGACTTGTTTTTCATAAACAAGTTCATAAGGGGTATGACCTTTTGTGCTTCTCCATGTAGTTCTATAGGCCCAGAAAGCTTCAGGAAGCCTGTCTGCCCAATCTCTTCTATGTAAACGAACAGTATTTGTTAGGATCCCTTCAATGACCTTATTAGTAGATTCCACTTGGCCATTTGCTTGTGGATGATAGGGAGTAGATTTTCTGTGTCTGATTTTATACCTCTCCACCATTTGTTCCACTAGCCTTGATGTGAATTGAGCTCCTTGATCTGAAGGAGAAGGTTTCTCTACCCTTTGGCAGCTGTCACACCTTTTGAAATACTCTTTAGCATCTTTAAAAAGGGATGGCCAATAGTATCCTAAATGAAGGATCTTATAAGCTGTCCTTTTATCAAAAAAGTGTCCACCACAAGGTTCATCATGACATGCCTTGAGGATCTCAGGCATCTCATCTTCTCGAACACATCTCCTAATGATAAAATCTGGACCTATTTTGTATAACTCATTAGCAACCCATGAATATTTTACACTGTCATAAATGATCTTTCTTTTGTCTCTTGCATTCATTATTGAAGGAAATTTCCCTGAAACTAGATAATTAGCAATGTCAGCAAACCAAGGAGTTTGAGTAGAAATTGCAAAAAGATATTCATCAGGGAATTGATCTTCAACTGGAGTATTGTCTTTAATGTTTTGGAGTCTAGATAGGAAATTAGCTACTGTATTTTGTTTCCCAGGCCTATCTAGAATGGTGATGTTGAATTCCTGTAAAAGAAATAACCATCTTATGACTTTGCCATTAGTAATTGATTTGTTCATTAGATATTTAATAGTAGAGTGATCTGTGTGAAAAAAAGTTTCATAGCCTGTTATATAGTGTCTGAATTTATTTATGGCATGAACAACAACTAAGAACTCTTTTTCAGTTACAGTATAATTTAACTCTGAAGGAGTCAAATTTTTACTTGTATAGTAGATGGCATAAGGAATCATGTCTTTTTGTCCCAATACAACTCCTAAAGCTGTATCCGAGGCATCTGTTGAAATATGAAAAGGTAATTTCCAGTTAGGTCCCCTTAAAATAGGTGCTTCAGAGATTTTTGTTTTCAGGGTCTCAAAGGCTAACTGGCAATTAGGATTTCACTTGAATTCACAGTCCTTGGTGAGTAATTTGAAAAGTGGAGATGCTATCTTGGTAAAGTTTTCTATAAACCTTCGATAATATCCTGTAAATCCTAGAAAACTCCTAACATTTTTTTGACAACTTGGAATAGATAAGTTAGAGATGAATTCAACTTTTGACTCATCAACTCTAATCCCATCCCCTGAAATGTGATGCCCCAAAATAGTTCCTTTAGTAAACATCATCAAACACTTCTCATGACTTAGTGAAAGATTTGCTTCTTTAAATCTCTTTAAAACTTTTTCCAAGTTTGCTAAGGCTTCTTCAAATGTGTTTCCATAGACTGTGAAATCATCCATATATGCCTCTACACAATCATGCATTCGATCTGAAAATATTCCTAGTACTGCCCTTTGAAATGTTGCAGGTGCATTGCATAGTCCAAATGGCAATACTTGGTAAGCATAGGTACCCCAAGGACAGTTAAATGTGGTTTTGTCTTGATCTTCAAGTGCTACTTGAATTTGATTATAACCACTAAACCCATCTAAAAATGAGAAGTACTTTTTTCCAGCTAATGTATCTAACACCTAATCTATGAAAGGTAGGGGAAAATGATCTTTAAGAGTAGCTTTGTTTAATTCCCGGTAGTCAATACATACCCTCCATTTACCATTTTTCTTTGGCACAATTACCAAAGGAGAAACCCACTGACTATCTGAAATGGGATAGATAAAGTTGACATTTAACAATTTCTGCAACTCTTCTTTAACAATCTCCCTAAGATTTGGATTCATCCGTCTCCGAGGCTGTCTGATTGGTTTACAATTTTCCTCTATGTAGATGTGATTAGTGCAAGTCTTAGGGCTTATCCCTTTCATATCAATGTACTCCCATGCATATGCAGAAGAATGTCTCTGTAATATCTTGACTAGCTCTTCTTGTTGAGATTTCTCTAGGTTCTTGTTTATGTTTAAAGTTTTGCCTGGAAATATCTCAATTGTAGAGTTGCCAAATTTATCCATGGAGTAAAGAGACATCTGTCTTGATGATAAAAACTCAATGTTGGATTCTTCTTGAAATTGTTCATGTTTGTATTCCGAAGAGGATTCAAAATTTTCTAAGGTATTTAGAATCTGGCTATCTTCACTAATTTCTGAAATTGTAAAGAGAGGTTGTATGTCTTCTTCATCCTCAATCCATTGAGTATCATCTAATTCTGTAATTGTTTTTGCTGGAGGATACAAGGTAAATTTCTTGGTTGAACTACCATCAGAGATGTACATATCACCGGATCTACAGCTAATGAAAGCATCAGCTATAGCTAACCAAGGTCTTCCTAATATAATAGGATGTCCTCCTAGATTATTTTTAGGAGTTAGGATCATAAAATCCATAGGATACTCCCAAGAATCTAAGGACACTGGAATGTCTTCTATTACCCCATCAGGTTTAATCACAGATCTATCTGCTAATTGTAATAATGTGGGTGTAAAAATAAGATTAGGAAGTTTTAGTTTATCCATGATTTGTCTACTCATGATATTGATTGCTGCTCCTAAATCAATAAGTGTGTTTTGGATCTCAGTTCCATTGATGTGTATTTTAACAACTGGATTTCCTGGGTCTAGATACTTTGGAATATCAATCTTACCCATCATGATGTCTGCTATTTTTCCTGCCAGTTGAATTTTCTTTGTCTCTTTTATTCTTTTTCCTATTTTTTTCATGCTCAACTCCTTTATTGTATTTGCTAGGATTGGAATTTCCTTGATAGCTTGTAATAATGGGATCTTAATACAAACATTCCTTAGCTCATCTAGGAAATCATAATTAGGCACCATAATTTGTTTTTCTACACCCCTATCAATTTGTAATCTTTTTGGAAAGGGAGGTGTAGAGGTGGATGTTGATGGCTGCTCTAATATAGGAGTTGAAATTATTGGTTCTTTTTGTTTTGATTTTTCAATGTTTGGGGCTTGAAAAGATGTGTTCTCTTCAAGACTTTTATTTACCCGTAGAGAATCTTCCTCAGAGTTGTTTTGCTCTTGTATGATTACAAAAGGTTTCTTCTTTTCAAGTATTCTTCCAGACCTAAGTTGAACATCATTAAGGTCTAAAGGAGTAATCAAATAGGTTGGGAACTGTTGGCCTTCTATCATGTATGTGTTCTGAGGATTTTTATTGTTGGGGTTTGGTATGGGTTAGGTAGGTAACTGATTTGCTTTCTGAGGAAATGGTAATGGAGGTGGTGGATTTTGATGTTGTCGATTTTGAGGATTTTGTTGAGGAGGGAAATTTGGATATGGTGGATAAGAAGGTGGATATTGATAGTACTGAGAGTATCTTCCATAGGGATTTTGTGCTCCTTGTGCCTAAGTTTGAGATTGATTTTGGAATTGGGGCCAAGGTTGCTGCCAAGAATTCCAATTTGGTGGGGGTTGATTATACAGTTGATCATGGAATCCTTGTGTTTGAGGTCCTTGCCAAGGCCTCCTAGAGACAAAATTGAGAGGTTCTGTGGAATTTGTAGGAGTTTCTTCTTTAAAGACAGCTTTAAGACCAGGAAGTGAAGGACAACTCTTGGTCTCATGTTTTTCTGAACAAATTACACAAGTCTCTACAATTTTTGCATCCAAAGGGCACTCTCTCAAGGCATGATTTTTTCTACATTTGGGACAAAAGATTGCTAAGGCATCAGATTCAACTTTTTTCTTGTTTTGTAACTTAAGGGTGTCTATTTATTCACTAAGACTCCCTAAAATGTCAGATTTGAATTCATCAAGCATATTTCCTATTTCTGCCCTACTTACTGTCCCAGAAGCAGACTTACTTTCCCTTGCAAGAGCAGGGTCTCTTGGTCCTTTTACAGTTTTGGATTTCACTCTTGAAAGTTTGATACATAATTCAGCTATTTCAGGTAATGCGAGTTGAGATATATCCCCTTTTCCCATCATATTAAGGATATCTAGCCATTCATCCCTAATTGTCTTCAACAAGAGAGCTTTCAAAGTATCTTGGTCTAAGTTTTCCATTTTTTTTCTCTTGATGTTGTAGTTAAACCTTTCCAACAAATCTTCTAGATTTTCATCCTCTTTTTGTAGCATTTTAAACACTTCCTCCTTATGGTTGAATGGCATACAGTAATCCAAATACCTCTCTAGAAATTCATGTTTCATGTCTTCCCATGTCCTAATAGAACTGTTGATCAAACTCATAAACCATTTTAATGCTGCTCCTTTCAATGTTGAAGGGAATAGTTTAAGTTTTTGGGAATCTTGTAAGTAATCATAGGTTCTACATAGGACTTTAAATTCAAATAGGAAGGTTTCAGGATCTTCACTTTTGAGTCCATAAAAGTTTGGAAGGATAGTGGGTGAAATATTTTTGATAGTTGTATTGGTTTCTTCATATACTATAGGAAACCCAAAAGAGCTTCCCATTTCCCTTCTACCTCTTCCTCTGCCTCCTTCTCCTTCTACACCTCTACCTCCTTCTCCTCTACCTCTACCTCTACCTCCTCCAAATAGTGTATGTTCTCCATTAAATACTCCTCGTCCCCCTTCTTCTGCCATGGTTGATTCTCCTGTGGAAGTGGAAAAGTTTATGTCTCTAGCAAGGGTCCTTGAATCTTCTTCTAGGACAGGTTTAGTGGATGAAGTGGAAGGTCTTTCTGATGGAATATCTGATCTTAAGTCTTCTGGAAGTCTATGATCAGTAAAGTATGGGATGTGGGTTTGAGTTGGAGGTATGCTGCCTCTTGGTCTTGGTGGAACAAGTGGTGTTCTAGGAATCAAGCTTCTGCTTCTTATGAATCTACCCCTTGAGTCTCTTTCTCTACGCATATCATTGTTTTTGGGAGGTAAGAAACAAGGCTACCTAGTTATACTTCCCCGGCAACGGCGCCAAAATGTCTACTTAACTTTGTGTTCCTAAATTGATGTCATAAATTGTCAACAAGGGCTAGTAAAACGTTGAAGTGAAATGCACTATATGTGCCTAGGTATCTTCTTCCTACTTCGTTGTGCTTAGTGTTTTTCTAGTGTTTTTGGTTTTGTGTTTTTATGCTAAGAGGAAAATAACTAAATTGTTGGCAAAGAGAAGTTACTGATCACACTAAAATAGAATGAATTCTACTCTAAACTATGAATGGCACCTAAGAACAGAAAATGCTAATCCACAGACTGTAAAGCTGATAAGAAAAGTAACTCATAACATTAAACTCAGTCCAATTCATTTCATTAGAGGTATTTTGGAACAACTGAGAAAATGATTAGTTTGATGTAATGAGGTTCTCTTTAGTAAACAACAACTTAAAATATCACAGAGAAAATCTCATCCGTTGTTAGAAATTTGTTGGAACATTTTGAGAAAATATTATTTGCAACATAGTAAGAAACTCTGTGCTAAAATAACTTGTGACACTAGAATTAACTCATTCTGCAAGTCAAAATGTTACTATTAGGCTTCATTCAAGGATTAGAGATCTCTTGGAATAACTTTGGAAAGAGGTTGTTTGTAAAATTATGAGAAATTGCAGAACAGTCAAGAACTCAAAATGATATAACTAATTCTTGTTTATATGATAATGATGTGTTAGAAGAAGTTAAGAACAAGAATAGATTATAAAATAATGAGGGTCTTTTAAGTTTAATTAACAGGACTAGAATGCAACTAACTAATAAAACCGAAATACAATGAACAAAACTGAACTAAAGTGCAATTAACTTAAGAGTACTACAGCTATATCTCATTCACGCATTAGTGATATGTTGGAACAACTCATGAGAATAAGATTGAATGTAATATTCAATATAAGTAAATGACATAAGCATGATGCAAGAGGATAAACTCAGAAAACTGCTTAAGTTAAGAACAAAACAGAGCTAAAGGTCACTTATCTAGAAAATATGCACAAAGCCTTTCGGACAGTAGGGGCCCTCTACCATCAGATTGGCATACGAATCCTTACTCCTTAAAGTTGCATCAGATCATGCATCAAATTTGTACATCTTTCATTAAAGGAAAAATCCTCAGAAACAGAGTATCACAGTATTTGAGAACTAACAATAAAACATTAACTAACTGTTTCTCGGTTCACCGAGTTATTCTTATAAGAAAATACATAACTGTCATTGAGTAGAAATAGGCATAGGTGTCTTTTATAATCAAAATTTAACTATAACTCCTGTTGAGGACTCGTATTTTGCTGAAGACACGTGCAGAGTCCTTATCCTTGTAGAAGTCTGCTTCTTAATTTTGTCTTTATCCATGTGCATAACCACTTTCAGATTTTTGCTCAGCCTTCGTAGAGGACAAGGAATGATGTAGGAGAGTTATGGAATTTAACCATATGCATCTTTCCCTCAAATGACACCTGTAACCTGTGTGAACATAAAGATGGCTGCAGAATATGTGTCTAGCTATAGAATGGCTGCATTCTGTAGCTAAGTCTGATCAAAGACCACTATGACAACAAAACCACAAAAGTATAATAAGTCAGTCATTGCATGCATTCTTAAAGTGATTTTAATCATTCCTATTGATCTTTTAAGCCTATAATTGATAAAGGACAAATGGAATGAAGTGAAATTTGGTGAAAGGAAAGGACATCTTTAGGGCTCAACATACCCCCACTGCAAAACTTTTGCATGTCCTCATGCAATCAATCCACATATTCTGAAACTTCTGCTAGGAAATCTAGCTTCCTTTTTCTGCTTTGCTTGGTGTTCAATGGCATCCTAGGCTTCCTTATGACCAATTTGAACCTCAGATTTATAAGTGCCCTGTTCAATTTCTTGTTTTTCTTCTTTAGCTTCTCACTAGCCTTGTACAATTTTTCCATTTGCAGAGAGAGATTTGTGTTCATGTCACTTTTCAGCTTGACTTGTTCCCTTAAAATTTCATTTTCATTTTTTTATATGCCTATTAAGTACTTCCAGTTCATATTTATCTCTTATCAGCACTTCAATTGAAGATTCTTGTGGGCTAGGAGTTCTTCCTCTGTTTTCTGAGGCTCTCTTTTCTAATGACTCAACATAATTATAGATTTGTTGTTGGGCTGGGTCTACCTCCAGAGTTCCTCTATCAAGATATCCTTCGTACTGGTACTTAGGAGATCTGTCAGTTGGTGTCTCTTCATCTTCAATATCTATGATTCCTGTTTGCTTAACTCCTGTTTTCTTCAATATGCCTCTAAGCCTATGGCTTCTTCTCAGTTTAGATGGTCCCTCACCTCTCTCCTTAGCATACTTTCTTATTATCTTTTCCTTTTTGAGCTGTTTCTTGATTTTGACCAATTTTTCAGAGATAATCTCCTCACTATCTTCTTGTATGGATTTATCAGTTTTAATTTCAACAGATTTTGCAACTTTTCCCCTCCTTCTTTTCCTTACAAGTTTTCCTTCAGATAGAGTTTCTTTAGGTTCTTCAAAATGATTCCTCAAGAGGAACTCATCCCAACTGTATCCTATCTTTTTCAAATGATGCTCAATTAGAATTTTGACTAGGCCATGATGATATAAGGTGGTTTCTAAGAATTAAACCCTTTTTTGGACATTAGAAGCCATCCTCTTTAGGCTATGGAGTAAGAAAAATGGTAAATTTATCTCTTCATCTAGGAAATTCATCATAAGTTAAATGTGATAAACGTATAGGGTGCCAAACCTTCCCTCACAGGTTATAAAATTTTGCAGAATTAGCAACATATTTCGCCATTTATTCTTCAATGTTGAACTAGGAATGCCTTTCTTAAAAACTGAAATATCCATACCAGGTGTTTTTAGCATCTGCCTCCATGCTTCATTGTGAAATTATTTGTTTTTGAACCATCGTTCACCTTGCCTTGGTAACTCTCCTGCTTCTTCTTTAAAGGATTCTATGATAATGAACTTGACATCACCTATTTCAAGTTCTGACCCGTTGAATGACTGGGAAAATGACTTGGTGACCTCCTTATGAAATCCATTGAAATTCTCCAAAAACTGTAGCCATCCAACCTGCTGTAACATCTCTCTAATCTGTGGGTAACCTTCTAGATATTTGGTTCCGACTGGTTCGGACCTTACAATAAGTCCCATGGCTTCTTTTCCTCAATTTCAATTTACTGCTCTGTTACTGCTCTCCTATTTGAGGTAAAAATGGCTATAGAGGGTTGTTTTCACCCTAAAGATGACTTCTCTGTTTCTGCAGACAAGAATTGGCTACGGAAAAATGACATGAAGTGGATATGGGATGAATGAAATACGGTGAGGGTAAATCATACGAATAAATGAGTTTGAGAGTTGTTATGGAGTAAAAGACCGCAGAGAAATTCCATGACGATTTCAAAATCATCAATGAATATTTCGGGTTAATGACGCGACCTAATAGGTCACTTCAAGTACTGACCGTTAACTTTTAATAAATGATGATTTGATATGGGCGGAATGGAAGGGATTTGTTCAAGGATTTTATGATAGGCTTGATCAATATGAATAATCAAAATAACTTTATGAAACATACATATGACTTAACCATACTATATCTTTCATAATATTCTATCATAATAATTTCACACAATTTTACCTTAGCTCTTCTTTTGATTTTTGCTGTTTTAATATGCTTTGTCTTTCCTTTGAAAATCGTTGATCTTTCAGTCTTCATAATCCTTTTGATTTTTCTTGTTGAAATAGGTGTGCAGGATCAATTTGCTGCTAAACAAGTGGTTGCTGAATAGTTGGCTACAGAATATCTAGCTGCAGAATGTCTGGCTGCAGAATATCTGGCTGTAGAATGTAACTGTAAAATCTTTGAGACATGGAATGAAATGATTTGAAATATGGATGGAATGAAGTATGAAATGAAATAAAATGGGTCATGAAATATAGTGGAATGAAGCATGAATGAAGTGAAATATGATGGAATTAAATGGATCATAAATGTGGAGTGGAATGAAATATGAAAAGTGACCTCCAACTTATGATTTGTAATACTAAATTGTAGAAAAAGATCAATTTTGAAAATCTGTAATGAAAGTGAGATGGATCATGAAATGGAGTGAATGAAGTATGGATGAATGGAGTGAATGAAATATGGATGAAGTGAGATATGATGGAATGAAATGGATCATAATTGGAATGTGATATGTAAAGTGAATCTACACTTATGATTTTATGATAGTTGTTTGCAGGAAAAGAACAATTTTGAAAAGCTAAAGTGTCAGAAGGATTCTGATTTTCACCTTATCTTTTCTGTATAAACATGCTAATCAATGATTAGTTTTCATGTTTATACTTTATTATTAGTATTATTATTATTTTTTACATCTGATTTGATAAAATACAATTAAGTTGATGAAGAAGAAGGATTCTTCTTCATTAACTTCACATCACTGTTCTCTTGGAATCTCTTAACAAATTCTTCTCTTGAAAGTGGCTTATGATACAGTTTCAATCTATGACCATTTACAAGAAAAGTGACCTTATCTTCATCTATTGTCCTGATTTTTATTGCTCCATTGTCAAAAAATTTCACAATTTCATATGGCCCAAGCCAATGTGTTTGGAATTTACCTTGAAAATATTTGAACTTTGAATCAAACAAGAGGGCCCAGTCACCTTCTTTGAATTTCTTTTCCTTAATGTACTTATCATGCCATCTAGTCCTTTGCTGTTGGACTATATTTGTTCTCTGGACTGCATCCTGTCTGATCTCATCCAATTCATTAATCTGCTCCAATCTATGATTTTGTGCTTCTGTTAGATCAAGTCCTAGCTATACTGCCATTTTAAAAGTTTGAATCTGAAACTCTATGGGAAACAAGACTTGTTTTCCATAATCAAGTTCATAAGGGGTATGACCTGTTGTGCTTCTCCGTGTAGTTCTATAGGCCCAAAAGGCTTCAGGAATCCTGTCTGCCCAATCTCTTCTATGTAAATGAACAGTCTTTGTTAGGATCCCTTCAATGAACTTATTAGTAGATTCCACTTGGCCATTTGCTTATGGATGATAGGGAGTAGATTTTCTGTGTCTGATTTTATACCTCTCCACCATTTGTTCCACTAGCCTTGATGTGAATTGAGCTCCTTGATCTGAAGGAGAAGGTTTCCCTACCCTTTGACAGCTGTCACACCTTTTGACATACTCTTTAGCATCTTTAAAAAGGGATGGCCAATAGTATCCTAAATGAAGGATCTTATAAGCTGTCCTTTTATCAGCAAAGTGTCCACCACAAGGTTCATCATGACATGCCTTGAGGATCTCAGGCATCTCATATTCTCGAACACATCTCCTAATGATAAAATCTGGACCTGTTTTGTATAACTCATTAGCAACCCATGAATATTTTTCACTGTCATAAATGATCTTTCTTTTGTCTCTTGCATTCATTATTGAAGGAAATTTCCCTGAAACTAGATAATTAGCAATGTCAGCAAACCAAGGAGTTTGAGTAGAAATTGCAAAAAGATATTCATCAGGGAATTGATCTTCAGCTGGAGTATTGTCTTTAATGTTTTGGAGTCTAGATAGGAAATCAGCTACTGTATTTTGTTTCCCAGGCCTATCTAGAATGGTGATGTTGAATTCCTGTAAAAGCAATAACCATCTTATGACTCTGCCATTAGTAATTGATTTGTTCATTAGATATTTAATTGCAGAGTGATATGTGTGAACAAAAGTTTCATAGCCTGTTATATAGTGTCTGAATTTGTTTATGGCATGAACAACAGCTAAAAACTCTTTTTCAGTTACAGTATAGTTTAACTCTGTAGGAGTCAAATTTTTACTGGTATAGTAGATGGCATAAGGAATCGGGTCTTTTTGTCCCAATACTGCTCCTAGAGCTGTATCTGAGGCATCTGTTGAAATATGAAAAGGTAACTTCCAGTTAGGTCCCCTTAAAATAGGTGCTTCAGAAATTTTTGTTTTTAGGGTCTCAAAAGCTAACTGGCAATCAGGATTCCATTTGAATTCACAGTCTTTGGTAAGCAATTTAAAGAGTGATGCTATTTTGGTGAATTTTTCTATAAGCCTCCGATAATATCCTGTAAATCCTAGAAAACTCCTAACATCTTTTTGACAACTTGGAATAGATAAGTTAGAAATGACTTCAACTTTTGACTCATCAACTCTAATCCCATCCCCTGAAATGTGATGTCCTAAAACAATTCCTTCAGTAAACATCATAAAACACTTCTCATGACTAAGTGAAAGATTTGCTTCTTTACATCTTTTTAAAACTTTTTCCAAGTTTTCTAAGGCTTCTTCAAATATGTTTCCATAAACTGTGAAATCATCCATATATACCTCTACACAATCATGTATTAGATCCGAAAAGATTCCTAATACTGCCCTTTGAAATGTTGCAGGTGCATTGCATAATCCAAATGGCAATACTCGGTAAGCATAGGTACCCCAAGGACAGGTAAATGTGGTTTTGTCTTGATCCTCAAGTGCTACTTGAATTTGATTATAACCACTAAACCCATCTAGAAATGAGAAGTACTTTTTGCCAGCTAAGGTATCTAACACATGATCTATGAAAGGTAGGGGAAAATGATCTTTAAGAGTAGCTTTGTTTAATTCTCGGTAGTCAATACATACCCTCCATTTACCATTTTTCTTTGGCACGATTACCAAAGGAGAAACCCACTGACTATCTGAAATAGGATAGATAAAGTTGACATTCAACAATTTCTGCAATTCTTCTTTAACAATCTCCCTAAGATTTGGATTCATCCGTCTTTGAGGTTGTCTGATTGGTTTACAATTTTCCTCTATGTAGATGTGATGAGTGCAAGTCTTAGGGCTTATCCATTTCATATCAGTGTACTCCCATGCATATGCAGAAGAATGTCTCTGTAATATCTTGACTAGATTTTCTTGTTGAGATTTCTCTAGGTTCTTGTTTATGTTTAAAGTTTTACCTAGAAATATCTCAATTGTAGAGCTGCCAAATTTATCCATGGAGTAAAGAGACATCTTTCTTGATGATAAAAACTCAATGTTGGATTTTTCTTGAAATTGTTCATGTTTGTATTCCGAAGAGGATTCAAAATTTTCTAAGGTATTTAGAATCTGGCTATCTTCACTAACTTCTGAAATTGTGAAGAGAGGTTGTATGTCTTCTTCATCCTTAATCCATTGAGTATCATCTAACTCTGTAATTGTTTTTGCTGGAGGATACAAGGTAAATTTATTGGTTGAACTACCATCAGAGATGTACATATCACCGGATCTACAGCTAATGAAAGCATCAGCTGTAGCTAACCAAGGTCTTCCTAATATAATAAGATGTCCTCCTAGATTATTTTTAGGAGTTAGGATCATAAAATTCACAGGATACTCCCAAGAATCTAGGGACACTAGAATGTCTTCTATTACCCCATCAGGTTTGATCACAGATCTTTCTACTAATTGTAATAATGTGGGTGTAAAAAGAAGGTTAGGAAGTTTTAGTTTATCCATGATTTGTCTACTCATGGTATTGATTGCTACTCCTAAGTCAATAAGTGTGTTTTGGATCTCAGTTCCATTGATGTGTATTTTAACAACTGGATTTATTGGGTCTAGATACTTTGGAATAGCAATCTTACCCATCATGATATCTGCTATTTTTCCTGCCAGTTGAATTTTCTTTGTCTCTTTTATTCTTTTTCCTGTTTTTTTCATGCTCAACTCCTTTATTGTCTTTGCTAAGATTGGAATTTCCTTAATAGCTTGTAATAATGGGATCTTAATGCAAACATTCCTTAGCTCATCTAGGAAATCATAATTAGGCACCATAATTTGTTTTTCTACACCCCTATCAATTTGTAATCTTTCTGGAAAGGGAGGTGTAGAGGTGGATGTTGATGGCTGCTCTAATATAGGAGTTGAAATTATTAGTTCTTTTTGTTTTGATTTTTCAATGTTTGGGTTTTGAAAAGATGTGTTCTCTTCAAGACTTTTATTTACCCGTAGAGAATCTTCCTCAGAGTTGTTTTGCTCTTGTATGATCATAAAAGGTTTCTTCTTTTCAAGTATTCTTCCAGACCTAAGTTGAACATCATTAAGGTCTAAAGGAGTAATAAAATATGTTGGGAACTGTTGGCCTTCTATCATGTATGTGTTCTTAGGATTTTTATTGTTGGGGTTTGGTATGGGTTGGGCAGGTAACTGATTTGCTTTCTGAGGAAATGGTAATGGAAGTGGTGGATTTTGATGTTGTGGATTTTGAGGATTTTGTTGAGGAGGGAAATTTGGATATGGTGGATAAGAAGGTAGATATTGATAGTACTGAGAGTATCTTCCATAGAGATTTTGTGCTCCTTGTGCCCAAGTTTGAGATTGATTTTGGAATTGGGGCCAAGGTTGCTGCCAAGAATTCCAATTTGGTGGGGGTTGATTATACAACTGATCATGGAATCCTTGTGTTTGAGGTCCTTGCCAAGGCCTCCTAGAGACAAAATTGAGATATTATGTGGAATTTGTAGGAGTTTCTTCTTGAAAGACAACTTTAAGACCAGGAAGTGAAGGACAACTCTTGGTCTCATGTTTTTTTGAACAAATTACACAAGTCTCTACTATTTTTGCATCCAAATGGCACTCTCTCAGGGCATGCTTTTTTCTACATTTGGGACAAAAGATTGCTAAGGCATCAGATTCAACATTTTGCTTGTTTTGTAACTTAAGGGTGTCTATTTATTCACTAAGACTCCCTAAAATGTCAGATTTGAATTCATCATGCATATGTCCTATTTCTGCCCTACTTACTGTCCCAGAAGCAGTCTTTCTTGCCCTTGCAAGAGCAGGGTCTCTTGGTCCTTTTGCAGTTTTGGATTTCCCTCTTGAAAGGTTGATACATAATTCAGCTATTTCAGGTGATGTGAGCTGAGATATATCCCCTTTTCCCATCATATTAAGGATATCTAGCCATTCATCCCTAATTGTCTTCAACAAGAGAGCTTTCAAAGTATCTTGGTCTAAGTTTTCCATTTTTGCTCTCTTGATGTTGTAGTTAAACATTTCCAACAAATCTTCCAGATTTTCATCCTCTTTTTGTAACATTTTAAACACTTCCTCCTTATGGTTGACTGGCATACAGTAATCCAAATACCTCTCTAGAAATGCATGTTTCATGTCTTCCCATGTCCTAATAGAACTGTTGATCAAACTCATAAACCATTTTAATGCTGCTCCTTTCAATGTTGAAGGGAATAGTTTAATTTTTTGGGCATCTTGTAAGTAATCATAGGTTCTACATAGGACTTTAAATTCAAATAGGAAGGTTTCAGGATCTTCACTTTTGAGTCCATAAAAGTTTGGAAGGACAGAGGGTGAAATATTTTTCATAGTTGTATTGCTTTCTTCATCTACTATAGGAAACCCAAAAGAGCTTCCAATTTCCCTTCTACCTCTTCCTCTGCCTCCTTCTCCTTCTGCACCTCTACCTCCTTCTCCTCTACCTCTACCTCTACCTCCTCCAAATAGTGTATGTTCTCTGTTGGGGTTCCCATGTTTTGGCCAGATTGGCAAGACCAAAAGATGAGACAACATCAAACTACTTTCAGACCTCAGGATCTAGCCCTCTTGGGTCCAGAGAGGGATCTCTCTATGATATGTCAAAGGTATATGAATTTGAAGCTCAATGTTAAGATGTTAGGCTAGTTATAAGGCTCAGGGTTTGTTTTTTTGTTTGCTGGTTATCAGGAAAGAAGGGTTCAATGTAAGACAAGGATGAGCAAAGAGGATTTAGGCAGAGGTGAAGTATTCCAGGGAGCATTCAAAACCATTGGGAAATGGAGTCAGGAAAGGATTTGCTTGCTAATCAATATGCAGGCTTTCAATTGGGCTAGTCATCTAAAACATTGGATCTTAAGGATGATAATGTGGTATGGAATGGTAGGGGAGGAGGAACAATAAAGGTTTAGAACACAAAGTTAAAGACCTGAGATTAGAGAGAGACTTTGAACTCTCAATGCTTCGGCCTCCAGCTTGAGGGATCTTAGTAAGGCCAGTTGGTCATACAAGGATCCTAGTGGACAGGGCTAACTCTAATCCCCAGTGTTCCCAAATCTTCCAGCTGAATCCTAACAAGAACATCTAAGAACAGATTCATTTAATTCATACATCAGCTAGCAGGAAATAACATCCACTACACTGGTTAAATTAACTGAAATCAAATTTTAGATAACACATTTAGTAGAAAACATCAAAGGCAAGGAGAGCAGAAACGTAGGGTACCTAACAAGGGTAAATCCTATGCCAGATTTCTGATGCAAGCTAGTAGAAATGAAATGAAATGGAATATAAGTTAAACACAAATACAAAGATAGAAAAACATCACTGCTGCTTTAGATCAGGATCCAAAGAAATGTGCTTGTCATATTAAAAAGCAATACCAATCAAGTACAACATTGCCAATAGTTGGATACTTAGTCTGAAAAACATCATTCCTCAGCCTATCTTACAACTTTACGCAGAGACTTTGTCTCAAAAGAAACAACTTGTAATTCTATGATAACTGATCAACAACCTTTACAATGAGTTTCTTCATGAATTTATAGCTCCAGTGGAGCAGAGAAGGTAGGTGAAACACTAGATGAAGCATTAAACTCAGAAAAGAAAGAGAGCCGAAGCCCATTCTGTTTAAAATCCTGTGCATTCATCCCTGGCACTCTTTTGGACGCAAGAGTGGTCTTCTTCGGGCTTCCATTTACTCTGGTATGGCTCTGACGTACTTTGGTTGCAGTACTCTATAGTACTTCTGGTGAATTAAACAAAAAACGTAGGATCATGACGCTCAGATCTGCCATACTGTGCAACAAATGCTTCTGATAGCATAGGACTGCTGTAGGGGGGGGGGGGAGGAACTTCTCTTGGACACAATGCAGACTGAAACAATAATGTGTACTGTGTCCTTGCTCAGGAAGAAACAATTTGCTGATTTGAAACCTTGATAGCATTATTTTCTGCGCGCTAGACCTTTGATGTAATCCATGATGTCTTTGAACTGTTACCTTGCCTTCAAAAATCCCTGAAAAAGCTCAAAAATCTTCTATTTCTTGCCTTGAGCTCTCTGCTGCTACCGTACTGTCTTTGTTTATGCAATCCAAGCTTTAATGATGTCGGAGAGGGTTTGCAGTGTTTGAGCTCTGTCCTTTGATGAAATTTACGATGCAAACACCTTTATGAACATTTTTCTATAAAATCAGGCTCTAAATTCAGCTCCTTCTGTGCACTGTGACTTTACAACAGTGCATATGAATCATGGCGGTTTTCTGCCTGCCTGTAACCCTGCAAAACATGAAAACAATTTAAGAAAACTGTGCGTGGAGAGGGTGGTGTGGATGACTGTGGCAATGGCGACGTGACACGGTGGACGACGATGCATGCAGAGGATAATATGGAGGAAAAATGTATAACAATGGGAAATGCACTGGGCGACGTCGAAATAGCAATTCCAATGAAAAACATTAAAACTTTGACCTTGGAATGAAATTATATAGGGGACGGACGAGAAAACAACGAACACACGTGGAAAAATGACGTGGCGGTACGAGGTTAATGGGCGGGCGTGCATTAAATCTAGACTGTCCAATCACAAGGGGAGATCAATGGCTGAAAACGCATCAGGGGGCGATGGAAAGTGGGCCAGGGGTACGGATGCCTCGGGTTATCCACCGTGAAACTTCGTGGTGCGACAACCATTGGATGGACGATTGCAGATCGGACGGTGCACGTGCATATCGCGCCGGGTTTTCTGCCGAAAAATAATGCGCGATGAGTGGGCGGTTTTGAAATAGTGTCGCTGCCACGCGTCGTGCGATGAGTGGAATCGCTGGCCAAATGAAAATTAATGCCTACCTCTCAAAGGCGGTGCGATATAAACCGTCGGTTTCTGCACAGTGCGCAGTTGCAGGGACCACCGGGACGGGTGAAATACGGATCGTTGATCTGCGGACTGAATGGACGGTTGAGATGCGATCGGGCAGCAAACGGAGTGGGCTACGGGCACTGTGGGGATGCGATGACCGTCCGATCTATGCAGATCGACGGTTTATAACGCACCCGATGTGGATTTGAGATAAATGCTTTTCGGACTGGTGGGTGGTTCTAGCGCCGCGGTCACGTGGTGGGAAAGGTGTAGGGGTTTGGCCGAAAGGGGCTAGGCCCACATATATGGGGAATTTAGTTTTTGGGCCATTTTTAATGCAATTTGAGGCTAGAGGAGGGAAACGATAGAGGAGACAAGGGTTAATTAAACCACACCAGGGATGTGTGTATGGTTTAGAGGGGATTTTGGGAAGGTTTAGAAGGATTAGGGGAGGGATTTTGGGGTTGAAAGGAGGAGTTTAAGAAAGGGAAAAATGGTTAAAAGGGATATTTTGCAGGGATACAAGGGATAAATGTAGGCCTTTTGGAGCACAACCTTTGCAATCAGTGAGACTTTATAAAGGGAGTTAGCAGAGGGAATTTTATCAAAGGAAAAGGCACATGAGACTTCAAGGATGATGTGTCTTCAGGGGAGATGCATTCCTTGAAGGCTTGAAAACAATTTAGCCCCTTACTTTGCTTGTCAAAAGATTTATAGGGGGCTAACAGTGGCTCCACATGGGGATGGCTTCTTCTTGAAGGAGTCAAGAATTTAGAAAATGATCTTTGGTGTAGGCCAGATGCCTGCTGCTTGAGCCACCTTTCTTCTTTGATTCTCAGCTGCCACAATTGTGAAGACATCAGTTTAGCAGAAAAATTTCCCAATCAATCTACCTACCCATTCTACAATCCTAGCATTTTTTCTTCTAGGGTGCATTTGAGCTAGCAGACCCTTTACATCTTTCTATTTTTTACAAACAAGAAAAAAAACCTATTCTATTTCTACCCTTATTACTCCATGAGACCAGATTAAACTGTTGGCCTCACAAGTTTCTCTACCTATTCTAACATTTGCTGGGATTAAACTGTCCAACATATTTCTTCTCTACATTCTACAACAAAAATTTAAAAATAGTCAAACTAGGAATACACAGTCTAGTTTGCTGTGGATCCAAGGCATAAAGACAATTACACATGGACATAAACTTGCAGAAAACTGAAAACAAAACTTTGAAGGCTTGAAATTTGAAGTTTGAAGCATCCTTATTTCTTAGTGACTCAAGTTTTGAGCTTGTTAGAGTCACTTTCCCCTTTTTTTTATTTCAGCTCTGGTTTTTGGCTTGTTAGAGTTGACTCTTTTCTTCTTTGCTGGTCCAGGTTTTGGGCATGTTTGAACCAACTATATTTGCTTTCTTTGGCTCAGGTTTTGATCATATTAGAGCCAATCTTTGCACTTCAGAGGTTCATGTTTTGAGCGTGTCTGAACCCCTCCTTTTCTCTGTTTTTTTTTTTGGAACATTTCTCTTTTTCTTGAAAACAAACACTGCAATGGTATGTACAATGGAAATGGAAACTAGAAATTGGAAATTAGTAGAAGTAGTGTTTGAGCATCCTGCCATTGACAGGACCCCCAAACAGCTCTGTACCATCTAACTCTTGTAGAAAAAAGGCATTTGAACCCACAGTGGCCTGGATGATGTAGGGACCCTGCCACAAACTGTCAAACTTGCTGTGCTTTCCTTTGTCCTCTCTCCTTGAGTCTCACTTCAGAACTTTATCTCCAATTTTGAAATTAGAGGCCTTAGTTATTTTGTCAAATAACTTCTTTATATTTTCTTGAACCTTGATAGCTCTGTTGTAGACCTCTTCCCTTGTTTGTTGGAGATGAATTGTCTGGTTTATTCTCCTCACCATGCTATCTTCTTCTGTTTGAATCTCTTGAACAAGTTTAATCACTGGTATTCCAAGGCTGGTGGGAAACACTGCTTCTGTTCCATAGACAAGCTGATATGGTGACATGCCAATGGATTTCTTTGTTGTAAGCCTGTCAGCCCACAAAGCATGCACTAACTTGTTATGCGATAACTTTTTGTTCTCTTCCAGCAGCTTTTTGATGATGGTCACCAGGCTCTTGTTTGATGATTCAGTTAATACATTACCTTGAGGGTAATAGGCAGTTGAATGACCGAGTACTATTTGATACCTGTGACAAAAATCAACCATTTTCTTGGATCCGAAAGCAGCAGCATTATCAGTGATTATTTTCCCTGGGCAGCTAAACCGAGAGAGGATATGACCTTCTAGGAACCTAATGATGACTGATTCTGTGGCATTCCTAGAAGGTATGGCCTCTATCCACTTAGTGAAGTAGTCTGTGGCTGTTAAGATCCATTTGTGTTTTGCAGAGGAAGCAGGATGAATTTCCCCTATGAAATCTAGGCCCCATTGCATAAAGGGGCCTTCAACAATGATGGGTTTAATTTCAAGGTCATATTCTAGGATCACAACAATCCATTTTCCCCTCTTCCCATCTGGGTCTTGGGACAATATGTCTTTAACCACTATATTTGGCACATAGGCTATGGTGTGGGAATGCAGAATGTACACCCTAAAGTCTTTCAAGGCCTTAATCAGAGCATAGGCCTGTTTTTCCATTATGTTGTATTTCAAGGGTGCATCTATGAGTGCTTTGTTGAAGAAATAAATGGGTTGTTCCATTCCCTCTGGATTTTTTTTTTGCAGTAGAATTGAAGCTATCACATGTTTGGAGGCAAATGAAAAAATCAAGAAATCTTTTGAGAAATCTGGGCTGATTAGGACGGGAGCCTGGGTGAGTGCAAGTTTAACTGATTCAAAAGATTTCTTAGCTTCAACAGTCTACTTAACTCCTACACCTTTCTTCAGCATGTTAGTCATATTTCTAAGGTGTTCAACTAAGTTGGGAATAAACCTCCTGAGGAAGTTGATTTTCCCAATAAAGGACTGTAACTCCTTGATGTTTCTCGGGTGTGTGATTTGTAGTATTCCCTCAACTCTTTGTGGATCTATCCTAATCCCTTTTTCAGATATGATGTGGCCAAGAAGCTTACCTTCTTGCAGCCCAAATATAGTCTTTTTAGGATTCAGTGACAGACCAAACCTTCTACATTTTTCAAACACTCTTCTCAGGTGTTTTAGGTGTTCTTCCTCAGTCTTGGAGTAGACTGTTATGTCATCCAGGTAGATGACAATGAAGTGTCCTATTTCATCTGAAAAAGCTATGTCCATTGCTCTTTGGAAGGTTGCACCAGCATTCATCAGTCCAAAAGGCATCTTTACATACATAAAAGTGCCCCATGGAGTGGTAAAGGTTGTTTTGAGTTGGTCTTTTGGGATTACTAAGACTTGGTTGTAACCTGAAAAACCATCTAGCAGGGAGATCCTTTTAGAACCTACTTCCCTATGAAGAATATGTTCCATTTTTGGCAAAGGGTAATTGTCTTTGAGTGAGGCTCTATTGAGATTCCTGAAATCTATGCACAATCTGATCTCCCCTGTTTTCTTTCTCATAGCCACTAGGTTTGATACCCAATCAGAGAACCTCACAGGCACAATTATACCTGCCTCATACATCTTCTTAATCTCTTTTTCCACTGCAGGCAATTGTTTTGGGTTTATTCTGCGAAGTTTTTGTTTGAAGGGCTTCTAACTTTCCTTCATGGGTATTTTATGCTGTATAATGTTTGTGTCATAGGCCCTTAAGTCCTCATAACTCCAAGAAAACACATCACTGAATTATTTGAATAGGTCAATGTATTTCTTTTTCATGCTTGCAGGAAGGGACTTAGCCAATTTAATCATTTTGAGTTTATCTTCAGTGCCTATGTTGCATTCCTCAACATCAGAGTCTTCATGTTCTATAGTGGGATTTTTTGCTACATCATCAAAGTCAAAAAGGTCCTCCAAAGGTGCCAGACCTCGAGGTATGTTCTTATCTTTGGTCTGCAACACCTCTACTTCTTCACTATCTGCGTTTTCACATTTTTCATTTGGATTTCCAATCTGTTCGTTTAAAGTGTTTATTTCTATTTTACAGTGTGTTTCTTCCTCATCTGAGGACTCTTCACTTAGGCAGCTACTTTCAGATTTAGAGTCTGAATCAGAAAATTCAAACTCATTTCTACCTACCATGAAATCTTCAATCTGTTTATCTCCTTCAAAAACCTGCCAATATTTTTCATTGTTCGGCACTGCAGGTCCGAATTTGGTCTGAATGATGATCTGTTGGTCACTGGGAGGCTTATGATACGAACTAGCCATGCAGGCTAGTCCATTTGCAATTTCATTCCGACCTCTAGGGACAAACACCAGATCGTATTCCACAAAAGTTTTCAATAGATCCATAGCGTCATTCTTGTATGCCCTCAGTCTAGGATGTTTTGCTGTATATTCACCATTCACTTGTTTAATGATCAACTCAGAGTCCCCATGCACAGTTATCCTACGGGCTCCTAATTTATTCAACAAATTCAAGCCTACGATCAGAGCCTCATACTCTGCAATATTGTTTGTACATTTGAAGTGCAGGTTGTAGGCATGGATTTCTGTGTAATCACTCTCTGTGTTATGTATCCAAACTCCTGCTCCAGCAGTTCTCTTGGTGCATGACCCATCGAAATTCATTTCCCATAAGGTTTCATTCTCTGGTTTATCATCGTTACATTCTTGGTGTGGTTTATGTGTTTGTGAAGGGTGACTAATCAGCTGACTGCATTTTGTTTCTGGTTCACTTTGAGTTCTTGTTTCAGTGCACTGTTCCAATTTTTCTACGTCTTTCTCCTCCGAGTCTAGAGTAGCCATTATGTTAAAGTCCATGGGCTCTGTTTCCTTTTTTGTATCTGTGTTTTTGGACTCTGACCCTTCTGAAGATTCATCATTACAAAGGATGAAGGAGTCAAGGTCTGTATGTACAGAGTATAAAGGTGAATTTTCAGGCTTTTCGGGGCTACTAACCAGGAATTTCATTTGTGCCTCTCTATACAATCTTCTAAGATGGCCGAAGATTGGAATTGTGGCATAAGCCCCATCCATCTGCATTGTTCCTTGCAGCTTGGCTCCCCATGATCTTAATAATAGCATGCCATACTTGGGTGGCACATCTGCCACCACAACATCCATGACCATACATTTTTTTGGAATCTGGCTAAGGCTCACACATAAATCTTTGATCAGGCCAAGACACTTTACTCTGCTAGAGTCAAATGAATACAGGTCTTTATAGGGGCGGGTTATCTCTAGGCCTAATCTTTCCATCACTACTTTAGGCATCAGGTTGTGTGATGCCCTAGAATCATGCATTGCATTGTGGAGGATCTTATCATGGATATTAAGACTGATATAAAAAGGGGGCACTACCCCTTCCTGAAACTTTCCTTCTATCTTTGGACCAAACAGAAGGGCAGGTTGTTCATCACTCATATTTACAGTGTCACTGTTCTCACCTAAATTTAATGCTTTAAAAATTTGGCCTTTATATACATCTTGAGTGGCCAGCTCAGAGAGTGGGACATAGATTTTAATTTTTGCAATCTCACTCTCCAAATTGAAAGTGGACTGACTTTTGGAATGTTCAACTCTGTTTTGTTAGTTACCACCTTAGTGGCTGAATCAGTGTGCTGATTCTCACTATGTACAGTGTCAGAGACTGTTTTATCAGGAGTACTAACTGCAGTGTTAGTACTGCTTGTTGGTTTACCTTGTTTATCAGTGTTTTGGTTGTCTTTTTATTTGTCCTTTCCAGAACTCTCAGCTGCTGATTTGTTACTTTCAGCAGTTGCTTTACAAGATCTCTCAGGTCTTTTCTTGATGGTAATCTCAGGAGTTTTGGGTTTGGAATTATCTAGGCTTTTCTTACTCCTAAGTTCATACTGTCTGACCTGCATGATAGCATCTTCAAATCCAAGTATGTAATCCTCAGATTCTAATCTTTCCTCATCCCAATATGAGGGTGAGGGTTGATCTTCTTCTGTGTAACAGTTATGGATTGAATTTTTTGTTTCAAACATGTTTATTGTGTTCCCCTCAGACTCTTCTATGATCCCCTCATCCTCATCAAGAAAGCTCTCTTGGAATGGGGGAATAACTTGTTGATCTGATTCTCTTTGTATGTTGGGAGGGGTGTTGTTTCTTCTAAAGTTTTGGTTTTGGTTACTAACCGTGACAACCATTTTTTCCATCATTTGTTGTAGCTTTTCCACATTTTTAGATAAACGGTCATAATTTGGATCAGATGTGGAAGCTACATTGTCATCTCTATATGTTACCCTTTTTTCAGCTCTCAATCTTGCCTTTTTCTCGATCAAATTTTCCTCTACACTCACTGCTCCCTTTTGCATGTCTTCCAATGTGTTGTACTCCCTCTCCCTAAGCTGGTAGGCCATATCAGCATCCAGGCCTTCTGGGTATTTCACTAAAACCATACCTAGGGGAGGTTTCATGTGCGGAGGAAGAGCATTATAAACACTGTTAAACCTTGTAGAGTAGGCCTGGACACTCTATCCTACATTTCTTTTTAGGTTCTTGTATTCTGCTAGGATTTGGAGAGGGTTGGCCTTAACTTCCCATTTGTTTATGAAGGTCTGTTATAAAGCAGGAAGATCTTGGATACTATTAGGAGGTAGGCCCTTAAACCATTTTTTCATATCACCTCCTAAGCTCTGGGAAAAGATTCTCATTTTGACTGTTTCATCATCTATTTCCATGTAGTCAAAATAATCTTCCATCATATCTACATGGTGTTGAGCTGTGGTGGACTCTTTTGCAGTGAAGTGTGGGATCTTTGATTGGTAATCATTGGGTAAGGGTACTAGAGGCTGAGGTAAAACCAGAGGTGCATACTAGGCTACCATGATGATGTTCTGATGAGGTAAGGGATTGGCCTGAGAAGCTGGTATATGGATGGCAGGGATGCTCGGACCAGCAGAAATTTGTTGGGCAGGTTTAGGGTGGCAGAGCCCCAAGTTCTGAATGAAGTGAATATCAGGAGGTGTAGATGGAGGGGTCTCTCTGTCCCTAATGTGTTTACCACTTTGAGTTGGTGAACCAGGGAACTCAAGATCTGGCTGGTCAAGGACACTGAATGATCTAGTTCTTGGTAAACTGTTTTGAGTGCCTAGGTCAAAAAATGGGTCTGATAGAGCTGTAAAGTCTTCTGGTGTAGAATTAGCTCTATGGATGTGGTTGGAAATAGTTGATTGTTTAGGTGTAGGAGATATTTTGAGGATGCTCTCAGGGTTGTCAACTATTTCAGGGGGTTTTGGGTTGGGATAAGCTCTTGTGTGAATGGTTCTTGAAGCCAGAATGTTGTTTTCTGACCAAGCAGCTTAACCCTACTTGTTACTTCTATTATGAGTGATGTTGTCATGGCTCTGGTCTTCCAGTGGAGTCTTATGTGAAATCACGATAATCAGTAGGCCTACTGATCACCAGTGGAGTCTTTTAAATCATTTAGGAATTATGGAGTCGTCAGGTGGAAGGTTTAGGAAGCTTCTGGGGATACACTGTCCACCACAGTGCTTATGAGATGTCCCCTTTCAGGAATAACCTCAAACACAACAAACTCTAACCAGAGATTGACTGGGATGGCATTTACCAGATATGTCACCTTTGAAAGAGTGTGAGATCTGGAGGCTACCTGGCCCTTTCCAGACTCTGTCTAAGAGTGTAGGAGAAACACAACAAATGGTATACAGGTTGACCTGTGAATAGGTGTTTAACTGCCAACCTAACCAGAGATTGTAGGTTTTTGAGGCTCTTATGATGTAGTAAGGTGAGAAATACTCAGATTTTCCCCAGCGGAGTCGCCATTATGTTGGGGTTCCCATGTTTTGGCCAGATTGGCAAGACCAAAAGATGAGACAACATCAAACCACTTTCAGACCTTAGGATCTAGCCCTCCTGGGTCCAGAGAGGGATCTCTCTATGATATGTCAAAGGTATATGACTTTGAAGCTCAGTGTTAAGATGTTAGGCTAGTTATAAGGCTCAGGGTTTGTTTGTTTGGTTGCTAGTTATTAGGAAAGAAGGGTTCAATGTAAGATAAGGATGAGAAAAGAGGATTTAGGCAGAGGTGAAGTATTCCAGGGAGCATTCAAAACCATTGAACAATGGAGTCATGAAATGATTTGCTTGCTAATCGATATGCAGGCTTTCAATTGGGCTAGTCATCTAAAACATTGGATCTTAAAGATGATAGTGTGGTATGGAATGGTAGGGGAGGAGGAACAATAAAGGTTTAGAACAAAAAGTTAAAGACCTGAGATCAGAGAGAGACTTTGAACTCTCAATGCTTCGGCCTCCAGCTTGAGGGATCTTAGAAAGGCCAGCTGGTCGTACAAGGATCCTAGTGGATAGGGCTAACTCTAATCCCCAATGTTCCCAAATATTCCAGCTGAATCCTAACAAGAACATCTAAGAACAGATTCATTTAATTCATACATCAGCTAGCAGGCAATAACATCCACTACACTGGTTAAATTAACTGAAATCAACTTTTAGATAACACATTTAGTAGAAAACATCAAAGGAAAGGAGAGCAGAAACATAGGGTACCTAACAAGGGTAAATCCTATGCCAGATTTCTGATGCAAGCCAGTAGAAATGAAATGAAATGGAATATAAGTTAAACACAAATACATAGATAGAAAAACATCACCGCTGCTTTAGATCAGGATCCAAAGAAATGTGCTTGTCATATTAAAAATCAATACCAATCAAGTACAACATTTCCAATAGCTGGATACGCAGTCTGAAAACATCATTCGTCAGCCTATCTTACAACTTTACGCAGAGAATTTGTCTCAAAAGAGACAACTTGTAATTCTCTGATAACTGATCAACAAACTTTACAATGAGTTTCTTCATGAATTTATAGCTCCAGTGGAGCAGAGAAGGTAGGTGAAACACTAAATGAAGCATTAAACTCTGAAAAGAAAGAGAGCCGAAGCCCATTCTGTTTAAAATCCTGTGCATTCATCCCTGGCACTCTTTTGGACGCAAGAGTGGTCTTCTTCGGGATTCCATTTACTCTGGTATGACTCTGATGTACTTTGGCTACAGTACTCTGTAGTACTTCTGGTGAATTAAACAAAAAACGTAGGATCATGATGCTAAGATCTGCCATACTGTGCAACAAATGCTTCTGATAGCATAGGACTGCTGTAGGGGGAGGGGGGGGGGGGGAACTTCTCTTGGACACAATGCAGACTGAAACAATAATGTGTACCGTGTCCTTGCTCAAGAAGAAACAATTTTCTAATTTGAAACCCTCATATCATTGTTTTCTGCGCGCTGGACCTTTCATGCAATCCATGATGTCTTTGAACTGGTACCTTGCCTTCAAAAATCCCTAAAAAAGCTAAAAAATCTTCTATTTCTTTCCTTGAGCTCTCTGATGCTCCTGTACTGTCTTTGTTTATGCAATCCAAGCTTTAATGGCGCCGGAGAGGGTTTGCAGGGTTTGATCTCTGTCCTTTGATGAAATTTACGATGCAAACACCTTTCTGGACATTTTTCTGTAAAATCAAGCTCTAAATTCAGCTTCTTCTGTGAACTGTGCCTTTACAACAACGCATATGAATCATGGTAGTTTTCGACCTGCCTGTAACCCTGCAAAACACGAAAACAAATTAAGAAAACCGTGCGTGGAGAGGGTGGTCTGGATGACTGCGGCATTGACGACGTGACACGGTGGACGACAATGCATGCAGAGGATACTATGGAGGAAAAATGTGTAACAGTGGGAAATGCATTGGGCGTCGTCGAAATAGAAATTCCAATGAAAAACATTACAACTTTGACCTTGGAATGAAATCATATAGGGGACGGACGAGAAAACGACGAACACACGTGGAAAAATGACGTGGCGGTACGGGGTTAATGGGCGGGCGTGCATTAAATCTAGACTGTCCGATCGCAAGGGGAGATCAACAGCTGAAAACGCATCAGGGGGCGATGGACAGTGGGCAAGGGGTACATACGGATGCCTCGGGTTATCCACCGTGAAACTTCGTGGTGCGACAACTGTCGGATGGATGATTGCAGATCGGACAGTGCACGTGCATATCGCGCCGAGTTTTCTGCCGAACAATAACGTGCGATGAGTGGGCGGTTTTGAAATAGTGCCGCTTCCACGCGTTTTGCGATGAGTGGAATCGCTGGCCAAATGAAAATTACCGCCTACCTCTCAAAGGCGGTGCGATATAAACCGCCGGTTTCTGCACAGTGCGCGGTTGCGGGGATCATCGGGACGGGTGAAATACAGACCGTTGATCTGCAGAATGAATGGACGGTTGAGATGTGATCGGGTAGCAAACGAAGTGGGCTATGGGCGCTGTGGGGATACGACGACCGTCCGATCTATGCAGATCGACGGTTTATAACGCGCCCGATGTGGATTTGAGATAAGCGCTTTTCGGACTGGCCGGTGGTTCTAGCGTCGCGGTCGCGTGGTGGGAAAGGTGCAGGGGTTTGGCCGAAAGGGGCTAGGCCCACATATATGGGGAATATAGTTTTTGGGCCATTTTTAATGCAATTTGAGGCTAGAGGAGGGAAACGATAGAGGAGACAAGGGTTAATTAAACCACACTAGGGATGTGTGTATGGTTTAGAGGGGATTTTGGGAAGGTTTAAAAGGATTAGGGGAGGGATTTTGGGGGTGAAAGGAGGATTTTAACAAAGGGAAAAAGGGTTAAAAGGGATATTTTGCAGGGATACAAGGGATAAATTTAGGCCTTTTGGAGCACAGCCTTTGCAATCAGTGAGACTTTATAAAGGGATTTAGCAGAGGGAATTTTATCAAAGGCAAAGGCACAGGAGACTTCAAGGATGATGTGTCTTCAGGGAAGATGCATTCCTTGAAGGCTTGAAAACAATTTAGCCCCTTACTTTGCTTGTCAAAATATTTATAGGGGGCTAACATTCTCCATTAAAGACTCCTCCTCCCCCTTCTTCTGCCATGGTTGATTCTCCTGTGGAAGTGGAAAAGTTTATGTCTCTAGCAGGGGTCCTTGAATATTCTTCTAGGACAGGTTCAGTGGATGAAGTGGAAGGTCTTTCTGATGGAATATCTGATCTTAAGTCTTCTGGAAGTCTATCATCAGTAAAGTATGGGATGTGTGTTTGAGTTGGAGGTATGCTGCCTCTTGGTCTTGGTGGAACAAGTGGTGTTCTAGGAATCAAGCTTCTGCTTCTTATGAATCTACCCCTTGAGTCTCTTTCTCTATGCATATCATTGTTTTTGGGAGGTAAGAAACAAGGCTACCTAGTTACACTTCCCCGACAACGGCGCCAAAATGTCTACTCAACTTAGTGTTCCTAAATTGATGTCATAAATTATCAACCAGGGCTAGTAAATTGTTGAAGTGAAATGCACTATATGTGCCTAGGTATCTTCTTCCTACTTCGTTGTGCTTAGTTTTTTTCTAGTGTTTTTGGTTTTGTGTTTTTTATGCTAAGAGGAAAATAACTAAATTGTTGGCAAAGAGAAGTTACTGATCACACTAAAACAGAATGAAATCTACTCTAAAATATGAATGGCACCTAAGAACAGAAAATGCTAATCCACAGACTGTAAAGCTGATAAGAAAAGTAACTCATAACATTAAACTCAGTCCAATTCATTTCATTAGAGGTATGTTGGAACAACTGAGAAAAGGATTATTTTAATGTAATGAGGTTCTCTTTAGTAAACAACAACTTAAAATATCAAAGAGAAAATCTCATTCGTTGTTAGAAATTTGTTGGAACATTTTGAGAAAAGATTATCTGCAACATAGTAAGAAAATCTATGCTAAAATAACTTGTGACACTAGAATTAACTCATTTTTCAACTCAAAATGTTACTATTAGACCTCATTCAAGGATTAGAGATCTCTTGGAATAACTTTGGAAAGAGGCTGTTTGTAAAATTATGAGAAATTGCAGAATAGTCAAGAACTCAAAATGATATAACTAATTCTTCTTTATATGATAATGATGTGTTAGAAGAAGTTAAGAACAAGAACAAATTATAAAATAATGAGGGTCTTTTAATTTTAATTAACAGGACTAGAATGCAACTAACTAATAAAACTGAAATACAATGAACATAACTGAACTAAAGTGCAATTAACTCAAGAGTACTACAACTTTATCTCATTCACGCATTAGTGATATGTTGGAACAACTCATGAGAATAAGATTGACTGTAATATTTGATATAAGTAAATGACATAAGCATGATGCAAGAGGATAAACTCAGAAAACTGCTTAATTTAAGAACAAAACATAGCTAAAGGTCACTTATCTAGAAAATATGCACAAAGCCTTTCGGACAGTAGGGGCCCTCTACCATCAGATTGGCACATGAATTCTTACTCCTTAAAGTTTCTTCAGATCATGCATCAAATTTGTACTTCGTTCATTAAAGGAAAAACGCTCAGAAACAGAGTATCACAGTCTTTGAGAACTAACAATAAAACATTAACTAACTATTTCTCGGTTCACCGAGTTATTGTTATAAGAAAATACATAACTTTCATTGAGTAGAAATAGGCATAGGTGTCTTTTATAATCAAAATTGAACTATAAATCTTGTTGAGGACTCATATATTGCTGAAGACACCTGCAAAGTCCTTATCCTTGTAGAAGTCTGCTTCTTAGTTTTCGCTTTATCCACGTGCATAACCACTTTCAGATTTTTGCTCAGCCTTCGTAGAGGACAAGGAATGATGTAGGAGAGTTATGGAATTTAACCATATGTGTCTTTCCCTCAAATGACACTTGTAACCTGTGTGAACATAAAGATGGCTGCAGAATATGCTACTAGCTACAGAATGGCTGCATTCTGTAGCTAAGTCTGATCAAAGACCACTATGACAACAAAACCACAAAAGTATAATAATTCAGTCATTGCATGCATTCTTAAAGTGATTTTAATCATTCCTATTGATCTTTTAAGCCTATAACTGATAAAGGACAAATGGAATGAAGTGAAATTTGGTGAAAGGAAAGGAAATCTGTAGGGCTCAACAATGTGTGTGTTTGACCTTTGCATAGGTCACTTATAGTTATACCTTTGTATCATTTCCTTAGGTCCCCATTTTTACTCATCAATTTTTCCCTCACACAATAATTAGACTAAACAACTAATTGTTTTAGGTCTTTAGCCCACACCTTTGGGTCTAAACCCACTACTTGTGTATTTTTCCCAATGAAGGTGTGTTTTCATGGGTAAAATCAACACAACCTAGTACCTCGATGGTTGTGGGAGTACCTTCCAAGATACACATTTCAATAATCCTATCTATATAAGGCCCTCTCCCACCCTCACTATATGATATCAATGTCACGATAAATTCAAGGATTAAAAAGGTAAGTGTCAGAACTTAATTTTGAGGTTTCCACTTTATAAAAAAAAATTGGTATTTATTTTAAACAACACAAATAGTGTTAGTCTTGTTCAAGACAAAGGTTAAGCACCAATTCAACTCCAAGAAGAAGACAAATAAGGAGTAAAGTTAATAAAGGGGAATATAAAAGAGATCTAATCTAACATTTCTTGAATGAAAACTAGTTAAGTGAGATCAAGGGCATCAAATGCACTTATTTATCTCTATTACGAAAGGATTATCAATGCTAATAAATCTTTGTAGCTCATGTTTAGTCACTTGGAAGCCGACATTGGAGTGTCAGCAACTGGTGTTTAATTATGGTATCTCTTGTTTTTATACTATGCCATCTTTTTATGCCTTTTGTGGTATCAATCCTTACATCATTATGCTCTGTGTCTAGAACCAATGCTTGTTGATGGTTTCAAGCATAAAGACAAAGAGAAATTTCTAGTGTTCAATGCTTTATTTGTGAATATTGTTGCAATGATACATGGGGATGAGCAAGATGTGAACTTAGCCCTTCTTATGTTGCAAATATGCCACAATCAACTTGCTTCTTCTCTTACATTAGCCATGGAGCAACTTAAAGACTAGAAATCCCATATTGGTAGAATTGAAGATGAACTAGGATATATAAGAGCTAATATGGAAGAATTAACTCTGCTCTTGACCAGAAAAGATATGGACTTCTCCCTTTTAGTTAGCTCAGACAATAGGGAGAACCAAGAGCTCCCACACCTCAACTAACCACTAGATGAATAGAATGGACAAGAGAAAATATATGATTCCACTGTGGTAGACCCCAAAATATAGACCCATACCTTATGAAGTGTGAATTTTGTTTTTGTTAGGATTTTTTTGGAGGTTGTACACTACATAATTGTTGATAATTTAGAATTGCATAGATCCACACACTTTGCCTTTAAGGCTCATTTTTACTCCTTGAGGCTCTATAGATGTATTGTTGTATGTCTCATGCAAAATTTTAATATGATAAATGTCAAGTATAGTTTTAAAAAATAAAATAAAATTATAAACACAAACCAAAGTCGATAATAAACAAAATACAAACCAAAAAGAAATTAATAAAACTAATATTTCATTAATTTGATACAACATAGAGCACCTACTTCTACATGCATCTCTTCAGAGACATAATATGCAAATAAAGTTTAAGTTTATTTTTTCAAAAATATCAATACAAAATTGGAGCAATACATTAAAACTTACTTCGAAAAAGAACAAACAAATTTCCTCTTGGTCATTCAAAACCTCAAATGTTCAATTTACAGACAAGAAAAATTGTTTCACCCTTTTAAGTAAGATCTATGGAATATATCTACCAAGGACAAAATAAATTAAAGCATGTAATAAATACATGCATGACCTATGTAAACTGTATATGGATAAGGTAGTAGGTTAAAATATATCAAGAATGACCTTCCACAAAATTTATATTGAATAAACATGTTTAAAGATGATTGAAAACATACCTGATTGAACAAATAATGTTACATCTAACCCTAAACACTAAATGTAAACACATTTTAATTACTTTATATCCTTGTTAAAGGGGTGACAAATGTAATTATACCTATGTGGCATGCATATAGCCAAGCTACAATGAATAATATGATACTTTGTTGATTTCCATATAGTAGTTCTTTCTCCCCTCATGCATGCCTATCATCTAGGTTCATTTATATGAGAAAGGCCTATTGGATAGGTGTAACTTTTCGCTCGGTACTAAAATCCTCAAGATATTAGAGCATATGAAGGTGCATTGACTAGAGATACAAGACAAAAGGAAGTTGTTATAGGGTATGGTTTTAGACATGAAAGTGTATGCTTATGAGTGGACTTGCCGATATTACTCAACAATCAAAATAACAACTAAGTACATAATATTCCAATGATATAAGCAATCACCCACAATGATGAGTTTGATTTAATATGGTGCATACCTAACTCATCATTTAACATTATCGCTATGTTAATATACAATAATGGGTAATTTTGATGTTGCATAACAAGTGTCACATGATGAGTCAACAAATTAAAAAATCATTAAAAAGAATAAGCATATTCCAATTCACATCATGCACATCTTACCTTCCATGGAGTACATACATGTTGATTTTGATGATCGTATAACCCTCTATGGAGTATATTTAGTAAAAAAAAATCTCATACTTCTTGAGGCACTTAAGGGGGAATGTATGGGACACAATGTGACATTTTGAGGCAAAATCAAGAAAAACTAAAAAAGAAAAGAGGATAAAAGTAGAGAAGAAGGAGAAGAAATAAGCTAAGGCACAATAAGAAACTGAGAAGAAGAGATAAAAAGAAGCGCATGAGGATATAAGAAATTTGAAAAAAGAATACAATATGCATGAATAAAACAGGGAAAAATATGCAAAAGCATATAGAAGCTCCAAAAGGGATAAAGGACACCGCGTTGGAGATATAGTGGATATATAAGATACCTTATAAAAATTGGGGATTGGTCAACTTATAATAGATCAAGATAGTGAAGTGAAGGAGGAATCCTTACCTAAGTGGTTCTAAAATATCATGAGACTAATAAAAATGACCCATGGAAGGAGAAGGTGTCAATTTCTAGCATCAAGGGAATCATTTAATTGAAATACTACATATAGGTTGATATATTGGGTACATGTAACACATGATGGAAGATGGGGCCCATGGGGTTATGCAAAATGACACCAATTCAATTCCATCTAGGACCATTCATGTCGATACCACTTATAAATAGGTGACATGAGAGCATGGAGAGCATGTGGCCTCTATTCCCATGCTAATGTACCTCTCTAACCATCGTAATGACTCCATACTAAAATGATGAATCCATTTGTGGATTAGAATTTATAACATCACAAACTATTGTAATTGATTCTTGGATTGTGTGGTTTTTTGGAGGGAATAAGATAAATATACTAGTAAACAAATATAATAGGGGTGTCAGTAGGATAATTGATTACATATGATATTGGTATTAAAGAAAGTTAGTCTTCAAGGAAATGCCATTGAACACTGACAAGACTAAGAATATTACAAAAAGGTCAAGAGTTAATTCCAAAAATTCCTTGGCTTGGAATAAGAGGAAGAATGAGACAGTCTTAAAATTTTTATGTGGGAGACAATCATGAAGGAAAATAATCAAAAAATAAATTTTGAATCTAGAGACTAAAATGACTAAAATGTCCCTAAAGATGTCAAAAATAGCATCATGCATGTCAAATATGTACACTAACTTCATCTCCAGTTTGGCCATGATGTACACGAAGAGGTGAAAGTAATAAAATTGAGAAGAGGAGGCATAGTTGGAAAACATGAACACCAACATAATTCATATACCCTTCAAATTTGAAACAAAGATCAACATCAAGCTTTATTCTTATAATATTGCTTCCTTTAAATTAAATAATTAGTCAAAACAATTAAAAGTTGTTTTTAAGTGTGTGTTGCATCTTTGTAGACAGTTCTAGGGTGGGGAACTCTGCCAAAGCATCTAAGTAAGGGTTTAATTGAATTGGATGACCAATATATTAAACCTTTAACACTTGTAAAATCCAAATATTTCTGAGAAGTTCAAAAGGGTTGATTTTCATTCATAACAACATAAATCTTTTAATTGATTTTGAAAGTGGAAAATAAGAAGACATATGATAATTAAACATCCATATTGAATACTTAATTAATCAAATACAATTGATGTGTGTAGAAGAATTCTATAAAACAATATATGTTCAAAAGATGACAAAATGAAATAATCAAAAGATGTAAAGGAACTAACCTAAACAAACTGTTTAGTTAATTAATCTCCATAATGATTATAATTTTGCAGTGGGATGTCAGAGAGATTGATACTCAATCTGTCCTTTCCCTAACTCCTATGTTACCTTGAACATATGAAGAAATATATTATGAATTACAGTGGTATGAATGTTGAAAAATGTCTTTCAACAACGTGGATAATATGAAACATTCGTCTTCAATTGATAGCCACAGAAGCTTAAAAACCATTATAAATGAATAAACACGAAAGACTCACATGAACACAAAAGATGTTAAGAATGAAGTCAAAATCCTTTGATTATATTCAAAAAAGTTAGAGTAGTACAATGGTGTCACTGGATCATCACAAGGGTTCAACCCTTCTTACCTTGAACTACAAAATTCTTATAGAGTGTAATTCAAAAATATCTAAATTTGAAATAATTATTTTACAAAATACAATATTATCCAAAATTGATTTTGATTTTTACAAAAATAGATTTTCTAAAATGATTTGAGTTATCAACACACAATTCAAGGGTGTTTTTTGATGACTGTTTCTTCAAAATGAATTCTTTTCTTTATGCTCCTATTATCCCACGTTCTGCTCCTTCTTTCACTGCAACTGGTTGCTGAAATATTGCATTCTGTTTTACTCGATTATTTTAAGTAATTCATCCCATATTTTGTAATATTGAAGAGAAAATTTTGTTACTTTTCTAAATGATTCGTCCACCTCTGTATACTTTTCAAAATTTTTCCTATTAATAAACAAATTTTGAATTTCATGTTGGAAAAATATATCATACTCTAGGCCTTCAATGAATGCTTTACCACTGATGATCCATTTGAATTTAGCAAACTTTGATTTATCTGTTGCTATCTCATGCAATCTATGCTGGTAATTTTGTTGTCCAGGTAAATACCCTCTGCGGACAGAGGCGATCCCTCTAGCCCCAAGGTGGGTCTAGCAACTACGGGAACATACTAACATCTACCTTCCTAGATTGTAAATGAAATTCAGAGCAAGGAAGATGTCCTGCCTCGTTCTGATGCTATGTTGTCCTCTTCCATCAAAGCTTCTTGATCCATTGCTCTTCTCAAGCTCGATACACGTTGCTGCCAACGTTCAATTACCTGTACATATAGTCAAGAAAACAGGACAAGTGTAAAACCATGACAAACATAAAACAATTACAACCTATCTAACTGATCAAGGAATGCTAGAAATCTCATTATAAATGTAAAAAAGAGTGGAAGATAAACATCAGATGTATTTTATTATGATAAAGACAAGGGGAGTTTACAACCAAGCCTTGATGTTGAGGCTTTCCTTTAGCAGGTCTGTATCCAAGCACGTTTGCCACACCCTCATGAACAAAGATCCAAGATCTCACTATGTTCCCAATCACAAAAATAATCACTCTGCACTATTCTCCTGAAGCTATGATTGCTTCCTCTCTATGCTAACTTTTTCAGCTATCTGTTCAACCAGAACATGTTCAACTAGCACATCAATGGAAGATGACTATATTTATAGAGAAGAGGAGGAGGTTGGGATCCCTACAATAGTGGAAGGGAGGCCTTATCCCTTGGGAGGTTTCCCCATAAGGTGGAAACAAGAGGCCAAAGGAGGAAGGTCATGGTTATTCAGCCGAACCACTCCCTATGACTCATCCACGAAGTTGTTGTGATCAAAACTTCACCACTTTTTAAAAAAAAAAATCCATAAATAGATTGGCGCGGGTGCTTAACTGGGACAGAGCACCAACTGGTGCGGGCTCAGTGTTAATTTCCTCATTGGTGCGAGGGCATAACGGGCTACCAGCGCCAAGGAAAAAACATGTGTTTTTAGTGGTCTGCTCAGGAAATGGTCAACAGAAGGATTGTTGTCTTCATGGCAAGGGATGAAATGATGGTGTTTGCAAGGCATGAAACTAATTATTGGTCACAGAAATGACCCTCCAATGGGCAAGATGGGGATTGCAGGGACAGTGAAAAATTACTGTGTAACAGATGCCCCCTAAAGTATGAAGTCCGAACATGAGTGAGGGGTGAAATGCTTTACAAGTACGTGCAAGGAACCAGATGCTGCTATCGGGAGACCTACAAATAGAGCATAGACACATATACATAACTGAAAACTCTAATGAAAATACATGAATCCATGGTATAGGCGTAGCTATCCATCAAGAAAAGGATCATGTGAATGGATCCTCGGCATGGACGCAACCGTCCTAATAAAGGGATCATATGAAATAGATCCACGGTATGGGCGCAACCATCCGTATAGAGAGGATCAAAACAAGAGAACCCACGGTATGGTCGCAACCATCCGTCTAAAGAATCATGTATATAATCATGAATGACTCATCACTCCTTGCAACCTGGAATTTTGTGATCGAAGCACAGGGTCTTGCGCTCCAACACTGCCCAATAAAAGTACAAATTCCAACATGCGAATAGACGTGTTGAAGTCGAACATGCTAGAAAGTCACTTGATTATTGGTCAATGATGTGAACCGTTAAAAAGTGTGAGAAACCACCCATAATGTCAATGGATCTCAAGGTACTACTAGTACAATGCACAGAATGTGAATAGTGAGATGAAGTCTAACACTCGTGAAATCACCTGATCGAAGTCCAATGATGTGAACCTGTCATCGAATGTGAAGAACTTGCCATTAGGGCATGCAAGCTCTAAGGTACCAGAAAGGAATCTCTAGATCAACTTCCCGGATAATGAGCTGAAGTCGACAAGAAGTGATCCGTCGAAGGAGGGTCATAATGAATCCCACATCATTGACACGAAACCGAGAAGGTAATATGAGTGTGAATCAAGACTGAAACAGAGGATCAAGGAATGTAAAAACTGTAGAAGGATTTTCTCTTGAACATATCGGTGACACGACTCTGGAATTTGGTAGCATTTGACTCAAATAGGATCAAAGGTCATGTTGACAATATTTGTAATCGAATGAGAGGCAAACAGATTTCCAAAAACCATGGAGGCAAAGTGACAGATTGAAGATATCCCAACCCGACACGAACTGCAGACAAGTGTCATGTTCAAGAGCGACATACTTCCGACACAACTGACGAATAAATTCCATTTTCCCCCACCATTTCTGGAGAGTACCTCTTTATTTTTACACAAGTTTGAAGAGGATAGCATATGCTTGTCATATAAGTTTGTCCTTCGGACAAATCCAACCTAGTACATTTTATGAGCCTTAGGAAGGAGGAACTCGGTTAATGTCATGATTGACAATTTCCGATGTCATTTAGGTTTAACAAGTTTGAAAAAGGGAGAAATCGACATCTTTTCATGTTCAGAGAGTTTGAAAAGAAGGCAGAAAAGAAAACTCCAGCAGTCCCTTTTCGTAGGTAGTCTCACAGATCTGAAAAGGTAGAAAACTGTGTCTGAGAGAACCTCTTAGTCGCGATAGGCTAAGGTATTCCTTTTTCGTAAATAATCTATCCCAGCCCGAAAAAGGGGTAAACGTATATTGGGTAGATATCGCTTCGCAGCCATTTAACGAGTTCAAAACGACAAGCGTCTCGACAATCTTTTCAGTTTTAGAGAGTCAAAAAAGAGCTGAAAGGTGACTCCTCCTGGAGGAACTAGTGGTATAAAGGGCAGCAACTGGTTCCAATGATGGTGGAACTACTCAGAACAAGATAAAGGTCAAGAGGCTGGCTAACAAGACCACTCATGACAGCAGTTCCTCAGGAATGGGTAAAACAACCAAGTGAAGGCATATGATCGGCCAAGTAGATAGTGACGGTGGAATGATAAAACCAAGGCTCATCTGGAAAAACAGGTTGATAAAATGGAAATCACGAGAGGTAAAATGGGAATGGTTTCATTTTTACACAAGCTTGAAATCAGAAAACTCTGCTTGAAGTTTGTTTCATTTTTACACAAGCTTGAAACATAGATAAACTATGCTTGAAACCGGTTTCATTTTTACACAAGCTTGAAACGGAAACGAACTATGCTTGAAAAAGTAAGCATGCCCCCAGCATGGTGACTCAATTAGAGGTACATGCCCCCCAAGCTTCAATCCATATGAAAGGCAGATGGAGTGAAGGTTCAAAGCACGAGATCAAGAGAAATACTCGACTGGGATTTTACGAGATCTTATCAAAGACTCGAATTGAACAGGAAAGTGTTTCATTGTTTTAACGAGGTTGACACATTAAAAGAACTATCCTCAGAAAATAATTCATTTTTTAATGAGGTTGACATAGAAGACGAACCATCCTCATATGACCTTGTTTCATTTTTTAACGAGGTTGATACAGAAGACAAACTATCCTCGGAACACTTTGTTTCATTTTTTAAGGAGCTTGACACAAGAAAACGAACTGTGCCCCGAAGAGCTTGTTTCATTTTTTACGGAGCTTGACACAAGAAAACGAACTTTGCTCCGACGAGCTTGTTTCATGGTTTAAGGAGCTTGACACAAGTAGATGAACTATGCTCCGAAGACCTTGTTTCATTTTTTAAGGAGCTTGACACAAGAAAACGAACCTTGCTCCGACAGACCTTGTTTCATGGTTTAAGGAGCTTGACACAAGAAGATGAACCATGCTCCGACAGACCTTGTTTCATGGTTTAAGGAGCTTGACACAAGCAGATAAAATGCATCTGATGTTTATCTTCCACTCTTGTTTACATTTATAATGATATTTCTAGCATTCCTTGATCAATTAGGGCTCTCCTTCGACAGGTCTGTATCCAAGAACGTTTGCCACACCCTCATGAACAAGGTCCAAGATCTCACTATGTTCCCAATCGCACAAAAAATCACACTCTGAACTATTCTCCTGAAGCTATGATTGCTTCCTCTCTATCCTAACTTTTTCAACTATATGTTCAACCAGAACATGTTCAACTAGCACATCAATGGAAGATGGCTATATTTATAGAGGAGAGGAGGAGGTTGGGATCCCTACAATAGTGGAAGGAAGGCCTTATCCCTTGGGAGGTTTCCCCATAAGGTGGAAACAAGAGGCCAAAGGAGGAAGGTCATGGTTATTCAGCTGAACCACTCCCTATGACTCATCCACGAAGTTGTTGTGATCGAAACTTCGCCTCTTTTTTTAAAAAAAATTCCATACACAGATTGGCGTGGGTGCTTAACTCGGACAGAGCGCCAACTGGCACGGGCTCAGTGTTAATTTTCCTCATTGGCGCGAGGGCATAACGGGCTACCAGCGCCAAGGCAAAAACAGGTGTTTTTAGTGGTCTGCTCAGGAAATGGTCAACAGAAGGATTGTTTTCCTCATGGCAAGGGATGCAATGATGGTATTTGCAAGGCATGACACTGCTTATTGGTCACAGAAATGACCCTCCAATGGGCGAGATGGGGATTGCAGGGACAATGAAAAATTACTGTGTAACAAATTTTCTAGTGGAATCAATTGGCCACTAGAATATCTTAGGGGTGGAAGTCCCTTCTGGCGTAAGACATTAAATTTTCTATGAAAATTATTTACATGTACTTCTAAGTTTTGACATTTATTTTCTGCTTGCAACATTAAGTTCCTTTTAGTCAAAATATTCTTACTTCTAGGACTTTATCAGTCCTATCTTGTACTCCCAATTCCTCCAATTCTTCTTTTGTTTTGGAATTCAACACTTTGATTATTCTAGTTGTTTCTCCTAGCTTATGATCTAATTCTTCTTTAATTTCTTTTATGGCTGCCTTTGATCTTGTCACCAGTTCCTCCTGTTCAAATATGATTTCAATATATGTCTAGAGTTCAGTTATGGTTGAATTTATATCAATCCATATTTTTTATTTTTCTTTAGATAATGTTTGTGCTATCAATGTTTCATTTTCATGTTTTTCAAGCTACTTGGTTAATTTGAATTTTTTCTGTATTTCAGCAAGATATGCATTTCCAGCCTTTATTTTGTTATCATGGGAATTCTCTAATTGAGCTATTAGCTTCTCAATCTTCATATCCTTTAATGATAGGTCTCCCATAGCTTCTAAAAATTTCTCTAGTGGATTCTGACTAGTAGACTTTGTTTCTGTTGTTGATACTGCTGCTGTAGATGTCACTGCTCCAGTGTTGATTTGAATTTCTCTTTCTTTGATTAATTTCTTCATATCCATCTCCATTTTTTGGATCCGCACATTTTGTTCCAAAATCATATGAAGCATGTTTTCCTATTCTTTTTCCAGTTGTCCCGCTTACCGTGCTTGGGGATGTTAAGTTGTTCGTAACTTTAGCTGTTACCTCAGTGCCTGAATGTATGCATTTCTTCTTTTAATTATTTCTTCAGTTGCTTTTACATCTTTAAAGTTCAATCCTAACTTAAAAACCAGATCTTCTAGCCCCTTAATATTGGTATATTTAGCTAGAGAAGACATATTTTATAGCTTCAGCTGAGAGTGAACGTTGTTTAGAGATGCATGTAGTTTGGATGTTGCCATGTCAGAACTTTTCAATGATGTATAGATCATTTCTTCTGCTTGTTTATGGAGATCAATTTGATTGATATGATGAATTTATTTAGTATCAAAAGAAAATTCATAAGTCTTATAATCATCAACACTCTTAGGCACAAGGACCTTTGGTTCCAGAAATGCTAATTAGAATTTTCCTCTTTCAATATTTAAATAAGATAATAATATGGTCTCAGTTGTGGAAGACTGTTTCCAGAACTCTGCATATGTTGAAGTTTTTAATGCTTCATTTTTCTTTTTCATCTCCAAGAATTTTGCAAACATACTCTATTGTCCTGAAGAAGAAGGAGAAGAAGAATAATCCATAGTGATTTATTATCTTTTGCTGTAATGAAAATGCAGACTCTCCTGAAAGTATGATTGTGGTAGGCTCTTTGGAAGTTTTAACTTATGATGACTCTTCTTCGACTTTTATGGACTTTCTTCTCTTAAACACTTTGAATGTTGCCTTCTATAACTCTGATCTTGCTGGGGATAAGATTTCTCTTGGTATTTTCAATTATTTTTCTTTCAACCTTTGATTTTCAAATGTTGTTTGAATGGAAATGTTCTCTTCAACCTCCTGTAGTGTGTTCTCTTCCCATTATTTTTTGTTAACATACAATTCTATTTCGATTTTTGTAATATGTACATATGGTTCAATATTCTGTTCAATTCTCATAGATGATATTACTCCTAATGGATCATATTACCAATTGAAACTTGATTTAAATTTCATACGAATTAAAAAAAACATTAAATTCCTTTTTTGCAGCTCTAGTATTGACTATGAATGGGCCGATCCCTGGCTTCAATTTAAAATGAGCTTTTTGCTTCTAGAAAAAAAAATGAATATCATCCAGGTTCATCATTTGTCTGATATATTCCAATGGAAAAATTATCATGGGGATGAATATTGGTAGTTTGTAAGGTGACAACCCACAACCATAGATTTTAATTTCTGAAAAATTATGGTATAAATACCAGTCTCCAATTTTAGACCGCTCACTTAAGTGTAGAATCCTTTTGATCTCTATGGAAACTATGAGAACTGCATCATTACTTAAAAAACAAATTTCCATATACCATTGATTGAAAAAGTCACTAAAAGATAAATCTTTGTAATTTTTCCTCACTAATGAAGTCCAATGAATCATTGATTGTGGCTTTCCTTCAACATCCAATTTTTGTAGAGGAAACTTGAACCTTTCTAATTGATGACACAAAAACAAGTAAACCAGAATTCATTGGTGCTTGAATGATCCTTCAACACTGAAATTTAGGAACTGATCATGAATTACAATTGATAAAAATTGGAAGATAATTGAGGGTTTCTTACCAGATGAAAACGTGGGTTTGTCTTGGGTAATTCAGAATTTTATGGTAGAAATGAATCGAAAATATGAGCTCTCTCTGAAAAATAAATATTGTGGTAAATATCCATAAGGGAATCAATAGAAAAAGGGTGATGTGAGTTCTAAGGATTTAATTGCAGGGTCTGAAAAATCAACTCAAAGGTTATGGAGAAAAGAGTCTCATTATTTTGAGAAATTATAGCTCTCTAACTTGGAAGGTATCGGGCTCCACACTAGGTGACAAACTTGGAAAAATTGTGTGTTTGAGGGAAAACAAACTGAGGAAGTAAATATTCCCAGAAAGAGAATTCGTCGCTAGCGTCTTCATACTTTTGAAATGTCCAATTGTGAAGCTCGTACAAGTCGAATTCACAATTGGTTTCAGTAATATTGAAGTGGGTGTCAGTAAGAGGTAATTCATCTAAATTAATCACAGGAGGGAGAAGGGGATTCTCTATAGACACTTTATATTTTCCTTTAGGGTTGACCATTTAGGAAAAATAAAAATTATTGAGGATAATTGATAATTTACCTGAGAGTAGTGGTGATTGGTAGCTACTGGTCATTGGAATTCGCTTAAATGATGTTATGGAAATTCTGGTTACAGGTAGGAGGTAAAATAATTTGTTTTGGCAAGGAAATGGCTTTATCATTTTGCTCATAACAATTTTATTTTGAAGTAACCATTATTGGCATGAGGAATTAAATGCTTTAAACGTTGGCGAGAATAATAACTGTGACGAAGGTTGCATGGCTAGTTTAGCAGGAGAAGTAGTTGAGATTGGAAATGGCGGAAGGTTGGCGGAGGAGGATAAGAGGTTTGCAGGGGGGGGTGGTATGTGGTTTCAAGTGGAGGGGGTCCTGTAATTTATTTATGCTCAACACATATACACAAGTGGTATCAGAGAAACTGCTTTGTAGAACCCCCCTCCACTAACTGTCGGTAATGCGGGGGGTCCCGCAATTCATCTGTCATCATCGATATGGGTGCATGCCATACTGACCATTGAAATCTGCATACGAATTATGTCCTTGGTAGAAATCACATTAAAATTTATTTTTTAATATTTATTTTGAAAAACATATAATTAATTCCAAATAAAATTATTGAATTTAGCGACATTTAAATGTGCACACTTATTTCAAGGATAAAAATATTTGTCATTTTTCTATATATATATATATATATATATATATATATTCATTTATTTTCTTATTTTTATTTTTTATTTTCTTGTAATTAACAGAAATTTGTAAAACTATTCAAAGGGTAAAAATAAGCTACAACATCGACTCCATATTGGGACTACTTCCCCATGCAGGATGTATAGAACCTGCAGATCCATGTGCCTTCTACTCGGGCTATGGAGTATTTTCTATGAAAATCACACTTGCTCTGGAAATTTAAAGAAAAATCAGAAATATACAATGATGATGATTAAACACACTAAATAGTGGATATAATGCTTGAGATATTGCCCATTGAATGGAAATGAGGAATATTATCCTTCCATATTGCGTAGGATGAATGTATTATTGCCTTTGACCTATGTAAATGCTGAAGGGTAATAACCATAGGTTATTAAACTTTCCATGCTTGCCTATTTCTTCTCTTCTTGCATCCCATATGAGAACCAAATCCCCTTGTCTGAAATCTCTTTCTCTAGATTTTCTGTCAGACAATCTCTTCATCTTGTCTTGATATTGTCGATGTTTATGTTGAACTTCATCTTTATCTCAATTTATCTCAATAATTTGATTTATCCTTCTTGAAAAAATCAACTGCTTCTTCATATGAATCATGCAAAAACTTCATGACTGGAAATGCTAATTGAGTAGGGTGGATAGCTTATATTATATAAACAAGTTGAAAAGGAGATTTACCAGTAGAAATTTTAGCTGAAACCCTGTTTTCCCATACTGCATATTTTATATGATTTTCCTAGTTCCTTTTATGACCTGCTAATACCTTCTTGATGACTTTAATTAGAATTTTATTTGATGATTCTGCTAGCCCATTCCCTTGTGGATAATAAGGTGTAGAGGGATGTAAGGAAATATGATAATTTTAACAAAATTCAATCATCTTAATGCTACTAAAAGCTTGAGCATTATCTGTAACTATTTTTCTTTGACAACCAAATCGAGACAAAAAATTTTCTTCAATAAATTTTATCACCACCATGTCAATTGCATTGTTTACAAGAATTGATTTTACCCACTTTGTGAAGTAATCAATGGTTTTTAATATCCATCTGTGTTGATTACTGGAAGCAAGAACTATTTCACCAATGAAATCTAATCCCCACTGTGAGAAAGGAGCTTCCACTGAAACTGGAACAAGAGGAAGTGTTGCTAACCTCTGTTTTCCTGCAAAAATATGACAAGGGACATAACTTCTCACCTTTTCTCCAACCTGTGTAAATAATTTTGGCCAATAGAAACCTGCTCTCAGTATCTTATATGCAGTTTCCTTTTAAGCATAATTTCCTCCACAAAATCCTTCATGAAATTTCTCAATTACTCCACATGTTTCACTTTTAGTTAAACATAGTAAAATGGTATTTAAGGGATCCTTCCAATACAAATTTGCATTTACTATGCAATACTTTATTTCCTTGAGACTAAGGGATCTACACTGATTATTTGTGAATTTAGGAGGATACTTAAAATCATGTAGAAAATGCATAATGTTTTTGTACCAATCTAATAATAAGAAATTATGATGAATGTATAAAGGAAGAGGTATAGGTACCGAACTAGAAGAAGGTTCTTGTGGATTCTTCTCCCCTAAATAATGAGAAGAATCTTGTGGATTCTTCTGCCCTAAAATATGCACTATGGTATTGATACCAAGTATTTTGTAGTTTTATTCTCCCAAAAACTTATCTAAACCATGTTCTTTCACCAACTTTGTAGGTTTGTTATCCAAATCAAACTCAAGTATATTAGAAATCCATCTCCCCCTCTTTCCATCTATATGAGGTTGAGTCAACATTGTCTTTACTGCATTGTTAGGCACATAAATGGTTATAACAGAATGTAAACATAAATCCTAAGTTATTTCAAAGCTTGTACCATGGCATAATCTTGTTTTTCTATGATGTCATATTTCAATTCAACATATCTCATGACCTTACTAAAGAAATAAATTGGTTGTTCATGTTGATCTTCATTTATCTACAATAAAGCTGCTGCTATAGTAGTTTTTGAAGCAAAGGAGAAAACACTAAAAAGTTTTGAATAATCAAGACTAGCAAGCACCGAAGCTTCAAAATTTTCCTTCTTGATATGAGAGAAAGAGTATCTAGCTTGGATAGTCCATTTAACTTCATTATCTTTGTTGATAATATCAATGATATATTTAACAATTTCAACATAATTAGGTATGAACCTTCTTAAAAAATTTATCTTACCTAAAAATGACTAAATTGATTTCTTGTTTCGAGGGAAACTGATTAAATGAATTTCTGAAACTCTTTTAGGGTCAATTTAACTCCTTCTTATGAAATAATATGTCATAAAAATCTGCCTTCCCTCATTGCAAAGAGTGACGTTTTAGGATTAAAATAAATCCCAAAATTTCTACATCTCTCAAAAACTTTCCTCAAGTGTTTGATATGTTTAGCATTAGAATCGAAAAATATTGTCAAATCATCGAGGTAAATGAATATGAATGTATTTACCTTACCAACAAATTCTAGATCCACCACCCTCTGAAAAATTGCTCCAACATTTATTAAGCCAAATGCATCCTTGCATACATAAAATTACCCACATAATTGTGAATGATGTCTTTTCTCTGTCTTCTTGACTGAACAAAATCTGGTTGTATCCAGAAAAACCATCCAACATTGAAATCCTATCAGAATTTGATACTATTTGAAGTAATTAGTCCATTTTTGGTAATGGATAATTGTCTTTCAAGGACAATTTGACTAGGTTTCTAAAATCAACACAAAGTATTATTTCTCCATTCTTCCTGTTGACACCTAATCCTATGGGATGGGTGTGCACATTTAATATTGTATATTATTTAATATTAGGAAATAAGGAAGGCCAAGAGTCATTGGGAGATGAATCCCAATAGCCTCACCTCCATGTATAAATCCATATGCATTCTTCAGCTAATACACATTCTGATTTTGAGGAGTTACCTCCTGGTTTGACATGGTATTAGAGCCAGCCCCACTATTGGCATTTCTGCCTATGGTGTAACTCCCTCTCCTTTGCTCAGTCAGTTTTTACTAATAGTTTTTTGCTGCTCCTAAATTGCTATATTGTAATTATGCATTTTTTTTCTCTTCAATTATCCACAAGTCTGACATTTGCAGCTTACGCGGCTCACGAAGATTAAGTGCAACGGTCCCAGAGAGTCTGCAAATTGCAGCCCCTGCCACTCTGCAATTCTACAGTCCTGCACTCTGCCATTTCATATTTTTGTAACGCCCTCACTCTCTCCCTACATTCTTCCACCTACCCAACGCCTTCCCCATTCTTCCACCTACCCAACGCCTTCCCCATCAACCATACTCTCTCCCTTCCAACGCTGTCACTATACAACGCCCCTCCTGCATATGCTTTTATAATGCTGCCTCTCTAATATGCAATACGTTGTCATGGCTATTCAATACACACCTCCACGTTGATTGCACATCGACTCGTCGCACATACATATGCTCCAAGCTATATAACTCGCTGTCCATTTCTCTCTCCTCCTTCAAAAGAAGATGACAGTCCCTTCATCTTCTAAAGAGACTGCCTACTTGGCACAGAGAGAAAAGATACATGCTTCAGGTCCATCCAGAGGAAGAGAAGGCAGAAGACGAAGAAGAAACTTCAGAGAAAAGGGGGGTAGACAATCTAAAGCTCAACAGCAAACAAATCAAGACAAAGGTAAAACTAATGACAAAGACAAAGGTAAACCAGCTGAATCAGCTCATTCTGTTCTAGCACATTGTAACAATGGAGTAACTGAAAACCTATTTGATGTTTCATTTACTTCATGGAGAGATGATTGGTTGCTAGATTCAGGAGCAACATGTCACATGACATTTAGAAAAGATTTTTTTGAAGAATTCACTGACAAAGTTGATGGAGCAGTATATTTCGCAGATAAATCCAAACTCAAGCCATCAGGGCTTGGCACAGTCAGGCTTAAGTTGCTTGGTCTTCCAGATCATATCCTACATGAGGTTCTATACCTCCCTGAGTTGAGGAGAAACTTGCTGTCCCTGTTCCAAATCCGCCAACAAGGACACTCCATTCACTTGTTTGATGGCAAGGCAGAGGTCAGAAAAGCATCAGATCACTCACTTGTCATGGAGGGAATAGAAGAAGGGAGACTCTTGAAGCTGAAAGGTTCATCTGCTCATGCTCAAAACTTTGCATTCGGTTCACATCATGATGAAGGTACATTCCCATCAAGTCTTTTATGGCATGCTAGATTTGGACACTTAAACTATGAAAGCCTTCGTTTGTTGAAGAAAAATGGTGTTAATGGACTGCCCACAATTCCTAGAAAACCTAAGGAATGTGATGCTTGTATTCTAGGAAAGCATAGCAAACAACCATTTCATGATTCACACTCCAGAGCACATAGAAAAATTGAGCTTGTTCATTCAGATTTATGTGGCCCTATGCCTATTGCTTCTGCAAATGGAAACAAATACATGATGACATTTATTGATGACTACACCAGAATGTGTTGGATTTACTTACTAAAGAATAAGTCTGATGCTTTTCAAACTTTCAAGAATTTTCATGCATGGATTGAAAATGATGCACAAACACATATTGGCTCTCTACGTACTGATAATGGAAAAGAATACACTTCAAACGAATTTGAAAATTATCTTCGTCAACATGGAATAAAACATCAAACAACTGTGCCATATAATCCACAACAGAACGGTGTAGCTGAAAGAATGAACAGAACTATTTTAAATATGGTCCGCTCCATGTTATTTTTCAAGAATGTAAAATTGATGTTTTGGGCTGATGCAGTTCTATGTGCTATTTACATAAAGAATAGGTATCCTTCAAGTTCAATTAGAAACAAAACTCCTTTTGAAATGTGGCATGGCCACATTCCTTCGGTAAAGCATTTCAGGGTCTTTGGGTCCACCTGTTATGCCTTGATACCCAATGGTCAAAGGAACAAACTTGGTGCTAGAAGTCGCAAATGTATCTTCTTGGGGTACTCCAATACCTCCAAAGGATATCGTCTCTATGATGAAGCAAATAAGAAGTTTGTGATAGCAAGAGATGTCATATTTCTTGAATCTTCCAAGAGTGACAAGGTTGTTGAGAGGCAACTTGATCGCCTGGATAGATTCACACATGCAAAGTCCTTCCAAGAATTTGATAATGTGATTCCACATCTTGAAGGGGGGATTCCGATATTGAATCAAACTGTGGAATCATGTCCTGAAGCACTATCTCCCCCACATGAAGAAACAACCACGGATGACACATTGGATGATGTGATTGACAGAATTGGGAGATTGAATCTTGAATCAATCCCAACTCAGTCAAATGACCAGCCTGGGCCATCTCAGAAAGGTCCTCCCAAATGGCTGACAAAGACACTGGAGAATGTTCATCCTGATGAGGTTGGAAAAACAGGAACAAGAAGTTCCACTCAACAAATCGAAGGTGATGTAGATAATTATGATTCCCCTGTTGATATGGATATTGCTTATAACTGTGAATTGATTTTGTCTACAGATCATGAACCAACTTCCTTCAAAGAAGCCGCTTCTCATGATGAATGGAAAGAAGCGATGCAGAAGGAGTATGATGCCTTGATAAAGAATGGCACTTGGAAGATGGTTGATCCGCCTTTGGGAACGAAACCAATTGGCTGTAAGTGGGTCTACAAGAACAAGTACAAAGCAGACGGCTCACTTGACAAGCACAAGGCCAGGCTTGTGACAAAAGGATTCGCACAAAAAGAAGGATTCGATTATGAAGAAACTTTTGCTCCCACAGCAAAATGGACCACCATCCGGACTCTCTTTGCCTTAGCAGCTCAGAATGGATGGAAAGTCCATCAAATGGATGTAAAAATAGACTTCTTGAATGGATATCTAAAGGAGAAAGTTTATATGTCCCAGTCAGAAGGATTTGTGATAAAGGGTCAAGAACACAAAGTTTGCAAACTTGTAAAATCCTTGTATGGCCTCAAGCAAGCACCACGAGCCTAGTATGAGAAATTGACCGAGCATCTTCTGAAACTTGATTTCAAACACTTTGATCTTGATGATGCAACTTTGTTTGTTAAGAAAGTTGGAAAAACAGTTGTATATCTTTTGGTATATGTAGATGATCTTTTGATAACAGGAAACAATGAGAGCTATATTGCATCCATGAAGAAAGAGTTGAAGAAAGGTTTTGAAATGACCGATTTGGGTCATGTTCATTACTATTTGGGTATTGAAGTAATTCAACATCCTAAATTCATATTTCTTTCTCAAAAGAAGTACATTGGAGATCTCTTGAAATTTTTTGGCATGGATGACTGTAATCCCTTAACCACTCCAATGGAACAAAACTTGAAGCTCACATCTATTGAAGGGAAGGAATTTGAGGATGCAACTAAGTATAGGTAGCTTGTAGGAAGTCTTATCTACCTGACCACCACCAGACCTGACATTTCATTTGTTGTTGGAATCCTCTCAAGGTTCATGCAAAAACCTTGTGAAGGACATTGGTCTGTTGCAAAAAGAGTGTTAAGGTACTTGAAGGGGACTCAAGACTTTGGACTCAAATATACGCAGGTAGGCGACTTCAGCTTGATCAGATATTCTGATTTAGACTTTGATGGCGACAAAGAAACAGGGGTGTCTACTATAGGTTACACCATGAGTCTTGGATCAGGAGCTGTCTCATGGAGATCACGCAAACAGTCAGTTCCAGCAGATTCCACGACCGAGGCAGAATATGTGGCAGCAGCTGAAGCAACAAAAGAAATTGTGTGGCTCCGGAAAATCCTGGAATATTTGCAGATGAAACAAATGTACTCCACACCACTCATAATCGACAACACTTCTGCAATAAAGTTGGCCAAGAACCCAAAGTTCCATGATCGAACAAAGCACATCAATACAAAGTACCATCTCATTCGACATCATGTTCAGGCCAAAACCATCCATCTACATCATTGTTCCACAAATGAGCAAACTGCTGACATCTTCACCAAAGCACTTGGAAGAGAAAAGTTTGAAAAGTTCAGATCGATGCTTGGACTCACCAACATCCCTTCGGATTAAAGGGGGAATGTTGACACCTAATCCTATGGGATGGGTGTGCACATTTAATATTGTATATTATTTAATATTAGGAAATAAGGAAGGCCAAGAGTCATTGGGAGATGAATCCCAATAGCCTCACCTCCATGTATAAATCCATATGCATTCTTCAGCTAATAAGTTACCTCCTGGTTTGACACTTCCTCCTAACAGGTACCAAGTTAGCTATCCATTTAAAATATCTTAAAGGAAAGATTATTTTGTAATCCAACAATTTTCTTACTTCTTTCTCAATAATAGGCAATAGGAATGGATTAATCCTTCTTAATTTTTGCTGAAATGGATTAGCTCCTAGTTTCAAAGGAATTTTGTGCTCAATAATAGTTGTTTCATAAGTTTTCAATTCTTCGTATGACCATGCAAATACATCTTTGTATTCTTTAAAAAAATTGACATATTTTACATTTATTTTTTGAGACAAACTGACTGAGATTTTGACATTACCGATTTCTTTTGTAGTACCAATATTACAGTCATGTACATCTTCATGTTGTGAATTTAGCAATAAATATTTTGATACATCATTTTTATCAAACAACTTTTCAAGGGGAACTAATCCCTTTGGAATATGATTATTTGATAAGTGAATGATATCATGATCATCAATTTTTTGTTTAAAGTTCATATATGAATCACCATCATTTGATTTTATTTCATGACTTTTTTCTTCTTCAACATGTAAACTAGAAAATTCATCAATGGCCTGTAAGAAATTCTTCAACTTCTCATCATCTTCAAAGACTTTCCAGTGTTTTACATTATCTAGAATAGAAGGTCTGTACTTCACTTCAAATTGATATTGTAATTGCAAAGGATCAGGTATTTTGAAAGAACTTGCAGAAACTGCGAAGGAATATACATGAATGCTATATTCTCTTGGGATTGCTAAAATATTAAAAGCCTAAAATAATTTTCTACAAAGTCACATACTTCATTTCTATAATCTCTAAGTCTAGGATGTTTTGTTTGATAAATATTTTTGTTCTGATTTACAATTAATTATGAATCACCATATACTTCTAGGCTTTGTACTTTAAAAAATTTAGCTAATTCCAATCCTAGAATTAAAGCCTCATATTCTGCCACATTATTTGTGACTTCAAAATCTAATTTGAAGTATTGAGTAATTTTTTTTTTCTTTTTAGGTGAAATGAGTACAATTCCTGCTCCAACTCCATCCTGAGAAAATGCTCCATCAAAATACATTTTCCACACATCACTGTTTGAAAACTGAGGCATATTTACAATATCTTCAATTATGGTTTGTGGATTAGAGAGATCACTGGCAACCAAAGCAAAACATCCAAAATATTGATCAATAACATATGCAGGATGATTTATTGCTTGATTAGATTTACAAACAATATTTAATCTTATTTATCTGTACAACCTTAAATGTTCACCTCCATAAATTGGGATTGTAGCATAGGACATATCCATCTGTAAGCTTCCTTCGAGTTGATCACAACAATATCTTCATAAAAACATACCAAATTTGGGAGGAAAGTTTGTGACCACTATATCCTATACCATGCTCTTCACAAGGATTTGAACAAGTGTAACAACTAAATATTTTATTAATCCCAAGCAAGGTACTTTCTTTGAATCAAATGTGTATATATCATGATATGGAATGGTAATTTGCAACTGAAGTTGGTCCACGATAAATTTAGGCATCAAATTATGGGAAGCACCAGAATCTAACATACAATTGTACAAAATAAAATCATGAAATTTTATTGTAACATATAAAGGTGGTACACTTTCATCAATCATATCTAAACTAGGCCCAAAAACAATTGAAGGCTTCTCATCCTATAAGCTAATTAAATCTCCTTCAACATCTACACTTGAATATTATATCCATTTGGAGACTTGCTATTTATAACCTGGATTTATTGAAAGTACATATAAGGGAATTGGAATTTTTACCCTTTCTAATTCTATTTAAACATTAAAAACAGTTGGAACATATTTTTCTGTAAAAGACTGCTCTTGTAATTCATTTTGAGGTTGGACAGATTGTGCTTCAACAACTTTCTCTTGAGGCTCATTAAAAGTAACCTTTTTTACAAGCCTACTAGGACCTTGTCTAGGTCTCAGGTCATATATCCTATTCAATTCAACAATGAGAACCACAGAAAACACTTGGTATTTAGAAACTTGAGAGGACTCTTTATTTTGAAGAAGAGGCTGATCTTGATTAATAGGGACAATATCATTTTCAGATGATGGATCTTCAAAATAATTGATATCATTTGTGACAATAGTGACAACTTCTTCAGGGTCTTGATCATCAATCATTAATGGAGGTTGAATTTGTTGGTCAGTATTTGGTATTTACAAACTTTGAGGCTGGAAAGGTCTTATATATTGAAAAAATGTCAATTTGCAACCTTTTGGGCCACCCTAGGCTGAGTTTCTATTCTTGAAATTCGATTGGACAAATTTATTAAGAAAGAGGTTATTTCATCAATTTTGTGATCTTCTTCTTTATTTTTTGATGATGAAGTACTTTCCTCTCTAGCTTTAATTTTTCTTTTAGTTTTTTTCTGCCTTTGTTTTCAATTTACTAGATGTTGAACTGTTAGCATCTACCTCAATTGCATTTTTTTTCATGTATGCTAAGGTTTCATGTTTTATTTCTCTAATAATTACAACAAAATCATCATCAAATGCTTTAGAAAATCTAACTTTAGCTGCTGTGACTAGGGGTTTACAATCCAGTGGCATATTATTGTAAATCTTATTAAATATTTTGATAAATTCTGCAACTAGTTCACCAAGGTTTCTTCTCAAGTCTTAAAATTCTATTAAATAGTAAACATGATTGTTTTTATCTCCCCATTGATTCTTGAAGATGTTGGTCAATTTAGTCCATGAATTTATAGAATTTGCTTGTAATTGTCTGAACCATATTCTGAAATTTCATTCTAATGGTTGAACAAATAATATTGTATAAACATCCTCATGTTCAATGTTCATATTGTCTACAAAATCAAGGAATTCGACCAAATGATCTTCTGTAGATGGCCATGTTTCTCCATTAAATTTGGGCAAGTGTTTCAAATACCCTTCAGGAAAATAATGGAGTTGGGTTTTTGGTGGAATTAGTAATTCTGCATATTGAGTTGTTACAATTGGACCGAATCCAACCATTTGATGTTGTAGTAAAACTATCTGTTTCAGAGAGACAAATTTTCTAGAAGATGACTAAGATGGGGGTTTAGGATTATTGAAAAGCCGAGGATGAATAACTAATTTCTAGACTTCAGGTATGATTTTCTCATGATATTCAAAGGCTGGAGGATTAGTATAAATGCTAAGTTCCTCTTCAGGCTTGGAATAAATAGAAGGATAAGTTTGTATGATAGAAGAAATGAAATAAACTGGTTTCAATTATGGTTATTGAAGTTTAGGATCTTGTTCAGTATCAGATGGTTTTGAATGGGAAAGAAAAATTTCAAAAGACTCAGCTTGATGAACTAGTAATGCAGATTGAAGATCTACTCTTTTGGAAAGGAGTTCTAAGACTTTAGGTGGTAAACCTGATAATTCAACAGAGATTAGGGTTAATTGAAAAGGATCATTTTGTGACATTGTTTCAGGTGGAAGAGAGGAAGAATTAGAAGTGGAAGCTTCTAATCTACGCCAAATAGATGACGTTATCACGTCTCTCTAGATATGATAAAAGAGAGTAGAGCTCATGATCTAAATGAGATATGGTATGCCCGCGTGAAGCTAGATTTAATATGTGAAGTTTCCAAGTGAAATATTTTAGCTTGCTAACCTCTTATTCACCATTAAGAGGTAAGTCTGATCGTTGTCCCAGGGAAAAAAATTCAAAATTCATTCCTCGACAACAACGCCAATCTGATGTTGTATCTTTGTAGACAGTTCTAGGGTGGGGAACTGTGCTGAAACATCTAAGTAAGGGTTTAATTGAATTGGATTACCAATGTATTAAACCTTTAACGCTTGTAAAAGCCAAATATTTCTTAGAAGTTCAAAAGGGATGATTTTAATTCATAACAACATAAACCTTTTAATTGATTTTGAAAGTGGAAAATAAGAAGATATATGATAATTAAACGTCCATATTGAATACTTAATTAATAAAAACAATTGACGCGTGTAGAAGTATTCTACAGCCAAACAATATATGTTCAAAAGATGACAGAAAACAACAATTAAAAGATGTAGAGGATCTAACCTAAACAAACTGTTTAGTTAATTAATCTCCATAATGATTATAACTTTGCAGTGGGATGTCAGGGAGATTGATACTCAATATAGCCTTACCCTAAATCATATGTTACCTTGAACATATGCATAAATAGATTATGAAAAATATAAATGAATAAATATGAAAGACTCACATGAACACAAAAGTTGTTAAGAATGAAGTCATAATCCTTTGATCATCTTCAAAAAATTTTAGAGTAGTACAATAGTCTCACTGGATCATCACAAGGGTTCAACCCTTCTTAGTTCGAAGTACAAAATACTTACAGAGTGTAATTAAAAAATATCTAAATCTAAAATAATTCTTTTACAAAATACAAGATTATCCAAGATTAATTTGGATAAAAATAGAACACAATTTGTTTTTTGAACTAATTTGAGTTATCATCACACAATTCGAGGGTGCTATTTGATGATTGCTGCTTCAAACTGAATTCTTTGCTTTATGCTCCTGTTATCCTGCTTTCTTATTCTTCTTTCACTGCAACTGGTTTTTGAAATATTTCATTTTGTTTTACTTGATTAGGTCAAGTAATTTATCCCATCTTTTGTCAGCTGGAATAGAAAATTTTGTTACTTTTCTAAATACTTTGTCCACCTCTGTATACTTTTGAAAATTTGGCCTAGTAATAAACAAATGTTGAATTTCATGTTGGATAAATAGATCATACTCCAGGCCTTGAATGAATGCTTTATCAATGATGATCCCTTTGACTTTAGAAAACTTTGATTTATTTGTTGCTATCTCATGCAATCTATGCTGGTAATTTTCTAGTGGAATTAATTGGCCACTAGAATCTCTTAGGGGTGGAAGTCCCTTCCGGCATAAGACATTAAAGTTTCTATGAAATTTATTTCCCTGTAGTTCTAAGTTTTGACATTTATTTTCTAATTGTAACATTAAGTTAGTTTTAGTCAAATCTCTTCTTACTTCTAGGACTATATCAATCATGTCTTGTACTCCCAATTCCTCTAATTCTTATTTTGTTTTGGAATTCAACGCATTGATTATTCTAATTGCTTCTCCTGATTTGTGTTATAAGTCTTCTTTAATTTATATTATGGCTGCCTTGATCTTGTCACTAGTTATTCATGCTCAAATATGATTTCAATAGATGTCCAGAGTTCAATTATGGTTGAATTTATATCAATCCATATATTTTATTTGTCTTCAGATAATTTTTTTGCTATCAATGATTCATTTTCATATTTTCCAAGCTACTTGGTTAATCTGAGGTTTTTCTGAATTTTAGCAAGATATGCATTATCAACCTTTAGTTATTTTATTTTTATTTTATTTATTTATTTATTATTTATTTTTATTTTTCTCGGGTCTTCTCTAATTGAGCTCTTAGCTTCTCAATTTCCATAATGATATGTCTCCCATAAGTTTTTACAATTGCTCTGTTGGATTCTGACTAGTAGACTCTGTTTCTGCTGTTGATACTACTGCTGCAGATGTCCCTACTCTAGTGTTGATTTGAAGTTCTCTTTCCGTGATTAATTTCTCCATCTCTGCCTCCATTTTTTGGATATGAACATTTTGTTCTACAATCATATGAAGCATGTTTTCCTTTTATTTTTCTAGCCATCTCACTTCCTGTGCTTGGGGATGTTTAGTTGTTGGTAACTTCAGTTGTTTCCTCAGTGCTTGAATGTTTTCATTTATGCTTTTAATTATTTCTTCAGTTGATTTTACATCTTTAGGATTTAATTCTAACTTTAAAACCATATCTTCTATCCCCTTAATATTGGTATCTTTACTTAGAGAAGACATCTTTTCTAGCTCAAACTGAGAGTGAATGTTGTTTAGAGATGTTTGTATTTTTGATGCTACCATGACATCACTTGTCAATGACGTATAGATCATTTCTCCTAGTTGTTTATGGAGATAAATTTGATCTATAGGATGAATCTTTTTAGTATCAAATGAAAATAAAAAAGGTCTTATAATCATCAACACTCTTAGGCACTTGGACCTTTGGTTCCATAAATGCTAATTGGATTTGTCCTCTTTCACTATCTAAAACAGATAGTAATATGGTCTGAGTCGTGGAAGAATATTTCTAGAACTATGCATATGTTGAAGTTTTTAATGCTTCATTTTTCTTTTCCCTCTCCAAGATTTTTGCAAAAATACTCTTTTTTCCTGAAGAAGAAGGAGAAGAAGGAAAATCCATAATTTTTTATTATATTTGTTATAATGAGAATGCAGGCTCTCCTGAAATTATGATTGTGGTAGGCTCTTTGGAGGTTTCAACTTCTGATGACTCTTCTTCAACATTATGGACTTTCTTCTCTTAAACACTTTGATGTTACCTTTTGTAACTCTTATCCTATTGGGGATACACCTTTCTTGGTCTTTTCATTTCATTTTCTTTCATCCTTGGAGTTTCCAATTTTGTTTGACTTGAAACTTTCTCTTCAACCTCCTGTAGTGTTTTCTCTTACCATTCTTCTTTGTTTGCATACAATTCTATTTCAGGTTTTTCAATATGTACATACGATTCAAACTTTTGTTCAATTCTCATAGATGATATTAATATTAATGGATTATATGACCATTCGAAACTTGATTTAAATTTAATCTGAATTAACAAAATATTAACTTCCTTTTCTGCAGCTCTAGTATTGACTATGAATGGGCCAACCTGTGCCTTCAATTTAAAATGAGATTTCTGCTTCCTAGAAAAAAAATAAATATCATCCATGTTCATCATCTATCTAATATATTCTAATGCAAAATGGTGCAGCGCTTCCCAAAACTAAACACACAGAAATATCATTAATAAAATCACACTCCAAGGATTGAGCATTACAAACAATTACATGGCTATTTATTTAGGATGGAAGAAATCTCTCGAATCTATTCAAGAGATACTTTTTCCTAAATATTTGGAGGAATTTGAGAATTATCCTCTCAACTTTAAGAACCTATACCAACTTCCTAATCTCCTAATTAATTCTAGAATGACTCATAAAATCTAGAAAATTCTAGATTTCCCATATTAAATAATTACAACAAATTAAAATATGTGATGCTCCTTCATCATACTACCGGGGAAGAAAAATATAAAATCATATGTTTTTCTTCTGAAGTTCTTCAATATTGGTACCATATTTTGAAATCTCTATTGTTTTCATCCAAGTAGCATCTTCAACTAGTTGATTCTTCCACTTGACCAAGTATTGAAGATATTATTTCTTTTTGGTCCTTTTAGCCACTCTTTGATCGATGATGGATTCAATCTTCTTTGTTGGTGTTGAAGGTAGTTGTTTCTCCCATTGAGTTTTGTCTCTAACAGGTGCATTAGTAGGATAATTCACTAGTTCCTTAAAGGGGTATAGATCTGAAACATTAAAGATTGGTGAAATGCTAAAACCTTTGGGTAGTTCTATTTCATAAGAATTCGAGGAAAATTTCCTCAAAATTTTTCATGGTCCAATCTTTTTCAGTTTTAACTTATTATATTCCCCTTTAGGAAATATTTCTTTCTGAAGATGTGCCATAAAAAGGTCTCCAACATTAAAGTCTAACTATATTCTTTTGGAATATGCTCTTCGTTTATACTTATTGTTTCTTTCTTGTAGTTTTTGCTTGACTCTGTCCTGTATTTCCTGCATACTGGCTGAAAAATCTTCACCATCTACACTTTTGAATTGTTGTTTTCCCAAGCTCCTCAACTCATAAATTCCTCTTGGATGCATCCCATAAACAATTTGAAATGGACTTAGTCCAGTGCTTCTGTTGGGTGAAGTGTTATACGAAAATTATGCCTGAGCAAGAGCATGATCCCATTGTTTGGGATGTTCACTTACCAAACTCCTCAATATATTTCCAATGCTTATATTTACCACTTTTGTCTGACCATCATTCTGGGGAGCTGAAACTGATATTGGTTCCCAATTTTTTCCATAGATTTCTCCAAAAATGAACCAAAAACTTAGTGTCTCTGTCAGAAACAATAATGGTAGGTAATCCATGCAATCTAACTATTTCTTGGAAGAACAAGTTTGTTATGTTAGTTTCATCATTTGTATTTTTCAAGCTATAAAGTGTGCAATTTTTTAGAATCTGTCAACAACAACAAATATTGAGTCACTTCCTTTTTGTGTTTTGGGCATTCCTAGTACAAAATCCATGCTTATGCAGTCCCATGGTCGATTTGGTATTGGTAAGGGTTGATAGAGTCCAATGTTCTGACTTCTTCCTTTTGCATATTGACGTATCCTACATATTTCAACAATATTCCTTACATTTGTTTGCATGTGAGGCCAATAATAAAATGCTTGTTACTGTGTTAGAGTTTTATCTTGTCTAAAATGACCTGCTAAAATTCCAATATGTTTTTCTTTTAACAATTTTTCCCTCATCGAACATCTTGGAATGCATAACTGTTTTCCTTTGAACATAATTCCCTTTTGGATCATGTAGTCTAATCATGGAGTCCTATATCTACTTACAGGATATTCACATGTTTCACAAGTTTCATAAGATTCTTTGGAATTTGGATCATCTTTATACATATCTTTCAGCTCATCAAATCCTAAGACATTTACGTGTAATTCTTGCAAAATTAAATTGATTATGCTTAATGCATCTGCTACTTTGTTTGATTGCCCACTTTTATACTTGATAATAAATTTATAATTTTGTAAGAATTCAAACCATTTAACATGTATTTGACTCAATTTTGTTTGATTGTTGATATACTGTAAAGCATGATTATTTGTGTAGAGGATGAACTCTTTTGACATAAGATAATGCCTCAATTTCTTTAGAGTTTGTATGATGGCATACAATTCTTTATCATAAGAAGAGTATTTTTTCTTGGCCTCATTAATTTTTTCACTGTAGTAGGCAACTGGTTTTCCTTTTTGACTTAAGACAACTCCTATTGCAGTTCCACTCGCATCAATTTCAACCTGAAAAAACTTATTGAAATCTGGCAGTGCTAAAATAGGTTGTTCTGTGATATTTTTCTTTAATAATTGGAAAATTTTATTAGCTACTTCTATCCAATGGAATGATTTTTTTTTCTCTTTAATAGTTTCTACAATTGGAGCACAAATTCCACTGAAGTTTTTGATAAAATTCGTGTAAAAACTTTCCAATCCATGAAAAATTCTTACCTCTGAAATGCTTCTTGGAGTTGGCCAATTGATTATGGCCTTCAATTTCTCCTGATCCATATTCAAGCCTTCTCTTGAAATTACAAAACCCAAGTACAATAGTTATGTCTTCATGAAACTACATTTCTTTAGATTGATTATCAATTTCTATTGTTGTATTTTATTCAAAACCATCTTAAGATGTCTTAGGTGCTCTTCTTTTGATTGAATGTAAATTAAGATATCATCAAGATAATCTATAACAAATATTCCAATGAGTTATTTTAAGACTTCATTCATTAGTTTCATAAAAGTGTCGGGAGCATTGGTAAGTCTGAAGGGCATTACCAACAATTCATATAAACCATTATTAGTTTTGAATGTTGTTTTCCATTCATCACCTTCTTTGATTATGATTTGATGATATCCACTTTTTAAATCTATTTTAGAAAAATATGCAACACCACTTAGACAATCTATAAGATCATCAATATGGGGTGATGGAAACCTATACCTGATTGTGATTTTGTTGATTTCTCAAGAATCTATACACATTCTCCATCTGCCATCCTTATTTGGAGTTAACATTTTTGGAACAACACACAGACTTAAGCTTTCTCGAATGAGACCTTTATCCAACAATTCATGCACTTGATTTTTAATCTCTTCATTCTCTTTTGGAGTCATTATGTAAGATGCTTTGTTTGGAAGGCTAGCACCTAGAATGATATCAATATGATGGATGATACTTCTAATGGGAGGAAACTCATTAGGCAAGTCATCCACTACAATATCAATAAATTCATTCAACATATTTTTAATTTCTTTTGGAAGATCATTCAAATTTGCACTTGTGAGGATTACCTTTGGCTTACCAATCAAGAAAAAATTTATCTCCTCATGTTTGATTTCTTGAAGAAATTATTTCCCACTAAGTAACATTGCCTTGGATTGGTCTTCTTCTGGTGCTTTTTCATTCTTCAAAAGAGAAAGGTACATTCTTTTCTCCATATTTTTCAAAAGTGTAGGTTTTGATCCTTCCATCTGCATTGATTTCCTATCATATTTCCATGGCCTTCCAAGCAATATATGACACATATCCATAGGCATAACATCACAAAGAAATTTATCCTTATAACATCCTATTTGAAACTCCACTTCACATTGTTCATTAACTACTATCTGATGTCCTTTTTGCAACCATGAAACTTTGTAGGGAGTAGGATGCTTAGTTTTCTTTAAGTTCAACTTTTCTATCATTTCTGTGGATACTAAATTATCAATAATCCCACTATCAATAATGATTTTACAACAATTTCCTCCTGATTTAAAAACAATTTGAACAATGTTTTCCTTTATGTGGGTTCCTTTACTTCTTCAAAAATCTTTAATAAAGTTATTTTTATCATCAAATATTCACCAGTTTTAGGTGCATTTTCATGTGTAGAGGATTGTACACTTTCTGTATCAGTTTGTGTTATATGTTGTGCTTCCTTGATTAGAAAATATTTCTGGAATGTAGAAATTATATAACTTATGTGTTATATATCCAAGATTCTCCTGATCACACACTATTTGACTTCATGCACAATACATAATCTATTCCACTATTGATCATCACATGCAGAAATTAAATCAATTGCAATGCACACATGAAACCATAAAAATTCACACATTATACAGTACATTTATTACGGAAAAGCACAAAAACTAAAAACCTAACTATACGTATCTGTCCTGTGTCATAGAGATCATGTAACAATCCTCATACAAATATGATCATGTCAAGCTCTCGGTCTGATACAATTGCTTTTGACTAATCGAGCTAGATCTTGCAAATCCATGCCGATCTGCGCACACCCTTTGCTTTGCCTCTCTTGCGCAATCCTGCTAAAGAATGGATATGAATGAACTCGAATCCACCAGCTTGCCTTGTGCAATACTCATTGGCGTATCTACTGAGTGTGGATGCAATCAATGCATCACTATAGTCACAATGATAGTCACACTTGCTCTTTCACCTACCTCTCCATGGTCTCCTTCGAAACTATCCATGCCTTTGTAGTTAACTGATGTATTCTTCAGTTGATTAATGAGTTCTTATTTAGTGAATTAATTAACTAATTAATTCACACCACTCTCACTAGTGTATCAATCAGTTAGACTAGATACAACTAGCTCAACTGAGTCTAACTGAGTTAAACTAAATACAACTCCACCAAACTCTGTCACATGAGTTCTAACTGAAGTCCTCCATGCATTAGCTCCAGTAAACCCTCAGGAATAGCGTAATTCCTTCTGTCAGCTGTTGTGCCACATCTGTGCACTTAACTGAAGTGCTCCAAGAGAATAAGATAATGTTTAGAGTCCAAATATTATTAAGAGCTAATAATATTCGACATATCTATTTTTAGACTGGCAATCTAAAAATAGATTCCGCCCAATATGTCTAAAAATAGAAGTCCATATATTTTTCCAACTTGACCAAACATCCACAAATAGCATCCTGCAACTCATAGAATATGATCAACATGTCTAAAAATAGACATAGTCTAAAAATAGACTTTGCGCCAAAAATAGCCTGCGGGCCCACTTAGTGAAGGCGACTCTTTTCACTAAGCTCATCATCTTGTTGAATCTCAACACTCCCTCTCAACAAGATAGGGATTATCTGCCACTTCGATCCTGTCTCTATGGTATTCGAATTTGCTCCTGGTGAGCGCCTTTGTCAGAATATCTGCATCCTGATCCTCTGTGGGAATGTAAGATAGTAACATGATCTTTCTCTACACACAATCTCTGATTTGATGGTATCAGATGTCAATATGTTTAGATCTATCATGAAATAATGGATTAACCGAGAGTTTAATGCAACTCTGATTATCACAATATATCACTGTAGGATCTAAGTGTGAACCGAACAACCCGACCAGGATCTTCCTCATCCATATAGCCTCGCATGCAGCCAAACTTGCTACCATGTACTCGGCCTCCGCTGAACTGAGTGCCACGGATCTTTGTTTCCTACTGTACCAAGAAACTGCTGTAGACCCGATACTGAATATCCCTCCAGATGTGCTCTTTCTGTCTGTTGGGCTCCCTGCCCAATCTGCATCCGTGAAGCCATGCAACTTCAACTCATCCGACTATTTGTACCACAATCCATATCTCGATGTGCCCCTGAGATACCTCAGGACATGCTTGCCTGCCTTCCAAAAGAGCTTGGTAGGCTTAACCATAGCTTGTGAAATCTGGTTAACAGCATAGCATATGTCCGGTTGTGTATTGACTAGATACATGAGCGAACCAACCAACTGTCGATAAACAATGGCATCCACTAACTATGCCGATGTAGCATCCTCTTTCCTCCAACCACCAAGAAGAGGAGTGTCGTTAGGCTTGCAGCCTTACATGTTGAACTTCTCTAGTATCTCCTGGGCATGCTTGCCTTGAGACACAAACAGTCCACCCTTCTGCTACCAAATTTCCAATCCCAGGAAATAATGAAGGAGGTCCAAGTCCTTCATCTCAAACTCCTTTGCAAGATCTGCCTTGCATGAGTGTATCAACAGTTCATCACCTGTTAGTATCAAATCATCTACATAAAGTACAATGATCAACAAATTACCCTCTACCACAATCTGGTATAGGTTCAGATCTGCCTCACTCTTGGCGAAACCAAGTCCAGTGAAATAACTGTCTATCCGTGTGTACCAAGCACGAGGTGCTTGTTTCAGCCCATACAACACTCTTTTGAGCCTGCACACATGCGACTCGCTGCTGAAGATTTCGAATCCTTTAGGCTACTCTATGTACACTCCTCCTCAATGACTCCGTTGAGGAACACAGTCTTCACATCCATTTGATGAATGTGTCAACCCATCTGCGCTGAGAGAGTAAGGATGGTCCGTATGGAAGAATACCTTGCGACAGGTGCAAAGGTTTCTTCATAGTCAATCCCCTCGATTTGTGAAAAGCCCCGGGCAACAAATATTGCCTTGTACTTCTCGACGCTCTCGTCAGCAGCTTTCTTCACTTTGTAGATCCATCTCGAACCTACCACTGATTTCCCTTTCGGCCTTGGGACAATCTCCCATGCACTATTTCTGACAATCAAATCATACTCTTCCACCATGGCATCTACCCATGCGGGATCCTCCACAGTTTCCTCGAAGAGAGAAGATGGTTATTTCACGATACACTTTCTCATCAGATCCATGTATCTAGTAAATCGGTTAGGTGACTATCTCTGTCTGCGTTGTGATGTAGGTGCTCCTACATTCTGCGCTACATCAAGATTCAGTCGCTCAGCTTCTGTAGTGCGCTTCTGCCCTCTGATGTTTGGCGCTGCATGAGTGGTTTCTTCCACTCCATGAACCTCCTCTTGTGTTTGATCCACATCCTGAGGCTCATCTTTAGGAACTAGTAGCTCCTCATCTGCATGCAAGTGTAGCTTCCTCTCAAGCGACAACTTCATGGCTTTCTCCTCATCAAATTTGATATCCCGTCGCACGATAGTCATCCGACTGTCTGGAAAATACACACAATAATTGTGGGGTGTTTCTGTGTACCCCACAAATATCCCAACCTCTGCGGTCAACTCCAGTTTCTTCCTAGCATCCTTCGTCACATGAATGTAAACAAGTGAGCCAAAAATCTTCAAATGAGAAATATCAGGCTTCTTACCATAAAACGCCTCTTCGGGTGTACTCATGCCAAGTACTCTATGAGGACAACGGTTTTGCACATAAACCGTAGTGTTGCATGCTTCAGCCCACAAGTGTATGGGACGGCCCTAATCATGCAGCATCGCCCATGCAGCACCCATGTATTTTCTCTCGTTCTTTCTCTCCGCGAACTTCATTCTGCTGAGTATGGGTTATGAGGCACTATGAGCTCTCTCGAATTCATTTTGCGTTGCAAAAGAGTCTTTGACTCACGCAGATGTATTCACCACCATTATCGCTCCTTAGAGATTTCCCACCAGCTCGACTCTTTCTCACCCAAAGGCCTCGAACTCTGCTGCAACTTGAGTATGTCTCGCTCTTCTTCCGCATGAAGAAGATCCAACACTTACGAGAAAAGTCATCAAAAAATATCACATAATACCTGTGCTTTGCTGTCGAAGCTACTGAGAAAGGTCCACACACGTCTGTGTGAATTCTCTCAAGGATCGTCGTGGTGCGACTATCCTTCTCATGAAAAGCGGTCTTCACAAATTTTCCCAAAGTACATCCCTTGCACTGATCTGACTACGCAAGTGTACCCTTGGGAAGCCCGGTAGAAAGCGCCATGGTGAAGATGGCCCAATATCCTGTGCCACAATTCATCCTCATCCCGTCTCACCACTCCTTCTGCTTTGCCTGCCATTGCTGTGTAGCCATCTACCTGCAATTGATAAAAGTTCTTAACTAGAACCCCTATCCTCCAGGTTTCACCAGTTGCTTTACTACGCAGGAAAGCCTTTCCCTCGCTAAAGACAACATCATAGCCCTTGTCTTCCAACATCGTCACAGAGATCAAATTCTTCTTCAATCCTGGAACATGCATGAAATCCTTCAGTATGAAAGGTTTACCAGACTCCATCTCAAAGGAAATGGTCCCGATACCAGTCACACTGTATCTACCATCATCGCCCATCTCGATGTGCACTCCAAGATCCTTCTCATCCCGATCACTATACAAATATTTGTCTCCGGTCATATGGAAAGACGCACCACTGTCAAGAAACCACACTGATCCCATCACACTTGAAACCAAGCATGCGATTAGCGAAAAATCCAGCTCAAACTGCGAGGCTAAGGCCTCTCCAGCTGCAGATCCAGCAACCTACTTATTTTTCTTCTTCTGTGGACAATTATTGGCGTAATGTCCATGTTGGTGATAGTGAAAGCACTTCACCTTGGACAAGTCCTGCTTCTTGCCTTTCGCACTGGATTGAGAAGGATTTTTATTTCCCTTCCCTTTCCATGCTTTGGCAATGAAAGAGAAATTTTCTTCATCTTCATTCTTCAATGAAGATCCATCCCTGGTACCCCACCTTATCTCCTCCCACACAAGATCCGACCAAAGTCGCTCCCATCCCGGCAGTTTCTCCCGACCATTGACAGAGTCCTCGTAGCTATGCCAACTCTTCGGAAGCCCAAGGAGAGCCAAGCTCACCAAGTCCTCTTCATCTACAGTAACCCCCACACTTCCTAGCTCATCCCTGCATTGGAAAAACTTCGTGAGGTACTTGGGTATCCTGTCACCTTTCTCCATTTTTATTTTTCTAAGCTTGTCTTTAAGCGCCAACTTCCTTTGGTCGCTTCTGCTTTGGAACAAGTTTTTCAAAGCTTTCCACAGCAAGAATGGAGAAGATTTACCATGAAGGTTGGAAACTATGTGATCCTTCAAACCTTCCAGCAGAATCCTTCGACATTTTTCTGTCTTCTTCTGTCACACGTCAAGTGTGGCTGCATCGCTAGAAGCAGGTTTTGGAATTTCTGCATCTATGAACTCCTTCAACCCATTATCATCCAGCACCGCCTCCCTCCTGTCCTTCCATGCAATATAATTCGAGCTGCCATCAAGAGCATACTCCAATCGCAATCCATTGAAAGACATTTCAATGAATGCTCTCAACTTCGACACCAAGAAAACACTGCAGCAAATTCGAATTCCACCAGCACAACACTCAACCGCTTTAATAATTGCAATCTGCTCTGATCAATATCGCTCTGATACCATGTATAAATTATATAAATTATGTGTTATATATCGAAGATTCTCTTGATCACACACTATTTGACTTCATGCACAATACAGAATCTATTCCACTATTGATCATCACATGCGGAAATTAAATCAATTGCAATGCACACATGAAACCATAAAAATTCACACACATTAACACAAAATTAAGTTAAACGTGAAAGCCCGAAGCTAAAAACCCAACAATCGTATATAATATATGTCATAGAGATCATGTAACAATCCTCATACAACGCTGATCATATCAAGCTCTCAGTACAATACAATCGCTACACACTAATCAAGCCCGATCTTGCAAATCCATGCACTGATCTTTGCCACCTGCTAGCCTGCCTCTACTGCGCAATCCCTACTGAAGAATGGCTCTGAATGAACTCGAATCCACCAAGCTTGCACTGTGCAATCCTCATTGGCATCTCCACTGAGTGTTGGATGCAATCAATGCATCACTATAGTCACAACCGATAGTCACACTTGCTCTTTCACCTACCTCTCCACTGGTCTCCACTGAAACTGCCATGCACTGTAGTTAACTGATGTATTCTTCAGTTGATTAATGAGTTATTATTTAGTGAATTAATTAACTAATTAATTCACACCACTCTCACTAGTGTATCAATCAGCTAGACTAGATACAACTAGCTCAACTGAGTCTAACTGAGTTAAACTAAATACAACTCCACCAACTACTTCTATAACTCCACCAAACTCTGTCACATGAGTTCTAACTGAAGTCCTCCATGCAATAGCTCCAGTAAACCCTCAAGAATAGCATAATTCCTTCTGTCAGCTGTTGTGCCACATCTGTGCACTTAACTGAAGTGCTCCAAGAGAATAAGATAATGTTTAGAGTCCAAATATTATTAAGAGCTATAATATTCGACATATCTATTTTTAGACTGGCAATCTAAAAATAGATTCCGCCCAATATGTCTAAAAATATAAGTCCATCCATTTTTCCAACTTAACCAACCATCCACAAATAGCATCCTGCAACTCATAGAATATGCTCGACATGTCTAAAAATAGACATAGTCAAAAAATAGACTTTGCGCCAAAAATAGCCTGCGGGCCCACTTAGTGAAGGCGACTCTTTTCACTAAGATCATCATCTTGTTGAATCTCAACATGGACATTCATTAGCTTTATGAACAACTTTGTTACATATATGAAATCTTACCACAAAATATCGACCTCTACCTCTTTGAGATAGTCTTCGTCCTCTAAAATCTCCTCTTGATGATTATGCTTGTTGTGAACTGTTTCCTTCTTCTCTTTTAATGGGAAATATTCCACTTGAATTTCCTTTGCTTGATTGTCCTTGATTTGATGATCCTCTTCTTCTTATTGTGCTTCATCCTCTTCCTCTTTGACTTTGCTCTTGCCAATTTTTCTTCAATCTTAAGGGCTATCTGATAAGCTTCTTCAACAAATTTTAGAGACAAAACATTCAATTCATCTTGTATTTCAAAACTTAGGCCATTAATATCTCTAGCCAGTTTTCCTTCATCTTCTTCCATATTACTAGATCTTATACTCAATCTATAAAACTCTTTTGTATATTCTTTTACAGACATAAATTTTTTCTTGAGATTTTTTATTTGGCGAAAAAAATTTAACTGTTAATCTCGAGGAAGAAAGTTACCTTAAGCTTGGCCACTATTTGATCCCAACTAGATATCTTTCTTTTGTTTATGTTTCTCCTTTCAAATTGCACACTATCCCACCATAGTGAAACATGTCCCTTTAATATGGTCACTGCGAACTTAACTTTCTTCTCGTCAGCTACATTTTCATAGTCGAAATATTTATCCATGGTTCCAATCTAGTCGATCAATGCTTTAGGATTTAAATTTCCTTCATACATAGGCACGTCCAATCTTCAATTTATTCTTTTGAGCTTTCTTCCGCTTCAGTAATATCACCGATGTCAACATCTCTTTGACGTGTTGTCCACAATGCATCTAATATGGTTCTAATATGTCTTACTTCATTATGAAAGACTTGATTTGCAGCTGGTCTTCCTTGGCCAATTCTAGCTCCTCTGGCTCCTCTAACTCTATCGAACATCTTGATTAAAATGAAATATAATAATCTTTAAAAATGATTTTCTCAATGCCTCCTTAAGAAAACACCTTATTTTAAATTTAATAACAATAAAATATAATAAAAATATAAACACCTTCCTTTTTCCCTTGAAATTAAAATAGTATGCTTTTATAACCGGAATATGGAATTAAAAGAATTTAAAACATGGAATTCCACCATATATAAAAACAATGCACCACTCTCCGTCCACTTTCGCTAAGCCTTCACGTATATAAGTGTACCAAAAAATTCAACACGTAAAATTAAATTTATATTCACCCAAGTACATCAACCAACACACAGAAATAAGAGAACGTAGAATGAGAGCATGCGGAACTATACCACGTAACTGGTGATGACGTGCATTCCGAAAAATCCATAAGCATGAAAACAATGTGTTTCAGGCCAAAATGACGTCCTTCCATGTCTCTTTAAGCACAAAATTCAACAAATTTCCAACGTTTGCTGTATCTACATTTTTGTTTCATTCCCAAAATGGTTGTGGTGCTCGAGACAACACTCAAACCTTCCAACTTCAAACTCATCACGTTGTGTTTGAACTCATGACGTTGTGGTCGAACCTACGCAAACAACAACGTATAAACTGTAAAAAAAACACGTATACACTAGTGTTCTCTTTCTTGCTATGATACCAAAAATGGTGCAACGCTTCCCAAAACTAAACACACAGAAATATCATTAATAAAATCACAGTCCAAAGCTTGAGCATTACAAAGAATTACATGGATATTTATTTAGGATGGAAGAAATCTCTCGAATCTCTTCAAGAGAAACTTTGTCCTATACATTTGGAGGAAGTTGAGAATTATCCTCTCCACTTTAGGAACCTATCCTAACTTCCTAATCTCCTAATTAATTCTATAATGACTCATAAAATCTAGAAAATTCTAGATTTCCCAAATTAAATAATTACAAAAAAATAAAATATGTGATGCTCCTGCATCACAAAGATTCTCATGGGGATGAAAATTGGTAGTTTTTAAGGTGACAATTCACAACCATAAATTCTAATAAAATTTCTGGTATAAATACTAGTCTCCAAATTTAGACTGTTCACTTAAGTGTAGAATCCTTTTGATCTCTATGGAAACCCTGGGAAATACATCACTACTTAACAAAAAAATTGATTGAAAAAGTCACCGAAAGAGAAATATTCAGAATTTTTCCTCACTAATGAAGTCCAATGAATCACTGATTGTGGCTTTCCTTCAACATCCAATTTATGTAGAGGAAACTTGAACCTTTCTGATTGATGATACAAAAACAAGTAAACTAGAATTGACTTGTGCTTGAATGATCCTTCAACAATGAACTTTAGGAACTGATCATGAATTACATCTGACAAAAATTGAATGTAAATGATCATACTTGAGGGTTTCTTACCAGATGAAAACAATGATAAGAACCCTATGATAACTTCGTCTACCCACTGATCATTTGGATACCCTAACATAAATGAGACCATGGAAATAAATTTCTTAGACATCTCTGGAAACCTTGGAGAGGGATAAGGTGGGTTTGTCCTGGGTAATTCAAAATTTTCTGGTAGAAATGACTCAAAAATATGAGCTCTGTCTGAAAAGAAAGTTTATGGTAAATCTCCATAAGGGAATTATAATAAAAATGGTGAAGGGAGTCTTGTGGATTTAATTGTAGGGTGTGAAAAATCGGCTCATAGGTTATGGAGAAAAGAGTCTCATTAGTTTGAGCAATTATAGCTCTCTAACTTGGAAGGTATCGGGCTCCACACTAGGTGACAAACTCTGGAATATGGTGTGTCTGAGGGAAACAAAACTGAGGAAGTAAATATTTCCATAAATAGAATTCGTCGCCGACATCTTCATACTTTTAAAATTCCCAATTGTGAAGCTCGTATAAGTCAAATTCACAATTGGTTTCAGTAATCTTGAAGTGGATTTCAATAAAAAGGTAATTCATCTAAATTAATCAACGGAGGTAGATGGGGATTATGTACAGACACTTTAGATTTTCGTTTATGGCTGGTCATTTGGGAAAAATAAAAATTACTGAGGATAATTGAGAATTTACCCAAGAGTAGTGTTGATTGGTGGCTTATGATCGCTGGAATTCGCTCAAATGATGTTCACGAAATTCAAGTTGCAGGCAGGAGGTAAAAGGATTCATTTTGGCAGGGAAATGGCTTTATCATTTAGCTCATAATGATTTTCTTTTGAATTAGATGTTATTGGAGCATGGAATCAAATGCTTTAAAATTTCGCGGGAATAATAAATGCGACTACGGTCGCATGGATAGTTTAGCAGGAGAAGTGGTTGAGACTGGAAATGGCGAAAAGCTAGCGAAGGGTAAAAATGGTGGGAATAATAGTGGAGGAGGATAAGTGGTTTGGTGGGGGGTGGTGGTGGTGGTATGTTATTTCAAGTGGAGGGGTTCTTATAATTTATTTAAGCTTGACATGTATACAAAAGTGGGTTAAGAGAAACTGCTTTGTGGACCCCCCCCTTCATTAACTGTTGGGAATGTGGGGGGTCCTGCAATTCATCTGTCGTCGTCGATCTGGGCGCATTCCGTCTTGACCATTGAAAGATGCATACAAATTATGTCATTGGCGGTAGTCACATCAAACTTTATTTTTCAATATTTATTTTGAAAAACATATAATTGCCAAAAAAAATTATACAATTTATGGGCATTTAAATGTGCACGCTTTTTTCAAAGATAAAAATCTTTTTCTTTTTTCTTTTCTTTATTTCCTTTTTTTTTTCTCTTTCTTTTTTTTGATATTTTTTATTTTTTATTTTTCATTTCTTTTATTACTTTTATTTTTTATTTTCTTGCAATGAACAAAAACTTGTAAAACTATTCAAAGGGTAAAAATAATCACAGTGTGCATCAAAATTTGCAAAGAGAAGATAATCTCTTTTGTTGAATCAAAATTACAAGACCACATGTTAACCTCATGGGACATTTATGCATCCACTCAAAGACTCGAGAGGAACCAACAACAATTAAATGAGAAACATTCATGAACGTCATTAACTCATTGTTCTACCCCATTGGTTATGTGGAGGAATAGAATATATGATGGAATTTATTTTGATAGAAAAGGGTACAACATTAAGTTTTGAAAATATCAGCCAATAACCTTCATACGTACATTAAATATGTGGGATAACTACATAACATATCCTATGAAAGGGATGCTTTTCAACCCAAATTCCACTAATGAAGTTGTTGACGGTCGCAATGTAATGCAAGTCACATTGTTTGATTGCTTGCCACTAGTCACATAGCCACACTTCAATGAAATCACACCTTTCTGCTGTTTGTCTAAGGCCCCGTGGTGCGACTCTGCGACCCGTGGGAGGGATTGCAACTTATGGAGATCGCATAGTCACAACTCTTCGATAGGTCGCACTTTCGGTTAGAAATCCAGGCCGTGACTTTGCGACTTGTGTGTAAAACTACACAATGTGGGTGATTTGCGCTTGAGATTTGTAACTTACACCCATCTTCAAAGCCCTGCAACATTCACATGCAGAGACTCAACTAACAAGCCCATCAAACTTGGTGATCATATATTCCGCTGCATCGATCTTCAACCACTCTGGAAGGTTCCTAAAACCATTGGACAATCATCTTTCAATATGAAGTGGAGAAGTAGAAGCGGAAGCCTTCGCCAATAAACATTTTTTGAAGAAAGGCTTACGACATTGCCACCATGAAGCTCGACAGGACTTTACAGAGATTAAATACATTTGTCATGTAGTAGGAGTAAATTATTTCTTTGTCCAGACCAGAACTCAGTTTGAAAATTCCAGTGAGGTTGGCTTCCTTTCAAAACTTACTAATGGATAATTCCTGGTGGCCATTGGAGGATCAGAGAACTTTTACAACACATTTGATGTAGAACTGGAAGGTGTTATTCATGTTGTGAATACATCTATAAGATGAGATAGGATTGTTGGGCGTCTTTGTGCTGGGAACAAAAATGGTCTTTTCCTCTGAAACACAACAATAGTTTGTCAGATGAAGTTGTGGTGCAACGAGTTGAAGAACAACTATCTGCGCTTGGAAATTGTGTGGTGTGCAATGATCACGTTTCTCTCATTCATGCCGTTCTGGAGAGGGAGATGGAAGAATTAATAGTAGACTTTCTCGGAGTTGAGTCTTTGAGGATTTCATGAATTCGATTCTTCTACTAGATAGGCCTCACATTATTCACCGTTATGTATCGAAGGAGACTTGGTTTAAATCTTGATGCGACCTTATATCATTCCGACACCAAACCCTCAATGGCACTATGTATGCCTTTTGCATAAATTTGAGTGTGGGATGGTCATAATGGAGGCACCACATGTGGTTTAAGAGGGCTTTGGATAACGATAATGTCTCCAGCATGAGACTTCCATGAAGAGTAAAAGGTCATGCTTCCATAGTGCGACTGCCAAAGGGTAGCACTCCTTTGTATTAGTTTGGATATAGCCTTGATTTATGCTCATTACATCCATAACGCATCTCCAGTGGAAGAAATTGGTCTTGATTATTGAAAGGTTGCTTCACATATATGGCATTATGATATAGTCTTCATGCATATAGGAGTTGGAGTTGTGACCTTTTGACTATGCTCTCGTACAAAATAGAAGGTGTTGTCTCACTTTAGTACATAGCACAATAAAACAAGGATTAATTTCATGATATATATAATAACATTGCTACGAAACTCAATAAAAACCAATGCCTGGAGTGTATGAATGCCTGGTCAATGCTTTTTCGAAAATGTCATGTTTTGGATTTTGACCGTTTTATACAAGTTTGTTTAGTTCCGAACACATGCATTAATCTAATGGAAAAAGTGGGGTCAACATGTCAAGGGGTTTTTGTAATGACACAAAGCTAGGGCCATGTGATGCTAATGAGAGGGCGCACATGGGTGCATATGGGTGAGGTTAAAACATGAAGGTGACTCCCATTCTGACCAACTAGGGTTTCAAGGACGTGCATGATGAGGATATCAATACATGAATTTAGAGGGGGTGAGGATGATGATGAGGCAAAGTCACTGAAAAAAGGTAATCCCATAAACCCTAATGTTACTGAATTGATTATGCTTCGAGATAATATGAGAAGAGTGAAGATGATGAGCACCCTGGGGAGTGAGGATTAATTCAAAGCAGAGTTGGACCTTTAATCACCGAATCCTAGGGTCTCAAGGATGTTAGGGGAACATATAATTCTCACAAACCCTAATGCACATGCTGGGGTATAGGACCAGTCAAGGACTTAGAGGAATATGCTATGCAATGACTCTCACCATGATGTCGTGCGATGTCGATGAGAATGCGGCCCAGGGGTGTACGAATTAGGTTAAAACAAGAAGGGGATCACTCTCTTGGCAATTTGGGGTTTCTCCCACACCTTTGTATGGTCAACATAATTCAAGCCAGACTAAAGACTTGTATGTCCGAGATCATTCCCCCCACTAATTGGTGATGACCATTATGGAAAATATAGTTTCGAACTCACAGAGGAACTTTCAATGATATTTGAAGTAGCAAAACCCCAAACCCTAATGCAATCATGATACAACAAGAAAAATGAGCGCGATGAGCATCAGAAAAATGGGCGTAGCAACAAGGTTTGGTAGGAATAGTTCATGGAAAGATTAACCAACCAGAGATTGGATTGAAACCTTAATGGGATGAGCAAGCAGAAGGGGGACCAAAAATTTTGAATATGCCCAAAATTTTGGGTGGTGTTGTAGCATATACAATAATTGACGAACCACTAATAGAATCCAACATCTTTGCCGACATCCCTAGTCGACAGTTCGAGTCTGATAATGATGTAAGGGAATATTGAATGGTCACCATGGGTACCTACTGTGTTACCTTGACCTTTATAGATATTCCTTCCCTTTGTGTCTCAGCTAGGTCCTGCTAGTCAGTAAACAACCAATTAGAAGTTCATGCATGCCAATAGTTGATGATGATTCAAAGAATAAGGTAGAGGGATTATTATATTCATAATTTTAAAAGTATTTTTATGGCGTTGCTCCGCTGCCAATAGACCTGGATAATACCCTGATGGAGTCACTTCAAGAAATCATAAACGTTGCTCCCCTATCAGGGAGCTTGGTCAGTACCCCAACTGAGTCATCACATTACCTCTCTAAGCAGGAAGAATTTCTCGATCCTGTTAGAAAATTATATATTATGGAGAAATGAAACACATAAAATATGTGGAAAAATACAAGCACACAAAGCACATAAAACCAGAGAGACACAGATATACGTCGTTCACCCAGTTTGGGCTACGTCCACCCCGAACAGCCAATCCTTCCTTTTTATTATCCAGCAAAAATGAAGAGACAGAACCTACAACAGATCCACTGTAATATCCTCTGTTCTCTCTCACAGTCTCCCTCTCTGTTTCTCGCTCCGAGAATACACACACAATACACAGCCGCAATACAATGCCCTCATAAAAGCGAGGGGTTGCCTTCTAGGGCAAAAAACCCTAATCTAAACATAACTTCTACCGTCAGATCATTTGCCTAATGAACGGCCCAGATTGACTAGAAATTACTATACTTTTACAAGGCAATGCCCCCCCTTGGACCCCCCATGGCAACGATTAATTACGGGTGGCGTTGCCGCCCCTTTTAAGGTATAGGGGTTCAATGTTGTGAGACAAAGTAAACAAGATAATCAGGATCCACACCCAACAGATCCTTTACACTTTATTTAATTTCATTTTCTTTTATGTGCACATTATCACTTTTTACTGTGTGTTCATTGAGCCAGGGAGGATGAGGGATCTCGACTTATTTTTTGGGAAAGAGAGGTTTTTTCTTGTTTTACAAAAACTGAAAGGTATTCTGATTTATATTTTCCCTCACGCGAAGCTTCCACATCCTATCTCTAGTTAACAGGTGAAACAGGAAGACAAGTCATTGAGATATTCAAGACCATGTTGAGCACAAGGTTCAGGTTATGGATATAGGTCACTCAAACTGATTAAGGTTCCCCACAAGCAACCAATTCTTATTTCCATGGCTAATGAATTAGACTCATAGGAAAGATATCTAGGATGTGACTTTGATGGCTAGTTCTAAGAGAAGCTACCTCTTGGAGTAACCATCACAACCACACACAATCACTAGGGCTAGGGTTTCAATAATAGTGAAAGGTGACCAGGGAAGCTCTCCTAGGGTTTCAGCATGTGCAAAGAGGCCAAACCAAGCTCAATTAGGGTTTGAGCATTTTCAAACAAGTGAGAGAAAGCTAGTCATGGAACCAAAGGTTCGAAGGCTCCAGGTTAGTGAAGGTTCATGAAGTGGCATGTAACATAGAGGAAAATGCAAGGCTAGGTCAACGACTAGTGTATTCTATTGCAAGAAAAAAAATTATTGATGTAATGCAACAAGCAAGGCTTATGATGCAATGTAATGTTATGTGCAGACGAATTCAAATATTGCAAATAAGAGAACAATGAAACACATGTGCAACGATTTTATGAATGCCATGAAATAATGAGCAAATGAAAGAGTATGAGTGCAAGCTAGCGGAAAATCATAATGCATAAAACTAAACTACCTACAATAAAGGAAAGATAAAATAACATATTTTAAACCATAAAGCAAATCCTAGGAAACAAATCTTAATTAGCAAAATTGGAAAAGTAAAAATTTAATCAACAAACCCTAGCTAGCCTAAACATAAAGCCATAATTTAACTCGAGAGGAGGTCGGGTCATGCGAGATTAGACTTCCAATGCAACCATCGCATCAGTTCTTGACCTACAAGATCAAATATGCTCGTAATCAGAACAAGCATGAAAAATTTTGCAACAACGTCAAAGCCTACCTGTGAAACAAGTACAAGAGAAAGAAGGTCATGTCTACTTGCAGGGAAACATGCCAGAAAATAATGTTCAAGCCAAACTGCAATCCAATCCTAATAAACAGAATAATACACTTGAAATCTATTTAGCCGCAACGCACATCCATTCATGCTTAACCCTAAGTCTAGTGCAAGTGAGGCAAGATGTTGTCTGCTTGCAGAGAAATTTGCCGGATAAGATACTTCAAGCATACCAACAACCTTATTGTGAAATTGAGGATGATCAATTTGATGACATGGAGCAGATAGGCATTCGCCAGATGAAATTTAGATACCAGAGGATTCAAGTCTAAAAACCCTAATTTCGGAAACCCTAGTTTGAAGTTGTCCATGGGTTTTCTCAAGGACGTAAGGAATTGACATAACCATTAGCGAGAGTTGAAGTGCCTCACCTTCCTGGCAAAACTATGAACCTTCAAATGACAAGCCATCAAATTTCAGTGGTTTCGTGAGATTAACTGGTGAATGCATATGGTCATCATTTGCGGCGACATGATAATTATCAGTGAGCACATTGTTAATTTGATTGGATGTTCGAAAACTAATATATTGGTAGTTCAACATATCGGATTCTTTAGATTCCCGAGAATGATGTGAATCAACCAGAAAAGTCTCAGGCAAGGGAGAGGTTAGGAGATTTTTACCCACACATATAGTGGATTGTAAGAGATCACTTGCTTGTCTGTGTTCACAATCTGTATCGGTTGGGCGACTGTAAAAAATATTTAAGACAGTGACTGGTGTACTCTCTTCAACAAACAAATTAGGGTATATAGGTTGATGCGTACTAGTTTATAGGGGATGGGAAGATGTGCTCAGAGAAACCTCAGTTGAATCGGAGTATTTCCAAGGTAGGTTGGCATTCGACAGGATTGTGCTGAGAGGATTTTGGTGCGCAGAAATCCTAATTTAGGAAACCCTAATTTGAGTTGATTCAGGTGTCTCATCAGGATCGCGAGAACCCGACATAGCCATCAGCGGAAGTTGAAGTTCCTCAACTTCCTGACGAGTCCCTGAATATTCAATAGATGAATCATCAAATTCAGGTGGCTTCGTAAGATCAACAAATGGATACGAATGACAATCACCATAGGTGTGAGAGAATATGTTTTAGGTAAAATGAAATTTGTTGAAGCCACCAATTCGATCAGGTTGGGTATCTGGTACATTAGGATCTACTTAGATTAGAAGTGAAGATGAATCAGTGAGAGAACCATCCTAAATTTTCCGAGACGCAGGGTATCCTTCTTGACTGATAAAATACCGCGGATGTAATAGATCAGGAACATGAGATTCACCATTCTCATAATGCAATTACAAAGCATCACCCCCATTTACATCACTACAACCAACATCAATAGGATAAAGTTCTAAATGATTTGCAGAAACCACTAGTGTAATAGACTCATTAAATAAATTAGGGTGTAATGGATGAGACAATTCAGATGAAGGGGCACCAATCATACCAGGACTCTCATCTCACATATTAGTGTCTTCCAGAGGCAACAATGAACCTGCATACATGTCATGGTCCATGGATTTTGTGGCACAATCAACTCTATCCAAGATGAGATCTAAGTCATTGCCAGAAGGTGAATGAGATTCAAGAATAGATCCAAGCATATTTTCAATGGAATCAAGCTGGGCTTCATCAACAGAGAGATTTGTTGCACCAAATTGATCTTTAGGTTCAGATTCAACAAGATGTATGAGAGATTTAGAGGCGATAAATGTTGGTTCATTTCCCTGCAAGAATTTTTCAAGACCTAAACTATTTGTGACCAAAACTTCATTAGGTAAAAAATAAGGAGGAGGATGATAAATCTCACAAGGAATAATTTCCTCCTCGGTGGCTTGAAGTTGTTCTTGACTCAAAGAGATAGGCAAGACAATATTAGGGACATGATATGGACAATTTGTAACTTGCATATTATCATGATAGTCATAAGAATCGGGATTTGTGTCTTATTGAAGGTGTTGCTGAGAAATGTGAACCACAAATTGAAATTTTTCCCTTAAATACACCTAATCGACATCTCTTTCAGGAAATTTAGAACAAATATGAATAAAACTAGAAAAAAAATCATCTAATGACTCTCCAAGCATTATCCAAAGCTAGTTTATCCCTTCAAAAACATCTCGAAAATCGTACATGTCAAAGGCTTGTTAGAGCATACTGATGAGTTGCTCAAACGAATGGATGGAAGCTAGAGGTAATGTGTGGAACCACTACTTAACACGACCTTCACGTGTGGGGGAAAAAAACCTGCCAATGACATATTTATAATTTATTATGTTAGAGTGACAAAAACAAACAACTTGAAGCATGTGTCCCAAAACCGTTGTCTGACCCTCGCCATCAAACTTCCACTGTGACAAGTGGTAGAGTATTTTCCCCAGGACCGAAAGGTTAATGTTTCTAGAAAAAAATCTGGGATAGAGATTCAGGATGGATCAATTTATAGATATGAGACTAACTATAGGCTCCAGGGGCTCAAATTGTCCTCTAGCCCTCCTTCTAGCGCCAATCTTGTTGATGGGATGGAATGTACCACCAACAACTAGGGGGTTTCCCCAGTGTGAAGTCCCAATTCAACCTCACACCATTTTGAATAGGAGCCCCATTTGTTATGTGGTCCCGACTGCCGCCATGAATGTTTCCACCCTTAACTGTCAAATGAAAAGGTGTCAAAGTGGGGACAAGAGTGAAATGCCCAGATAGTAAAGAAAAATTATCCCAAGATTTAAAAACTACAAACAAAGATACAAACAAGTCTCATAAAAAATAAGAAGGGGGTATGCCATGAGAGGGATCGGTGAGTCAAAACCCAATAAGACATACATGAACAATAAAATTCCAGAAGTTAATTGCAAAGCAGTTCACAATAGATCATTGACATGGAAAGGAAAAAGTAAACACAGATTCGAAAGCAAAACATACATGCAACCACTATGAATTAATCCATAACATATTGCTTATATGAAAGCACACATACAAATATAGTGAAATATCGACCAACCAATACAACCACCATGATTAAGCATGGGAATCAGTGCCAAATAGAGAGAACATCTTATTAATTCTACTACAACTTCAAGTACATAACTTGCAACTGGTCAAAACCCAACAGTGGAACATGGGCTACTCATACCGTTTCCTGACGCAAAACCATAGCCTCCCTACAACTCCCTCTACTAGTTACCAAGAGTTCATGAGTGTTTTTAGCTCTCAAGAAAAAATCAACTATCTAGTCCTAGCCTCAACTCAAGTGCTAAAAGTCCTCCCCTTTACAATGAGGCAGGAGGGAAAATTTATAGAGACGAGATGACAGTTCACCTACCGTGACCCTTGACCTTCCCTCATGACTCTTCAAATTCCTCATTGCTTTCTCATGCCTATTGTTTAGTACATGCTAAATTGATCTCAACATAGTCGCGAACATCATGATGAGCACATTCACACACTGATAGAAGAGAGAATGTGACGAGAAGAGAGAAGTTTTGAGAAACCCTAGGGTTTTTTCTTATTGCCAACATTGCTATGAAACCATGAAGACTTGCATGAATGGTTGAACTTCCTGTGTCTGATCATATTTTGTCGCTATGATCCTAACATCGCCAATAGGCTTTAGGAGCTCGAGCGGATTTATCTATGATCTCGTTGATACCCTAGTTGTGTAGCTTCAATGGAAAACCACAACTCCCCTTTCCTAGGTCACATTCTTGCTTTCTCCTATGATCTACAAGAAAACAAATTATATTATCCACATACATATTGGCAGTCAAAGAATAATATTAGAAAGATTAAAAGAATGACTGAGAGTGAAAACCGATTTGGCCCCTATATATCCCTTTCTTAAACCACGACGATGTAAGAGAAAATGGCCTTTGCAAGGTTTTTTTGGGCTTCCAATCATTTCCTACCCACTTTGGAACTTATCCTTTCTTGAAAAAATGGAAGCAAAGGCACTTCCCAATGTCTAGAAGGGTATTATAACACTTTCTACTATATCTCACCTGTGAATTCAAACGCCTTTTGTGATCAAGAGTTCATAATTTTTTCTCAAAATTCAAAATTACAGGATTGGATTGAAACTAGGATGGTTGCATAGATCTCATCTTCCTAATTTTGGTGCTGCTAACAGTTCGAAAAACCAATGTCGTATGAGGAAGATATTGCGTTCTGATCAAATATGGCAGAAACAAGAGTCATGGAGATGTGATTCTTTCAATAGATAACAAGTATCAGAGTGAAGGATGAACGATGGTGATTATATCACAGAAGCAACAGTGGGAGATCAATGGGAGAGATATCATCGCAGTTGAGAAACATCGCACATTGCACAGAACAAAGTTTACCATTAAAGAGTTTCACAAGTTAAATTATATAACTTGCGATGCGACGAGGAGGACCATGTTGGTGGAATTCTGAGTGCTATCGCATTTCGCAAGTGATATGGTTTAGTCTTTAATGGTAAATGTGCAGGAGGCCAATATGTGAGTGATTAGAATTTGGATTAGGGCCTAAAATTAGATAAAATTTCAAAGTGCTAAAAAATTCTTCAAACCAAGACGAGAGCATAGAGCTCGTTACTAGGATTCCAATGCAACTCGTTTCATCAAATTTTGAGTTCGCATGATTGAGTTATGGTCTAATGTTCGATTTCCAAAATAGGTTCAGAACTAGATCGATCATCAGAGTGGGATCCGAATTGGTGGCTGTCATGGATTCTTGAACTCTGCACATATAATTGAGGATTTCACAGCCGCAAAAATTTTGTAGGTGGAACGGACGACTGTGATCCAGTCAACAGCGAGGGTTGAACGGTGGTGATTAGATCGCAGAAGCAGCAGTGGGAGATCAACGGGAGAGATCTCATTGTAGTTGAGAAACATCACACATCGCACAGAACATAGTTTACTGCTAAAGAGTTTCGCAAAGTTAAATTTTTTAACTTGCAATGCGAAGTGAGGATGTGGAGAGATAATGAGGATCATCAGATCATGGACTAAACCAACGATGGAGATCATAGCTCATGGGAAACGACTTCGTAGTTTTCAAGGAATAAGGTTTAATGGTATAAAGTTAAACTTGATAAGTGCGACAAGTTATATGTGCGATAAGCTGAAGAGCGATGGGTTAAGATTTTTGATATGTGAAATCTTAAACCCTGCAATCTGCGAAAAGGTATTTTGGCCAAATTGCGATGTGGCGATGCGATCACAACTTCGTGTCGACACTTGTATTGTTTAAACGTTAAGGGTATTTTTTATATTCCGTGACGTGCGATATGTGAGATTGTATGTCTCCCGATATGCGATGTACCTTGTATTACGGTTGTGAATTTGTTTGATATTGTGAAGTCCCATAAAAGGGATCCGATGTTGATTGCGAACGTATGTATGTTTAATGAAACTCCGATATTGTATTCTGCTGTTTCCGCTAACGTATAAGCCACTTGGGTGCGCATGTGGCCACTGCCCTAACCATAACTTTTAATGCACGAATTTATTGGCGGAGTGAATAAGGGCGCGCCAAATTTGGTGGTAAATCCTAATTTAACTCCAGTTAACTAGAGTTCTCCACATTTAGTGGAGTTTTCCTAGGAGATATTGGGAAAAAGTGTAGAAGTCTCAATTTTCGACCATTTTGAGTGAATGAAGAGTCATTATTAACTAATTGGAGAATTTCGAAGCCATTGAAGCAGGTTGCAGAGGAAGAAAAGGTAATCTACAAGTGTTTTAGTGCATTTGAATATTTTTGAAGGCTAGGGCCACTAGGTGTTGGGGTCATTGCCAGAGCATCCAGAGTCCAAATTCAACAAAAAAATTGTCATTTTTGGGTGATTATGATGTTTTAAACGCATTGGAATAGGTTCCAAGAGGTTATGAAGATTGTAACAACAATTTGAGCACACTTGAAGCTAATACAAAGGTCATACTATGAAGCTAGACCAAGGAGATGTAGCCCAGGAGGGGTGAACTCCTTTATTAAAATTCTCTGTGTTAAGCTATGTTATATGTGCTTACTGTGTTTACTATTGCTTCTGTTCTATCATTTAAAATTATGCTTTTTAAGCTTATGAAAAACTCATAATTTCACTAAGTACATTGTTTTCCAATTACATGCTCTTAAACAAACTCATGAAGGATAAGTAAAACACTGCAAAGAAAAGTTTATATTTGAAATGAAACTAGCACAACATTAACTAGCATTGATTTTCAAATCAAGTTGGTATCAGAGCAGAAGGTCGCTTTCTTGTTTTACTTGAATGGTTTTAATAGTGGAAATTTATTGATGCTTACAAGATTGAGATTGCTAGAGGAGAAGGGAAGCTACTGATAGCTAGTCCTGAAGTTAGGACAAGAAGGAAGAAGGCTGAAGGAATCATCCTTACCCAAAGGACCACTCAAGGAAACACTTGAAGCACAAGAGGAATTATTTACATAAGAGGCTGAATTGATTGAAGAGATACAAGCTGCAGATATTGAGCTTGAATATACAACCAAAATGTTAGGGCATGAAGCTTTGTGAATTGTTGCGAAGCTCTTTAATTCATTGCATTGTGATGGAAAATTCATTAAGTGGTGATTCTAAACCATCCTCCTTTGCAAGAATCTTTGATAAAGAGATGAAGTAGAACTTATACATCATGAAAGATATGGTGCAACATCTATATGAAGATATGTGGGAGAACACTAAACTTCAAGAGAAATTGGTTGCTATGAAGAAAGAGAAGCAATAACTTCTTCAAAAGATGCATGAGATGGAGATTCAAATCCATGATGCCAAAGAAGCCTCAGCCAAGCATGTGCTTGAAGAAGAGGTAAATAATTCAAATTTGTCTTCAATTTCCTCTCAAGATAAATGTGTAGGTTCATTTGAAAAACACACTAGAGGAATAGGGTCCAAATTGATGATCAAAATGGGATATGAAGGTAAGGGATTAGGAAAACATGCACAAGGAATAGTTGAGCAAATTATGGTTGAGGAAAGGCCTAAGTATTTGGGTCTTGGCTATGGAAAATTTTATGGAGAAAGTTATAAAGCCATGAAGGCACTTGAAACAGTTCCAAGAAGGAATTTTGTTGCAGGTTCAAAACCTCAAACATGTAAAGTTTGCAATCAAGATGAATGCAATTGTTTGAAACCCATGTTGCAGTAGGATGCTCTCAGACATGCAGCTTATGCTGAACAAGAGAGTTGTGACAGCTCTAAGGACATGAACATTGTTGTTGTCTACAAAAGAGAGTTGGAACCTATTCAAGTTAATATTCTCAAGAAGGTGATAAAGATGGACATTCAAAGCAACATTCAAGGTATAATTCTTCATGTCATCATGTTTTTTATGATTATGTTAAGCATGAAAAATCTGCATGCATGAATGGGAGAATCAATTGTTGTTCATATTGTGGCTTGTATAACCATCAAGTTTCAAGATGCTGGAGGAGAATGATAGAAACAGGAAACAATCAAAACAAAGGTGACTTGAACAGAAGATGAAAAAATATTTGCACTTATTGTTAGAAGAAGGGACATCTCGCTACCCAATGTTGGACACTGCATCCAACCACTCATCCCAAGCATTTAAAGCAAGTGGAGAAATTTTTTGATGAGAATGGAACAATAGATTCCATCATCGATGTGAGTCAAGATGATTCACAAGAAGAGGATGTTCAGCAGGAAAAATTTCCATTGAAGTGGTTTGGTAAGAAATGGCTCGATTTCTTGACCAAGGCATGCATTTCCTTTGTATATAGATTCAAATTTCAGCCTTATGTGTGCATGAATTTATGTTGAAAGTATGACAAGTTGCAACAGATTATTACAACTTGTATGATGCAAGATTTCATGTGAATGTTGTTCAGTTGAAGGCATTTTTATTTGTTTCAAAATTTCACCAAGATGGTGTAAAAGATGGGTATGTCACTCATTTATGTTGCAGAAATTTATCATTCAGTTTAGCTCTTATTATCACTCATATGTTTTGGGTTTATGTACTTGTTTGTAATTGAAAGAAAGAGTTGAAGAGTGCACATATGCATGAGATTTTGTATGTGTAAAAGAACGAATTGTGATAAGTTCATTGTAAATAGATACATGCATGAGTGTTTTCAATATGTATCTTGGAATGTCGACTTGTGTCAATTGTACTGCACATATGTTTATCGACTTGTGTCGATTGTACTACACATATGTTTATCGACTTGTGTCGATTGTGTCGAACACATTTCATATCGATTTATGTCAATTATGTTGCATATTTCATGTCGACTTGTGTTGTTGATGTCACATGCTTTTTGTTGACTATGTTGATCGACTTATGTTTTAGACGATGGTGTTTGTCGATATTGGATATACCAATGTGCAAGAATATCGCCATGTACTTGATGTTACAAGAGGTGACAATCATTGCTTTGAAGAAGCAAAGAAAAAAAAGTGGTCATCATTTCAATTCTTGCATAATGATTTCTTTTCAAGATTGATTGTGTGTTCTTGTGACAAGATGTTGTAGGAATTTTGATGTCCATTCAGTGAGAAGCGGACGAGATGAAAAGTGATTTTCAGCCATTTCAGAACAAGTTGGTTTCTTGTGTTGACACCAAGAGTTCACTCATATTTCAAGCTTAATTTGGATAGGAGGATTTCCAAGAAGAAGCTTGTATGCCTTTGTTGCAAGAGGGACTTCATTCTCTGTGGGAAGTACAGTTGGATATGTATCAGTCAACATCAGTTAGCAATGTTGAAGTGGTTCAGCAACAACCATAGAACAATGGTTGAGATACACAACTAGTTGCAATGCAAGGCATGTCAAGATAATTGTCAAGAAAGACTTGTCAAGTAAAATCAGTTGATATAACATGAAAGAAAAAGAGTGTTGAAGCTCAAGAAGATAATTATTAGCTTTTGTGGGTCCAAAAGCCGTCGATCAGGAAAATTGTGATCGAATTTGGATCGGGCTAAGTGAAATATTCAAAGTGCACAAAAATGATTCAAACCAAGACGAGAGCATAGAGCTTGTCACCAGGATTCCAATGCAACTCGTTTCATCAAATTATGAGTTCATATGATTGAGTTATGGCCTATTGTTCTCCTTCCAAAATAGGTTCAGAACCAGATCGATCAGCAGAGTGGGATTCGAATTGATGGCTGTCATGGAGTCTTGAACTCCGCATATAGAATTGGGGATTGAACAGACGTGGAAATGTTGTAGGTGGAACATACGGCCATGATCCAATCAAGAGCGAGGGTTGAATGGTGGTGATTAGATCGTCAAAGCAGTAGTGGAAGATCAATGAGAGAGATCTCATCGTAGTGGAGAAACATCACACATCGCACAGAACATAGTTTACCATTAAATATTTTTGCAAAGTTAAATTGTTTAACCTGCGATGCAAAATAAGGAGGTGGAGAGATAACAAGGATCGTTGGATCAAGGACCAATCCAACGGTGGAGATCGTAGCGCACAGGAAGTGACTTCACAGTTCACAAGAAATAAGGTTTAATGGTATAAAGTTAAACTTGAAAAGTGCAACGAGTTATATGTGCGAGAAGCCGAAGAGTGATGGGTTAAGATTTCCGATATGCAAAATATTAAACCTTGCGATCTGTGAAAAGGTATTTCAGCTGAATTGCGATGTGGCGATGCAATCGCAACTTCGCGTCGGCACTTGTATTGTTTAAACATTAAGGGTATTTTTATATTCTGCGACATGCGATATGTGAGATTGTATGTCTCCCAAACTGCAATGTACCTTGTATTATGGTTGCGAATTTGTTTGATATTGCGAAGTCTCGTAAAAGTGATTCGATGTTGATCGCGGATGTATGTATGTTTATTGAAACTTCGATATTGTATTTCGCTGTTTCCACTAATGTATAAGCCACTTAATGGTTTGGGGTGCGCATGTGGCCACACCTAAAAATATATTTTTTAATACTTGTGAATTTATTGACAGAGTTGATAAAGATTATTGCCAAATTTGGTGGTGGGCGCTAATTTAACTCAGATTGTTGGGTTATCACATTTAGTGGAGTTTTCTTAGAAGATATTGGGAAAAAAAGTGTAGGCTCAATTTTCGACATTAAAGAGTGAATGAAAAGAGTCAACATTCTTGACTAATTGGAACAATGCAGAGCCATTAAAGTAGGTTTCGAGTAGAAAAGGTCATCTATAGGTGTTTAATTGCATTTTAATATTTTTGAAGGTAGAACCCATAGATGTTGAGGTCATTGCGAGAGCATCCCGAGTCTATTCAACAAAAAAAATAGTCATTTGGGTGATTATGATGTTTACTAAGCAACCTTATTGAACTAGGTTAAAAAGACTACAAGGTTTTTGAAGTTTTAACAAAAATTTGAGCACACTTGAAGATAATACAAAGATCACACTATGAAGCTGGACCAAGGAGATGTAGCCCAGGAGGGGTGAACTCCTTTATCAAAATTATTTGTGTTAAGCTCTGTTATATGTGCTTGTTGTGTTTACTATTTCTTCTATTCTGTCATTTAAAATTATGATTTTTAAGCTTATGGAAAACTCATAATTTCACTAAGTACACTATTTGCCAATTACATGCTCTTAAACAAACTCATGAAGGATAAGTAAAACAATGCAAAGAAAAGTTTATATCTGAAATGAAACTAGCACAACATTAAATAGTATTCATTTTCAGATATGCGAGAAGTGGAACTTGTGAAATATGCGATGCGGCATTGCCCAACTTCGCATCGACGAATATATTGTTAAGCTGACAAGTTATTAAACCATATGATACGAAATTATGTTTCCGTCTGTGATGTCATACTGCGGGATACGATATATCTTATATTGCGATTGCAATTTGTTTTTAAATGAAAGTCTGCGTTAGGGATCCTTGATGGGCTAACCAACGTCGACAAACCACCGGTCTGTTTTAATTACCGGTCGGGGAGCGGGGGTTAGCTGCTTCCTTCGATGTGCCAGTTGGGGTGCACGTAGCCATCACCCTAACCATAACAATAATTGTGCGGCTTTATTGGCGGAGAGAATAGGGGCGCGCCAAATTGGGTGGTCAGCCCTAATTTAACTCCAGTTAACTAGATTTCTCCACATTTAGTGGAGTTTTTCTAGGAGATATTGGGGAAAAGTGTAGGAGACTCAATTTTCGACCATTCTGAGTGAATGAAGAGTCATTATTGATAATTGGAGCATTCTAAAGCCATTGGTGTAGAGAAAACACCCATTAGAGCACTGTAACTACATGTAATAGCAAAATTTTGAGCATAATGAAAGATGGACAAGCCATTGGGAGCTGGACCAGCAGATGTAGACCAGGAGGGGTGAACTGCTTCATCATGCCTGCTGTGTAAATTTCATGTGGCAACTTATTTCTCTATTTTGCACTGTTGTTCAACGTTATTTAGAATTATTTTATGTTCGATCTAAGACTTTTGTGATCCATAATGTAGATAAAAATGTCTTTCAGATTAATCACATTATTAGGATTTGGTCGACGTTTCGAACCAACTAATGTGGTTCATCCTCAGGACAAGGTGGATAAACAAATTGATCTTGATGAATAAATAGTGGAGATGCATCATTGCCCGAAAATAGCCATTGAAAGTTAGTTAGAAATTAATTTTTTTTAATAATAAATTAATTAATGAAATAAACAATTTTATTAAAGAGGATTAAGAAATTTTTTATTTTAATAAAAATAAATAAAATAACTAGCCATTAGTTAGTTAAGAATTAAAATTTCACCGATAAATTAATTAAATAAATAAAACATGGTTAAGAAATTTTAATTTATAATAAGGAGAAGGGAGGGGTGAATTTTTATAAAAGAATTAGTTAGTTAGGAATTAAAATTTTTAATGATAAATTAATTAATTAAATAAATTAAAAAAATTAAGAGAATTATATAAATAAATAGGGAGGGGCAAAAAATAATTTTAATTAATAAGTAAATATAAAATGAGGAAAATAAAAATAGTAAAGTACATAAATAAAAATGAAGCAAAATGAAATAAATTAATAATTAGTTAATTAAATTAAATTAAATTAAATAAATAAATAAATAAAAATTTAATATAATAATAATAATAATAATAATAATAATAATAATATAATAATATTAATTAATTAATTAATTAATAATTATTAAATTGGCAAATTGAGAATATATATAAATATACATAAATATAAAAATGAACAAAAATACAAAACAAAACAAAATTACCTGGTCAGAGCTGGGATCCAACTCTTACTTAATTTCCAATCATCATCCCGATTGAGATTCTTGGCATGTCATTCAATTTCGATTGCTTCCCTTAATTTCCTATGGTGGAAGTGATCTACTTTGGCAACGACTTTGGAATCTTCAATATAGACATGGTGACAAAGTTTTCCACGTGCTCAGCAAGAGCTGAGGTACGGGACCGATTGTGCCTAATATCTGCGTCATGCTCCCGGATTCTCTACCTAATGGATCGACCAGTTTCTCCAATATAAGGAGATCCACATGAACAAGGAATCAAATAAACCCCTTTCATGTCCTTAGGGTCGATAGGGTCCTTAACAGATCCAAGATAATTTCTAATAGTTCAGAGAGGCTTGAAAGAAGAAGAGACATTATTTCTTCTAAGGACATGGGAAATTTTGTTTGTTGTCCCCTGGATAAATGGGAGGTGGACCTTGGAAATGGGATGCACCCGAGTTGATTTTTCACTCAACCCTTTATATGCTTTTCGAAATGCTTTAATACCTTGAGATCTACTATAACCATTATTTTCAAAAATGTCAAGAAGATGGGACTTCTCTGACTCCAAGGAGTTGTCATCAGAGATTCTGAGAGCACGAATCCCAAGAGTACATAGAACACCAAATTTTTGAGCAGGAAAATGATGGAAACCAACATGGAGGTATTGTTCTATGTGGGTCTTCTTGTGAAAAACCCGGTGAGAAATGGAACCATCCTCATTCCCCACGAGAAGGATATCAAGGAAAGGGAGGCAACCATTAACCTCCACTTCCATCATGAACTTGATGGAATAAGAAAGCGAGCTCAGGTGCCCAAGGAACATATTTAATTTCTCCCGACCATGGGGCCAGATGACACAAGTATCATCCATGAACCTATTCCATTTCCTAGGGAGAAATTTAGCAGAGGCCAGGGCCTTCAAGATGATGATACAAAAATTCAATTAGCTTATTTGAGAATAGAAGATGCATCACTTGTTTGGTGGGAATCCAAGGCACAGGAGGAACTCAAGAAACATGGTAAGATTATTATATCATGGTCAGATTTTATTGCTGCTATTAAATGACAGTTTTATCCATTAGCTCATATGAAAAAATCCATCATGAACTGGCAGAACCTTATGCAGTTAAAGGGAGAAAATGTGCAAGAATACACCCGGGAATTTAGGAGAACAGCTATTTTGTTAGGGGTGGATTTGCAGAGCCAAGACACTTTGCTAAAGTACATAGGAGGCTTACATATCTACCTAAAACATACTATTCTCATGTTTAACCCCACCAGTCTAGACGAAGTCTGTGTTCAAGCCACACATCTAGAAGCTAGAGGGAAGAACATTCCTAAAGAGGGTAGGAAGAAGCCTTTTAAGGGTAAATCCAAGGAGAAAAACCTAAAAGGTAAAACAAAAAGAATGCATCTGTTAAGAAAGAGGGATAAAAAGTGACTTGTAAACATTTTTCAAAAGAAGGCCATGATGAAAATCATTTTTGGAAATTACATCCAAAATTGAGGCAAAAAATCCCAATAACAAAGGGAAATAGAAAACTGTTGCTACAACTAAACATGACTTAGGGTCTGATTCAGGTGATGAGACTAAAATTACAACCATGGGATTGAAGAACACTAAGGGAAAATAAATTGAAACTAAACCCAGTACCAGTACATCAAACTTTGACATAAACACTCCAAATGAAGAAGAAAGAATAGAACTGTTTCATGTGAGGGTCATATCCAAGCATACCAAGATTTACACAGTGTTTAACAGTGGGTCACAAGAAAACTTAATCTCTAAAGATTTTGTCAAAAAACTTAACCTTGAGACCATACCACATCCAAAACCATATCCATTGGGGTGGATTTGTAAGGATGCAAATCTACAGGTTACAAGGAAATGTATATTGAGGTTTGCAATCACTACAAGATTTGTTGACACATTTGAATTAGATGTGGTTCTGCTTGACATAATTGGTATTGTATTAGTGAGTCCTTAGTTGTATGATAGGAAAGAGATCTTCTATCGCCATGAGAACAAGTATCATTTATTCAAATATGGCAAGGAGTTCATTGTTAGAGCACACCGCAAGAAGACAAAAATTGCTTTGGCAAATGCTGGGCAAGTAAAGAGGCTGGTAAATTCAAGTAAGAATTTTGTTCTTCTTATGATTAAGCCCAAAACTGATATTAATGATGAATATTTTGAGGGATGTGATCCTAAGTTGAAATAAAAATTATATTATGTGGTTAATGGGCATCATGAGATGTTTCAGGAGCTAACAGGATTGCCTCCAAAAAGGGAAATTCAACATGAGATTCAGCTGCAATAGGATTGTCCTCTTCCAAAAATCGGTATGTATCGCATGTCGATAATGGAGAATGCTGAAATAAAGAGGCAAATCAAAGAGATGTTGGATAAAGGTATCATAAGGCCAAGCACCTCGCCATGTAGTTCACCCATAGTCTTGATACCAAAGAAAGATGGGACTTGGCGCATGTGTGTAGATTTTCGAGCTTTGAACAAAATTAAGGTAAAAAATCGCTACCCACTCCCAAGAATAGATGATTTTATTGATCAGCTGAAAGAAGAAATTTTTTTCACTAAGTTAGATTTACGAAGTGGATATCATCAAGTAAGAATTGCAGAAAGTGATATATGGAAAACTGCATTCAAAAGCAAACAAGGACTCTTTGAGTGGCTAGTTATGCCTTTTGGTTTAATGTAATGCACCAAAATTTTTTATGTGGGTTATGGATAATGTTTTGCGACCATTCCTTGATGACTTTGTTATTGTGTACTTAGATGACATTTTGATTTTCAGCAAAACAAGAGAAGATCATGTCTTGCATGTAAATAGAGTGCTTGATATTTTGAAGAAAGAGAAATTATTTCTTAAGATGTCAAAATGTGAGTTTGTAAAGACTTCTTTGGTCTATTTGGGACATATTGTAGGAGGAGGAGACTTGAGTATTGATCCTTCTAAAGTGGAGGCCATTGTGAATTGGCCCACACCCAAAACAGTTACCGAGGTAAGAAGTTTCTTAGGTGCATTTCAATATTGGAGGAAATTTATTGCTAACTTTTCTTCCATCGCAGCTCCTATGCATGTAGTGACAAGTGTGAAGAAATTCTTCCAATGAGGAGGCAAACATCAGCAAGCTTTCAAAGCTTTAAAAGACAAGATCATTTCAGCTCCAGTCCTTGCACTACCAAATTTGAGACAACCATTCGAGATACAAACTGATGCTAGTGACTACGCCATGGGTGCAGCCCTTTTGCAGCATGGTAAGCCTATCGCCTTTCATTCATAAAATTTTAATGGTGTTGTAACTAATTATCCTACATATGACAAAGAAATATATGCGTTGGTACAAAGTGTCAAGTGGAAACACTACTTGATGGGTAAAGAGACTATTGTACACACTGATCACCAACCATTACAGTACTTGCAGTTGCAAACAAAATTGCAGCAATCAAGACATTTCAGGTGGATGGGATTTTTTCAACAATTTCACTTGGTTATAAGGTACAAAAAAAGTACATTCAATAAAGTTGCAGATATTCTTTCGAGACCAATAATTAGTGCTTCTAATTTACTCAAAAATTATTATGTTGTACATGAGAGTTACACAGAACAATATGCGCATGGCGTTGATTTCAAAGATGTGTATTGTAGTTTGATTGAAGGGAATCAAGTTGAAGAAAGAGATTATCACATGCATAACAATTTACTATTTCATTTTGGAAAACTATGTATTCCACAAGGAGAGAGGCTAAGTGTCATGATAGAAGCTCATTCTTCTCTTATTGCTGGACACTTTGGGGTAAGAAAAACAGTGGCGCATCTACATAGGTATTGTTATTGGCCTCACATGATAGATAGTGTGTCACGTTTTATAAGAGGTTGTTCTATATCTGCAACAAGTAAGCCTAGTAATAGGAAGCTTGGATTGTACATGCCACTACCATCAAGGCCATGGGAGAGCAACTCCATGGACTTTGTTGGAGGTCTACCTATGTTAAGAAAGCAACATGATTATCTTTTTGTAGTTGTGGATAGATTAAGTAAAATGTGTATACTTATGCCATGTAGGAAAACCATTATTGTTGAAGATACTGCTGAAATTTATTTTCAAAATGTTTGGGTTCATTTTGGATTGCCCACTTATATTGTTAGTGACAGGGATTCCAGGTTCATTGGGAATTTTTGGCCAAATCTATGGAGAATGATGGATACAAAATTAAAAAAATAGTACCTCTTTCCATCCACAAAAAGATGGACAAACAGAAGTGGTGAACATAATAGTTATGCATCTATTGAGAGGATATTGCAGAAAACATCCTAAGTTGTGAGATGAACAACTGCATGGTTCAACATGCTTACAACAGGGAAAAGCACTCTTCAAAACAAACCTCACCTTTTGAAGCATGCTTTGGGTATTTTCCAAAATCACCATTAGACTTCATCTTTGGGAAGGATGTTGCAATTGATGGCCATAGTGATATTGACGGGGCTCGAAATTTCATTGAGAAAATTCAGATGATACATCAACAAGTTCAAGAAAAGCTTGAGAAAAGTCAGCAAATACAAATAGAGGCATGACAAACACCGGGTTGATCACAAGTTTCAAGAGGGATATGAGGTATGGTTGCACATTAGCAAAGAAAGGATGCAAGGGGAAGGTTAAAAACTCAAACCCATTCGCTATGGTCCTTTCAAGATCATAAAAAAAGTTGGTACTAATGCATTCCAAATTTATTTTCCTTCTTACATGAAAATTTATTCAGTTGTTAACGTTGAAAAATTATGCTTGTATGAGCCTCCTTTGATCGATGATCAAGGAAGTGATGTTCAACTACCTTCTATTGAAGATTTCTCATCAGAATTTTTGGATGAGCTCAAATAAGATACAATTCTTGACAGGAGGACAAGAGCATCAAAGAGGGAAAGTGTTGACTACCTTCGAGTTGGGATCAAAGGAACTAACCAAGCAAGGAAAAATGGATGGAGATTGGAAAGGTGAGGGAGCTGTAACCTCATCTACTGAATATGTAATCAAGTCTTTTGGGGTCCAAAAGCTTCCCAATGGGGAGGGATGATAAGGAGTTCATAAAATTTGCTCAAAATTCAAAGTTATAGGATTGGATTGAAACTAGGATGGTTGCGTAGATCTCATCTTCCTGATTTCGGCACTACAAACGGTTTGAAAAACTGATGTCGTATGAGGAAGATGTTGCATTCTCATCAAATATGGTAGAAACCAGAGTCATGGAGATGCGATTCTTTCAATAGATAACAAGGATCAGACTGAAGGATGAACGGTGGTGATTAGAACACAGAAGCAACAGTGGGAGATCAGCGTGAGAGATCTCATCGCAGTTGAGAAACATCGCACATCGCACAGAATAGAGTTTACCATTAAAAAGTTTCACAAGTTAAATTATATAACTCGTGATGCGATGAGGAGGAACACGTGTCGGCGAAAGTCCAAGTGCTATCGCACTTTCCAAGCTATACGGTTTAGACTTTAATGGAAAATGTGCGGGAGGACGATATGTGATAAGTGGAACTTGCGAAATATGCGATGTGACATTGCCATCACAACTTCACGTTGGCATATATATTGTTAAACCGTTAAAATTATTTGTTAAACCATGCGATCTGCGAAATTGTATGTTTCCTGATCTGCTATGTCGCATACTCTGTGATCTCCGATATATCTTATATTGCGATTACAAATTTGTTTTTAAACTGGGAAGTCCCATTAAGGGGATCCTTAGTGAGCCTATCCAACATCAACAAACCACCGTTCACTTTTAAACTGTAGTCAGGAGCAAAGGCTTTGCTAACTGTCATGCCATTAACGGTTAGGGTGCACATGTGGCCATCAACCTAACCCTAACATTAATTTCGCAGCTTTATTGGTGGAGTGGATAGGGGCATGCCAAATTTGGCGGTTAGCCCTAATTTAACTCCAGTTAACTGGAGTTCTCCACATTTAGTGGAGTTTTCCTAGGAGATATTGGGAAAAAGTGTAGGATGACCATTTAGAGTGAAGAGTCATTCTTGACTAATTGGAGCATTCTAAAGCCATTGGTGTAGAGAAAATAGCCATTAGAGCATAGTCGCTACATGCAATAGCAAAATTTTGAGCATAATGAAATATGGACAAGCCATTGGGAGCTGGACCAGCAGATGTAGCCCAGGAGGGGTGAACTGCTTCATCATGCCTGTTGTGTAAATTTCATGTGGTGACTTATTTCTCTATTTTACACTATTAGTCAGTATTATTTAGACTTATTTTATGCTTCTAATTTACCAAAGTTCATCTATAATTGATGGAAAAACTCCTTAATCCTTATGCAAGCTAATGAACCAATTATGCACATGTTTTTAAAACTAAAAGACACTTAGAACAAAAAAACTATTACAGTCATTTCAGATCATTCTGCTACCTGCATATATAATTTCAGGTCTAGGAAGCACATATCATACATACTCAAATGGGGAGGCTCATTATGGCATAGGAATAATAGCACCAAGACAATTTATTTCTTTCAAGTGGTGGAACAATCAAGGTAACAAAGAATGACAACCCAAACACCCTCGAGTCACATTATGACAATAAATTCTATGTCTAATCCAAATGGCCTATATTCTATCGGTGCTACAATTTTCTTCCCTTCCAAAATAGGTAGCTTATCATGCCATCAACATCAAGTTCTTGCCTAAAAATATGTCTCCAAGAATCTTCACCAGGAAAACTCCCTTGGAAATTTCTCTTTCATGCCATAAACATATTAATATAAAAAAATGTATGAGATATTTATTTAGTGCACAAGTCCGCCATTTAAAGAAGGTCACACACTCTAGCTGCTCCCTTGAGGTGTGATTGTGCGACCTCGGTGGAAGTGCAACTCTATGAATATTCGCATAATAGGACTTGAATGAAATCACACATTTTTTCTGCTTGTCTAAGGCCCTGTAGTGTGACTCTGCGACCCGTGGGAGGGATTGCAACCTATGGAGATCGCATAGTCGCAACTTTCGGTTAGAAATCTAGGCCATGAATTTGCAACCTTTGTGTAAAACTACACTATGTGTGGGTTATTTGCACTTGAGAGTTGTCACTTATACCCATCCTCAGCTCTTCAAAGCACTGCAACATTTAGATGCAAAGACTCAAGTAGCAGGCCCATCGAACATGATGATCATATATTCAACTGCATCGATCTTGAACAGCTCTGGAAGTTGCCTAAAACCATTGGACAATAATATTTCAATATGAAGTGGAGAAGTAGACTTAGAGCCCTCTGAAGGGAACTGCATCCGTATAGGAGATTTTAGAATAAAATTAACACTGATTTCATATGTTGGCTTTGGCATTACTCTCCCAACAACGACCTGATTCTCAGTCGTAGGTTTAACATCAAGTCATAATTTTTTTTGTTCCCTTTGAGAATAGTTGATTTGGGTCTCTTCTGTTCAAAATTTGATATCATACTAGGTATCCACCTGGGCATGAAGCAATATTCATGCTCAGAGAAGCGGAAGCCTTAACCAATAAACATTTTTTGAAGATAGGCTTACAACATTTCCACCATGAAGCTCGGCATGACTTTACGTAGATTAAATACATTTGTCATGTAGCAGGAGTAAATCATTTCTTTGTCTGTGCATCATGGCTACCAGAACTTAGTTTTCAAATTCCAATGAAGTTGGATTCCTTTCAAAACTTACTAATGGATACGTCTTGGTGGCCATTGGAGGATCAAATAACTTTTACAGCACATTTGAGGTAGAACTGGCAGGTGCTATTCCTGTTGTGAAGACATCTATAGTAGGCACTAGGATTGTTCTTGCCTTTGTGCTAGGAACAAAAATGGTATTTTTATTTCAAACACAAGCACCGACCAAGAAATTCAACACTTGAGGAATAATTTTTCGGATGAATTTGTGGTGCAATGAGTTGAATAATGACTATCTGCACTTGGAAATTGTGTGGTGTGCAATGATCATGTGTCTCTCATTCATACCATTATGGCGAGGGACATGGAAGAATTAATAATAGAATTTCTGGGAGTTGAGTCTTTCAAGATTTCATGAATTCGATTCTTCTATTAGATAGGCCTCACATTATTCACCATTATGTATCGAAGGAGAGTTGGTTTAAATCCTGATTCGACCTTATATCATTCTGACATCAAACCCTTCATGGCGCTATTTATGCCTGTTGCATAAATTTGAGTGTGGGATGGTCATTACGGTGGCACCACATGCACTTTGAGAGGGCTTTGAATAATGGTAATGTATCCAACATGAGACTACCATGAAGAGTAAAAGGTCATGCTTCCATAATGCGACTGCAAAAGGGTAGCAATCATTTGTATTATTTTGGAGATAGCCTTGCTTTATGCTCATAACATCCCTAACACATCTCCAATGGAATAAATTGGCTTTGATTATCGAAGGTTGCTTCACATATATGGAATTAAGATATAGTCTTTGTGCATATATAAGTTGTGACCCTTTGACTATGCTCTAGTACAAAATAGAAGGTGTTGTCTCACGTCCCAATTTAGCATAATAAAACAGGGATTAATTTCATGATATATATAATAACATTGCTACACAAATCAACATAAACCAAATCCCAAAGTGCATGAATACATGCTCAATTATCTTTCAAAAATATCATGCTTTGGCTTTCGACCGTTTTATACAAATTTGTTTAGATTTGAACACATGCATTAATCTAATGGCCAAAGTGGAGTCAACATGTGAAGGGGTTTTTGTAATGACGCAAAGCTAGGGAAATGTGATGCTAATAAGAGGGCACAAATGGGTGCATATGAGTGAAGTTAAAACATGAAGGTGACTCCCATTATGACCAACTAGGGTTTCAAGGATGTGCATGATGAGGATAACAATACATGAATTCAAAGGGGGTGAGGATGATGATGAGGTGAAGTCACCAAAAAAAGGTAATCCCATAAACCCTAATGATACTGATGTGATCATGCTTCAAGATACAATGAGAAGAGTGAAGATGATGAGCACCTTGGGGAATGAGGATTGATTCAAAACAGGGTTGGACCTTCAATCACCGACGCCTAGGGTCTCAAGGATGTTATGGGAACATATAATTCTCACAAACCCCAATGCACATGCTGGGGTATAGGATGAGTCAATGACCTAAAGGAATATGTTATGCAATGACTCTCACCATGATGTCGTGTGATGTCGATGAGAATGCGCCCCAGGGGTATAAGAATTAGGTTAAAACAGGAAGGGGATCACTCTCTTTCCAAATAAGGATTTCTCCCAAACCTTAGTATGGTCAACATAATGCAAGCCAGACTGAAGCCTTGTTTTTTCGAGCTCATTCCCCCCACTAATTGGTGATGAACTCTATGGGGAATCTAGTTTTGAACTCATAGAGGAGCTTTCAATGCTCTTTGAAGTAGAAACCCCCCAAAACCTAATGCAATCATGAGACAACAAGACAAATGAGCGCGATGAGTATCACACGAATGGGCACAAAGACAAAGTTTGGTAGGAATAGGTCATGGGGAGATTAACCAACCAGAGATCGGATCGAAACCTTAATGGGATGAGCGAGCAGAAGGGGGACCCAAAATTTTGGGTGGTGTTGTAGCAGCTACAACAAAATCCTATTTGCAAGTTAAGTGCACCAAGAGAGATAAAAACAAGGGGAAATCTAGTGGATGAAAATATAAAGATAAAAAATAATCCAAAATAATTCAAAGGGGGAAGGTAAGTAGACAAACATCATTGCACATGAATGCAAGGACCCAAGCAACCACTACAAAAACTACAATTTTAATGGCCAAACAACTGGAGAATTGTTGGAATTTACATCACAAATTGAAATTCAGGCACTCCAAACATCATCAAAAGAAGAAGAATTTTCTTATTGTAGATGTAATACAGAACTAGATACACAAAAATTCCAACATTAAAGGTAAGGTTACATGTACCAACTTTGACAAAAGATAATTGAATTTTAGTAGTATTGATGTAAAGAAGTAAGAGAGATGAGTAAACTCTTTCACATCAAAATCCAATTGAATAAAATAGAGGTGGATTATGTTTTTGACCATGTATATTACACAAATACATTTCATCCCAAATAGTTGAGAAGCTTATATTAGAAGTGCATGACCACCCTCATTGATAACCATTGAGATAGGTGAACCAAGACATGCAGTTGGGTGACTTCACCAAGTACCGAAAGTTAATATTTATAATAGATGCAAACTTTGTCGATGAAAGAATGCCACATGTGATACCATTAGATGTATGTTGAGTCTAAAGTCTATACCTTTATGTCAAAGTATTTTTTTTCTAATTCACATAAAATCAAATTGAAATTCTAACTGATAAGTGTACATTAAGCAAAGGATGTGGATTAGTGCATAAATTTTTTTCACCCACTGGTGAAGTTATTGAGAGGGGATCATTGGCAAACAAGGAAAGATAGAGATCAAAGCATATTTGGAGGGCCATAATAAAAAATAGAGAAAAAATTTCAAACATTTGATCAACGCATTTAATTTTATGTTCCAAGAATGGCAATGATTTTAATTATAACATACTTGACACCCTTAAAACCTAACTAAGGATGCAAGTTATATAGACCCAACCTCCTAGCTTACCTTAAGGAAATAAGGTTATCTAAATTTCCTCTTCCAACAACCACCTCAAAACCTAATTTTAATAGTGTCATTTCCTTCTAATTGTCTAGAACTTTCTAATGATATAAATCTCATCCAACCATGAGTTTGGGACGCAAATTGATGGCCACTAGAATATTTACCCTCCAAGTGGTACGTTAGCATCCATACCATCCATGTGGAAGTCATTTTGCTAAAAAACCACCATCACATGGGGCCACTAAGTTGCCTTGTGGATGACATTGCAACCCATCCATGTGTCTCCACCATACTACACCCTACCATGTTAGCCTACCCTGTCAACCATCCTCTCCAATAAGCCACCACGACATGCTACATTAGACCAATAATGAGTTCGATAACTATCTTCTGATCTCCTGATTCCTGATATATCGAACTATGGTGTATCTATTCTACTATTGTTATTTAACAAGAAAATTCTCATCATTCAACAAGGCACGAGCTTCTATTAGTATTGGGAAGTACACGTTAGTGGTTTGACACTCATTTTTCTAATGCCTTGACATCCCACAATCTTATAGCCAACTGATCGGGTCTTCTCTGTCTACCAATGAAAATGCCATTTTTCGTTAATATCGAGGTTAGAGTGATGTTTCTTGATCGATTTCCTAACCCTCGGGGCTTGATAGCTTGATAACCTGATAACTCAACTATATACTCAACATTTGACTCCCAATATGCAAATAGTTTGATGCTTCGCTCTCCTAACAAGAGATCATATGCTGGGAATGTTTTTGTTGACTGAAATTCACTTCAGGATCTATTGGTTTCGAGGATTTGTAAGGAAATTTTCGGTGTTCTATTTGATGCCCAACTCCCGACAATATCTCTTAGGGATTTCCATAGAGAGACGACAAAGAAAAGATAATAACCAATCAATAACTACTAAGAATACTCCTGAGGTTTGAAAGTTATCTTCCTCCCTTAGAGGTTTTTAAAATTTGATATTACCTAACAATCTCACTAGGGAAAATGGAAAGAAGAAGGGGGGTTTAAGACAATTTCCACCACTTGACCCCAACAAAGATGGAAATTTATTCTCATTCATATTAAAAGATACAACACCATTGTTCAAACATTCAATTGTATAGGTAAAAAACAATCACACAACAAATATATTTAAAGACCCTTAGAGCTCAAATCAACTTATAACTTCTATTTCACAGCGTAGTCTAAAGAGCCCACAAATTAACCCGGAAAATAATAGAGATTTCGACAAGATTATGACAAAATTCGACATAATTTTTCGAAAATATGGGCTAAAGTTGTCAAAATTTAGGATTTTTGGTGCCCTAAGGGTTCTTGATGGTGATGAATCCATTTCCACCATCATAAAAATAATTAAAACACTCCAACATTCTAATTTTTTAAAATTTCTTTTACCGAATTCCAACAAGAAATTTGTCGTTCATACGAATTTGTGGTGTCGGTAGACAACACCCTATTTCACCATGTAATGCTCATTCAAACTATTACAAGAACATGATATAATGGATACCTTTGTATACAAAGTTCATGCCTAGGAATAGTAACAACTTAGTAATCAAACCCAATTTCACCATATCCTTCAGTTTATCATTATATTCAAATTCAATAGTACATCACAACATTAGTCATATAATAATGAACAAAATACTCTTTCATTAATAAAGATAATATGTATATACTTATACCTAAATTGTTGTTAAAATTTGTCTAAAACCGATGAAGGGAGAGCCACTCTCCACTCAACCATGAGACAACTACATTGTACACTTTCTTACGGCTGATCACCCCCAAGTCATATTTGATGCCTTACAGGAAGATTCACTTAGGTCCATAAAATTCAACTCAAGGTGGAATTTATGAAGGACACTTTCCTTCATATACAAGGAAATCATAACTTAGCCTTCCAGTTGCTGAGTCAGGGCCTTTTAACACTCATGGTGTGCAAGAAGGATGGATGTTCTAGAATGTGCATTGGATACTAAATGTTGAGAAAGATAACCATAAAGAATTGATGGACATTGCCATATATTGATGCCTTACTGGATAATTAGCATTAGGAAACCTATTTCACAAAGCTAGACCTCAAGTTAAGTTACCGCCAAATAAAAGTGAAAGAAGAATACATTTGGAAGATAACATGTAAAATATGACTTGGTTTGTATGAAATAGTTATTCTTTTTGGATTATCTAATGCACTTGTTCAACATCTACTAATCTTTTACCAACTTAATAGCAAACATTGTCGCTGAATCCTACAAGAAACAAACACTAATAAGCTGAGTAAAGTGTTCATTGAACAAGGAAATGAGACTATCCCAAAATGCAATAAATATTCTTATTATTGCTTTTTTGCTTTCTGTCTTATTTCTTTGATGCACAATTTATTTTTTACACAACATTTTCTCTTTTCATAGTTGAAAAATCTGTGTGCATTTTCTTCAATTTTACTTCATACAACTAAATAAGAAGTAGATGTACATCATTCCCATCAATAATAAATTCTTATATAATGTATATATATAAGACTATGTAAACGTTCACACTTCAAATTCTTATTTTAGATTTCGTTTGATATTTCGCTTTGTCTTGATAAATCCCTATTGAAGTCTTAACCATTAAGCCATTTCCCTACATTGTTGTCAACCACTACCATCGCATTCTAATTGTATTATCTTCCAATGCACTTTGTTCATCCCCTAGGAATTCAACACCCAAAGTCGTCAAAGATTTGGGTATCACACGATTCAGTTTCCTCGATATTCCACGTGGTTTGATGCTTTTATTTTTTCCTTTGGATTATAAGAGTGAGGAATTGGATTTTACCTTTGCTTCAATCCTCCAAGGTTTTTACAAGTTAGTTTTAATGTTGGTCATAGGAAAAGGATTGTTGAGGTAGTTTTAGTGATGGCAATAAAGAATTTTAAATTAGTTTTTTTAAAGTTGGGTAGGATTATAATTGGTGACTTGATATTAAAGAAAGCTTTAACAAAGCACTCAATCACTTATTCAAAATTGAGTCGAGGAATTTTAAACTTTTTATAAATATCAATATTATTAAGTATTAAGTTGAAATTAGTTTCTAATTTAAAATATTTTTCTTACTAGTTGATATTTGAGTTAAGAGAGTTTTTATCATTGAGAAAACATTTAGTTTAATTATTTTGTTCATCATATTATAATTATAAGCTATTTCATTTATTTTTGTTTCACTATTTTATAAATGATTAAATTCTAATAAGAATTATAAGCTACTGTTTTATAAATGATAAAATTATGATAAGATTAGTGAAATAGTTTTAACTATAATAAAAATTAATTTGATAAATTTGAGTTAAGATGGTTCTAAATTAATTCAAGTTAAATGTTAAATTACAAATTGTTATAATATTATTTAATTGTTTTATATATATATAAAACAATGCAATAAATAAATTATCGTAATATTTGTTTTTTGATTTTTTTGCTATTTTAATTATAATAAATAAAGTGGTCATTGAAATTGTTTTTTTTTTTAATCTTAAAATTATGAACAATAAATTCTTAAGACATTTTCTACTTTATATTAAATTGTAGATTATTACAATAATTTTGGAATTATTAATATTTTTTTTTAAAATTACAATTATGTAATAAATAAATTATAATAGTGTAATATTTTGTTGAAATTCTTTTTGTCATTTTTAATTATAATAAATGTAAGGGAGTCTAAGTTTGTATTTTTATTTTATTTGTTTAAAATTTTAAATCTCATATATATATATATATATTAATAATAAGAATTTATTTGCTATAGTTATAAGACTTAAAGTTAAATAGAGATAATATTTAACATGACGAACATAATATTTAGAAAGAATAAATAAATAAATAAATTTGTTTAATTTAAAAATAGTGATATGCTCATGATGATTTCTATAGATATTCCTAGTTTCTTAATATTCTAATGCCTAATTATTCAAAGTAAAAATGCCACCTCTTGCATGATATATATTGATATTCTAGGATCATAAATTTTTTAATCTTTGAATATCTCTCATCCCACATTGCATAAGTTGGAAAGAAACTTGATAAAAATTAACACAATGTATAAGCTTGAAAAAAACCCTAAACTAATTAATATAGTGCATAGGCTTGAAAGAAAACCTAAAAGAATTATCACACAATATTTGTTTGAAAAAACCCTAAAAGAATCAATGTAGGTATTGTAGATGTAAGATAACAACTTGAGGAAAAGGATATTCAAATACTTTCTTAGTAGATAAGACAACAATTAATAAACAACCCAGAGTGAACATGTGAAATGTAGATGTAAAATACATACTTTGAAAGTCCACATTTTGAAGTATATTTTATTCCTCCACTCAAACAACTTTCTATTTTGTTGGAGTTTTCTGGCAGATAATTGTGTAATGATTTAGTCTGTCAATAATCCCCAAGCTCTATTGGAAGGCCTTACACCTCCCTAAATATGAAGAAACCTACCACACTCGATCATGCTCTACCAAAATAATTAGATTAATATATATGCACATGAGGTACATGTATTTTTTATTATTAATTGAGCCTATTTTTTGTTATTATTTTTTAATATATCATTATCTTAAAGCTATCAGGACAACATCTAAATCATATATATATATATATATATATATATATATATATATATATATATATATATATATATATATATATATATATATATATATATCCATCATAAGTACGGACCTAACATGAGCCAAGAGTGATCAAATTTTTTTCATGTACAAATGTTTTTAAAGTGCAAAATACAATGTGTTATTTTTCATTATTTCAATTGTATTTTTGAATGCTAAATAATGTATATATAGGACCAAATAAAATTTTGAACCATCAAAGCTTAATTTTTTTTTCTAATATATATAGATAGATATGAAGCTGATATGAACACAAATTAGTTTATTTTTGTAAATCGAACTTCTATTCATTCTTTCAAAAAGAGTACATCAGTAGGAAAGACACAGGTAATCTCACCCCGACCAAGTTTGTTGACTACCGCTGACATAAAATGAAAGTAAAACAAAAAAACATGGAGAGACAAAGTCCACAACTTGAAGGGCCAAAGACACTAGTAAACACACAAGATACATAAAACACCTGTAATCATATCATTCGTCAGAAGTGATGGATGTTGGGTTGTCTGGGGCTATTCTAGGAGGCAGAGGAGTGCGGAAAGAACAATGAAAATGCTCTTCAAAGTGAGCCATCCAGGCCTCCAACCTTTCAAATTTCTCAACGAGCAGATTCTGGCCTCGCTAGATGACCACCACACATTCCCAGGTATGGAACTGGAAATAATGCATCTTGTTCAAGTTTGCAATGTTGAGATTTTGTGTATTGGAGTAGCATCGAATGTGCTCTAGCTCCCAAAATTTGTGGAGGGACTAGAGTAAACCTGATCTACAAGACCTGGAAAGGGATTTGGGAAATTTCGTCTGGTTTGGGAGATATTTAATTAATTAATTATTTTAATGTATTTCCTAAGTGTAAACTTAAGAAAATTAAATAATTAAAGTTAATTAAATTAAACATGTGATGAAATTGTCTTAAGTCACACGGATTAAGCTTTCTTTTAATCTTAGCCATTGATTCAAGATCTGATTATGGTCGTTGGTTTCCCAACGAGAAAAGTATAAATGAAAGGCTTGTGGTCATTTGTAAAGACACACAGAGGTAGAGCACTGAAGCTAAGTTGACATTCTAGGGCAGGGTTTGCTAAGAATTCTCATAAGTGTTTTAGCTGCAGAGAGGGGAGTTTAGGCAAAGGGGATGGTCTAATCCCAGTGTCTAGAATAAAAAAGAGGCAGAAAGCAGCTTCCAGAGGCAGCACAGAGAGGCAGGAGCAGCAGTTGCACAACGTAGAGGCAGCTTCAACTACGTAGGTGTTGTGTAGTCTCTCCCAAGGCAACGTTAGGCAACAGGAGACCCTTAGGGGTTACACAAAGACCCTCAAGGGAATCATAGGGTCTACGTCACCCAGTCTGGGGTTACACAACCCTCTCTAGGCTAGCGTAGAGGGACACAAAGGCTGCAGAGGAATAGATAGGGGCTTCAGGGGCAGTGTTGGGGTTTCTAGGGCCAATATTTGATTGAGTCATATAAATCCCGTTTGAGGGTGTGGATCAGTCAATATTTTGACTTGAGAATAATAGGTTAGCTACATATCTATATTTTCTCTGTCGGGTTTCCTAGAATTGGAACCCAGATTTTTTGTATTCAGAAAAATCTTAATAATAAAATCCTGCAACAGCCAACAGACTAGTTTTCCCGCATTGGATATTTCCGAGGACTATTGTCCAGAAAATCCTTGTGTCCCTTTGTCTATGCGTGCATGTACTTTTCTGTTTTAGATTTGAATCGATGAAAGTATGTTATGTGTTTGCTTTGATGTTAATCTGAATTTTCAACATTAATAGCTTAATTAAGTAGGAGAAGCATAACCAGATCTAACAATAGATTTTTGCATAAGTAACATTTAGAAATTTTCCAATGGTATCAGAGAGATTGCAGATCTAGCAGGGTCACCAACAGAAGTATGAAGGATCTTGCTTCAGAAAGCAGCAGGAAGAGCGGCAATAGAAGAAAAAGGCCAGATCTAAAAGGACAACGCAGTTTCAGAGAGAGCATAGTTATGCAGAGGGCAGGGTGATGCAGTCTTACACTATCTCCCAGCAAGCCTACACACTTACTGTGCAGAGGCATCACTGGAATTGTCTGAAGCCAGCTAGGGTGATGCAGATATGAAGCTATCAGATCCAGAAGTGCCTAAAGCAGAGCCGCAAAACTTTAGAAGGTGCTGGCGGGGTTAAATTTCTAAAGTTTTCATATTTTTAGCCTAAGCACTAGTGACAAAGAGCGGGAGGAGATCAGATTCTTAGAGAGTTTCTAGCCAAAGAAACTTGCAGATTGATCATAGGATCAAAGAGAGATGAATCATTATTGATTTGGCAGATTTCCAAGGAGGGAAATCAATTGTCAGAGGGAGCAGAGGGTGCCCATTTCACAAAGGACCTTAGATCCAGATCTCTAGCAGAGAGAAGAGGAGCTTTGGCAGACTTATGAGCAGATGGATCCTCATGGATTGCATGATTAGGATAGATAGATGACCTATCCAACTTTGCAGTTTAGAAGGTTATAACCCTGATAGTCCTAGAGGCATATCATCTAAGAGATCATGCAAAACGAGTTCTGGCCACGCCGACTGATGCATATCTCCTGAGGAAGCATACTGAAGCTGTTGGACATGCCAAGCGGCTGATAATGGATGGATTTAAGGATCATGTTGTCCCACACATAGCTAAGAAGAAGACAACTAATGAGATGTGGAAGGCCTTAACAACCCTATATGAGGTGAAGTCTGTCTAGAGGAAGATGCTTCTGGAGACTCAAATGCGGTCATTCATGATGATCGAGGGGGAAGACATGGAAAATTTTCTCTTCAGATTACAATCAATCAGAGACTAGGTGATTTCCACAGGTGAAAAGGTGGAGGATGATGTGATGGTTAGGACTGCTCTCAATGCAGTCACAGATGAGTGGAAAACCTTTGTCCAAATTATCTTTGGTAGAGTGGACCTTCCCAACTAAGACAACTTATGGGAAATCATGCATCAAGAAGAACTCCACATATTCACCAAGAAGTAGTACAACATGAGATCGAGAAAGGTGAAGAAGGAAGATGAAGAAGATTAAGCCTTGGCATCAAAGAGGTAGTAAGGGAAGAAGAAGAGGGATCTATCAAAGATCAAGTGCTTCTAGTGTGGTGAACTAGGACATTTCACCAACAATTGTCCTCAGAAGAAAAAGGACAAGGAATATTCTTCCAAGGTTGCTATGGTGGATGATGGGTCAGAAGATGATGCAACCATGAGCACTCATGAACAAAAAAAGTGGGGTGACATGGATCTATAGAGAAGCTACAGAGTGGGGGTGAGATCCTTGAGCAACTCATCTCTTGGATCACATCCGAGCTACGAGAGCCTTAAGACAGTAGCGAGACAAGTGGAGCAATGGGTGAAAATATCACAGATGAAGCAGAGGAAAATCTGAAGGCTAGAAGGAGAAACATAGTGTAGATTCAGTAACAACGTAGAGGCAGCAACAACATAGGGGATGATGTGACTTTAGCAGCACAGAGAAGAGCTACTTACATAGAGCAGAGCTTCATCGGTGTAGAAGGCTTCAGGAGGGCATCGCAGTGTAGCAGCAACGTAAGAGACTTCAACACAAGGGGATGATGTGACTTCAGCAGTGCAGGGGGAGTCTGCTTACGCAGTAAAGAGCCGTAGTTGTACATCATTCTCCAGATGACAACACATATCAACAACCGATGGAGCTTTAGTGATGAGGTTGCAGCCCAAATGAATTGTCTGTCAAAGATTGGGCAGGAGATTCAATTGTTTCTCTCAACAACTAAATATGTAGTGTAGCAGATGGCAGCACGAATGTAGCAGATTGAGAGGGAGCTACATTACAGATGTGGTAGTGGCGGTGACAATGTCATAGGAAACAATACATAATGGCATCAACAGTGTAGTGTTGAACGACAACAGACTCAACATCAATAGCATAGAAACCAATGCCCAAAATCTTATGATACATGGTGTGATGTATTGCTAGAGCACACTTCGTGCTAAGAGGGAGTGTTAATATTTTGTGTATTGGAGTAGCATCAGATGTGCTCTATCTCCCAAAATTTGTGGAGGGACTAGGGTACACCTAATCTACAATACCTAAAAAGGGATTTGGGAAATTTCATCTGGTTTGGGAGATATTTAATTAATTAATTATTTTAATGTATTTCCTAAGTCTAAACTTAGGAAAATTAAATAATTAAATTTAATTAAATTAAATACTTGATGAAATTGTCTTAAGTCACACGGATCAAGATTTATTGTAATCTTAGCCATTTATTCAAGATTTGATCATGGCCATTGGTTTCCTAAGGAGAAAAGTATAAAGGAAAGGCTTGAGGTCATTTGTAAAGACACATAGAGGCATAACACTAAAGCTAAGCTGAGATTTTAAGATAGAGTTTGCTAAGAATTATCAGAAGTGTTTCAGTTACATAGAGGGGAGTTTAGGCAAAGGGGATGGTCTGATCCCAGTGTATAGAGTCAACAAGAGGCAAAGAGCAGCTTCCAGAGGCACCGCAAAGAAGAAGAAACAACAACAACAAAGAGGGCAGCAGTTGCGCAATGCAGAGGTAGCTTCAACTACGTAGGTGTTGCAAAGTCTCTCCCAGGGCAGCGTTAGGCAGTAGGAGACCCTTAGGGGTTACGCAGAGACGCTCAAGGGCAGTATAGGGTTTGCGTCACCCAGTCTGGGGTTACGTAGCCCTCTCCAGGCCATCACAAAGGGACATAGAGGCTATAGAGGCTGACGCAGGGGCTTTAGGGGCAACGCTGGGGTTTCTAAGGCCAAGATCTGGCTGAGTCCTATAAATCCTGTTTGAGGGTGTGGATTAGTTAATATTTTTGCTTTAGAAAAACATGTTAGCTGCAGATCTATATTTTCTTTGTCAGGTTTTCCAGATCTGGAACCCAGATTTGTTGTATTAAGAAAACTCTTAATAATAAAACCCTCCAGCAGCTAGCAGACTGACTTTCCCGCATTGAGTTTTTCCAGGGACTATTTTCCAAAAAAATCCTTGTGTCACTTCGTCTATGTGTGCATGTACTTTTTTGTTTTAGATCTGAATCGGTGAAAATCTGTTATGTGTTTGCTTCGATGTTAATCTAAATTTTAAGCATTAATAACTTAATTAAGTAGGAGAAGCATAAAAATAATTTAATAGTAGATTTATGCATAAGTAAAATTCATAAATTTTCACATACAATGAGTTCCACGTGTTCCTCCTTCCTCACTATCTTTATTTTTTCCATGCTATCCATAATTATTTATAGCAGATCCTGGCAACGATCCATGCAACACCCATGCTGCCTCCCTCGAACCACACCGCTCACCTCCCCCTGGTCTCTCATTCCTCCGCAACGGGCTTGTCCTCCATGAGACGAGCCATGCTTGGAACAACCCATCAACCACTAGTGGAACTACCCTGGATGTTTCCTCTCCTTGCCTCTACGTGACCCTGTCGATTTCTACTCGTCCTACCACCACCGCGACCCGTTGAAGCAACTGATCCCACACGACCCCCTCTGGCACCACCACGACCTGAATGAACGTGAATGTGCTCAAGCTCCCCCAGGTAGAGGCTCTCCCCACCCTCAACACTACCCAACTTGGGGTGTCTGCGATATGGAGCATGAGACAAGCGGCGAGCCAGGCACATGGTGAGCCTCTAACGACCACCAAGTATGTCATGCAAAGGAAAATGATTTCTCTTAACCTGCAAAACCACCAAAACCCCAACCGAATTGTCGAGAACCACCCAGGGAGGATATCCTGCTAGCTAAGCCTTCGACCAGGGAGTAATGCACCCACCCCGTAGCCACCACCAAGACCCACTTTCCCTGACAGAAGCGTCAACGGGGATGCCAGAGACCTTATCCTAACTCCTTAATACAAAAACCACCAATTCCCAATTACTATGCTGGGAGTTCCTTTGCCCCTGACTAGACCAACACTATTCCATTGCTACCCAAAATCCCAGACAATATCTTCGGCCTGCGAATTCAGGTCGCAACCCAAACCCACCAATTTCAACAATATACCCCTGTGGGTGCAAAGATGAGTGCAAGGATGATATATGTTGCCACCTCTCCCACACCCGACGTCCACAACAACAACCTATCACTCTCTCACACTGCACACACCAGAATCCATGGCGACCTGGTCACTATGATCCTTACTGTAGATAATACATCGAAACTAGGCCTCATGTAAATAAAAATTGCCTGCTTCTCCTGCCATTAACTCCCCTCTGATGCTACCACCTGCAAAATTCACCTCGACCAGATGTTTTACACATGTAACACTTGACACCCCCATACTCAAGCTACTGAGAGAGGACCTAGGGGCGAGTCCTTGCAGCTTCATCCATGTGCCCCGCCTCATCTCCCACACATTCTCTCGGGGACAATGTTCCCTTCGCCCAACACCCCCATCGGGGAGATATGCACATAAATTAGTTAACATAATGCTTCAAATAGTTTATTTAAATCTGTTGTTGAAATATTTTTGAAAATTATAAGATTTAAACATCTAATTCACACATTTGTTTTACTTCTAATTACTTTACAACATATTCATTTATTTTAAATTATAGCCGCCATTATTTTTCTATTTAGAACATAATTTTTTTTTAAAGACCACAGACGGACATAAAAACTTACACATCCCCTCATACTGGGCTGTAAAATGAGCCTCTCAACTCAATAATATATATATATATATATATATATATATATATATATATATATATAAATGAATGATGAATTTTTTACACAAAATTTTATTTCAAAAGATTTCAAAATTTCCAAAAAAATTTAAATATTTTTTTGGTTTAATATATATATATATATATATAATTTTTAATAATAAAAATTACTTACCTTATGATTCATCAAATTAATAAATTAAATTTATTGTATAAAATTAATATACTTAATTTTACAAAATAAAAAATCAATACATATCTCAATAAACTATTTGATTTATATGAGACTTGAATTTTGAATTTCATAATTTACAAAATAGTTCATAATAAAATAATCACCAATTAAACTACCCTCATACATTAAATATTTAGCTAATTTAATATAACTTAAAATACATACTTATACACGCCAAAAACATAATATGCAAATAAAACTCAAGTTTTTAAGAAATATGAATATAATGTTGCAACTTAATTTGAAATAAAATAAAGTAATTCCTCACTGTCATTCTAAATCTCAACCTATCATGTAAACAAGCTATAATGAATAATATCATGTTTTATCAATTTCCATAGGTAGTGCTCTCTCCTTTCATGCACACTTTAATATAGCTTCAATCATATAAGTAAATTCTTATTGCATGAGTGTAACTTTTCACTTGGTACTAAAAGCCTAAGGAAATGAGAAAATGAGAGTATTTAGTGAGGAAGTGGTTATAGTATATGGTTTTACACATGAAACTGTATGATTATTATTGGACTAATCTATATTCCTCAACAATAACACTTGAATACATAAAATGCCAATGATGTAAGCAATCACCGATAATGATGAGTTTGATTCGATATGGTGTGTACCTCATTCATCATTTAACATCATCTCTATTTTATCATATAATAATGAGGTGTTTGGTTGTTGCACAACAAGTGCCTCATATGATGAGGCAACGTATTAAACAAATTAAAAAATTATTTAAAATAATACGTATATTCCAATTCACAACATACACATCTTGCCTTCTATGTAATACATACATGTTCATTTCGATGATCGAACGACCCTCTATGGAGTATAACCCTCTATGGAGTATATTTAGGAAAAAAATCTCATACCTATTTGAGGCACTTGTGGGGAAGATATGGGATATAATGTGACAATTTGAGGCAAGCGCAAGCGCAAGAGCAAGGGAAACTCAAGAAGCAAAGAGATGAGAAGTAGTGAAGAAAGCAAATAAATAATATAATGCACAATAATAAATTGAAAGGAAGAAACAATAAGAAGAGTATGAGGATAGAGAAAATTTGAACAAGGAATACGATATTCATGAAGAGGATGAGGAAAATGATGTGAAAGAATATAAAATATCTAAGAGGGATAGATGATATTGTGTTGGAGATATAAGGCATATATATGATATTGCATAACAATTAAGGATTGGTCCACTTGTAAGAGATTAAACTAGTGAATTGAAGCATGATGCCTTACTTAAGTGGTTCTAAAATATCACGAGAATAATATAAATGGCTTGTGGAATGAGAAGGTCTAATTCTCAACATCAAGGGAATCACTTACACTGCAATATCACAAGGTTGACATCTTGGATCCATGTAACACCTGATGGAAGATGGGACCCATGGGGTATGCAAAATGACACATCCAATTCAATTTTATCTAGGACCATTCAAGTCAAAACCACCTGGAAATAGGTTACATGGGAGCATGGAGAGTGTGTGGCCTCTTATACCATGCTAAGTAACTCTCTAACCATGGTAATGAATCCATACTAGCATGATGAATCTTTTTGTGAATTAGCAGTTATAGCATCCCAAGATGTTGTAATTGATTCTCAAATTGTTCAGTATTTTGGAGGGAATAAGATAAATATACTAGTGACTGAAGAGAATAGGGGTTTAATCAATTGGTCTAGAAGAAATACTCTATAAAAAAGAAAGTAATTTTTTTCTTGAGGATTCTCAAACTAGTGTGGAAAAATGTTGAGTTGAAGGGAATAAATCAATGATTAGAGGTTTTGTCAAAGCCTAAGGTTAGAAGCTTGGAAGGAAGAAATAAAATAAGGAATTCACCTTTATTACACTTGAGTAATTTATACAATGAAGCTTGTAGAGAATTCTTTTTAATCAACACCACTTAATAAAAGAGTAAGGAAATCCATTTCAAGATGGAGTTTTCCCATTGCATTAATCTAGGATAAATCTTTATGTCCTATTGTATGTGTGATTGTAATTTTCTTACATTGAGTTCTTTGAATTTTGAAATAATGGTGACTATTGTTTTCACAATAACATTAAACATAAAAGAGCAAGTAATTTAATAAATATTATTAGGATAGTGAATAGATTTGGTCATAGGCTAATTGATTAAATTTTAGTCTTGAAGGAAATGAAGGAAATTCCATTGAACATTGACAAGACTAAGAATGCTACAAAAAGGTTGAGAGTTAATTCAAAAAATTATTAGCTTAGAACAAAAGGAAGAAAGAGATAATCTTAAGATTTTGATGTGGGAGACACACATGAAGGAAATGAGTCAAAAATTAATTTTGAATCTAAAGATGCAAATTGCTCAAATGTTTCTAAACATGTCACAAATAGAAAAAAACATGTCAAAGATGAACAATAACTCAACCTTCACATTTTCCAAGATGTACATGAGGAGACAAAAGTACCTCATGAGTCAAGCTGATGTTTTGAAGAAGAATCAAGATCAGAAGATGATGCATATTTGGAAAAGTGGAACACCAGCATAATTCATACACCATTCAAAATTGAAATAAATATCAAAATCAAGCTTTACGCATATAAGATTGCCTCCCTTAGGTCAAATCATTGGTCACAAAAATTATAATTTTATTTTAATGTGCATCAAATTTAATGAAGACAAAATAATCTCTTTTTTCTCAATTGAAATTAGAATAACACATGCTAACGTCATGGGAAAGTAGGGAACCACCAACAATTCATTGAGAAGCATTCAAGAACCTCATTAACTCATAGTTCTATACTATTGAATATGTAGAAGAATAAAAGATACAATGACATTTCCCAATAACCTTCGTATGTACATTAAATATTTGGTAGAATTACTAAACATATATGAAGACAAGTGATGATTTTAACCCAAATTCCACTAATGAAGCATATATGCAAGTTGAGAACATCAAGGGAGATAAAAATATTGAACATGAATGCAAGGGCCCAAGCAACCATTACAAAAACTTCAATGTTGATGGCAACACAAAAGGATAATTTTTGGAACTTACACTCGAAATTGCAATTTGAGCACTCCAAACATCATCAAAGGAAGAAGAATTTTATGAAAAAGATACATAACAATTCCAAAATTGACAATAAGGTTACATGTACCATATTTGACAAAAGAGAATTGACTTTGATTAGTCTTAGTGCAAAATAAGAAAGAGATATGAGTAAATTCATTCAGATCAAAAACCAATTGAAGAATATACAAGGGAATAAATATTTTTACAATGGTTCGACTCAAACCAATATGTTTAATCCAAAATATTTTAGAAGCTTATATTAGAAGTTCATGACCACCCTCTTCCATGACCATTGGAATAGATGAGCCAAGACATCGAGTTGGGTGTCTTCATCAAGTAGTGAAAATTCATATTTGTAATAGATGTGAACTATGTTGATGAAAAAATGCCACATGTGATTCCATTATATGCACATAGAGTCATATGATGAGACATATATATCTTTATGTCAAAGTATTTTTCTATTAATTCACGCAAAATCAAATTGAAACTCTCATTGATAAGTGAACATCAAACAAATTATGAAAATTAGTGAAAACACAAATTTTCCTCATAATTATTGAGAGAGGAGAACCATAAACAATGAAAGATGGAGGTTGAAACATTTTTGGAGGGTCATGATAAAAAATAGAGACAACATGTGGAACACTTTTCTCAATGCATTTAAGTTTGCATTCCAAGTACCCGCTAGGATTGTCACCATAAAAGGAAGTTGAGCATAAGGTCCAACAATTTTCAGAATCTCCATTGGTTAACATTGGATTTTACTAGTACTCTATATTGGAAGCATATCAAATGAAAAAGATATTACTTAAGGTCTTAGAGAAGGAATCATAAACCCTAGTCTTCTACCATGCATGTCACTATTTATCATGGTGCATAAGAAGCCTTAGATTTTGTAGAATGTGCATTGGATACCAAGCATTGAGTAAGATAACCATAAATAATTGATAGTCATTACCATATGTTGATGCCTTTTTGGATCATTTGCAGTAGGAAAATTATTTCAGGAAGTTGGACCTCAAATTAAGCTACCACCAAGTTTGTGTGTGTGCGTGTGTAGTTTGAGGTCCAACTTCCTGAAATTGTTTTCCTACTACAAATGATAAAAAGGGTTGCACATTAAAAATGTGAATTCAAATTAAAAAGTCAATTTATATGAAAAAGGTGAATTCAAAATAAGAAATGAATTTAAATGAAAAAGGTGTATTAAAAAATAAAGTGTGAAGAAGTCAAAAAGTGAATGAGTGGTTTCAAGCCCATGTTTTTGAAAGACCATGGCATTTCCTATCGTATTTTGAAAAGTGAAATAAAAAGGGAGTTAATTATTTAATTGATTGTTTATGTGACTTTTTGAATCAATGTATCTCTTCATGAAGTATTATGATAGAAGTTTCTAGAGTGAAATTTATCCAGGTGGATATTGGTGGCCACCTGCCTATTCCACTTGGGGCCCCAACATTGTCTCTTTCAGTCTTTTAGTTTCGACACAACTTACTATTTTTAGCAGTTTTTTCGGGTCCTGAACTATTTTGAGGCCCTAAACGACGTTTTTTGGGCATTGTTTATTCGGAAAATCTAATTTCGTTCCAGAATCTACATTCATGGTTGGTAGTTTTAGTCCTCGGATAGATATATCTAACGATGTATCATGTGCATCAAACGAAGATAGTATGCCAAAGTTACGACCCCGGGAAATTCATGTACCAATTTACCCCAACGGGACCCATAGTCCGACGTTTCATCTTCTAGGGTTAGGTTTTTGGATGTTTAGGGTTTTCCATTGTTTCTCAATAATATATAGGCCTTTGAGCCTCATTTCAACATAGATTCAGAGGTCTGTATCCGCCACATCTCTTCTTAGAGATAAGCTACCAATGCCCTAGATACTTTATTTCCATTATGTCTGTAAGAAAATTTCAGTTCTTTTATATTAATGAAATGAAGTGTTATTTCCACTGCATCTTTGTATCTATGGTTATATGTGTATTCTATTGCGTTCCTGCATAAATATGGATCAGTGGTATCAGAGCGGTATTCTTTTTCTTGATCCTTCTTTGCATGTCCCCAATGAGGTTGGGGTATAAGGAGTTAGGGCTCGATCTGGTTGAAACTTTGCAAGATTAGACTTGCAAACCCCAATGGCCACCCATGGGGGATGAAAAGAAAGATGAGGGAGCAGGAGATCCTATCAAAATATTTCTCAAGGAGGCCCTCTAAAAACAAAGGAATGCGATGACGGATAACTTTTCTCAGATCCTTCAATGAATGCCCACCAATGGCGCATCTGCATCCAAAAACCACTCTAGAGGCACGACTCCCTTTAAGGTACAAGAAAACTTTGACATTCCCATATTTGAGGGTCAAATAGATGTAGATTCCGTAGATAGATGGTTGAATTTATTAGAATGATATTTCTCGGTTCATGACTTTTTTCGACCGGGAGAAGATTATTTTTGCACTCCTCAAAGCTACCCCCCATGTCAAGGACTGGTGGGAAACCTACAGTGAGAAAAAGGACGAGACAAAACCCTCTCTATTCTCAGCTGTACCCACTTGGAATTCTTTCTGAGACACGATCAAGGAACAATAATATCTCATGGGGAGCTATGAGGACAAGTACATACAATGGATCACATTGCGGAAACAAAGGGATCAATATGTGCATGAGTTGACAAATTTGTTCCATACCCTGTGCACAAAGTTGGGTAACAAAGATTCGAAGAAAAATTTGGTGCTAAAGTATCGCAGTTATTTGCAGGAAATGGAGTTCCTCGACATCTCCTAGCTTGGTACGACATACCGGTATGCTGCCAGAATTGAGAAAAAATTCAAACAAAAGAAGCGAGACTTTGAATCTGTGAATCAAAAGTAAGGGAAAGGTGCCCCCAAATCACATAACAAAGGAAAAAGCCAAGGCATGGCAGCTCAAGAAAACTTTCAAAGCTGCAAGAAAATAACAACACCGCGTAGCCAAAGAAGGACACGGGAAAGTGGTGTGAGTTCTATAAGAGCTCCACTCACAATACAAGTGAGTGTCGGGCCAAGAAATCGCTTGTGGTCGAGATGAGGGATTCTGAATCATATGCATGCTCCAAATCTGAATCGGAACCTGACAAGGGGAATGAAAAAGGGAAACATATTATTGATGCAGAGCCCAACGCCACTGTTTCCACTATGAAGATCTAGAAGGAGGAACCAGAAGATCCAGATGAGGAGGAGAATCTCTTCCACTCCCAAATGTGGGTAAAGGGTTCCCCGCTACAATTCATTTTCGACAATGGGAGCCAAAAGAACCTCATTTTAGCAGACGATGTAAAGCAGTTGGGCTTGCTGACCATAACACACCCACAACCTTACACCATCAGGTGGCTTCACTAAGAACGAGATCTCCGCATCAACCAACAATTTCGCCTTCCCTACAACATCAACAGATGAGGTATTATGTGGCATTGCTCCTCTTGATGTTTGTGATGTATTATTAGGCCAGACATACCTTTGGAAGCGACATGCTGTGTATGAGTCTCGACCTCGCGCTATTATTGTTACTTTGGGAAATAAGTTATACAGGATAGCAGAGGTACCACCACCTGCCACTATATCTTTGGTTACTGCAAAAAAATGCAGTAAGATCATTTCCCAAAACCAAGAAATTTGTTTTCTTGATGATCTGCCCCCAGGGCAAGAAGAAGACTGTGGCCACGACCTCCAGATAGGGCTCCTCTACACAACAAAAACAAATGGACAAGGTTGTGGAGGAGTACGAGGACATCTTCATCTCACCCACAGGGGTCTCTCTGCAGTGTCAGGTCAAGCACCCCATTGATCTGACCCCAGGGGCGCCGATACCCAATGGATTGATCTATCAGTGCTCTGTTATGGAGAATAATGAAATCAAGAGGCAGATTCAGGAGCTGCTGCAGAAAGGTCACATCTGACCGAGTTCATCACCCTGTGGGAGCCCGATCGTGTTGGTACAAAAGAAGGATGGGACTTGGAAACTCTGTATTGACTATCAAGCACTGAACAAGATCACTTTTCGGAATAGGTACTCGATCCCACAGATTGATGTCCTTATGGACCAACTCAAAGGGGAAAAATATTTCAGCAAGATCGACTTGAAGTATGGGTATCATCAGGTACCAATCGAACCCTCCAATGTGTGAAATATTGCCTTCAAAGCCAAGGAGGGCCTTTTCGAATGGTTGGTCATGCCTTTCGGGTTGACGAATTCTCCCGCAACCTTCATGAGGTTGATGGACGACATCTTGCGGCCATTAATCACCAACTCATTTGTAGTGGTGTACTTGGATGACATTTTTATCTTCAGCCAGACTTGGGAAGAGAACCTCTACCACATCTGACAAGTCCTCCAAACACTGCAGCAACACAAGTTGTGTGCCAATTTGGAGAAGTGCACTTTTGGCATGACCCAGGTTCAATATTTGGGATACATTATTGATGAAAGGGGGGTGCATGTGGATCCAACCAAGATCCAAGTCATTCGGGATTGGCCAGCCCCAACCACTCTAACAGAGTTTCACAACTTTCTGGGTCTTTCTAATTTCTACTGCAGGTTCATGTTAGGATTCTCTCATATCACTTGGCCCTTGAGTCAAGCCACCAAGGGAGGAACAAAATAAAAAATATTTTGGTCGGAATCTCAACAAAAGGTGTTCGTAGAATTGAAATATAGCCTCTATTCTGCCCCAGTGCTCACATTACCAGACTTGAAACAACCATTTGTTCCAGCCTCTGGTTAATGCTGGACCCCAAGCTCACCAAGTCCACAAATTTCTATCCCCAAATAGATGGCCAGGCAAAGTTCGTCAACAGGATGATTGTACACATTCTGCGCATGTACAATTCAAAGCATCCACACACATGGGATGAGAGCCTCCCCTATGTACAACACAGTTATAATTGGGCTCTCCACAAATCAACCGGCCACAATCCCTTTCAGGTGGTCTTGGGATTCCAACCACTATGTCCCATTAATGTAGTCATGCCATTTGCATCTACTCAGGCCGATTCAACTCATGTCTAGTATGAAGCTGATAAAGCGAACAACTTCATCGAGAGCATTCATCACATCTTCCAATAGGTTCATGACATATTGGACAGAGCCAATGATAAGTACAAGCAACGACATGATCAACATCAGATGCCACACAACTTCCAGGTGGGCGCAAAGTCTGGCTACATTTGTAGAAGGAGTGCCTCACTGGACCCCACCACAAGCTTTGCCCACTCCGATATGGGCTGTACACCATCACCAAGGTTGTAGGGAACAATGCCTTTGAGCTCAGTATTCCACCATTTCTTGTTCTTCACCCAGTATTCAATGTGAACTGCCTTCGTCACTACTTCCCACTTCTAGTGGACACCACTGACATTGCAGAACAACTCACACCAACAAAGTTAAACCTAGATTGAATGGAACAGGACACCAAAGATTGTATCATGGACATGCAAATCAAGAACACTTTCCAACAAAATATCCAACTGTATTGGCTTGACAAAGTTGGCCAACTCCTGCACCAAGGCAAGTGGTTCACTAGGGACCAAGTCCAGTAGAAGTTTCCTCATCTCATGGAGGAACTCAACGCTATGGGGACCATTTCTTCCTAGGGGGGGAGGAATGATCTAGGTGGATATTGGTGGCCACCTGCCTATTCCACTTGGGGCTCCACCATTGTCTCTTTCAGTTTTTCAGTTTCGGCACAACTTACTATTTTTAGCAGTTTCAGTTTTTGGGGTCCTGAACTTCCGAAGCTGTTTTGAGGCCCTAAATGAAGTTTTCTTGGGCATCATTTTTCATGGTCAGCATTTGTAGTCCTTATATAGATCTTTCTAATGATGTATCATGTGCATCAAATGGAGATAGTATGCCAAAGTTTCGACCTTAGGAAATTGATGTACCAATTTACCTCAACGAGGTCCATAGTCTGGCGTTTCATCTCCTAGGGTTAGGTTTTTGGATGTTTAGGGTTTTACATTGTTTCTTAATAATATATAGGCCTTCGAGCCTCATTGTAACACAGATTCATAGGCCTATAGCCGCCACATCTCTTCTCAAAGATAAGCTACCAATGCCTTAGCTAGTTTATTTCCAGTCTGTCTGTAAGAAAATTTCAGTTATTTGATATTAATGAAATGAAGTGTTGTTTCCGTTGCATATTTTTATATATGGTTATATGTATATTATGTTGGGTTCTTTCATAAATCCAGATCATAAATTAAATATCATTAGCAAAGAGACACTTGAATATCATTTGTGGAGTGACAATTGAATATCATTTGAGTAGAAAAAATTGTATATCATTTGGGGAGTGAAGCCTTGGTGAGTAGATCTAGTTAAGTTATAGGTAGAGCTGATGAAGTGGTGAGTAGACATGTAGAAGCAATGAGAAGATTTGTTGTTCTAGTGAGTAGATTATTTTTGAAGAAGCTATATGCAAGTTGGTGCCACACAAACAAAGGGATTGGTGTCTCTTTCTAAGTTGATGCTTAACAGTGTGGATTGCTACCCTAGTAGATTTGTGTCTACAAATATTTGGAAGAGTAGGTTAGTGCCTACCATGGTTTTTACCACTAGGGATTTATGTTTCTAGTAGGTTGGTGAATACAAATTTTTGTAAAATCAGGTTGGTTCCTACAAATAATTATTAAAATAAGTTTTTTGGTTTTCTCCCAAAAGGGTTTCCATGTAAATCTAATGTTACATCTTCTACTATTGATAGATCTTATATGTGATTGTTTTCTTATGGTTGGTGGATATTTAATAAGTAAAAAAAATTCTTATACTGATTCACAACCCTCACCCCCAAGGTATAAGTGTGTGCTCAACAATTGGTTTTAGAGCAGGTTCCTTAAAAAATATTCTAATTGATGTAAGGTGGATCTTGGGAGCACACATGGCTATTCAAAAAGGTTTCCAATAAACAATGCTCCATTATTTTATGAAACAAACTATGCATTATGGACTATAAGGATGCATAATTTTTTGTGGCTCTTGGATTTGACATTTTTCAATCTATTGTGACTAGATATAAACCTCCAACACCACCACTAATGGATCGGGTTGGAAAGAAGTATAGTGAACTTAATGCAAAATCTATGAATGTTATCTTATGTGGTCTATCAGAATTATAGTTTGTTAAGGTGATGCATTTTGAATTAGAAAAATAAATTTGGGATGAACTTCAAAAAAAATATGAAGGTTATGGTAAGCCTAAGAAGGAAAAACTCAAAACTCATAGAAGGTAGTTCAAGAGTCTAAGAATGAAAGATGAAGAAAATGTTGTAACCTATCTCCTTCATGTGGAAAAATTTGTCAACATCATCAGATAACTTGGTGAAAAGGTTCAAAAACCAATTACTTTACAAAAGGTGTTAAGGATACCACCGAGATTTAATGCTAAATTTTCCACTATTTAAGAAATGAAGGATCTTGATAAATTGATAATGGGTGAATTGCACGACATTCTCATGACGTATGAAATAAGGATAGACAAAGAGAAGTCGTTTATGTTAGAAACAACCTTCAAATATTCAAACAAGATGAAGAACAAAGAGAATTAATCAAGTGATAGCTCCAACAATGAATAAAAAATAGAAGAATCACATTTTGTGAGAAAAGTGAAAAATAATATCTAAAAAATACAAAGGTAAGATACTCTTTATATGGTTTAAGTTTCGGAAAGTAGGACATTTTATGGCTAAGTATCCATATGAAAAGGATGGAAGTAATCATGATGAGTAATACCATAACATAAAGAAAGGAAAAAACATCATCAACACAAAAAGAACCAAAAACATGACAAGCATGAAAAAAATAAGAACACTTATAAGAAAAAGAAAAGTTTCTTGTTAAAAGGAGTTAGTGACTTGCCTAATGAGGGTAGTGAAATAATTTTTGATAATGATGGAGAAGAAACTCTGTTTACGACAAAGATTGATGTCCTGGAAAATGAAGACAAAATGAAATAAATGATAGACCTAGAAGAGGAAGAAAAATTTGAAACAAATGGGGCGGTGGATCTTGAAGAATATCTCATTTGCACCTTAAGTGAAATTTTAAAAAATCTTAAGAAAAATAAATATGCAATAAAAGGAACAACTGTAGAAATATGAAGAGGAAGATTGTGATGCAAAAGAAAAGATGTTAGAAAGCCTTGAAGAAATAGAGGAGACCATAATCAACCTAATGATTCAACTAGAAAAGGAAAAAAGGATGGAAGAAGTGGTGAGAGTCTATCTAAAAGAAAAGGAAGAAAATTACAAGAAGATGGAAGTTGAAATTGTTTTCTTAAGAAAGGAATTAGAGAAAATAATTTCTCAATTGAATAAAATCTTGAAGTTTGAAAGAGTGTTGAAATATTAGATGCATCAATTGTCAAAGGTCACTGTTCATTAAGACTAGTCTTAGTTATGATAAGAATTATAAGACTCCCAAACAAGATTCAAATTCTAAGGATACCAAGCAAGTAAATGAAGGAAAATGTAATAGCTATGCTGATGTACTCAAAATATCCATCACTAACGAAGGCAATATGAAGAAATAAAATTAAGTGCCATAGAAAATGGACATGCCTGTTAGAATATATTTTCTACCAAGATTGCCTCACATAACCCAATACCAAAATTCTTGCTTGGGCTATAGTTTTTTTGTAATTGTTTTGGTCATAAAGAAAAATATTGTAGAGAACATGTAAGAAATAATCATGTATGGAACAAAAATAGAAGTACTTATGGGTTCTCAAACAAAAACTATAACTCATTTCCCCTCTTATTTGATTAAAATGTTGTGTGCTATAAGTGCAAAAACTATGGGAACATAGCATGTTTTTATAGAAGTGGAATTATAGAATCTCCTAGAAAAAACAAGGAAGAAGATACTTTTTCCAAAGGAAAAGAAAAGAATCCACAAAATTTTGGAAAAAGAAGTGGGAGCAAGAAGAGTAGAGGAAGGAGAAATATAAGCTTGTACAAAATACACTTCATGCCCAAAACAAAGGAAACCAATGGTACGTTGACAACGGATACTCAAGCCACGTGACATGTGATAAGAGTGATTTTCTCACTTTGAAAGAAGTTAATGGAGGCAATGTGACATTTTAGATAATGCGACCGCAAGGATAGCCATAAAAGGTACTCTTAATGTCAATATGGAAAAACTAAAACATAAAATGTCTTGTATGTTGAGGGTTTAAAACATAATTTCTTAGCGTTAGTCAAATGTGTGATCAAGGACACACTATCACATTTAATTCTGAATGTTATGAGATAAAAAACACAAACATAGTAAAATTAGTTGCAAATGCACATAAAAAAAAACAAATGCTGTATATATCCTCAACGATATCAAGGGGGAATAATTCTATATGGGAAAAATAGATGAAAGTTGGTTATGACATAGAAGAATGGGCTATATGAACTTTTATAATCTAGAGAAAATCAACACTAAAAAAGTAGTGAGAAACATGCAAAAGATCACAAAACCTTCAAACATTGTTTGCAAGCAATGTATGCATGGGAATTGATAGGAGAAAGATTCAAATCAAATGAATATTCAACAACAAATCCATTAGAACTCATTCATGTATATTTTTTTGGGCCTACAACAACACACATTCTACAAGGTGAAAACTACTTCATGTTGCTCATTGATGATTACTCTAGAAGGATACCATATTTACAAAAAATATATAACAATTCATTGCATTATTTTTAGCAATTGCTACACCACTTCACATTGTAACTGTTAAAAGGAAGAGTGTTTTAGGGAGAAAAATACAAGAAAGGTATTTTTAGTGTTATCACTTAAAAGTTTGAGTAAATGTTTCACCTTGAACCATTTGTGCATTATAGTTATCCTTATGTGCACATAATTTGAAAATATTGGTGGAGATTAACATGTGGTTGTGGCTTGGAATCATTAAGTATTGATACAACCATAAAACACATTATGTTGCTTGGGTTTGAAATTTTTCAACATCTACTAATATTTCACCAACTTGATGATGAAAATTGTGGCTGAATCTTACAATAAACAAATGCTAATAGGCTATGTGAAGTATTCATTAATCAAGGAAATGAGACTGTCCTAATATCTAATGGATTTTATTATTATTACTATCACACTTTATATATTATCTCTTTGATTCTCAATTTGTTTCTTACACACAACAATTTCTCTCTTTATGGCTGAGCGGTATATGTGCATCTTAAATTTTTCTTCATACAACTATACAAAGAAAACTCTTGATTCTTCTATAGCAAGTGGATGTGCATCATCCAAATCAATAATAATTTCTTCTATTATCTAGAACCATAGCTCTTACTTGATATTTCACTCTCTTGATAGAATTCCTATTGAAGTCTTCAGAATAAAATCATACTTGAATGTATCCACTTTGCATTACTCTGTTGTATCTAGATCAAGATTAATTAATTATTCAATAAACCATTGAGCCATTTACCCTACATTGTCTTCTACCACTACCATCACACCCTCATTGTATGGTCTTCTAGTGCACTTTGTTCAACCCCTAAAATTTTCTTAGTAATTGAACACCCAAAGTCAAATATTGAGTATCTATTGAATCAATTTCCTCAATGTCATCATTTTTTGGCACTTTTCTAGAATGCTAAACCATTGGAATTTATTCAATGAATAAATTTGTTTACTCAAGATAATCAATAACTAGAACAAATATTGTGCTAAACATTGCTGAAGGCTTAGATGATGTCTATGGATCTACTAGTGGAGGAGGAGAAAGCACTTAATTTTCTTGGACCTTTTCACTTCAAACTTTGCGTATTCCATTTATCTCTCATACAAATTTTGTTCTCATGCTTCTCATGACACAATGTCCACCCAAGGTTCAAGTTGTAAATAACTTCTCAAATAATTGAAGCAAATCGTTAAGCTGGATTGGTTTTGAGTGAAGTCATAATTTCATATTCTAGGGAAAAATTTTCATCATATATCAAGTTATAAATTTGATTTCCCTCAATATGAAGTGTAAACCTTCACCATAATTATTTCTTACCTTTCGTAAGAGTTGTAAAAAAACCATGCAAAGCTGTTTGGAAAGCTATCTCTTGCATAAGCACACTCATTGGCACATGCTTTAGTAATTCATGCAAATGGTGGCTATCCCATATACTTATATGTAAATTCTCTCCTCCAACAAGTACTGATCATATATCTCCTTTGAAATTCAATATTTTCTAGAGTGGATAGTTGGCAATTCACACCATTCAACATTTTCTACCATGGAACTATTATGAAGGACCATATCTTGGTATATTATCTTGTGTATCTCATATTCAATATACCTTTCAAATAAACATGTAGGGGGTGTGAAGATAGGATACCATATTGGTTTGAATACAAAGAATATAAACATGCACATACATAGGATGCCATACCAAATTTAGCAATACCATTGTGCATGGTTTATCTTATCTTTTGTCTACATTGTGTGAGGTTATTTGAGATAACATGAACCCAATTAAATATTCTTTCATTATTGAGCACGTCATTCATGATAGGAATTGAACTTAACCAAATATGTTTGGTGTTAGTTTTCCATATTGCGAGCTCATGAGCATGGTTAGGTCCCTGAACTCTACTTGTAGATTTTGCACTAGATACAATTTATTTATGTTGGTTTGGAATGGTTTAAATGAAGGTACCAATCCTTCATGATGTCATTCATGATATGTGCCTTGCTATATTCTTGGAACCATATTGGGATTACCAACACCATGTGAGGCAAGAACTTGTAAATTTTCTATAGAATGTTTGCAATAAAACTTGTAATGACATTTTCATCTTGTGCACTCAATCTGTGATTGAAATGTCAACATTCTCAATCAAGACATTGATAATGTATTCACATATAAAGAACTCCTTTCAACTTGCGTTGTGAAAATGAAAGATCTTAGCATTTAAATCCTTTTATTTTTTTCTTCATTTATTTGACCACCAACAATAGTTTATGATGGTTGAGCTTCATTGTATAGGTAGTATAAAAAATAATATGTTGGTTTAGATTCAATTTACAATATAGAATTATGTCCTTGAATAAGTTATCCAAATCTAATAATATAACTTTTTTTTTTCTTTAACAATGGTTCCACAACATTACATAAACATTAAAATTTACTTAAAAGAAATCATAAACACAATCTAGCACCACTTAGAGATATTTATATATATTTTACACTTCCCCACTAAACTTATAAAATCAACTTCAAAGTATGCTTGGCTTGGAAAAAAGTCTTCCAATTATTAAGCCTCTCACTAAAAATTTGTGAAAATACATGCTTTGAGTATTTTATTAGGTTTAAAAGCCCCTCGTTGATTTTCCATGTAAATAAAATAAGACCAAGGTCATGGGACACATATTCCAAGTGGAATGGTGGGAAAACATTATAGTGGGTATCATTTGTGCTTTAGAAATGGATATGGAAATTGGAAAATGCATTGGCAAAGGAAAAGAGACAATAAATGACATTTAATTAAGGAAATGATGGAAAATAGGAGAAAAGGAAGGTGAAGAGACACAAATATGCATGCAATGGAAAACGAAGGGAAAAATGAAAAAGGAAAGGAAGAGATATGAGACATCAACGATAAAAAGGAATCAGAGAAACACTTCACAACTTTTGTCAGTTCAACTTTTGGAAAGTTTTTGGCTTAGATCTTGATCATTCTAGATCTCTTCCACAGTATTACACACTTAGAGTATTCTTGGAGCATCCAAACGTTCACATGGAATTGGAGAGAAGAAAGCAAGAAAGCAAAGGAATTTGTGGGCAATGGAAAATACGATTGGATCAAAAACTACAACAAGAGTACATTGCACGTAATAGGTTGCATGTGTAATTTCCTTGTTGTGATTTCAATGCATGGTACATGCATGTGGTTATTTGGTTATTTTTATGACATTGGCATGGGATTTTCCTAGATTGACAATGGTTTCAACCTTGACTTGCCATTTCCGGGATAGACATGACGTAGTGGGTTCTATGTTTTGATTAATATTTGGATGGTCAGTAGACTTGGATCTTGGTTGAGGTGGTCTAAGGAAAATTCTCAAGGGTAAAGGGTGGAGATGGGATTTCTCTTAGAACTCTTGACGGATGGGTGGAGACATGAAAATTCCTCTGGAGCTGGTAAAGGAAGTTGGAGGCATCCTAGATTGTTTGGTATTAGTTATTTTTGGACCAGTTTAGGTGAAATAACTGTGATTGAGGGTTGAGGTGGTTTGTTCTTTGGAACCCCTGGTTGGTTCTATTTTGGTTTAACCCTTATGATCCCAAGTTTGTACTTGGAATATGGCACGAGGGTGATTGAATGAAAGAGAGATTTGGTTCAACCCAATGTATGGTCGGGTGGTACGTGGAATCCTTGACTTGGTTGGATTTTCATATGTTAAGATGAATCATTTTACTATTGTGATCAATGAACACATGTACTGATTACTATGGTGATCTTATGGATGGTTTGTCATAGATTCTATTATGGTCATATGTTGGTTACAAGCATGGTTGAATGATGTGTTCTTGCTATGGATCTTGTTCATGATTTGAAATATTTTGCTTGAATGATGTGTTCTTGCTATGGATCTTGTTCATCTTGTTCATGATTTGAAATATTTTTCTTGAATGATGTGTTCTTGCTATGGATCTTGTTCATGATTTGAAATATTTTTCTTGAATGATGTGTTCTTGCTATGGATCTTGTTCATGATTTGAAATATTTTTGAATGGTTAATGTATGCACATCTAAGAAGTGTTGTTGCAAATAGATTGAGAGGGAATTGAGACTTCTTGATGATTCTATGATGAAGTTAAGAATATCATGATCATATATGAATTCATGACCTATAACTACTATGTTTAAAATTTGTTTGACAAAATGTTTATCACGTGACTGGCATGTTTTGAGAAATATCTAGCCTTAGTATTCATTGTACATACTTTTCATCATCTTAGATTTTATTCTGTAAAGTTTTGGGCAGTGACATATTGGCTAGCCCTAAAAATGTGGCACAAATATTTTAACTGCACCTTCTAAACTGGAAACTTCATTTGTAATCGCATGGAGGGAGGCTCATGCAAGTGGTTGGGGAATTTCATCCACATGCACAACATGTCATGCCAACTCAAGGATTGATCACTGGTGGTGGTTGTCAGACACCTAGGTGATCTGGGGTCCCTGAGGGATGGAAGTATGTTTTCAGTTAGTAGGCCCCACTTCCATAACTGGAACTTGGAGGTTGGATCATGTCATAGGAGCACTTAGCTCATGTTTACCCTGGAGAGCTTGTAAAAACAGGTAAATGTTCGATGGGGTGGATACATAGTGGTATTAGAGCAGAGTTCTGTTTATTTTGGTTGGTATCAAAACAAAGTTCTATTTACTGTAGGTGGTATATGATACCACAAGGTGGTATCAGATAATATTTATGTTTCCTTTGGGTGGTATCTAATACAATAGGGTGATATCAGAGCAATTCTATTTCCTCTAGGTGGTATCGGAGCAGTTATGTTCCCTAGAAACCTTTCTCTGGTATTGGTGTCATTGAATGGTATCAAAGTGAGGTTTATAGTATTGGACCTTGGGGCGCATGTAGATGGTTAGGGTTATCATGCATGTCATTTTTGGACATGGAGGTGGTGGATGTGGTGGAAAACATCCTCAAGAGCATGAAATTGCAAACAGGTGAGAAATGGGCATATGACCCACATCATATCATTTCCAATAGAAGAGTAGAAAATTCGTACATGAACCCAGACCAGACATGGAGAAATTAGCTAATGGAGGTAAGACAGGAGCATCAGAAGGAATGGAGGTTGAAACTCCCCATGCCACAAAGAAATGTTTAAAGAGGGAAAATGAAGTAAAGAATATTAAAATAAACACAAATAAAATATTAGAGAAAAAATTTGGCGGAAAATGCTTCACAAGCCTCAATGTATTATATTCCTCACATTCACTATTAGAAATGAAATAACTCAGAAACAGATTGCAGAAAACACAGATACAAAACCAGACAAAACAATGGCGGAAAAGAGGCTTCAACCTCATGGCATTCTCGTCATTCTCACTTATTAAAAGAATTTAGTTTACAATTTAAATAGATGAGAGAAAATGTCTAAGATAGTCCGTGCTATCTTAGACTCCTTTGGTTGAGATAATTTCTCACCAAAAACCCACCAAGATAGGAGTTACTAAACAAGCTCCAATATTTGAGGAACAACCCAAGAGTTAGGCACTTATTTATAACTTGGAATATTTAATTTATTTATTTATTATTTTGGATTTATTATTGTTATTTGAGAGAGGCTAACATTCCCCCCTTCAATTACAAATCCAAAATAAGAACGAGGAACCATCTTCCAAGTTCTCATGTTGATCCTAAAAAACATTGCCTGAAAAACCGCCAAAGCTGGATGCTGAAAAACTGCAATCTGAAGAGACCATGAGTCAGCTGTATGTCTGATTCATCTATGAATTTCACTTGACAACTCCATCAAGTGCCAAGTTGCAAAAGGATCCATCTGTCCTTTGCATGAAATCAACATCCTTTGTCCACTGAAAAAATTTGTTAAAAGCCCACTAGCTGATGATGTCAAAAACAACTCACTATTGCTTTTGTTGTGCTGAAAACTGTTCACTGCTTCTTTATTGTCGACTATCCACTGGAAAATTTGTTGATGCCCATTGGCAAATTTTTTGATGCCCACTGGAAAATTTGTTAATGCACACTGGCTATTGAAGATGCCCACTGGCTGCTTTTGCTGGTTTTGTCGAGACTTTTAGTCTGACAACCACTGCCAATTTCATTTAAATTTCCCCCCTTTGTTAGCTAAAAGGAGAGACACTGCTCTGGAAAGGATTCCTGAATGCCCCCCCTTTAGGTGTAGGAGTTTTACACTAGTGTACTCCCCCGTTCAACTGCATGAGAGTACCATAATTTTGTCACTGTTGGTTGCACTATATGTGATTGTATTCGGTTGTAGAATTGAGACAATCTGTTGACTGTGGATGACCATTTCCAAGGGTCGATCCATTCATAATGTATCTTCAATTTGGTTGTTTGTCGTTGTTTGCGACATTTCTCTGAGGAATGATTGGGCTTGTCACAATGGCGACAAGGATGGAGATAAAAACACTGATCTTCCATATGACTGGTTCTTTGACAATGAGAACATTTCGGTTGGACTTCAACTTTAGGTTGTGTGCAATCCTATTTGTCTGCAACTTTGGGTTGCGTGCATTTCTGGTTGTCTACAAGTTTCTCAGAACTTGCTGAGGTGAGTTGTGCAAGAAATCCTGCACTGACGAACTTAATTGGCTTGGAATAATCTTGGATACTCAAGCTGGTGTCATCATTGGCATATCCTAAGCTGCGTCGATTCTTGTTGTTGTGAATTTCTTCCCAAGGCTTGATGATGGGCTTGGAAGAAATTTGAACTGGAACAACTTCAACACTTGAAGCTGTTTGAATGAATGAATTATCATATGGATGGTTCAAAGACTTGAAAGTATCACTCTTTTCTTGCAATTCAATCCTTTGAAGTTGCGACTCGAGTTGAAGAAACTCAATAGTTTCATGTGTTTGGTGTAGATTCCACGAAAGATCATCAAGAGTTTCTTTGCTAACGTGCACCATGTCTTCATCACTGGAGATGATCAAATTGTGAAGAATGTTTAACAATTAAATATGTTGCGCCATCTGAACTTGCTCACTTGAAATCAGGCTCTCTTGTTGTAGATGTCGTACTTTGAACTGTTTCACTTGAATGACAACCTCACTTGAATGTGGCTTGAATGGCACACTCGCTTGATTGGTTGTTGATTGCGCATGCTTGGAACACTTACTAGAATTTTAGAATTTTCTTGCTTAAACTCTGGAATTCATGCTCGCTTGATGACGATCATGTTTGCTTGAATGCTCACTTGACTTACTTGATGACTTCATGCTCACTTGAATGAATAGCCATGCTCGCTTGATGTCGATCTCAACTTGATTGATTGGTGTTAGAGTTGAACTTGTTTGATTGCTTTGATGGTTGTCGCAATGAACTTCACTCTGGCTCGCTTGATGGTTTGATCTTTGTACTGAATTGATGCAAATTGCTGCAATGGATACTCATGCTCGCTTGCAGGAGATGTAAAATTGTTGCTTGTTTGATTCAAAAATTCGTGCACTCACTTGATTTTGCGTAAAGAAAGGGTGTCGAACACTGTCGACAATGCACCCAAGAAATCTTACAATGATTTTAATGATTCACTTGTTCTCTTAAAAATTCATTAACAATGAATTTTTAATGATTCACTTAAAATAATGAATTGGATTACAAGTTCAATGGATTTGCAAGAACGTTGATGTAGACTTTGCTTTGAAATGCATTAACTTGACTAAGTGAATTTGATTGTTGATGTAGAATTCTGATGTAGACAATCTTTGATTATATGTTGTAGTGGCGCAAATGCATGTGTTGATCTTGCAGCTATTTCGTTACATGTGTTGTGCTTGCTGATATTGAAATTTATGTATGCGATATTAAATGAAATTATTGATGTGTCACAACTAGACACAAATCAAAAAGCAACAACATGAAGCCATAAAAAACATGCGCCATCACAAACACACATGGTGTACCTAAGATCCCCTTATTCAATTTCGAGTAGATCTAGGACACAATCATAAAAAAAATGATATCTTTATTAAGTATTGAGAACATAATAAATCTCCACCTTCAAGTAATGAATATGCCAAGCTCACAACCCTTGGAAGCAATTTGTCTTCAAAATCTAGATATTCACCGACTCAATCTCTCTCAAAGAAAAATGGTACTTGGAATCACACCAATGACTTTCCCTTATCACTCCAAATTTACAAAATATGCACCTTATTACTCCAAAAATTACAAAAATAATTTCACTCCATAAAAAAACCTCACTCCACTTTCAAAAAAAAAAATCTATGAGCACTTATGTCTCCCCAAAATTACATATTCCTTTGATATGTCTAAAAAAAAAAGAAGAAGGAATTTATAATGTCACTTTTCAAAAAGTGAATTTACATTAAAATACTCTTCAAAGCACTTTTTAATGTAATCTTCAAATACTTCTTTATGCTCCAAAAAAAACTTTATAATCCACCTTTACATACTCCCCTTTTTCAAATTGATTTAAAAACATGTATGAAGTCACTTAAAAAAAGAAGAAAAAAGAAGAAGTTGTTTCAGATTTAAAGCACACTTAAATCACACTTAAAGCACACTTTTTTTGGATTATGTAAAGCACACCTTAAAAAATTTGTGGGAATGTGGGAGTAGCAATTCGAAGAAAACCTCATCATTCTTTCTCTATTTTTTTGCCGCTTTCTCTTTTGCGTAAGTCAAGACCCTCTAAAACACAATAGCAGGGCTCTGCGTGTGATTGCCCTGGTCAACCAAAGCCAGATTCTACTAATTTAGGCAGAAAATCCTGCAATCCGAAATTGGACTAATTGAAATAAGCCTTGAATTTACCCAAATAATGGATCCAAAAGCCTGAAATTTTTTGAATCGCGGTCCTCGAACAAAAATGAAATTACCACCGCCTAAAAACCAAGCTAGAATTTTCCTAAGACGGGTAAGGCTTTCTAATTTTCGCAAAACTGATATCAAATGTGGAAGAAACATTACATGATACTGGATCAAGCTTCGAATCGGAGGTAAATGGGCTCATAATTAACCCGATTTCCACAATTTTCCACACGAAAAACACCAAATTCTGAAGAGTTTCCTAATTCTGGCATCAATAATCAAATATTTTCACGATTATCTTCAATCAAGATGTACATCAAACTCCTTTACTCATGGATGTAACAAGTTGGTGGGGTCTCCCCTCCTTCATCAACGCTGGTTTCTTGTCAATTAGCATTACTCCGCCACTACTACTATCATCACGTCGATCTGCATTCACAGGCTGGGCGTTTGTTGACTCCCTACATAACCAGTCTCTACCATGCTCAGTCCTTCACAACAATCGACACCACCATATTCGCTCACCCAAGGCTCTCATGCCTCCTAGATTGGAATGAGTGACTGTCGTCTTGACTGATTAAATCCCTTCAGCTCTGCAAGTGTACGCCTCAAACCCGCACACCGGAAGCTTCACAGATTGGCGTTCCATACCTCTACGTGTACTTATCTCTCTGTCCAGCATTCAAATCCTGCATTCATTACAAAATCTTTTCCATGGCCCAACGCACAGACTCACGGTTGTTACTGCGCTAACAGCCACGTTAAGCACAACTCACAACTTAGTGAACACAAATGCGGTTTGCTGATCAATTCAATGTAAGACAGATTCAAAAGTAGCAACGTTCTTCACCATATGATAGAGGGTGCTAATTTGGCTACTCTTTGGCTCTTGCACTAGTCTACAGGGCCGTGTGATGCTAGTTCCCATTCAATGTTCACAGGCCTGGGACCTTTGCTCCAACGCTTTACCACAACGCAACCACAACGCTCCACAATACTGACAAGGGCTCACTCAAAAAAATCGAGCACCTGACCTAATCTCACCGCAGCTTTGATACCACATATTAGAAATGAAATAACTCAGAAACAGATTGCAGAAAACATAGATACAGAACCAAAAAAAACAATGGCGGAAAAGAGGCTTTAGCCTCATGGCATTCTCATCATTCTCACTTATTAAAAGAATTTAGTTTACAATTTAAATAGATGAGAGAAAATATCTAAGATAGTCCATGCTATATTAGACTCCTTTGGTTGAGATAATTTCTCACCAAAAACCCACCAAGATAGGAGTTACTAAACAAACTTCAATATTTGAGGAACAACCCAAGAGTTAGGCACATATTCCTAACTTGGAATATTTAATTAATTAATTTATTATTTTGGACTTATTATTGTTTTTAGGTGAGAGTGAGGTTAACATCCCCCCCCAATCATAAGTCCAAAGTAAGAACCTGGAACCATCTCCAAGTCCTTATGTTGAAACTGTTGAGCCGATCCTTAAAAAAACTACCTGAAAAACCACCAAAATTAGATGCTGAAATACTCCAATCTGAAGAGAAAAAACCAAGAAACATGAATCAACTGCAAGTATGATATATCTTTGAAAATTTATTTACAACTAAATCAAATGTCAAACTGCAATGCAAAAGGATCCATCTATCCTTTGCTTGGTCCAATGACCATCCAAGTGAACAAAGTAATGTACACAAATGCTCTCAATCAACATCCCAGTTGCTTTTCCACTGACACAATTTTGAGAACACCCACTGGCATATTTTTTGAAGTTCATATTCCCGATCACTTTCCCACTGGAAATTTTGACGATGCCCACTAGATTCTTTAATGATTCCTACTGACTGATTTGTTGATGCCCTCTGGAAGATTTGATGATGCCCATTGGATTCTTTAATGATGCCCACTAGCTGATTTGTTGTTGTTGTTGTTGAAACTTTTATTTTGACAACCATCTTCAATTCCATTATCATTTCCCCCCTTTATCAGCTGAAAGGAGAGAAAATCAACTACATTTGATTTCTAAACTCCCCCCCTTCATATGTAGGAGAGTTACACTGTTGTACTCCCTCTTTGAGGTGCATGAGAGTACCATCTATTCACTATTGGCATCAATATTTTTCTTCATGTGAGACTGAATCCCGCAGTAAAACATAGAAAATTATTTGATTGCAGATGACCACTTCCAAGGATCAATCCATGCATAATTTATCTTCACTCTGGGTGGTTGGTTTTGTTTGCAACATAACTTTGATAAGTGATTTTTCTTCCCATAATGGTGACAAGGATGGAGGTCAAAAAATTTACTCTCCATATAACCATTTCATTTACAATGGTTACACTTAACAAGAATATGAGCATCTTCTAGAAAAACTGCACTTACAAATTGAACTGGTTTTGAGAAATCTAGAACATACAAATTGTTTTCTTTGTTGTATCCCAAGCCATGTCGATCTTTGTTGAAAGAAATTTCTTCCCAAGATCTGATCAGCTTCTTGGAAATACCATTTTGTTGTTGTTTTTCGCATCTGCTTCTCCTGTTGATATTTTGTGCTTGATTCATTAAATCATCGGTATCACACTGAGCATCAATCATTAACAATTCATTTGTATCACATGTTGCATCAAAATTTTCAATTAGATATTTAGTACTACTACTTGCATCATTTAGTAACACAACTTGCTGGATGAGATCATCCATGTCACAACTTTCAAAAACCTGGTGGATTAGATCATTTGTATCACAACTTGCATCAATATAGTGAATTAGATCACATGTGTCAAAAATTTCATCAACATGTTGAATGAGGCCATCTATATCACAACTTGCATTCGCTGTTTGGATTAGGTATTTTGTGTCACACAATGCATCTATATTTTCTGTACATTATGCATCAAGTAAATCTTGGTTTTCACTTAATTTATTCGAAGTGCATTAATGAGTTGTTATTTGATATCTAGCTCAATTTGAAAATATCTTGTTGCTTCTAATGTGCTCATCATATGATTGATTAAGTTTTGTTTTTTATTTAACTTCCACTCAAGCACTTCAATTGTGTTGTGTAATTCATTATTGCACTCTTTCAATTCTTTAATTTCCAGCTCTGCACTTTGAAGGCATTTTCCTCCTTTACCCATTTTGACACACTCGCTTGATTATCACACTCACTTGCTTTTATATTTGAACTTTATTTATTTTTCGAACTCACTCGCTTGATGCTTGCTTGATCATTACTTGAATTTGATGCTCTCTTGATTTTTCCTTCAATAGGATGAGGGTGTCAAATACTACGAAAAATGCACCAAAATAGTTTTTACAATGATTTAATGACTTGAATTAATCAAGTGACAATGATTTACTCGCTTGAATTAATTCATTCCCTATCAATTTGAGTTTTGACTCCAAACCATAAAATTTAAACCTTGGGTTTCGGGTTCAACTGAGAATTCCCCCAATTACAACCAACTTTTGACTTTGGATTATTCAAATAATTGATTGTGAACTTGACTCAGATTCTAAAAAATAATTTTAATTCCAACCTTTTAAAAAAATGACTTTTGAAACCCCTCTAATTTCAACCTTATCACTCCAAAATTAAAAAAAAATCACTTATCACTCCAAAGACAAAATACACTCTTATATCTCCACAAAATGTAAAAAATGTAACAAACTACTTTATGCAAGGAAGAATTGCCTACACATCGAAGGCCCCAATTACAAAAGTACAACAAAATGTATATACCCAAAGTATGCACATAGGAAGCAAGGGAATCTTCTTTGCATAATTATGCTTCATCTAACAAAAAAATCAAATTTTCATCACGAAATTTTATACCGCCTCTTTGGTTTTGCATTTGTCTCCAATTTTTTAGATCAAGGAATCACGAGTGTTGGGGTTTATAATGAAATTTAATAGATTTAAACTACTCTAAGCATGGATCATTTTCCTCGGTTCGACCCTTAATTGTGGTAAATTCATTTGCATGACTCTATCAATCATCAAGCATTCCAAAAATGAGAAAAAAGTCAGAGCTTCACCAAATACATTATTAGGAAGTGTAAATAATTTCATGAATGTCGATCAAAGAGAAAAATTCAGCAAAACCGCGAGATATTAAGCTTCGAATCTGATGTGCCCATTTTGAACTGTTGAATCAAAGCTGAGTGTAGGAGATCATCCACATCAGCTCCTGTCTGTCGAGTCAACACCTCTATTTTAGTTTTTTTTTTTTTTTGTAATTCGTAGGAAATATTGTCAACAGATGGCGTTGTCTTGCACTTCAAGCGGCGATGTTGGTGCGCATAATGCCTCAATGTCTCTGGCTTTTCCTTTGTATTTTGGAAGGAGCATAACAGGTCTATTATTTGTAGTGGCCAAGGCTTGGATTTGCAAAACTTCAACTTAGGATTATTGGAGGTACATGACGCCTTCCTCATCTTGCAGGGCTTTAAAAGGCAGTTGAAATAATGCTATTATTGATATCGATCATGTCATAGGAGGGGAGTAAACTAGGGGTAATTGACATATTTGTATCTCTGGGAGAGTTGATGATGACAACACGAATGTGGGCTTTAGATATTGTATAACAATAGAGACCCGAGATAGTTTGTCTAAATAGGACCGATAAACTCGAGTCACTATGGGAAGCTCGTGAAATTATAAAATTTGCAAGGGATCAGGAAAATATTGCATTTGTAGTAAGATTTGGAGGGGCCTATCTGCATATATGATGGAAATAATCCACTACAACGCTCCACAAATAGTAATACTGCTCCACCAGCTCGTGAATTCATTCTCACACATGAACAACACCAAATTCCAACATCCTCAATGAAGCATGGAACTCTCGGGTGTACAATAGGTCCAGAAACAGGTTCTACGACATCCAATCACTACTGAAAATACTTCCTTGCGTCAAAATCTTCAGTCTCGTTCAGTTCCCCATCTTCCTCGAATTCCTTTTTAATTACATTAGTCACTCAATTCACATTTCATGTATATACAAAGCATGTTATCCCGACATTAAAATTAATTTTGAGACTTCACATGTAGGCATACATTCACATAGATCACTTTCTCCATAGGTTGAATGGGACTGGGTCTCACATTGTACAACTTCATTCCAATGTAGCTCAATGAAGATGGTCCATCACACGCATATGTGTATTGTTTTATTAATACATAACTCATCAACACAATTCATGAAGAGAGTATTACACCAGGTAGACATGCAGGCTCTTCGCAATTTTAATGATTACATGCAACTCCTCACGTAAGAAAACCGACAAATCCTCGCTAAGGCAGCTCCTCTAGAATAGATAGAATAGATAGGTAGGAACTAACTCAATATAGAATAGATAGGTAGGAATAAATCCAAGGTTTACAATTTTAATTATTTTTAATATTTTGGACTTATTATTATTTTTATGTCAGAGTGAGGTTAACATGAAGAGGTGATTTATTTGGAAGGATGTACAATTCAAAGTTCAAAGAAGCCCAGGTTGTCTGAAAAGGAATCTAAACCATTAGCTAGAATTTCCTCTATTCCAAATGGTTTTCAGCTGCAGTTAGGAGAAGTGACTTGTACACCTTCTTCCCCTACTCTTGAAGATTCTTATCATAGTTCTGTGCTTGTCCTGAAGTATTTATATGGTCATATTGAAGAAAGAAAAGAGATGATAAGGGAAAGTGTTGCATCCCATTTAGAAACTCATTCAATTTCAGATTATCATACTAGATTGTTATCTGCTATGGATATGGAAATAAATCGTTTAAAATTGTCTTTTTCTCATCCTTCTTCTCTCATAGTTTCATCTTCTGGAGGTTTCAAGACAGTCAATTTAACAATAGATGCAAGAGAAATCCATTTTCTTGACAAAATCAATTTGCACAGACAAACTGGAGAGTTGATTTACAGTGACTTAAGAAAAACATGTTTTCCTACCAGTAAGGCTGAAGCTTTATTGGGAAAGGTTGTCAATCAATTGAAGTTGGAGAAATCCAATTCCAAGGATTTACTCACTTGGAATGAAGAATCAAATAAACTTATTGTCAAAATTGGTGTAAATATAGAGGACATAATTGTTGTTCAGAAACTCTTACAGGGAGAAGAAACTGAAATCCAAGTGTTAAGAAAGAAGCTGAAGATGCCTTCTGTGGAACATTTTATGGCTCTAGAAGTAGCTCAAGTGGAGAAAGAGATGGAAATATTGAGAAATGAGCTTTTACAGAGAAATAATGAAGTAGCTACCCTGAAATAAATGAATTCTAGTTTACAGTGGAAAATTGATACACATGTATGTACTATTTTAGTATAGCTTGATTCTAAATACCCAACCGATAAATTGACTATAGTGATGATAGAATTGGATATTTCTGAGGATGACATGAAAAATATGTAGAGAAACTTAAACGATACAAAAGAAATATTGAAAGCAAAGGAAAAATAACTGACCATGGCCAAAAAAACTCCATCAAAATATCACAATGACTACCAAACTACTTGTAATGCCATCAAGGGTTTAAAGGAAAAGGTGAAAGTAATATGTATCTGATTCAGGCTAGAGAAATTATTTGGAAAGATATAATTCATTCAATGAAAAATATTAGGGATATTATGTTAATTTTAGCAAAGGAGAAAACCATCATCAAATATTTAGAGGGCACCATTGCTGCTAGCAAGAAAAATATCATGCAATGAGCACAATTTTCAAAGCAAATAATTGACTTCCTTAATTACAAGACCTCACAGGAATGAAGAGAAATTCAAATCAAAGATATAACATAATTGGTTATTTAAATAAATAAAATGGTGCTTAATAATATGTACATGAAGACTAGTGAGAAAAAACTTGGAGAGATAAAGGAATTTGTTCTGAAGTTTAACACCAACTTCGATAAGAGAACTAGGGTAGGATTTCCCTCATGGTTGTATCAACAAGGAAACCTTCTTCTTTGGGAGGCATATGGAACTTTTTTGGTGGAGGCGAGTAGTAAAATTGTCACTTCTCATGAGAAGACAATAATATTGAAAGGAGCAAAAATTGTGAATTATCTGCACATAGATTTCCAGTTGTTATGGTTGATCAAAACTCTTTTCACTAAAAAACCTACTTACAACAAAATTACTAATTTTAGAATGAATCACACTAGATTTGTAAAATTTTCAAGTTCATATTTATCAATATTGAATAAATGAAGGGATTGGATGGCCCCTACAACAGCAACAACAACAAAATCATGGCCTTCTACAAGCGAGCCAACACAATAGTCTCAAATTATTCAATGAACATAGTTTACCTGTCATTTTCGTGGAATTTATCAAATAATCAAATTTTAAAAATAATGTTACGATGTCTTTTAAGTATTATTTTAAAGAAAGTCCCTTGTAGGAATGAATAGGAAAGAACAATTTGAAGTAGTTATGTAGTTTTGACAGTTAACAATTTTCTCAACTATTATTTTTTTAATGATGATATAAAAGAGACAAAGAGGAATGAGAAAGGGTTCCAAAATTTTGACATTCATAAGGAAATACTTTTTCTGTGTAACGATTTTCATCTTCTCAATGTTTTAATAAATCTATTTTCAAGGTGATTCCGAACAGATCTTTGAGTATGATATGTGTTCTTTCTTTGTAATTTTTTTATGTTTATCTTCATGGAAAAGAGTAATGAAGATGCTGGATTTTAATGCAACAATTAACTAATTTCATGGTGTTTATAAATGCAATTAAATAACCTTAATGTGCACTCCTCTTTTCTATATTTTCAAATTCATGTCTTCCATATTTATACTGAAGTTTGAAGAAAAAGATTTTTCATTTGAGTAGCTTATCGTTCATGAATTTCATCATCTTCCTCAACACTTTATTACAACCTTTAAAAACCATATTCATTGTCAATGAGGCCACTTTGAAAAGGTGAATATTTCCCAAGAAGATTTCCTTTACATTAAATGTAAAAAATACTTCTGAATCATTGAAATGGGACAACAAATAAACTCTATTATATTTTTAAATAGATGGTTTAGGCACTAACCTCTACTCAGCCATATGTTGTCTCCTAAAGTTACAACAATGTGTTTGATGAACAATGTGTTGCATCCCTACTTGGATAAGTTTGTGATAGTTGTTGTTGATGATATATGGGTATATTCCAAGAATGAGGAAGAGCATACATAACACCTAGAAAACTTGTTGATATTGTTGAGAGAGCATCAATTTTATGCCAAGCTCAATAAGTGCAATTTATTTGAGTATCAGATTCATTACTTGGGACATGTTGTTTCCAAGGAAGGGATAAGAGTGAACCCAAAAAATATTAAAGCTATCATGGAGTGGCCAAATCCCAGGAATGTGGATGAGGCCAGATCATTCATGGCAATAACATGTTATTACAAGAGGTTCATCAATAAATTCTCTAATATTGGCTATCCTATTACTTCTTTGTAGAGAAAAGTTAAGAAGTTTGAATGGACTAAGGAGTGTGCAACTAGTTTTGATTGGTTGAAGAATTTGCTTACAAATGCCCCGGTTTTGAACATTGCAAATATTGATAAGGAGTTTGTGGTTTTCACTGATGCATGTAAGGAATGACTTGGTGGAATCATGATGAAAGAAGGATAGGTGGTATTATATGAGTAAAGGAAGCTAAATGAGCACGAGAAGAACTATGTGACTCAAAATCTTGAGTTGGTGGCTATCATTCATGCATTGAAGACATGGAGACACTATCTCCTTGGTAGAAGGTTTGTTTTGATGAGTGATCATATTAGATTGAGGTACTTGTTTTACCAACCTAATTTGAATGCATGGAAAGCAAGATGGTTGGATACTCTTAGTGAGTTTGATTTTGAGATCAAGTACATTCAGGGCAAGGATAACAGGGTTGCAGATGCTGTCAGTAGGAGAGTGTGGGTCAATCATATTTCAGCTATGAGCTCTTATGGGACAAAATTGCAGGAGCGGATATTGCATGTAGGGAAACGTGATGAGAATTACTAGTAGATGAAGCACAAGTTGCGGCAGTAGGTTGAAGGTGATCAGGATGAGGAGTATCACCTCACGATAGATGACTTTGTGAGATTCAGCCAGATAGCATTGAGCTAAAGAAAATTATATTGAGGTAGTTTCATGTCAAGCCATATTCAAGACACCTAGGATAACAAAATATTTTGAAATTTGTTAAGAAGTTATATTATTGTACGATTATGAAGAAATAGGTTGCTAATTTTTTTGCAAGGTGTTTGGAATTTCAGCAAGTGAAAGTGGAGTGTAAGCATCCAAATAGTCTATTTCATGTTGTTCCAATTCCAGAATGGAATTGGGAGGTCATTTCCATAGAATTCATTACAGGATTTCCAAGGACATCTAGAAGACATGATTACATCATGGTTGTGGTTGATAGGTTGAGAATGTTAGCTCACTTAATTGTGAAGTCTACAAATTTAAATAGTTAGGTAGCTCATATCTTGATAAGGGAGATACTGAGGTTGCATGGATTTCCTAAGAAGATGATATTATATAGAGATGCCAAGTTCAGTTCCAAGTTTTGGAAGGACTTGTTTGTAGGTTTGGGGATAGATTTAACTTTCAACATAGCTTATTATCCACAGACATATGGGTAGACATAAAGTGTTAACATGATTCTTGAGGATATGTTGAGGATGTATGTCATGCATCAACGATGGAAATGGGAGGAGTATATTCCACTGACAGATTTTTCTTATAACAATGGGTACCAAGAACTTGAATATTAGTCCATTTGAGGATCTCTATGGGCGAAGTTTTAATACTCCTATCAGCTGGAGTGATCCAGTCAACAGGTTTTTGATTGAAACAAATATGTTGGTAGATATGGAGCAGGAGATACAAGTTATTAAAAGGAATTTAAGGGTATCATAGGACAATCAAAAGAGTTATGTGGATTGACATACATAATTCAATTAGTTTCAGATTAGGGAGCATGTGTACTTATGCATGAAGCCTAAGAGGAGCTCCTTGAGGTTTGGGTCATGTGCCAATTTGTCACCTCGATATTGTGGGCATGTTATAAGGATTAATCCCTCTTGCAAACAAGAGCGATATCCCTAGTACTCCAACGAGTAACTAGAAACAAAGATCCATTTGAATATATCTTTCTCTAGATTATTTGTATTTTAAGATTATTATAATAGTAAAGTAGATAGGACATGTTCCTACCTTGAAATCCCAACGCCTGATGTAATCCTTTATCCGTCGCTCCAAAGTAGTTCTCCAATGATGAGTAGAACCTACAATAAAAGAAAAGAAAATAATCAAAGCATTTGCAATATATGATAATAAAAAATTACTAATCCAACTTAGTGATCAAGGAATCTAAGTATTGAAATCATTCCCATGAATTCAGAAACAAGACAATGAGAAAAAGAGATGCATATGTATTATCATAAATTAGAAAGAGAAATCTTACAACCAGATGCCTTGATGTTGTACATATTTCTCCCGGGGTTTGAGAAATCGTTCTCCTTCAGTCTGATAAGCCTTCCTCTCTAGAATGACCATCATGGTGTCATGGGCACAAAAGTGTGATCTTCAATGTGTCAACAACAAGTCACTAGTATAGAAAGTGTGCAATTTATGAACTCTCTCCATCTTAGAAACTATACAAATCAGTTTCTATTCACATTAATAACTCAGGTATCGACCCTTGAACTTGAAACTTGAGCTCAATATATAGGGATATTGAAGCAGTTTCAGATCCATTAAGAGAGGGATGGATTCCTCCCATGAAGGGATTTGAGTTCCTTGGACCAAGGGATAAGCTCCATGAGTGGAGGGATAAAGCTAAAATTGGTGCGACTCTAGAGGCTTCCAGTTGGGAGAATATTCAACCAACTAGGATTCTAGAAGTTACTTTTTCTTTTTACTTGCTTTTCATGGGGGTGTGCAGGTTTTAGTGGAAAACATAGCGATGATTTCCATGTCTAATGGAAGAATCATCAATGCATGCGCAGGGAAAGGCTAGTAAAATCATGCAGGCAGACTTTTAAGGGTTTTTCAGAGCTTTTCTCTAATTTCTAAGACTTGATTCAAGAACATGAGTGTTTTTTGACCTCTAAGGGAACATGATATGGATGGTGATAAACCCATATGAACAGTAAAATTTCACGGTGACAAAATGACGTGTAACAGGGCCATTTGAGATCCTCAAGAGGATTGGACCAGTGGCCTACAGACTTTCACTGCCACCAACAATAATATTCCATGATGTTTTTCATGTTTCATCACTTAAGATATATGTAAAGGATGTTCATCATGTGATTGATTTGTCTGTATTGCAGGTGGAACCAAAGAGAGAGTTCCAGCTAGAGTTATAATGCATATTGCAGCAAAAACAACTCATGCTATAGAATTGAGAAATAGATCAAGCTAAAGTGCAGTGGAAGCACTTTGGGCCCAATGAAGCTACATGGGAGATGGTTGATCAGATGTGGGCATTGTATCCTTCCTTATTTGCTAGTTCAGAAATTGTGTTTGGTATATGTGTTTTTGTTATATATATATGTGTGTATGTGTGTGTATTGTAAGTACTTCAATGAGTTGTGTTATAAATTTCCAATAAGTAGTATGTTGTAAATAAGTACCTCAATCCACTTTGATCACTAATCAAGATGAACCTCCTGCCAAGGAGATAATGTCTCCACATATTTAATGCATGAATGATAGATTCCAACTCAAGATCACGAGTCACATACTTATTCTCATGCTCATTCAACTTCCTTGATTCATAGCAAACCACCTGCCCTTCTTGCATCATGACTACACCAAGTACTTCCTTGCAAGAATTTGTGCAAACCGTAAACTCTGTATCATGATCTACGATCTTCAAAATTGGATCATTTGTAATAAAATGTTTCAATTGATCAAAACTAGTTGCACGCTCCTTAGTCCATTAAAAATTATTTCCTTTTCTCTGCAAAGATGTAATATGATAGCCAATCTTGGAGTTTCTGATGAACCAATTGTAGTAACCTGCTAGTACCATGAATGATCTAACCTCATCCACATTCCTTGGAGTTTTCCATTCCATGATAGCTTTAATATTTTATGGATCCATTGCTATCCCTTCCATGGAAACAACATGTCCCAAGTAATGGATATGAGACTAAAATAAACTATACTTTCTGAGTTTGGCATATAATTTATGCTCTCTCAACAATCTCAACATTGGTGCTAGGTGCTCTGCATGTTCCTCCTCGTTCTTTGAATATACCAATACATCATCAACAAATACTATCACAAGCTTATCCAAATAAGGGTGCAACACATTATTCATCAAACATGAAGGTGGTTGGAGCATTAGTAATACCAACAGGAACCATCACAAACTCATAGTGTCCATACCTTGTACGGAATGCAGTATTGTAGATGTATTCTTATTTGATGCACACCTAATGATATCCTGAACTTAGATCAATCTTTGAAAACAAATTTACTCCCTTCAGCTGATCAAACAAATCATCAATCCAAGACAATGGATATCTATTATTGATAGTCACCTTGTTCAACTGAATGTAATCAATGCACAATCTGAGAGTACCATCCTTTTTCCTTAAAAACAAAAATGGTGCACCCCACAGAGACACACTTGGCCTTATGTATCCCTTATCAAGCATTTATTTAAGCTGCAACTTCAGTTCCACTAACTTGGGCATAATCATCTTGTAAGGTGCCTTGGATGGTTGTGCCAATCCTAGTACCATTTAAATAGAGAAATAAACCTCCCAATGAGGCAAAAACTCTGGAATCTCTATAGGAAAAAACATCTTTAAACTATTGCAAAACATGGTAGTTCCTTAGGACTTCATCATCCTCATCTTCCTTCACGTTGTCACTGGAAACATGTACTATAAACAATAAACATCCTTTGTTGTAGTTGCACTTAGCTTGGATCGTTCTAAACATTATCAGTGATGTAGGTTTCTTTTTTCCTTGCAAGACTCTCTTTTATCCATCATCATCCAGGTAGTCAGTGGCCTTCTCATATCAATCCACCTTGGTCCTGTGAATGAACAACGAGTCCATGCCCGAAAGTATGTTATATGAACCCAAATGAAGCACATTTATATGTGTTGATGTAGGCATACCATTATATCAAATGAAAAATATCTCACCCAGTGATGAAATTTTCTCTTGGTCCCTATAGCCAACTACACCAACCAAGATTTTGCATGCACTTCTTTATTCAACCAACACTGAACCACGAGGTCAGGACTAATATAGCTATAATTTGATCCAAGATCAATAAAAATAGAATCAAATTAACTACAAATCTTACCTTCTATCTCGATAATGGATGCCTGATGATCTTCCTTTGTGTTATCCATTGTTGCATAGATCTAGGGAATACTTTGACCTACAACCCCAACTGTCTGCAACTCCTGAGCACTATAAATCAGAGGCCTGACACCCTGGTGTAATGGAAATTCCCTCTTTCTATGGTCTCCACCACACGTCCAACACCTTAGATGTATTATTTCGTCACCTTTATTCTGTTGCTCCTCAATATGAGAGCCATGTCCTCTCTTAGTTGCATTGAATTTCTTATGAGTTTCCATATTTTCCTTGTCACTTGCATCTTGAGATCTTCCTTGCTTCTTGAGACATTTTACTTTAATATTCTCATTACCTTTCCAATCATGCTTGAACTCAAGCTTGTGATTTAATTGCTCATAACAATGCTTTAGCTTTATGATATCCATCAAAATCAATCTGGTCTTTGAATGTTAATGACGATCCATTGATGAAAATTTGAATCTTTTCTTCATCCTTGAGATAGGGAACATATCTCAACAAATCTAGAAATTTGGTTGTGTAATCTTCATCCATCATGGAACCCATCCCAAGCTCATATAATTCCTTGGATTTTCCATCTTAACATCTCTTACAAAAGTACTTCTTCCTGAATAGTATTTCAAAATCATCTCAAATCAGATCTTCTTCTCTGATGCCTCTGACATGCTTAACATCTTCCCACTAGATATTTTATTTCCTTTGAGACTGAAGGTAGCTATCTTGGCTTTCATGTTCTCTGAATAATCATGCAATATGAATAATTTCTTCATCCCAAGCAACCATGCTTCTACATCTTCTGATTTCTTCATTTCTCTATCAAAAGTAGGAGGCTTGGATTTCTTGAATTCTTCTGGAAAATATTTCTTGTCACTCCTCCTATAAGGATGCTAATGGTGGTGATGATTATGCCTCTCAAAACTAGAACTAGAATAAAATAAATGAGTGCTAGCCCTCCTCTCAGGTTCATCCAAGGATCTAGCACCCCTTACTATATCATCTATGTCCATGCTGTACCCTATCCAAGACTTGCTTCCATACACATCGTTAGTGTTTTCTTCCTATCGGTCTCCATGATTGATCCCCTGCCAACCCTTATTCTACAAATTTGAAAGGCTCTAGAGGATGACTCCATTAACCTCAACTTTATTTTCTTGAGCTCTCGAAAACCATTCCTAAGATTCAATCAACCGCTCATTGTCTTCCTTTCAACTCACGATTTCTTCCTCCAAACTCCTCAATGTATATGCCAAACTAGGAGAATATCCCTCTCTCTACTACTCAACTAGTCTCTCCCATCCTACTAATGTCTCTTCCGGCTTGTACGGAGAGTCATATGAACTTGTTGAAGCCCCGAAAATCGGGTCTACAACAAGGGGGATACCCACCCGGTCCGAACCTTGGTTGGCAGCTCCTTTTCCATTTGGTATAGTGGGTCCGACTGGGGATAATGGGACCAGTTTCCCAATTTATGTGTGTGTGTGTTGAGAATTGATATTTCCTTTCTAAAAGTTCCTAAGTGAAATGCTTTTATTCTAATTCTAATCTATAACATGCAATTGTATTCTAATTAAACAAAAATAATCTAATTCTAAACTAACCCGGGATGTAACCTTTTATTTATGCGATCTAAAATGATTTCAAATAGCAATTGGTAATAAAGATCATTCAACTGTTATAAGAAAAGAATTCAATAAAGATAAATCACTTCGTATAAAAAGTTAGACGAAACAGTTGTGAAAAACATATCGCATAATAAGCTATTCATATATTAAGCATAAAAAAATAGCTATCACCGTACAAAAGTGCCAAATGATAACTCAAGCATTCAAGCATTAATACATAAACAACTGAACATAAATATCAATTTAACACAAAGGCAGAAATAGTTAAGAGATAAAAGTACCATTTATAACTAGTTCTACTCATGAGCTTCAAGAAATAATGACTTATCTCTTCTTAATCCAACATCCACTAAGAGTACAAAAGTGAAACATCAGTAGTAGATATTAAACACAGATATCAATAAATCTTGTTCCATTCATTCATCCATCAAAACCTCCTCGGAGGGTGCAAAAGTGCATGTTCTGAGGACAAGTTTTTGATAAATTTCAGGACCCTTCTCTAAATGCATGAGAAGGGTTTAAATACTACTAACTAAATCTAAAAATAATTTATTACAAAAATGTAGGATACGGTTTAAATGACCGTCCTCTTTTTAGGAAAAAAATAAAGCAAAACTAATACTAAATCTAAAATTAAAACTTAACAACTAACTATTTGTGAATCTGTTCTTTGAATTTGCAAGCATCCAGCATTGATTTGAGAAGAGGAGGCTGGCCGACTTCAGATTTTAACCGTCCCGAAAAAACAGAATAGGAAAGTGTTGGCGTGATCTTCTCAGCAGAATTAATGATGCAATTAAGAGCACTGCATTCACTGTGTGGTTTTACGAGACATGTCCAGTAAGAATCCCAATTTAACTTCGTCAATCCTTGAATCGATTTTGCCTTTTCTTCAGCTTTCTGTTTCAAACACAGTCGTTTTTATATCCCGTAGTATAGCTGACCATTTTCCAGAAATTTTTCATTATGCAATCAGCAATGTTGCTCACTGTGGCTACTTCTTCCGTTCGCTTGCTCGCTTTCTTGCCTAGCATCCCACCGTTCAACATACCATTTCATATTGTCATTGATGGCTGGCAAAGGAGGAGCTTCCCTCCCTCCGTTTCTTTTTTTTGCCAAGCTAAATGAACAAGAATTTTTTAATATCAATTTTAAAATCATGTCGTAAGTTCATTAAACATATTTACATTTTATCATCGTTGAACAAGAGTTCCATTGTGTAATATTTCGGGTACATATTTCGTCACTGCAATAGTTGGTCATTTAAAGAAATAGACTCTGTGATAAATTCTGTAAGCTTGGGATCATCTTTGTGCATCTCTTGCACATACTATAGTTGTTTCTCTTTTTCAGCCAAGCTATTCTGATATCCTATTTGCATTTGTTGGAAGTCTTGCTGTAATTTTTCAAGTTGTTTTTGTGCTTCATTGTTGGCATTGGCTTGTTGCAGTTGTTGTTGCAGAACCTGCACTCGATCTTCTTTTTAATTCAATAATTTTCGTACCTCAGATGCTTTATCAATGGCTACAGAGGCATATGCTCCTGTGATCTAAGATAATTTGGTGAGATTTTCAGTTGGATCAGTAGTAGGATCTTGCCATAAGACATCTAATTGTTCTGCATCATGAGAGAGCGCATTTTCCAATTTTCTTTTCTTTCTTTGTCTTCTTACCACTGCCTTGTGTTGTGGACTATAGAATACATCAAGAGGAGGAATTTCCTCTATTTTGATCATGAGTTCAGAGGATGGGGTAATGGGAATATGTTCTGTTTCCGAGACATTGCTAGTTATTCCTGTGACTATATTTTTTGTTGTCTGTATATTACTCACAAGTGTCTGTGTGTTCTGTCCTTCAATATTAATCAAATCATTGAATGTCTCCCATTATTTTTCTAACTCAGTTCTGACTAATGGTTGCTATAAAATGAGAGGGGGAAGATTTAACTGTGGAGAGGTTGAAACCTGTTGCTGTGAAAGCTCCTTTGACTGGGCAGTATCCCTTACTGACCCTTCACTTTTATCATGATCATTGTCAGACCTCTTAGAGTGTTCAGAGGTTTCTTTCCCGGACTTAGACTTAGACCTATCTGTACCTAAACTTCCACTGAGACTGATATTGGGAGTTGGTTCCCTTACGGGTTCCAAACGTAATTTATCCAAATGAATAGTAGTCAACCTCCTTTCTCTGTAAATCTTGAATTCTTGAAATTCTGCTGGAGGAAACCATATTTGAGCTGAATGTAGAACCTCTCTAAGTGTGTTTTTTTCTTGGAACATGTCATCAAAAAGATCATCTTCTTTAGAAAATACTCTTATTTTGACTGCAGTAGTGAAAATTTTAACAATATCATAGGGGTCGAATGGTCTTCTTGGAAATTTGAACAAATGTAAACATGTAATATTTTTTACTTCTTTGAATGCATGACCAATATCAAATAATGAAAAGGCCCCATAGGCCACAGGAAATTGTGGCCAGATAGCCTTCTTTTTGTCCTTCAAATCTTTAGTCAAACCTCCTTCTCCGCAGGTTTGATAAGCAATTTCTCGCGCCATGAGTTTGTCAGGGACATACAAAGGTAAAACATGGGGGGAAGCAAAACTTCCAAATACCCTAACATATGTAAACAATTATTCTCCAAACCATCTTGCAACAGGAAGTATGTCTACCTCTGCTTCAGGAGAAAACCTTGGAGCATCTTTATCATATAACATTCTGTACAGGGGCAACATGATTCCATGGAAAATATTGTAAAAATAGGGAATGAACTTTGAATCCCACAATTCTTTGTGATAAACATGAATGGGTAGGGGATCTTGAGTTGTCCATTTCCAACCCATTAAAGGAAACTTAGAAACATAACAGATTAAATCCATTACATAAGCAAATAAGTAAAAAGGGGGATAAATTCTCTGAGAAACAGTTCTTTTGGACCGATAATTCAAAATAGTTGTGTCTAAGTTGTCAAATAATATCTTAGCCCAATCCAAAATAGTAGCATTAACAGCAGCATTCAATAATGGTAGCCATTCATATGAAAATTTATTAATGTATTGCTTTCCAAAAAGCCTACAGAGCATAGCAGTAGCAAAACAATACGAAGAATTGAGAGAACCAGTACTATACATACCGTGTTTATCCTTTTTTAGTGGTTCGTCTTTCCTTGACCAATCCTTGGTGCATTCTGCCAGGTTTTCATTTTCTTTGGAAAACTTCTCCATGAACTATTTGTTATAAGTCGCCTGTGGCTCCAGAAAATGATACATGAGTCTCAAATCCTGTGGAGTAAATGAACCAATGAGTTCTTGACCCTTAGTCTTAAAATGTCTGTTTGTAATATCTGTGCTGTCCAGTACCCATTTAACCATGTCCGTGTATGGAAGTATTTTAGGCCTTGCTGCTATCCGGTGTAAAAATGAGCAGGCTAGCTTTGTAATAGACGCTTCAGATGACCCATGTGAGCCTGCAGTGGCTGTAACCTCCATTACTCTGGGGTTCTCTTCCTCAAGTAGATTATACATGCCCTCCCAAGTAGTAATACCAACATCTTTGTTACAAGCGGTGTCTGTATACAAGGGAGTCATTTCTTTCTCTTTAGAACTCAGAGCCTTGTCTTTCTTTCCCATTATACTCTGAATATTGCTTTGTATAGTTCTTTATTCTTCACTCCTGCAATTTACGAATTAAGTGAGAATAATGATAAGAAAAAGGTGACAGGAAAGTTTTAAATGCTGAAGACGTATAAAATATACCACCTTACGTGAAACGGATCTTCGATCACAACAAAAGAAAATTTCATTAATGATTGACAACCAATTCATTGATTAACATTAAAGCGCATAACGAGATCTTGATTTATGGAGAAAGCTTCTTCGTACAACGAGCCTTAAGGACCTACGATAAGGCGATCTGCGATTTGCTTCGCAATATCGCAGATCGCAGTATCGCATATCGCAATATCACAATATCGCAATATCGCCACATCGCAATATCACTTTATCGCAATATCGCAATATCACTTTATCGCAGTATCGCAATATCACTGAAGCAGAACATGTGACAATCATCCGTTAACATATTTTTGCGACATGCGATTTGCAATATGTGCCATCGCATATCGGTGATTTTGAGGTTTTTAGTGTAAGTGATATTTGAGACATGTGATGCGATGAATATTTTTCATGCATAGTTTCGCATTGCAATATTGCAATTTTAGAATTCTTCTTGTAAAGAGATATCCATTACTTTTTGCGATGTGATATTCCTTTAAGGAATGATTTTATTCTATCTTATCATAAAAATTAAGCTTTTTAGATTTTTTTCAAGAGGTATTTTCCTAAGTTTATGATATTAAGTTTTATTGAACAAAGAATACAAGTACTAATTGATTTTTAGATTTGTTGACTAAGGGTCCCCTCTTATTTAGTATTATCACTAATACTAAATAAGAAGGGGAGTTGTTGCTGGCCACAACACAACTGTACTCAAGTGTTATTCTCTTCATATCTTGGTCTTCTATTTCGTGCAATATTCCATTTTTAGCTAAATAAAAACATAATCAAAAGCATACCTCAATGTATCTCAAGGGAGACTATTATAGTTGCACAGGCCAATCCAGATTAACACGATGCAAAATGACAATCATACCAACTCATACATGGATATCATAACCATACCAATAATTTTCTAACATGCATGCATGATAAACATATAGACAACTTACATGCATGCAAAAAAATTTGCATTTACCCAGACGTCTAGTGCTGCAACATCACTCTGATAACACCATGTAACTCCCCACCCCACATTTACCCACTTTTACATGATCTCCAAGGTAAACATGAGCTGAGAGTTACTATGATATGACCCAACATCTAAGATCTAGTTATGGAAGTGGTGTCTACTAACTGGAATCTTATTGCGACCTCCTAGGGACACCACATCACCCAGATGTCAGACAACATCCATTGATGATCTTACCCTGGGCTGGAACTATCTTTTTCCCTGACCTTGAAACCCAACCAAACACATGCCAAGATGTGCATGTGGCCATAAGGCTCTAGCCGCAAGCGCAAGCCTTCCTCCAAGTGGCTACAACTGATATTTCTTAGTTCAAAAGGTGCAGCCAAAAGCCCTTTTCTAGATTTTCAGGGCTAGCTATAGACCAACCACCCAGAACAACCTAGAGCTTTATAGAACTCAATATAAGGTGATGATAAGTCTGTTTAATCATTACTAAGGGTAAGAAATTTCCCAAACATGCCAATAATATTGTTAGGCTCCTGTATTTCACAGTATCACAAGGTGACTGATTATTGATTAGATTTTTCATATTGAAAATGATATTCTATGGCTATCATTTATTTTCAGAGAAAGAAATGGAGATCCTGACTGCCAAGAGCTTCAAAGGAAACAATCTACCTTTTCAATTCATTTGAAAGAAGAAAATGTTGTTGATAAGGTGTGATGGTGAGAAAACTTCATTTCTTCCCTCATTTCATATCTTTTACCCTCTCTTACCCTTCATTTTTTCCCAAATCCTGAATTCCAACGCCCGAAATCCCATTAAAACCATTCAAATCCAATATCTATGCTTTCGTGACTTTATCGCAGCTTCGCCCACCCACTGATAACCATATCATATAAAGCTTACCACTTATGCTATTTCCCACAACTCCGCCCCCCACAACCAACCTTTGATACATATCATATATTTCATATATGATATCTTTCTGCACTTAACCGTTTTTTACCCTTAAATTCTCATCGCAAAACGCATGTCGTAAGTTTTATTATTTACCTTTGCCGCTCATAGCATAAACCTTAAACTTTGTGATGTATGGTATTGGATGGGCCCTATCTCCGTCATTTCCACATCACCTCTGCCCTTCTCACTATGCAGGTTTTAAATTTTACCTACCACTTCTCTTAACAAACATTGCGATCTGCAGGGTTCAGGCGGGCCCACCTTCCCTGCCACATCACCTCCCTATCAACACACTTCATGCTTTGCATAGTTTAACTATTACCTCCCCACGCTCATATAAAAACCTTAAGATCTGCGATTTGCAATGCGGGTTGGGTCCCACCTTTCCCTGCACTTCGCACTTCGCAGGTTTTAGAGTTTACCTTCACCACCCATAACAAAACCTTTCCGACTTGCGATTGCGATGCCGGCCAGGTCCCACTTTTCTGCCACGTCACCTCCCCTTCCCCGCAGTTCGCACTTCGTAAATCTTAGAACTTACCTCCCGTTTCTCTTAACAAAACATTGCGTCTGCGGGCTACAGATAGGCCCACCTCCTTACCACGTCATTCCACCTCTAATCACCCTCCACCTTTTCGCCTCCTCTGCTCCTCATCTTCACATCCAATAGTCCTTAACGCTTTTCACAACCCCCGCAGTTTTTGAGCTTTAACCATGGGGGGGGGGTCCAAAATGGGTGGTATCCAATATTTCCCACTCCTCCACGTGTCTTCCCCTCATAATTTTGTACCCCCATCTCCATTACCGCTTACCACTTGAGACCCCCTTCGAAAATTTGTTTCCACTGTCCCCCAAATCGCTGCCACTGCACCACGTCCTCCATCATTTGTCCACATCCACCAACCACAATCCATTCACGTTTGGGCTTATGGGTTTGTGCGCCATTTTTTCCACATGGCAAGAGGAATCGGGTAGAACCCGACAAGGAGTAAAAAGACAGAGCGAGGCTGAACGTCACAAAGAAACATACAGAAAAGGTCGAGTCGGGCATTTTTTGATATAACAACAGAAGCCGAGGGGGCATCAAACACATCATCACAGCTACTGATCCAAGCACCTCATCAATTTAATAATCAAACAACGACTTTCCAAATATGAAGATCCAAGGTGTCAGGGCCTTCCTTACCTCTTTGGCATCACACCAGCTAGATCCTAATCATTGTACAATTAATAACAGACTGCTAAAGCCACTGTTATGACCGAACTTGTCTTAACACCATCTGCATGGTTCCACTTGGAAAAGGTTTAGTTTGATTATAATTAAGAACTATCATTGTAACAAACAGAGGAACCGACATAATTTTTTGTATAAATACTGCATAAATTAGCTGTATGAAAGAGGCTCGGAAGGGGAAAAAGCCATTGTAATAAACTCTTCAGGTTGTAAGCACTCTCTTTTGGTGAAGTATTTTCCCATGTAGTTTGTGATTCTCCTGTTTTCTCATACTATTTTCTTTTATTTACTACGGATAGAAACTTTTTTGTAGGATTTACCATGGGGTACCTTGCTAAGTCTTGAAGAAGTACATTATGTTTTCCTCTGAGACTTGGATGTAGAATTTAGAGATGTTCTACTCTGCATCCACTTTGAACCACCAGAATGCAGAATTCAGAGACAGTCTGCTCTACATTCCCATTGAGCCTTATTCTCCTCCTTTCCATTTCACAAGCTATTAAGATCCATTGACATGGCTAGCTTGCCTGGTTTCACCTAACCTTAGTTTTTCATCCATTTTAATCTGTTTGTACCTGTTTTAATCCATAGCCCAATGGCCCCCTTTTGCTGCCTCGACCAAATCTTCAAACAAACCCCTATGCACTAATAGATAGCCTAAAATTCCCCTATAAACAAAGGTATATTGAACAAAGAGAGCCCTCTCTGAGTCCAGGAAGGCTAGGTTCTGGAATCCAAAGCGGTTTGATGTTTCCCTCCGTGGTTCTGTCTTTAACCTTCATAAATTAGGGGGTGACAAAAAATATGATAAACATTTCATCAAACACATGGAAAACCTAGTAGCTACAGGTCACGAATGCTTGTATGATCACTAGTTCCTTAGTTTCATAAAAGAATCATCAATAAGGCTCAATGCCCTCTCAAGCTAGCTGCATCAAGCACTAGTTATCCTTTTCATTCATATAACTATTCAATACCTTATCATGCCATAACAAAGATCCATAAATAGAGCACATTATACAAAAATATATTCCATGCTTCAAACCAACATTTAATCAGAATGAATTAAAGGCAAACCAATCATAAAATGAAAACAATAACCAATACATGTGCTCATTGATATCAATAAGAAATAACGCATAATACCATATGCATAAATACAACCAAGTCAAGGAATTCCATGAACCACCTGACCATAGATTGGGCTGAACCAAATCTTTCTTTCAACCAATCACCCCCGTGCCATATTCCAAGCATGAATATGGGATGACATGGGGTAAAACAAAACAAAACCAACCAGGGAATCTATAGGCTAACCACCTCTACCCTCAACCACATTGATTTCACCCTAACCGGTCCAGAAATAACTAATACCAAAACAAGCTTGGATGCCTTCGACTTTCTTCACCATACGAGGAATTTTATTGTATCTACCTATTCGTCAAGAGTTCCAGGAGAAACACCATATCCACCCTCAACCCTTGCAAAATTTCCCAAGGCCACCTCAACCAGTATCCAAATTCTTTCGACCATCCAAAGCTTAATCAAAATAGGGAATCCAATACATCACGGTTATCGAGGAAATTGCAAGGAAAGGATGAAATCACTATCACTCCAGGAAAATCCCATGACAATGATAGAAAATTAACCAAGTAACCAAATGCATGTACCATGCTTTCAAATATCAGCAAGGAAATGACACATGCAATATGTTACCTGCAATGTTCTCCTGTTGTAGCTTCTTTTCCAAACTTCTTCACTGCCCACAAATTCCTTTGCCTGCTTTCTTGCTTCTATCCAAGTGCTCTCTCTTTCCAAGTCCAAGTGAGAATGCCTCTATGTCAAAGTGAATGATAAAATGCTCCAGGAGTGTAAGTGTGTCCAAGAGTATGCAAGAGTAACTAAAAGAGTCATACAATTCTCTCTCTCTCTTATTTTTCTTTTCCTTTTTTTTTTCCTTCAATTTCCTTTGAATGCATATTATTGTCCCTTCATCTTCCTTTTCTCTAATTTTTATTTATTTCTTTAATTAATTACCATTTATTTCCCTTTTCCTTTGCCAATTCCAATGCCAATTTCCATATCCAATAATAAACCGAAAGTGATGTACACTAGAATGTTTTTCCCTTCATTCAACTTGGAATACGTGTCCCATGACCTTGGTTTTAAATTATTTACATGGAAAATAAACCTGGGTTGTTACATCCATATTCTTCAATAAAAAAATAAGAGTAAAATGAAGGATCATATATATATTTTTGTAATTTTAATTTTTATTATCTTCAAAACCTGGTTATCACATCAAAAAGTATCATTGAATGACCGATCTCTCACTGGGGAGACTTGACCATAACCAAAAAAAAATTTCCAAAGAGAGGGAAAATATAGTTGGATACAAAAGGAGACAATAAAAATAAGAAGGTAACAGGAGACCTTTCATGGGATATAAAGTTAAGAGAGATTAATATCAAAAGACACATAGAACATGGACATCATAAAACTACTCAAGAGGGGTAGAAATTGGAGGTAGTGATCTGCACATGCTCCTCTGAACCCTCTTAAGTTATTCCATTACTTGAGGTATGACTAGATGCTACTTAATCCTTTCAAGCTTACAATCTACTTTACCAAGATGGAAGTGAAGGTGATCCAATGAGTGTAGGATGTCCTCCTGATGCTCTTATCTATCTACCAATGTATGAACTATAAAGAATTTCATCTACAAATACATGTCTAAAGTTTTCATATGTTGATTGAACTGACCCCTCGTATTCCCAATTATAAGGATCCAATTTTCCCATTCAACTAATATGTATGTGTCTAAGAGGGGGCTATGTGCACGAAAGTTTCAGCCTCAGCTTGGGAAATTTCCTCCCATACAGGACTAGGTGTTAGCTCCAATAACCACCTAGAAAATTCCTCCAATTGGTGATGCATATAGGATTTCCCCCTTATGGGCATGATCCCTATAATACACAACTCCTCTTCTGACTCATTCCCTCTAATGTAGCATCGGACCACACAATTTTTGATTCAACACCACCAACTGAAGCAATGATTGAAGACGATTGGCACAACTACGACAAAATAGTACATGCGACACCAAAAAACCCCCAAAATAAGGAAATTTCCACCAGATTCTGACCACCAGACCCCACTATAGTAGGTATAAGAAGAAACTCCATGAGGTATTTCCTTCAACCCACTGGCCTCCACCTCAACGTAGTGATAACAAAAAGAACACAAACTCTTTATGGATGCTTCATAGAGACAATGAAATAGAAAGATAACCAAATAAAATATACCATGACAATTGGGACACCATCTAAAGGCCTAAATCCAGATCCAAAGGAGCCTCTAAAAGATCTAGTATAGGAATTTGTTAGCCCAACAACCCCCTCCTTGCATAAAACAGAAAATACCTAGCATGAATTCCCTCCCACTGCCGTTATAATGCTAAAGAATGTTAAATCCAGAAGCAAGATACAACCTGAAATAAATCACATAAAATCTCCTACTAGGGGAAGAGACAAAATAAATTAAGAACCATGCCCACTCATACTTCCCCGAATTCCACCGCTAGGGCTTACAATCATAATTCACAAGGACAATCTTGTTCACCAACCTAGCCAATTCCAAAATAACCAAATTCAACCCAACATAAAACAAAATATAATTGCGAAAAAAGGATAAGAAACAACCTTGAGGGCCTAAAACAACATCCATAATAACTGGGAAAAATAAATGCAACCTACATACCTTTGTCACTCGGCTTTCAAACAAGCCCATGGTCTTCCCTTGCACTTTGTAGTTACTAAAATTATTGCGAAAGGGAGAAGGAAAAATACTAAAGTCAAGGATGAGAGACGAAATAAATTTACCCTCTAATTGGTTCTTTCCTTGGAAATTGGGTAAAAAATCTATCCCCATATGCTTGAAGTTTGGTATGGAAAATGACTAGCAAAACCATGGAAACCGAGACAGAATACCAAACTTATGCAAATGAAAAAGCAATGGAGATAAAGGACCATAATAAATAAATAAAAGAAACAATTTTATCGATAGAAGAAAAACAAAAGTAAAAAAAAGACACTTTTACAACAAAAATGCTAAAAAAAAAAAAAAGTCAAGATAAAGATAAAAATGAATCATGACATGCGGAACATGTGCATGGAGTTTTCCTTTAATTTTTGGACAAAGGAGTTCTAGTTAATGGATGAAGAGAAGGATGCAAGGCTTATTTTTCCTTGAGAAATATTAGAACACATGGATTATGTACCAATAGAGGTAGTTGATTCAAGGTTTGGGGGTGGTCAACTATAATAAGATATGGTGTATTTGAGCCTATGGTTGGGTGGATATTCCTCCCCACCATATTGGTTGTGGTGAAAAAAATCATAGAATGGTACACAACAACTAGATGTTCACAAAGTTGTAGAGATGTTGGGTTCTTCAACTCCTAGGTAAGATTCCTTCCACTCACTACTCATATGGATTATGCCAATTTTTAATGAGAATTTCCTTAGTTTTAAGCCCAATGATTATGATTTTTTCATATTGTTCTGCCTATAATAAATCTGGAAGTGTGCATCATTACACTATAGTTATATTTGAGCATAAACCTTTGTGCACACAACTTGAGGTTGATTTAACTATTCAATGATTAAATTAATATAATTTATACAAGTTAAAGTTAATAACTTCAATGCCCATGCCTAACTTGATTTCCACACTTAAGTGAGGTGGCACGCTATATGCATTAACTTGGTTATCTTAATATATTAGGGCATATCTTTGGATGGAAAAAAATGTAGAGACACATTTTGTTATTCCTGGAGTCTTATTTATTCATTTCATGTAGTTTTAGCATGAGAAAAACAACAATTCACTCTTATCTCCTTATATTTTTTTTGTTGGAGGTTGCACACTTGTTATTTTGAGGCTTCACTACATCTTGCGCATTCATCCATGCAGTTGGTTTCCTTGGGATTTAATCATGTGGAGTTGTTTGTAGATTAATTAATTTATTGTTGTTGATTTTTTCCATGCACATCTTAAGGAGTTGTAAATACCTAAGAGATTATGTATTTATTTATTTAGGTGGTTGCACATTGGAGAAAGAGCCCATAATGAATCTATCTATTTTGAAAAAAATGTTGGAGGTTTGATTAAAACCTTTCTTGTGAAGTGCTCCATTTAGTTGGTATCTTGTACACTTATTTATGCATCTTGTGGACCACTTACTATTTCAGGATGGTGATTATGGAGCACTCTTCCATGTCAATAATATTATATTGTATTTTAATGCATGTATTTTGGGGACACACTATTAAGACATCTATTTTACCATTTCATAGAGAATTTGACTTGGTTAACCACAGATTTAGAGGAGACACCCCACCTCCTTGTGCTATTTTTAGATGATGTTTCTTAATTACTCTATTATTACATTAAATGTGTCCTTTAAGGGGACGATCTCTCTACAAGGCTTCCCCGTTTGTCCACCTCCAATCCAAGCATGCCATCTACCAATTTGGTGGCTTCCTATGTTTCCCAAACATTTCACATGAATTAATGGCCATTCTATCTTCATGGAACTATTTTGCAATTACAAGCCACACCAAAGATTTGAAGCTGATCAATTGTACATATATAGTTGTGGTGAGGAGCACCACATTCACATATGATGCGGGATGTTGGTGGAAGTGTTGGAATTTGTGTCCATGTCATGGGACTATGTGGGCATCATATTTTGGGCTGCCATAAATACATAGTTGTGGTGAGGAGCACCACATTTGAATATGATGTGCGGTGTAGGTGGAAGTGTTGGAAGTTGTGTCCATGTCATGCGACTATGTGGGCATCATATTTTGGGCTGCCATAAATACCACATTATCTATGCAATCATGTTTTCATGAGACTTTTTATTTAGCTATATTTGGGATGGTTGGAAAGTATTATTATTTTAAATTATCAATAGCACACATTTGGAAATAAAATAATTAAAATAAATTTAAACGGGAAAAATATAAGAATTTAATGTGGATAAGGAGAAAAGAGTCAAATTTTATGGAGAGTTAGATTGGAAGTTTTTCAAATAAAAAATTCTGGTAGCATACCGATTTAAGATTTAGAGGCATTTGGCAATAAGGGAAGTCTACTCTTTATGAACCACCTGGTATGGTTTTTTTTTTTTTAAATGGTGATGCATCAATCTACATTCACAAATAGCAACCAATAATGACTATTTTCAATACTAAGTAACAACTAAAATGTAATAAAATTTGTTATCTTTAAAAAATAAAATTAATAAAATTATTTTATTTTACTTAACTATGGAAATTGGTAACTCATTCAAGTAAAATCAAAATCAAGTAAATGTCACTCTAATAGAAAAATAACTCAAAAATGTATTCAATAGTCCATAAACCTCAATAACTTATGACTTAAGAAAAGCTCAAACGTTTACAAATACACTTACATTTTGAGATTGAGATCTTACTTTCAGGGAACACCTACATTTTTAACCTTATCATAATGCACCAAGTGTTATTAAAAATATAAACCCTTTGAATAAAATAGAAAACCTACCTCCCAATCATTTAAACTAAAAAGATTAAAAAAATATCATTTAATTTATATAATCTCAATCATTTAAATTAAAAAATAATAATAAAATATCATTTAATTTATATCATCTCAATCACTTAAACTAAAAATAATAATAAAATATCATTTAATTTATATCATCACATTTTGATGAAGGAAAATCAAAACATTACTCATCCTTAAACATATGACGAGTTTGAATAATAATAAAAATTCCTCCATTTGTAAGTGAAAGCAAAACAACTTAGGTTCAAATTTAATAAAATATTTATGTTTTCAAATTAATTAAATAATTAATAATAATAATATTTATATTATAAATTAATAGAATAATTAATGAATTTATAACTTTAAATTTAATAAAATATATTTTTTTTAAATTAATTAATTAATAATAATAATAATCTTTATATTAGATATTAATAAAATAATTAATGAATTTAGAAATTTTAAAACTCTTAAGGAAAAAACATAAAAATAAAATAAAACATAAATTTAAAGCTCTATTTCAAAATTATTGTTTTAATATTTAAAATTTAAATATATATTTTTTAATTTTTAAAAATTAAATAATTTGTATTATCAAGATTTATTAATTTATTATTATTTATTTTATATTTTTCCCTATTTCTATACTTGAAACCAAAAATTTCTAAGGGTGTAAAATGAATTCATTAAATTTTTTAGGTTAATATATATATATATATATATATATATATATATATATATATATATATATATATAAAAATAAATTTAAACAAAAAATTTAAAATTTTATTTCAAAATTAATATTTAAATTGGTTTTATTTTCAAGGTTTAAAAATGTAGTTATTGCTGTAATATTATTTATTTGATAAAGGAATAAAAGAAGGAAAAATAAAAAATAAAAAAAATGCTAAGTTAGGATATGGATGAAAAATAAATAAAAAAATGTTAGGAAAAATTATGTTTTTATGCATCCATGTCAAATAAAAATGTTAGAATTATTTAACCTAAATAATGAAGACAAAAAGAAAAATTGTTAGGGAAGCAAACAAAACAAAAAATGTAAATGCTTTAGTTTTCAAAAATAATTCATGGCCACCTGTTTAAATGCGCCAAGTTACCAAAAAGATTAAAAATCAATTAATGACGATTAAATTATTTAAAAGGGGTTTATATTTTCATTAATTAAGTAAATGATATAGTGCTTATTTTACTTTTATCCTAAGTCAAAAGAGGACAAAAGGTCAAATCACGCCAATAAAAGGATGGCAAGTTTCAACGAGCGATCTTGTTCCCGCTCGAGATCGACGGTGAAGGATCACTTCGTGACCCCCCGACCATTTCTTGTTAACACAGGGGGGGGGGTGGGTGTCCGAAAAGTGGTTTTAATGGCTATCTCTTTTTGCAACGTGTCAACACCACGCAACTTCGCACCCCTCCACCCAAAACCATGAAACGAGAGGTACCCCCCCTGAAATCTGCCAATGGTAAAATTATTCCAACATCCGTTTCCTCCCGCGCCTTAAGCCAACAGATATTTCCCTTCGTGCCATGACCGTTTTCCATCCACCCAATGACATCCCGCCACATTATCCAACTGTTACCCTCCTACGCCTCCTCTCTCTAAGTGTTTGTACTTCTCCGCTCACTAGATCATTCCCTAACCGTTTAGTTCATTGTTGCTCATTAAAGCCCGCTCCTGAACCGTTAAGCTACTACAGTCACTATCCAGATCGTTAAACACAAATTTCCAGTTATAAAATGGTTTGCGGAGTGCCTTATATCACTTTTTCCTTCTTGTTGAATCATCTCAGCCTATCATCTCTGCACTCTGTTCCCTATCACCATTTCTGCAGCCGCCTGACCTTCAATTCTTCTTCTCATTCTATATATCTATCTAAAATGGCCCTGAAAGCCAAGACCAAAAAGTAAGTGACCCCTAAAGGAAAAGCAAAGAAACAGGTGGTCGAAGAGGTGAAGTCCACCAACCCAGTTGGAGAAGAAATCTGCGCTCCTACACCACAACTCAACCTGGATCTGATACCCCTCGATGACGCCTTCTTTAAGGTCATAGATGCCCACTTTGAATTTGATTTTCAAGAGCTATATATATGGTTCAGACAGAAACACACTGATAATTAGGACCCTATCAGGTTCTGGGAATCAATGTTGCCTCTGTTTTCCATTCCATAGATCCATTCTTTCCCTGACCTTATTTCCTGGTGCCAGGCACAGTATGATCCTATAAAGAGAGCAATGGTGGCTCAGAATGGAAACATTCTGATCACCATTTCTCCAGAGACCATAAACCAAATGCACCTTATCCATTAATTTGATGCTCTAACCCATTTTTCACCTACTGCTCTTATGGATCTCTACCATAAATTAACCTTCCCATAGAGAGCCCAAATTTTTGAGGATGTAGAATTGCCTAAGAAAAATCCACCATACTCATCCTCCATCTTTCCTGAAGCCTCTAAAAACTGTATTTCACTTCTTTCATACCTACTAGGATACCTTAGATGACCAAACAGTTGATGAACCCACCATGGGGTTCCTATCCATTTTTAGCAAAGAACAATCACCATCGTTCATGTATAATTACAACGAATTACTGGCTGAAAATATACATTAGAAATTCATGAATTTTACAACTCAGGGTGTGTTTAATTACACTTTTGTAATTATTCACATGATTTTTTTTCAACAGGCAGAGATGTTGCCTATCAACTTCAACAAACCGGATGCACAAGGAGTGGATCAATCAATGATACATTGGACAGAGTTAGTCAAGGCTACATCAACAACAACTACATTTGTAGAGTTCATAGAATCCTTCATACATCCAGTAAAGCAACTGCTTACCAGTCAAACAGAACCCATAATTGGAGAAGAGATCAAGAGAATCTTACATTTGAGTGAGAAAGCCAAAATAGGGGATTGGTATTTATACCAAAACTACACAGAAATCAGAGTGTAAGCTTCCTATATATGTCCCTATGAGAGTATTTTCCCTAGATTATATTCGATAGATGATAAATTTGGATGAACTCCATTTTGTTTCAGGGAAAAGGAAAGCTCAATTCAAACTCAAGGCAAGCATTGGATCTTTCATCTGTAATACCAGAGAAATTGGTGTTGAAGCTGATTCAATGTTAAAGAAAATGGGTTTCCAACCAAGTTTCACTTGGTCTTATGACCCACATGGAATTATTTCTGCTCTGAGAGTTGAACTGAAAACAACCTCCTATACTCATACCTCCAGAGCAGAAATAGAAAAACATATGAATCAAGATGAATGGGTTGAAGGCACTCTTCAGGAGGCAGATGAACAAGTTCTTTCAAATTCTAATGTGCAGACCCCAGTCCCTGAGACTAAGTAGCAGAAAAGAGTCATAGAAGAGCTTCCACCTGCTAAAGAAATCATGAAGGAATTATCTTACAACACAAGAAGGCAAAGCTTAATTCAGCTTTACTTTCAGAAGGAGAACAACCAGAGATTATTGATTTTGGAGACACTGAAGTTTCCACATTAACAAGTGTTCCCATGACTCCTCCATCATCATCACTTACTAGAGAACCTCTGGAAATTATCTAGCACTTAGAAGCCAGTTCTTCTGAAGAACAGAATATATTCTCTATATTCTTAGACATTAAGCATAAGAATGAGGCATTGAAATCTAATGTTTATATTCAGTTCTAGAAACAAACATCAACTTCCCAACACAGGCTTCTCATTGCCTTTGACAGTGAGAAAGGAAGGATGCAAATGGCCTTTTTGCAGGCAACAATTCCTTTTCCAAGGACTCATGCTGAATATAAAAAAAATTGTGTTTTCTTTTGATGCTAATTAGATCCAACCTATTGATAAGATGGATATGCACATACAATATGGGGAGATGCTCTTTTAAACAATGACAACTACAACCATGGCACTCTCCAAACTGAAGACTGCATTGTCAAATGTTCAATCTCAGCTTAATATTGAAAATATGTCTTCATTGGCCAAACATATCAGACTAAAGTCCTTGGAGGATCTGGTAGCGAAGGTTGGATATGATCCAAAAGACTACAAAGCAATGGAAGAAATTATTAAAAAGAAGAATGCAGACATCTTTTCTTTGTGCAACCAACTCAAGTTTCCTTCAACTGAAGATCCACAGACAAAATAAATTGCAGAAAATGAATACAACAAGGAGGAGATGCTCAGATTAATCATTGAGAAAAAAATTCAAATAAGAAAGATGCAAGAAAAAATTGAAGAATTATTAAAGGAGAAATCAATAGCACAAGAAGCTACTGATCCAAATACAACAGTTCAAACATCTTCTATAGGTACAAAGCTTTTAGCATCATTGACAATAATTGATACAACAAAATTGACACATGATTTGGATATTCAGAAGCAGGAACATGATAAGTTGCAACAAAGGTTTCAGATTCTAGAATCACAGAAGATTAGAAATGATATCCTATATATGGAGGAAATGCAAAAGTTACGTAAGTTGGGACTCAAGGTTAAAGAATTGGAAAGTGAATCTTTAATGGAAGGGACATTGGCTGAAGCCAAGCAGAATGACAGAGGTATGGCCATCCATACATATTATTTTTGAACAACAAGAGCTCATCACCAAGTCAAAAGCAACCATAGAAGAACAGAAAGAACATCTCAAGAAAAAGCCAAGTGAAGCCACTGACATGATCAAGGTATTGAAATCTAAGAACAAATAAGAGTTGGAAGAAATGAACATACTAGACAGAACTACAACAATATTAGAAATCAAGAAATTTTTACAGAAGAGGAATTTAATCAACCAACTTCAAACAAATGTGAAGCTTTGAATAATATTTTTCAAAGGTTTCATACAAATTTTAACATTTTGAATCATAAGGGTCTGCCAATATTGGTAGGATTAGATGATAAGTTGATAAAATTAGAAGATTGCTGTAAAAATTTATATATTATTGTAGTGGATAAGTAAAAAATTTTAGGTATTAAAGGACATATTACAGGGAAATAATTTTTATAAGCTTTGTAGTTTGATTTGATCATTCAACATAAAATCAAGCATTTGTTCATTCAGAAGCCTACTTTCGAGAGATATATAGAAGTAGATGAAATCTTCAGGAAAATTATGAGTGTAGAAATCCCAAGTGAGGAAAAATAGGATAAATTTTGTGATACAATCGAGTAAAAGTATGATATTTACAGCATGCCAACACAAAATATTTCCAAGGGTCCAGTCATCAACAACTTCCATAAAAAAGGGCCAAGTCATCAACAACTTCCATGAAAACAGAGACACATCATCTATCTGTTTCCTTCTTCTATTCTATAATTGTAATCAGTTTAAGATATTTCTGAGTTTTAGAAATTAGTATAAACAACTCTCATTACAAGTTATAAAGGGTTGCACCCTTGCATATGGAAAATTTTTGTAAGCAAAACTGTACAAGTTTTTCGATCATCAATAAAAGAAGAAGGATTCTGAATTTGTCTTATATAGCTTTGTTCCTTCTATGATTTTTTCCTGTTTTCATTACTTTTTGTCTCTACACATGTTTAATTGTTATCAAGATAATCATGTGAGATTAACTATGTTTCAGTTATCTTACAATTCCTCCTGAAGCTATTATTAATAAAAAGAATGATTTACTAAACAATTTGTTGATGTAAGTCCCTTTCATTTATAAATTGTCAGCATCTTGATAATGTTAAATGTATTATGTTGAACTTTTAGACATTGTTTAAAGGTTTTCAAACATATGATTAATTAAATAATTTAGTCTTAATATTTTATTATCATATCATCTTACATAAGTATACTTAACCATTTACAAAATCTTAATCACTATGTGAGATAAACAAGCAACCCTTATTCATATTTTCTGATATTATCTGAAAGATTTAATCAATAACTATTTGCAAAAGTTATTTTATACATTGGTCATCCAAAATTTCAAAACAAAACAAAACATTATAGATGCTTTGGCATAATTAATGACCCCAATTATCTCAAAGGACAACATCAATTTGGCCCCGCTGTCGAGGAACGACCTTGATTTTTTTTCCCTGGGAAAATGATTAAACCCTATTACTTTAAAGGTGATTAAAGGTCTATTTAGGTAAAAAAATTTCACCTGGTGGCTCCACTGAGACCAAGCTCGCTCCTTCAAAGCATACCAGGTCTCATTTTGACTCTGAAATTGTCTTGCCTTCATCAAATCCGGAGAGACTGGTAAAACAAGATTCTTCCAGAAGAAGGAATCAAAACCCTTCTTCTACCCCTCAATAAGAGACAAACATAATTCCTGATCCTTTCATATCTGGACCTATTCCTCTAGAATCATAAGATATACCTCTTAGAGTGCATGAGTTAGTATCCAAAGGAGTGGATTTTCAATCAGCCTTGTTAGTTCATTCTTTGGAATCCTATAAAATACCCGAGGAACCTTCTGAATATCCTATATCGGAACATGATTTGGATCTAAAATTACCTGGATTCAGACCTACTGATTTCATTTCCCCTGTTACATACTCCGCACCTTCTACTTCACACCAGCCAAAAGATCTCTTTTCTCTTTATTCTAATCCTTTATTTTAACACAAGCAAGGAGAAGAAGAGGTTTAAAAGTTGGTCATTCGAACTCCTTTAAGACCCAAAGAAGGTCTTCCGTCCTATTTCATTCTCCTCCTCGTTCTCCACCTCATTCCTCACCTCCTTCTTCTCCATCTTCACCTACAAACTCTACTTCTTCTTTTTCAACCACTAACTCATTCTTCTACATCTACATCTTCAAGTATGGCTGGTTTTAGACCAATTGTACAAGAAATATATGCTCCCCTATTACTCCCTAATATTCTTAATGATTTTTCTCCTAGATATCTAAAGCATCTCCCTAGATTTAATGTAGAAACTAGTTTGTCAACTGAAGATAATCAGGCAACATTTCTATATTTTGATGATAACATGAACATAGAACACAAAAAATGTTTATATGAGATTGTTTGTGCGATCTCTAAAAGGAAATGTTAGGATTTGGTTTAGACAACTACCAACTTATTCTATTAGATCATGGCAGGAATTAACTAATATCTTTAAAAATCAATGGGGAGTGAAAAACGATCCTATGTATTTCTTAACATAATTTGAAGAACTTAAAATAAATTATGGAGAACCACTTGTTGATTTCATCAAAATATTTAATATACTTTATCACAAGATGTCTCCTGATTGTAAACCTCTTGTAGCAACAACTAAGGTTAGATTTTCAAAAGCCTTTGAAGATGAATTTGTTGTCATGTTAAGAGAAAGAACATCCAGAACCTTAGAGGATATGCAAACATATGCTATAGAGGTTGAATCAAATAGCTCTGCATCAACTAAGCTAAAAAATCCTAGAAGAAATTAAAATCAAATCAGGGAGCTTCTTCTTCCTCTAAATCTAAAAATGAAGATGCAAAAATAGATGGAATCACATCACTTCTTAGAAATATCTCAAATAGGATTTCAAATATTGAAACACAAAAGAGTGATTCTACTCAAATTGATAAAACTATATTGACCGCTTTTAATGTTGAAAATATATATAGAAAGAGTTAAAATTCCTAGTCCACTTTCAAAACTTTCTAAAAACCCTGGATATAAGAGTCAAGTTGAAAAATGGATCCAAAACTCTAGTGTGGATTCTGAAGGAGATATTATTAGTCTGCAAAATGAAATACCCACCATAGATTTTGGTCCTAGTTCTGATATGATTGATGAATCCATACCACCTTTCTATGTGACTTTGAAAGTGCATGACTCCTTGTTATACAATTGTATGTTGGATTCTGGAGCTTCACACAATCTAATGCCAAAGGTCATTATGGAACAACTTTATTTGGATATCACTTGAACTTATCATGACCTATATACCTTTGACTCTAAAAGAGTGCAATTTTTAGGACTTATAAAAGACCTAGTGGTTACCCTACATCAAATACCCCCAAAAGTGTTGTATTAGACATAGTTTTCACTGATATTCCCCCTAAGTTTGGAATTATTTTATCAAGATCATGTTGTGCCAAATTAGGTGGGAGTCTTCAAATGGATATATATTTTGCCACTATTCTTGCATATGGTGGAGAAATCCATAGATTAGACAAGGAAGTCAGATTCCCAAACACTATCTACAAAGACGATCAAGCTAGAAACCATCCCATTTATGCAGTTGACCAAGACTTTAGTTGCTTTCAAATATCATCAGATATTTCACAGAATTTTCAACTCAAGATTGAGGATGTAGTTGAAACTCCTAAAGATGTTCAAACTGATATTTGGAAACTTTTCTTTGATGGATCTTGCACCAAATATGGAGCTAGAGTAGGAGTTGTTTTAATTTCACCTGATAAATAAAATATCTCTCAATCATGCAAGTTAGATTTTGAGGTCACATATAACATTACTGAATATGAAGCTTGTACTAGAAAGATCCTCTTAATATTCTATTACTTTGCTTGACAAAATCAAAGATTGAAGGAATCATTGATCAGTTTCATGCAGGAATATGTGGGGGTCATTATTCTTGGAGAGAAACAACATACAAAATAATAAGGGCAGGATTTTATTGGCCCACTCTGTTTTCACAAGTGGGAGCAAAGGTTAGAGCCTATGTTCCATGTCAGATGTTTACTGGTAAGAAAAAAACTAGCAGCCCTTCCACTAGTTCCAGTGGTTGTCTCAACACCATTTCTCCAATGGGGATTATATTTTATAGGATAAATTCACCCAACTTCAAGTAATCATCACATATGGATTTTAACTGCCACAAACTATTTTACCAAGTGGGTGGAGGCCATTCCAGTCAGAAATGCCACAGATTCAGTTGTAATCAAATTAATTAAAGAAAAAATTCTCTATAGATTTGGTTGTCCTCAACAAATAGTGACTAACAATGCCACAAAATTTAGTAGTCTAAAGATGATTGAATTTTGCCAAAAGTATCGAGTTTTACTGCATCATTCAACCCCTTATCATACTCAAGGGAATGGTCTTGCTGAAAAATTTAGAAGACCATAAGAAAAATTGGGACAATCATCTTATCTATGTAGTTTGGGAAAACAAGATTTCTCCCAAAATATCAACAGGTAAATCTCCATTTCAACTGGTTTATGGCAAAGATGTTATTTTTCCTACAAATTTGGCTTTCCTTGTGCTTAATTTTTTACAAAAATATATTGATGAACCTAATGATTTCTCTAGAAGGATAAATTATATTATTGAATTGAATGAAAATAGAGAAGAGATTCAATACAAATTGAGAAAATATCAGAATAAGATGAAGAGTCTTTTTTACAGAAAGGCTAGGGAAAGAGATTTTAGGGAAGGAGATTTAGTCCTAAGATGGGATGCTAGGAGAGAAGACAAAGGCAAACATGGAAAATTTGACAATATATGGTTTGGACCACTCAACATTGCAGAGGTAAAGGGAAATAATACATTTGTGCTATATAATTTGGAAGGATAGTTCACAACACTGCCTGTCAATGGCAGATTTTTGAAACATTATATATAGTACTAAAGGAGATCCTAGATAATAATTGTACATTATCATTTTTCTTTTATCACTTCAAGTCTGTTTTGTTTTCTACATCAAAGACTCCATAGCCTGAGGAGAAGGCACATGGAACTGCTTTTTATTTTCATCCCACAGGGGGGAGCAGTCCCCAGCTGGAGCCGACGTTGTAACATTATTTGTTTTGATAAGTTAGCATGTTAGTTGAAAAAACAAAAAAAATAAAATGCTAAGTTAGGATATGGATGAAAAAGAAAATTAAAAAATGTTAGGAAAAATTATGTTTTTATGCATCCATGTCAAAATAAAATTTTAGAATTAGTTGCCCTAAAGAATGAAGTCAAAAAGAAAAAAAGTTAGGGAAGCAAACAAAACAAAAAATGTAAATGCTTTAGTTTTCAAAAATAAATTCATTGTCGCCTGTTTAAATGCGCCAAGTTACCAAAAATATTAAAAATTAATTAATGACGATTAATTTTTTTAAAAGGGGTTTATATTTTCATTAATTAAGTAAATGATACAGTGCTTATTTTACTTTTATCCTAAGTCACAAGAGGAAAAAAGGTCAAATCGCGCCAATAAAAGGATAGAAAGTTTCAACAGACGATCTTGTTCCTGCTCGAGATCGACGGTGGAGGATCACTTCACAACCCCCCCCCCGACCATTTCTTGTTAATGCGAGGGGGGGGGGGGAGTGGTCCGAAAAGTGGTTTTAATTGCTGCCTCTTTTTGCAACATGTCAAAACCACGCAACTTTGCACCCCCTCCACCCAAAACCATAAACCGGGAGGTACCCCCCGAAATCCGCCAATGGTAGAATTCTTCCAACAACTGTTTCCTCCCGTGCCTTAAGCCAACGGATCTTTCCCTCCATGCCATAACCATTTTCCATCCAACCAATGACATCCTGCCACGACATCCATCCCTTACCCTCCTACGCCTCCTCTCTCTAAAAATTTGTACTTCTTCGCTCACCAGATCATTCGCTAACCATTTAGTTCATCGTTGCTCATTAAATCCCCCTCCTGAACCGTTAAGCTACTACGGTCACTCTCCAGACCATTAAACAAAAATTTCCACTTATAAAATGGTTTGTGGAGTGCCTTATATCACTTTTACCTTCTTGTCGAATCATCTTAGCCTATCATCTCTGCACTCTGTTCCATGTCACCATTTTTGCGACCGTTGTTACCATTTCTGCGACTGCCTGACCTTCAATTATTCTTCTCATTCTATATCCCTGTCTGATATGGCCCCGAAATCCAAGACCAAAAAGAAGGTGACCCCTAAAGGAAAATCAAAGAAACAGGTGGTCGAAGTGGTGCAGGCCACCAACCCAGTTGCAGAAGAAATATCCGCTCCTACACCATAGATAAACCTGGATCTTATACCCCCCGCAGACACCTTCTTTAAGGTCACAGATGCCCACTACAAATTTAACTTTCATGAGCTATATCTGTGGCTCAGACATAAACACACTGATAATCAGGACCCTATCAGGTTCTGGGAATCAATGTTGCCCCTGTTTGCCTTTCCACAAACCCATTCTTTCCTTGACCTTATTTCCTGGTGCCAGACATAGTATGATCCTATAAAGAGAGCAGTGGTGGCTTAGAATGGAAACATTCTGATCACCATTTCTACAAAGACCATAAACCAAATGCTCCTTATCCCTCAACCTGATGCTCTAACTCATTTTTCACCTGTTGCTCTTACGGACCTCTAGAGATTATTGATTTGGGAGACACTGAAGTTTCCACATCAACAAGTGTTCCCATGACTCGTCCATCATCATCACCTTCTAGAGAACCTTTGGAAATTATCCAACACTCAGAAGCGATTTCTTCTAAAGAACATAATCTCTTATCTAGATTCTTAGACATTAAGCATAATAATGAGGCATTGAAATCTAATGTCTATAGTCAGTTATGGGAAAAAAAATCAACTTCCTAGCACATGCTTCTCATTGCCTTTGATAGTGAGAAAGGAAGGATGCAAATGGCCTTTTTGTAAGAAAAAGTTCCTTTTTCAAAGACTCATGCTGAATATAAAAAGATTGTGTTTTATTTTGATGCTAGTCAGATCTATCCTATTGATAAGATGGATATGAACAGAAAATCTGGGGAGATGCTCTTTTCAACAATGAAAATTACAACCATGTCACTCTCCAAACTGAAGACTGCATTGTCAAATGTTCAATATCAGCTTAACATTGAAAAGTTGTCTTCATTGCCCAAAGATAACAGACCGAAGTCTTTGGAGTATTTGGTAGTGAAGGTTGGATATGATCCAAAAGACTGCAAAGAAATGGAAGAAATTATTAAAAATAAGAATGCAGACATCTCTGCTCTGCACAAACAACTCAAGTTTCCTTCAACTGAAGATCCACAAACAAAAGAAATTGCAAAAAATGAATACATCAAGGAGGAGATGCTCATATTAATCATTGAGCAAAAAATTCAAATAAGAAATATGGAAGAACAATATGAAGAATTATTAAAGGAGAAATCAACAACACAAGTGGCTACTGAACCAAATACATCAGTTCAAACATCTTCTATAGGTACAAAGCTTTCAACATCATTGACAACAACTGTTACAAAAAAATTGACACAGGATTTGGCTATTTACAAGCAGGAACATGAGAAGTTGCAACAAAGGTTTCATATTGTCGAATCACAGGAGATTAGGAATGATACCCTATATATGGAGGAAATGAAAAAGTCACATAAGTTGGGAATCAAGGTTAAAGAACTGGAAAGTGAATCTTTAATGACAGGAACATTGGCTGAATCTAAGCAGAACATTTGGGAAGACATCAGAAAGTCTATGACAAAGGTATTGCCATCCATACAGATTATTTTTGAACAACAAGAGCTTATCACCAAGTGCAAAGAAACCATAGAAGAACATAAAGAACATCTCAAGAAAAATCCAAGTGAAGACACTGATGTGATCAAGGTCTTGAACTCTAAGAACAAAGAAGAGTTGGAAGAAATAAACATACTAGACATAACTGCAACAATCTTAGAAATCAAGAAAGTTTTACAGAAGAGGAATTTAATCAATGAGTTGGAAACAAAATGTGAAGCTTTGAATACAGTTGTTCAAATGTTTCATACAAATTTTAACATTTTGAATCATAAGGGACTACCAGGATTGCTAGGATTAGATAAGTTGATAAAATTAGAAGATTATTGTAAGCAGTTATATACTGTTGCAGTGGATAATTCAAAATTTGTAGGCATTAAAGGAAAGATTACAGGGAAAACATTTTTAGAATCTTTTCAGTTTGATTTGATCCTTCAACATCAAATCAAATATTTGTTCATTCAGAAGCCTACTTTAGAGAGATATATAGAAGTAGATGAAATCTTCAGGAAAAGGATGAGTGTAGAAATCCCAAGTGAATAAAAATGGGATAAATTTTGTGAGCCCATCGAGTAAAATTATGATATTTACAACATGCCAGCACAACAGATTTTCAAGGGTCCAATCATCAACAACTTCCATAAAAAAGGGCCAAGTCATCAACAACTTCCATGAAACATAGACAAATCATCTATCTGTTTTCTTCTTCTATTCTACTCTATTCTATTATTTTAATTAGTTTAAGATATTTCTGGGTTTTAGAAATTAGTATAAATAACTCTCATTACGAGTTATTAAGGGTTGCACCCTTGTGGCAAATTTTTGTAAGCAGAACTGTACAAGTTTTTCGATCATCAATAATAGAAGAAGGATTCTAAATTTGTCTTATACATCTTTGTTGCTACTATGATTTTTTCCTGTTTTCATTACATTTTGTCTCTACATATGTTTAATTTCTATCAAGATAATCAAGTGAGATTAACTGTGTTTTAGTTATCTTACAATTCCTCCTAAAGTTATTATTAATAAAAAGAATGATTTACTAAACAATTTGTTGATGTAAGTCCCTTTCATTTATAAATTGTCATCATCTTGATAATGTTAAATGTATTCTGTTGAGCTTTTAGACATTGTTTAAAGGTTTTCAAACTTATGATTAATTAAAGAATTCAGTCTGAATATTTGATTATCATATCATCTTACATAAGTCTACTTAACCATTTACAAAATCTTAATCACTGTGTGAGATAAACAAGCAACCCTTATTCATATTTTTTGATATTATCTGAAAGATTTAATCAATAACTGTTTGAAAAAGTTATTTTATATATTTTTCATCCAAAATTTCAAAACAAAACAAAACAGATGCTTTGGCATAATTATTGACCCCAATTATCTCAAAGGACAACATCAATTTGGCGCCGCTGCCGGGGAACGAATTTGATTTGTTTTCCCTGGGACAAGGATTAAACCCTATTCCTTTAAAGGTGATTATAGGTCTAGTTAGGTCAAAATGTTTCACTTGGCGACTTCACTGAGACCAAGCTGGCTCCTTTAGAGCATACTAGGTCTCATTCTGACTCTGAAATTGTCTTACCTTTATTAGATCCAAAGAGACTGGTAAGACAAGATTATTCCAGAATAAGGCATCAAAACCATTCTTCTACCCTTCAACAGGAGACCAAAATATTCCCTGATCCTTTTAGATCTGGACCTATTCCTCTAGAATAAGAATATATACCTCTTAGAGTGCATGAGTTAGTATCCAAAGGCGTGGTTTTTCAATCAACCTTGTTATTTCATTCTTTGGAATCTTATAAATTACCCGAGGAACCTTCTGAATCTCCTATATCATAATATGGTTTGGATCTAAACTTACTTGGATTCAGACCTACTGATTTCATTTCCCCTGTTACATACTCTACACCTTCTACTTCACACCAACCAGAAGATCTCTTTTCTCTTTATTCTAGTCCTTTATTTGAACATAAGCAAGGAGAAGAACAGGTTCAAAAGTTGGTCATTCGAACTCCTTTAAGATCCCTAAGAAGGTCTTCCATCCCATTTCATTCTCCTCCTCATTCTCAACCTCATTCCTCACTTCCTTCTTCTCCATCTTCACCTAAAAACTCTACTTCTTATTCTTAAACAACTAGTACTCATTCTTCTACATCTACATCTTCAAGGATGTCTGGTTTTAGACCTATTGTACAAGCAAGATATGCTCCCCTATTACACCCTAATCTTATTAATGATTTTCCTCCTAGATATATAAAGCATCTTCCTATATTTAATGGAGAAACTGGTTTGTCAGCTGAAGATCATATGGAAATATTCTAGATTTTGCTGATAACATGAACATAGAACATGAAAATGTTTATATGAGATTGTTTGTGCAATCTCTAGAAGGAAATGTTAGGATTTTGTTTAGACAACTACCATCTCATTCTATTAGATCCTGGAAGGAATTAATTAATATCTTTAAAAATCAATGGGGAGTGAAAAAGGACCCTGTGTATTTCTTAACAGAATTTGAAGAACTTAAAAGAAATTATGAAGAACCAGTTGTTTATTTCATCAAAATATTTAATAAACTTTATCACAAGATTCCTCCTAATTATAAAACTCCTATAGCAGCAGCTAAGGTTAGATTTTCAAAAGCCTTCAAAGATGACTTTGTTGCCATGTTAAGAGAAAGAACATCCTGAACCTTAGATGATATGCAAACAAATGCTATAGAGGTTGAAGAAAATAGGTCTACATCAGCTAAGCTAAAATATAAAGCTGAAAAAGCCCAGAAGAAATTAAAATCAAATCAAGAAGCTTCTTCTTCCTCTAAATCTAAAAATGAAGATTCAAAAATAGATGAAATCACATCACTTCTTAGAAATCTCTCAAATAGGATTTCAAAGATTGAAACACAACCTAAAACAGTCCAAAAAACTGTCTTTAGACCCCAAACACAGGTCCAAGGTCAGTATAAAAAGTATCCTCCATTACAAATTATTTCAGAGACCACATAATGACCAACAAGTACCTACACTATTGTTGATTGATGATCAACAACCTGATTATATTGCTTTATCTATCACTGAAGATATTACTAATATAGATCATACATCTCTTCAGACTGCCATTTTTCCTGTTCCTCAAAGTCAAATCCCTCAAGAAGACCAAGATACTTCTTAAGTTTCTAAATATCAAGCCTTTTCTGAGTTTTTGATTGTAGAACTCAATAGAAGATATGACTTAAGACCTAGAGCTGGTCCTGGTAGAACTCCTAAAAACCCTATCATAATTGAGCCTCAAGTAAAAAATGTTGAAACTCAAAATACTTCTATTCATCCTCTAAATCAGTCAAGTGATTCTACTCGAATTAATAAAACTATATTGACTGCTTTTAATGTTGAGAAAGAGCTAGAAAGAGTTAAAATCCCTATTCCACTTTCAGAACTTTCTAAAAACCCTGGATATAAGATTCAAGTTGCAAAATGGATCCAAAACTCTAGTGTGGATGCTAAAGGAGATATTATTAGTCTGAAAAATGAAAGACCCACCATAGATTTTGGTCCTAGTTCTGATATGATTGATGAATCCATACCACCTTTCTATGTGACTTTGAAAGTGCATGGCTCCTTGTTATACAATTGTATGTTGGATTCTAGAGCTTCACACAATCTAATGCCAAAGTTCATTATGGAACAAATTATTTTGGATATCACTAGAACTTATCATTACCTATATACCTTTGACTCTAAAAGAGTGAAATGTTTATGACTTATAAAAGACCTAGTGGTTACCCTACATCAAATACCCCCAAAAGTGTTGTATTAGACATAGTTGTCACTGATATTCCCCCTAAGTTTGGAATTATTTTATCAAGATCATGTTGTGCCAAATTAGGAGGGAGTCTTCAAATGGATATGTCTTTTGCCACTATTCCTGTATATGGTGGAGAAAGCCTTAGATTATACAGGGAAGTCAGATTCCTAAACACTATCTGCAAATAAGATCAATCTAGAAACCATCCCATTTATGCAGTTGACCAAGAATTTAGTTGCTTTCAACTATCATCAAACATTTCGCAGAATTATCAACTCAAGGTTTAGGATGTAGTTGAAACTCCTACAGATGCTCAAATTGATATTTGGAAACTTTTCTTTGATGGATCTTGCACCAAAGATGGAGCTGGAGTAGGAGTTGTTTTAATTTAACCTGATAAATAAAATATCACTCAATTATGCAAGTTATATTTTGAGGTCACAAATAACGTTGCTGAATATGAAGCTTGTATTCTAGGATTACAGCTTGCCAAGAGTTTAAAGGTGCAAAATTTGAGTGTCTTTATTGATTCAGAACATATAGTAAGACATGTTAGGAACCTTTTTCAAACAAAGCATCCTAGGCTTAGGTCTTACAGGAATGAAATTTGGGATACCATTGAAAACTCTTTTAATGCTTTCAATATCACTTTCATTCCTAGAAATGAAAACATTCATGCAGATTCCTTAGCTCTTTTTGCTAGTTCTTTTAAGATACCAGATCAATTTCAGATACAATACCAAATTCAAGTCATATATAGGCCATCCATTCCAGATAATCTAAAGCATTGGAAAATATTTGGAGATGATGAACAACTGAAATATTTTCTTCAAGTTATTGATGAATTTTATGTCTTACAAATTGAAGAAGATTATTCAGACATAAATGAAGCTACTAAAGACAAAGAAAATTCAGATCTAAGTTCAAAAGCAGGTGATCATGATATTATACAATTGTCAAATAATTTATCCCCAAAGGACTTGTTCCTTTAGAAAAATTATTTGATCAAAATGATGTTCCTAGAAATCCACTCTCTGTTTCTCCAGAAGATGATATTGAAGAAACTAACATTGACATTGATGAAGAGATTAAAAATATTAAACTTTGTGTATATTTAGCTCCTGAAATTAAATCTGAATACATCAAACTTCTTAATAATTACAAAGATGTTTTTGCTTGTTCTTATGCTAATTTGAAAACTTATGACACATCTCTGATAGAGCATAAAATTCCACTAAAACCTAAAGCAAAACCCTATCAACAAAAACTAAGAAGAATGAATCCAATTCTACTTCCCACCATAGAAAAATAACTTAAAAATCTTTTAGATGCCCAAATATTTGTTCCTTTAAGACACTCTAATTGGGTAGCCAATTTAGTCCCCGTCAGAAAAAAGAATGTTGAAATTAGACTCTATGTGGACTTCAGAAACCTTAATAGATCATCTCTAAAAGATATTTATCCACTTCCAAAGATGGATCAGTTACTCCAAAGGGTTTTAGGAGCTAATGGACTCTCCATGCTTGATGGCTTCTCTAGTTATAATCAGTTATTGGTAAATTCAGAAGACAGAGAGAAGACGACCTTTACTACACCCTTGGGTACATTTATGTATGCTAGGATGCCTTTTGGTCTGTCAAATGCAGGAGAAACGTTCCAAAGAGCTATGGAATTAGCCTTTTTTGGGAAGGTAAACAAGTTTGTTGTTATTTATCTTGATTATTTAACTGTTTTTTCTAAATTAGATCAGAAACATTTAAAACACTTGATGAAAGTTTTTGATAGGTGCAGGAAGTTTGGAATATCTCTCAATCCCAAAAAGTCCTTGTTTGCCATCAAAGAAGGAAAGTTACTAGGCCATATTTATTTAAAGGATGGAGTAGTAATAGATCCCAAAAGGGTCTCTACTATTCAATCATTATCATTACCTAGAAAAAAGAAAGAGATACAAGCCTTTTTAGGAAATATTAACTTTTTGAGAAGATTCATACCTAACTATGCTGAAACAGTTAAAGATATTACTGATATGATAAAAAATAATCATGAAGTCAAATGGACCATTCCTACTAGATATGATTTTGATCAAATAAAGAAAGCCATCTCTGAAGCTCCCACCTTAGCCAGTCCAAACTACTCTAAGCCTTTCAGTATATTCTCCTTTGCTTCTGAAGCCACCCTTCCTACTGTCCTTTTGCAGAAAAATGAAGATTATCATGATCAACCCATAAATTTTTTTAGCAAGGTCATGAGAGATGTAGAACTCAAATATGATATCATCAAAAAACAAGCCTATCCCTTAGTTCAAGCCCTAAATTTTTTCAGAATGTATGTTCTCCATTCTACCATTATTTCTTATGTACATAACAATGCCGTAAAAACTTTTCTTACACAACCAGATACTGATGGAATAAGAGGAAGATGGATTACTCAAATCCTTGAGTTTGACCTCACCATTAAAATCACCAAGTTAGTAAAAGGACAAGGTTTAGCTAAATTGTTATCTGAATCTAATTGCAAAGTGTTAGGCATAAAATCTATTTTTGAAGTCTCTGAGAAGCATACAAAAGAACCTTCTTCATATTTAGAAAGGGAGAATCCACAAGAAACTTCCTTAAATGAAAAAGAGAAGAATCCACAAGAACCTTCCCAAGATTCTCAAGGAAAGAACCCACATGAACCTTCTCCTTCAACTCAAACAGTTCCTATTCACAATGATAAAATGTTTGTACCATTAGATTGGTATGAAAATATTGTTCATTTTCTGATCCATTTTGAGTGTTGATCCGAGTTTTCAAAAAGCCAGTGAAAAACACTTAAATTGAAATCCATCAAATACTGTATCATCAATGCTAATTTGTATTGGAAAGATCCTCTTAATATTTTATTACTTTTCTTGACAGAATCATAGATTGAAGGAATTATTGATCAGTTTCATGCAAGAATATGTGGCGGGCATTATGCTTGGAGAACAACAACATACAAAATACTAAGGGCAGGATTTTATTGGCCCACTCTGTTTTCACAAGTGGGAACAAAGGTTAGAGCCTGTGTTCCATGTCAGATGTTTGCTGGTAAGAAAAAACTAGCAGCCCTTCCACTAGTTCCAGTGGTTGTCTCAGCACCATTTATCCAATGGGGATTATATTTTATAGGAGAAATTCAACCAACTTCAAGTAATCAGCACAGATGGATTTTAATTTCCACAGATTATTTTTCCAACTGGGTGGAGGCCATTCTAGTCAAAAATGCCACATATTCAGTTGTAATCAAATTTATTGAAGAAAACATTCCCTCTAGATTTGGTTGTCCTCAACAAATAGTGACTGACAATGCCACAACATTTAGTAGTATAAAGATGATTGAATTTTTCCAAAAGTATCAAGTTTTACTGCATCATTCAACCCCTTATTATCCTCAAGGTAATGTTCTTTCCGAATCATCTAACAAGAGCTTAGTAAAGATGATCAAGAAAACTTTAGGACACCATAAGAGAAATTGGGACAATCATCTTACCTATGCAGTTTTGGCAAACATGGTTTCTCCCAAAAGATCAATAGGTAAATCTCCATTTCAACTGGTTTATGGCAAAGATGCTATTTTTACTACAAATTTGGATTTCCCTGTGCTTAAGTTTTTACAAGAATCTAATGATGAACTTGATGATTTCTCTAGAAGGATAAATAAGATTATTGAATCAAAAGAAAACAGAGATGAGATTCATTACAAATTGAGAAAATATCAGAATAAGATGAAGAGTCTTTTTGACAGAAAGGCTAGGGAAAGAGATTTTAGGGAAGGATATTTAGTCTTAATATGGGATGCTAGGAGAGAAGACAAAGACAAACATGGAAAATTTGGAAATCTATGGTTTGGACCACTCAACATTGCAGCAGTAAAGGGAAATAATACATTTGTGCTACAGAATTTGGAAGGACAGTTCACAACACTGCTTGTCAATGGAAGATTTATGAAACATTATATACAATACTGAAGGAGATTCGAGATCATCATTGTGCATTATAATTTTTCTTTTATCATTTCAAGTCTGTTTTGTTTTCTACAACAAAGACTCCATAGCCCAAGGAGAAGGCACATGATACTGCTTGTTCTCTGCATCCCATAGGGGGAAGAAGTCCCAAGCTGGAGCTGATGTTGTAACATTATTTGGTTTTGATAAGTTAGCATGTTAGTTGAAAAAAAAAATGCTAAGTTAGGATATGGATGAAGAAGAAAATAAAAAAATGTTAGGAAAAATTATGTTTTTATGCATCCATGTCAAATAAAAATGTTAGAATTAGTTTCCCTAAAGAATGAAGGAAAAAATAAAAAATGTTAGGGAAGCAAAAAAAAAAAAATGTAAATGCTTTAGTTTTCAAAAATAAATTCATGGTCACCTGTTTAAATGCATCAAGTTAGCAAAAAGATTAAAAATTAATTAATGATGATTAAATTATTTAAAAGGGGTTTATATTTTCATTAATTAAGTAAATGATATAGCGCTTATAGTGGTTTAATGGATACTACTTTTTACAACGTGTCAACACCACATGATTTCGCACCCCATCCACCCAAAACCATAAACTAGGAGGTACCCCCCAGAATCCACCGATGGTAAAATTATTCTAACATCCGTTTCCTCCCATGCCTTAAGCCAGCAGATTTTTCCCTTCGTGCCATAACCATTGTCCATCCAACCAATGACATCCCACCGTGTCATCCAAATGTTACCCTCCTATGCTTCCGCTCTTTAACCGTTTTCACTTCTCCGCTCACCCGATCATTCCCTAACCGTTTAGTTCACCGTTGCTCATTAAAGTCTGCTCCTGAACTGTTAAGCTACTACGGTCACTATCCATACCATTAAACAAAAATTTCCACTTATAAAATGGTTTGTGGAGTGATTTATATCACTTTTACCTTATTTTTGAAACATCTCAGCCTATCATCTCTGCACTATGTTCCTTGTCACCATTTCTGCAACCGATGTTACCATTTATGCGATTGCCTGACCTTAAATTCTTCTTAGCATTCTATATCCTTGTTTGAAATGGCCTTGAAAGCCAGGACCAAAAATAAGGTGACCCCTAAAGGAAAAGAAAAGAAACAGGTGGTCGAAGAGGTGTAGGCCACCAACCCAGTTGCAGAAGAAATCTCTACTCCTACACCACAGGTCAACCTGGATCTGATACCCCTTGCAGACGCCTTCTTTAAGGTCACAGAGGCCCACTGTGAATTTTATTTTCATGAGCTATATCTATGGCTCAGATAGAAACACACTAATAATCAGGACCCTATCAGGTTCTGGGAATCAATGTTGTCCCTGTTTGTCTTTTCACAAACCCATTCTTTCCCTGACCTTATTTCCTGGTGCCAGGCACAGTATGATCCTATAAAGAGAGCAGTGGTGGCTCAGAATGGAAACATTCTGATCACCATTTCTCTAGAGACCATAAACCAAATGCTCCTTATCCCTCAATCTGATGCTCTAACCCATTTATCTCTTGCTGCTCTTATGGACCTCTACCATAAATTAACCTTCCCATAGAGAGCCCAGATTTTTGACATATTCTTACCTGAGGATGCATAATTTCCTAAGAAAAAACCACCATAATCATCCTCCATAATTCCTGAGGCCTATAAACACTGCATTTCACTTCTTTCATACCTGATAGGATACCCATATGACCAAATAGTTGATGAACCCATCATGGGGTTTCTATCCATTTTTAGCAAAGAACAATCACCATTGTTCATGTATAATTACAACGAATTCTTGGCTAAAAATATACATGAGAAATTCATGAATTTTACAACTCGGGGTGTGTTTAATTACACTTCTGTAATTATTCACATGATTCTTTTTCAACAGGCAGAGATGATTCCTATCAAATTCAACGAACAAGATGCACAAGGAGTGAATCAATCAGTGATTCACTAGACAGAGTTAGTCAGGGCTACATCAACAACAACTACATTTGCGGAGTTCATAGAATCCATACACCCAATAAAGCAGCTTCTTACTAGTCAGATAGAACCCATAATTGGAGAAGAGATTAAGAGAATCTTAAATTTGAGTGAGCAAGCCAAAACAGGGGATTGGTATTTATGCCAAAACTATGCAGAAATTAGAGTATATGGCTATGAACTCCCACCATATAAGCTTCCTAGATATTTCCCTATGAGAGTCTTTTCCCTAGAGTATATTCGACAGATGATAAATATGTATGACCTCCATTTTGTTTCAGGGAAAAGGAAAGCTCAGTTGAAACTCAAGGCAAGCATTGGATCTTTCATATGTAATACCAGAGCAGCTGGTGCTGAAGCTGATGCAATGTTGAAGAAAGTGGGTTTCCAACCAAGTTTCACTTGGTATTATGAACCACATGGCATTATTTCTACTTTGAGAGTTGAAGTCAAAACAAGCTCCTATATTCATAACTCCAGAGCAGAAATAGAAAAATATATGAATCATGATGAATGGGTTAAAGGCACTCTTCAGGAGGAAAATGAACAAGTTCTTTCAACTTCTAATGTGTAGAATAATTCCATGAGAGTAAGCAGCAGAAAAGAGTCAGAGAAGAGCTTCCACCTGCTAAAGAGATAATGAAGGAATTTATCTTGCAACACAAGAAGCCAAATATTAATTCATATTTACTTTCAGAAGGAGGACAACCAAAGATTATTGATTTGGGGGACTGAATTTTCCACATCAACAAATGTTCCCATGACTCCTCCATCATCATCACCTGCTAGATGACCTCTGGAAATTATCCAACACTCAGAAGCCATTTCTTCTTCTCTATATTCTTGGATATTAAGCATAAGAATGAGGCATTGAAATCTAATGTCTATAGTCATTTCTGGAAACAAAAACCAACTTCCTAGCACAGGCTTCTCACTGCCTTTGACAATGAGAAAGGAAGGATGCAAATGGCCTTTTTGCAGGTAACCATTCCTTTTCCAAAGACTCATGCTGAATATAAGAAGTCTGTGTTCTATTTTGATGCTAGTCAGATCCATCCTATTGATTAGATGGATATGCACAGACAATCTAGGGAGATACTCTTTTCAACAATGAAAACTACATCCATGTCACTCTCCAAACTGAAGATTGCATTGTCAAATGTTCAATATCAGCTTAAGATTGAAAAAATGTCTTCATTAGCCAAAGATAACAGACTGAAGTCTTTGGAGGATCTGGTAGTGAAGGTTGGATATGATCCAAAATAATGAAAAGCAATGGAAGAAATTATTAAAAAGAAGAATTCAACCATCTCTGCTCTACGCAAACAACTCAAGTTTCCTTCAACCGAAGATCCATAGACAAAAGAAATTGCAGAAAACGAATACAACAAGGAGGAGATGCTCAAATTAATCATTGAGAAAAGCATTCAAATAAGAAATATGGAAGAACAAATTGAATAATTATTAAAGGAGAAATGAACAATACAAGTGGCTACTGATCCAAATACAATAGTTCAAACATCTACAGGTACAGAGATTTTAACATCATTGGCAATAACTAATACAACAAAATTGACACAGGATTTGGCTATTTATAAGCAAGAACATGAGAAGTTGCAGCAAAGGTTTCAGATTCTACAATCACAGAATATTATAAATGATACCTTATATATGGAGGAAATGAAAAATTCACATAAGTTGGCACTCAAGGTTAAAGAATTGGAAAGTGAATCTTAAATGGCAGGGACATTGGCTGAAGCCAAGCAGAACATTTGGGAAGACATCAACAAGTCTATGACAGAGGTATGGTAATCCATACAGATTATTTTTTAACAAGAAGAGCTCATCACCAAGTGAAAAGCAGCCATAGAATAATAGAAAGAACATCTCAAGAAAAATCCAAGTGAATCCACGGACATGATCAAGGTCTTGAACTCTAAGAACAAAGAAGGGTTGGAAGAAATGAACATACTGGACATAACTGCAACAATCTTAGAAATCAAGAAAGTTTTACAGAAGAGGAATTTAATCAACCAACTGCAAACAAAATGTGAAGCTTTGAATACTGTTGTTCAAAGGTTTCATACAAAGTTTAACATTTTGAATCATAAGGGACTGCCAAGATTGGTAGGATTAGATGATAAGTTGATTAAATTATAAGATTATTATAAAAAGTTATATACTATTGCAGTGGATAAGTAAAAATTTGCAGGTATTAAAGGACAGATTACAGGGAAAACATTTTTAGAAGCTTTGCAGTTTGATTTGATCATTCAAAATCAAATCAAACATTTGTTGATTCAGAAGCCTACTTTCGAGAGATATACAAAAGTAGATGAAATCTTCAGGAAAATGATGAGTGTAGAAATCCTAAGTGAAGAAAAATGGGATAAATTTTGTGAGACCATCGAGTAAAAGTATGATATTTATAGCATGCTAGCACAACATATTTTCAAGGGTCCAGTCATCAACAACTTCCATAAAAAAGAGACAAGTCATCAACAACTTCCATGAAAACAGAGACACGTCATCTATTTGTTTCCTTCTTCTATTGTACTCTATTCTATTATTGTAATCAGTTTAAGATATTTCTGACTTTTAGAAATTAGTATAAATAACTCTCATTTCGAGTTATTAAGGGTTTCACGCTTGCATAAGATTTTTTTTGTAAGTAGAATTGTACAAGTTTTTCGATCATCAATAATAGAAGAAGGATTCTGAATTTGTCTTATACAACCTTGTTCCTTCTGTGATTTTTTCCTGTTTTCAATACATTTTGTCTCTACATATGTTTAATTGTTATCAAGATAATCAGGTGAGATTAACTGTGTTTCAGTTATCTTACAATTCCTCCTGAAGTTATTATTAATAAAAAGAATGACTTACTAAACAGTTTGTTGATGTAAGTCACTTTCATTTATAAATTGTCATCATCTTGATAATGTTAAATGTATTCTGTTGAGCTTTTAGACATTGTTTAAAGGTTTTCAAACTTATGATTAATTAAAGAATTCATTATGAATATTTGATTATCATATCATCTTAAATAAGTCTACTTAACCATTTACAAAATCTTAATCACTGTGTGAGATAAAAAAGCAGCCCTTATTCATATTTTCTGATATTATCTGAAAGATTTAATCAATAATAGTTTGCAAAAGTTATTTTATACATTGGCCATCCAAAATTTCAAAACAAAACAAAACATTATAGATGCTTTGGCATAATTATTGACCACAATTATCTCAAAGGACAACAGTTGGGTTACACATTTTGCCCTTTTTTGAGAAAAAAATATCATTTTTTCTGTTCTTCAACTTTCTACAAGTTAAAACAATTTTTCTGTTTATAATTTCATTTTACGATAAAAATAAAATTTGTGAGAAATTTTATTACCTTTCTATTACTTATTTTTTGGAATTTTTTTATTCCCATTTGATATGTCAACTTAACATTTCTTTGAGTGTGTGTTCTTTAACAATCAAATGATTCATAAAAGTTCATGTTCAAACGCGTTGGTGTATTCTTTGAAAACTTTGTGTTTTTGAGAAAAAAAACCTGTTACAACAATCTAGATAGAGTCTACTTCGGTTTCGTTATATTTATGAAGCCAACTGATGCATATCATAATGACTAGAATTTTTTGAACTGGTCCAATATGAAAAAATTGCATATTTTGAATATGTTTCGGCTCGCATGAAATTTTTCAACATAATAGTTATAAACTAAAAATATAAAAACTACCCATTATAGACGATGGACCAATGTAATGCTCCATAATTTTAAAAAAAATTATAGTGTATTTTTGAAGATACAAAATTTTGGTTTCATTGAATCATAACGATCTTCAGAAATTGTTTGCACCCATTTTATTACAAAATTAATTAAAATTAGTAAATATTTAGGGAATTCCATAAAATTTATATTTCCTGATAGTAGATTGAATTCTGCAAATGTTTGTTTTGGTTCCGACAGTTAATTCATAAATTTTGATGGAGTTTAATCATTCCAAAGTTGAAGAAATGTGTTCAGAGCCGAGGTGTTGCATTTTTGTAGTCGTGTTAGTTCAGTCAAACTTTTAAAAAAGTTTGGTTGAATTGTTTTTTGCCCTGCTAGCCCGTTAATTCTTACGACAAAAAAGTTTGGCAGAAGTTTTTATAGAATTTCGGTTGAACTTTTGATCGAAATTACGTCGGCCGGAAAATTCGATAAAGCCTCTCCAAAAAAACATTTCCCGACTATATAAATAGCTGAAAATTGAATTATTATTTTCGCATAATTTCACACATTTCTTCATTTGGGCTGATTTTGCAAAGGAATTTTTTTTTGCTTAATTTTCAAATGACTCTTTTTGGGCTTAATATTCAAAGGACATTTTTTGGAGGTATTTTTTAAAGTGATATTTTTTTAGAGGCTTTTTGGACTTAATTTTCAAAAGACAGTTTTTGGAGGTATTTTGTTTAAGAGAAATTTTTTTAGAGGTTTTGTGGGCTTAACTTTCAAAGGCCATTTTTTGGAGGTATTTTTTAAAGTGACATTTTTTAAGAGGTTGGGCTTAATTTTCAATGGACATTTTTTTGAGGTATTTTTTAAAGTGACATTTTTTTAGAGTAAGTGTTTTGGGTTGAAGTAAATCTTTTATAATGATTTTTTAAAGTGAGTTTTTGTCTAACGTTTTAGAGGAATTTTTTTTGCAGACTTGGAAGGAAATATTCTGAGCTTCATTTCATTTTTAAAAGACATTTCTTCGGCGGACTTTTTAAAGTAAGTGTTTTGGGTTGAAGTATGTCTTTTGTGCAAAATTTTTAAAATGATTTTTTTTAAAATTAAATCTTTTGTGTTGTTTTTTTTTAATTGAGTTTTTGTCTAAATTTTTGAAGGAATTTTTTTGAGCTTCATACTCAATTATTATGGAAAATCGAAGGAATTGCAAGAGAAAATATGATCGAACAAGAGACCCTGAGGAACGTAGAGAAATGGGGAGAGAATATGACAAAAAAGGAGAGAGAAGAACACTCAAATATTGAAAGGGAAAATAAACCTAAACTAGAAGTTGAAGCAGGTATGTAAATGTAAATATTATAAATTTGATATTTAAAATTTGACTAGTGTATTGTGAAACTTAATTTTTATTTGATGAACTAATTTGAAAAATATTTTACAATGTAAATGAGAGGTATATTCCTCAAAACATTGATGATGAGATATAAAATTTTGAAAGAGAAAGTGAAAGAGATGTTGAACCAATGATTGAAGATGTTGGAAGAAATTCAAGTGAAGGAATTGAATCACCAGGTATATATATATATATATTGAATGTGTATTATTGAAATTATACATATTTATTAATTTAATTATTTATTGAATATGTACACTCATTATGTACATTTAATTCTAATATGTACAGGTGAAATCAATATTGATGATGAGATGCTAGAAAATGTTGACACTCACACATATGGAGATAAAAAAGCTGACCATGTTAAACGATATCGTGTTAATCACATTATTGATTCATTATTTGAAGATGAAACTGTGGTAGTTCAAGCCCAAATGTTGAAAAGTCTCTTAACATCAAAGAAATTAAAAGAAGTTACGACTTTATTGGGTATTCAAAAATCAAAAAAAGATTAAAAAATGAAGGAAAATGTGATACAAAATATAAATAGTTGTTATGGAACCAACTCCAAAAATAGAAGAGAATAGAGATCAACGCCTTAGAAATTAGCCACTTCGAGGGGGAAACCTCCAATACATTACATAAATGAATAATTCTTGGATGATACAAATGACCAAAACCTCCTTCTATATAATATAGGAGTCCATGGGGCCACAATATAATCCTAGCCGACCTAACAATAATAATTTAAGGGCACAATAATAACAATATTGGGGTTACAGGGGTACAACAATAACAATAAGGGGGATACACTAATAACAATAAGGGACTAAACTAGTAATATAGAGACCTAACATGCCCCTCTCCTTCAAAAAGGTGTTGTCCTCAACACTTGAGTAGCTCTGGGTGCTTCTGTATAAAATTCTCATTCTCCCATGTAGAATCTTCAGTGGGTAATTTCTTCCACTTGATGAGATACTATGAAATTGATCGATTTCGTAGTTGTCGAGTTATTTTTTCTATGACCGATTCAGGTTCCAATATGATTTTTCCTTCCTCATCAAGTTCTGGAAATATTGTTTGACAAGAAGATTTTCCCCTATAACCTTCCTTTAAGCATGAAACATGGAAAACTGGATGCACTCACGAAGAAGTAGGAAGCTCCAATTTGTATGCCATATTACTAATATTTTGAAACACCTTGTAAGGAATATAGTACGCGATAATTTATTATCCTTCTTAGCTTGCTTGAGAGACATTTGTTTGTATGGTTTTAGTCGTAAAAATAACCAGTCTCCTACATCAAAACTTCTTTCGCTGCGATGTTGATATGCCTGTTTTTTCATTCGATTTTGTGAAAAATTTAGGTTATCCTTTAAGAGTTGGAGAACTTCTTGTTGATGCTCGATGTGATATTCCATTGCTTGAACCTTAGAATTTTCTCTTAAAGATGATGTGATGGACGGTGGATGATATCCATAAATTTCCATAAATGGGGTCATTTTTGCTGCAGTATGGAAGGAAGTGTTATACCACCATTCAGTGAGAGGTAACCACTTGACCCATTGTGTTTGTTTATCAGATACAACACAACGAAGATATCTTTCCAAACATTTATTCACTATCTCAATTTGACCATCAGATTGAGGATGATAAGATGAGCTATGAGCTAATTGAGTACCCAAACAAGAAAATAACTTCGTCCAAAAATTTCCAGTAAAAATGGGATCTCTGTCTCTCACAATAATCTTTGGGTTTCCATGTAGTTTTTGAATTGTGTCCATAAATGTAGTAGCAACTGTACTTGCTTTAAATGGATGAGATAATGCACAAAAGTGTGCATACTTGGTAAGTATATCAACTACCACCATGATGACACTCTTTCCTTCGGACTTAGGTAAACCTGTGTTAAAATCCATTGAAATCTCCTCCCAACGTTGACTTGGAATAGATAAAGGTTATAGAAGGTCTTAATTGTCTCAAATTTATTTTGTTGGCAAACCAAACATTCCACCACAAACTTTTGAATATCATATTTAAGGTCATCCCAAAAAAATTCTTTCTTCACCCTGTGGTAAGTTTTTAAAAATCCTGAGTGTCCTCCTAAAGGAGAAGTGTGCAATTCCAAAAGAATCTTTTGTTTTAGTTGGGAATTCTTAAAAAGATATGAGCGATCTTTGTACCATAAGGAATCATTTTTCCAGCTAAATGTATCAATTGTACTAGGATCTTGCTGCAACTTTTGAATGAGTGTCCAAATTTCTTCTTCCTTCTTCCATTCATCCCTTGCTTTGGTTATCCAATCTGGTTGGATAATAGAAATGGCACAAAGCAATGCTTCCATCTCTCCATTATTTCTTGAGAGTGCATCTGCGAGAACATTTAACTTCCCTTTTTTGTAGATTATTTCAAAGTCATAACCCAACATCTTTGTGACCCATTTTTGCTGGTCTTCTGAAGATAGTATTTGTTCCAAAAAGTGTTTAAGACTATCATGATTAGTTTTTACCTTGAAGTGTCTTCCCATTAGGTAAGGTCACCATTTTTTTAGTGCATGTAGTATTGATAACATTTCCTTCTCATAAATAGCTTTATGTAAATACTTTCCTTTGATTGGATGACTTTCAAAAGAAATGGGTCTTCCTTCTTGCATTAAAACAACACCAATTCCATTTCCCGAGGCATCACATTCCACAATAAAGGTTTTTGTGAAGTCTGGCATAGCTAAGACCGGTGCTAGGCACATTGCCTCTTTAACATGTTCAAAGGCCTTAGTTGCTTCAGGAGTCCATGAAAATGCATCTTTCTTCAATAATGTTGTTAGAGGTGCTTCTATTCTCCCATAATTCTTAACAAACTTGCGATAATACCCCGTTAACCCGAGAAATCCTCGCAACTGCTTTATGGTTGTGGGGAATTTCCATTCCTTAATGGCTTTAATTTTGTTAGGGTCTACTTTAACACCCTCGTGAGATACAATATGACCCAGATATTCCACCTCTTGTACTCCAAAGAAACATTTAGATGTTTTTGCATATAATTGTTTCTCCTGCAATAGTTTGAGCACCCTGTCAACATGTTCAACATGATCCTTCCAAGACCTGCTGCAGATTAGTATATCATCAAAAAATACTAGCACAAATTTTCTAAGGAAGGGTTTGAAAATGGAATTCATCAACCCTTGAAATGTAGAAGGTGCATTGGTAAGGCCAAAAGGCATGACCAAAAAATTCATAATGACCCTCATGAGTTCGAAATGCTGTTTTTGGAATATCTTCAGTCTTCATTCTAATTTGATGATATCCTGAACGAAGATCCAACTTGGTAAAATAAATTTCTCCATGCAATTCATCCAATAATTCATCAATCACAGGAATGGGAAATTTATCTTTAATGGTGAGCTTATTGAGCTCCCTATAATCCGGACACATTCGCCATGATCCATCCTTCTTGTGTACCAATACTACAGGAGCAGAGAAATAACTTTGACTAGGTTGAATTATACCCGCCTCTAACATTTTTGCAATGATACGTTCAATTTCGCTCTTTTGGACGTAAGGATATCTATAAGGCCTGATGTTTGGAGGAACACTTCCTGGAATCAAATGAATAGCATGATCATGATCACGAATAGGTGGGAGTCCTTTGGGAGTTTCAAACACCTTGAAATGATTGTCCAAGACTTGTTGGAGATCTGCAGAAATAGATGATTTTGATGTCGGAACTTCTAGTGAGCATAATTATGCAATTATGCCTCGTTGTTCTTTCTTTAGAAGCTTTGTCATGACATTAGAGCTTATTATCCTTCCTGGATTCCCTTCAATACCCCGTAATTCGACTTCCTTTCCTTCTGAAAAAAATTTCAAGAAAAGTTCTTGAAAATTAAAAGCTACCATCCCAAAAGATTGTAACCATTGTACTCCTAGTACAACATCAGCACCTCCCATAGGAATGGAAAGCATTGGACTAGTCAATACATATTCCCCCATGGTTAGCTTGATATTATGGCATTTTCCAGAGAAATTTATAGTTCCTCCATTTGCAACCATCACTTGACATTCGGGTGCTGGGTATAGGAAACAATTCAATTCCTTGGCTACCTTACAATGAATAAAATTATGGGTACTACCTGAATCAATCAACACTATTACCTTTTTTCTTCTTGATATGTCCTTCTATCTTGAGAGTTTGAGGAGTGGTAATTCCTGCCAATGCATTACACGATATGGTCAGACTCATTTCTTCCTCTTCTAGGGTTGGTTCCTGGTGTATATTCTCTTCTTTTGAAGATTCTTGTTCATTTTCTTCTTCCTCTTCACAATCTATGTAAAATAATTTCTTCTCAGCACACTTATGAACTTTAGTGTATTTTATATCACAACTGTAGCAAAGCCCTTTTTCTCTTTTTTTCTTCCAATTGTTGTGGTGTCAACCTTGTAGGTTGTGGAAATCTAGGAGTAGCAACACTTCCCTCTTTATAGAAGTGAGTGGTAGGCTTCCTTGTCGCCATAATTTTACATTCAATTTTTCTTGCCAACCTGAATGCCTTCTCCAATGAATCAGGTTCCAAAACGCGAACTTCATGTTAGATGTTATCCTTTAAAGTGCCTATGAAGAGATCAATCTTGTGTTCCTCTGGAATATCAGTTACCCTTATATTCAATTTTTGGAAGTCCTCAATGTGCTGCCCCACTAAACCCTTTTGTTTGAGATTTATCAATTGGCTAAAGAAGGTGTTGCTCTTTGTATCCTCATAATGTGCCATCATTTCCTCCGTAAAAATTGACCAAGTGACAATTTTTTTACGGGAGCAAAGCCATCGATACCATACAAATGTATTTTGTTCTAAATGTAAAGTTGCAATGCGTACCTTTTGTGTGTTTTGCACATTATGGAGATCAAAATATTGCTCCATCCGTAGTATCCATGTTACAGGATCCTTTCCATCAAACTTCCTCATATCCATTTTTGGAATATGGTGGTTCTTCAATCCAACATTAGAGTTTATGAAATCACGGCTAACATTTATTTTGTTCTCATCATGAGTTTCCTCTACTATATTTCCACCATTAGGAATCATTTATTGTATTAACATTGTCATCAAACCTTCCATGTATGCTTATGTAAGTAAATTTCATTACATAGAATATTTATTTAACATTTTACTTTATAAAAGATATATATTACAATATTTATGAAGATTTGACATAGTTAAATTTAATGTTATGGTCAAGAAAATATATTTATTGGTGCATAATTTTTTATAGTCTTTTTTTTTAGAGAGTAAGCGTTGGAAAATTGGATAGCAGAAAAGATGAAAATTACTAGCCATTGAGCAATGGATAAAGTGCTGGAAAGTGAGGTATTAAATTGCTACAATATTCAAATTATGAATAGTGTTGCATTTGAAGGTGGAGCTTCAAAAAAATCAAAGAGTTTGATGTTCCTTGAGAGAGTTTCTAAAATATTCCCACAACACTAGGTATGATATCCAAAATGGATCCATGTGGTAATCATCCTACACCTACTTTCGAAAATCATACAAGAACTGAATCTAGAATCTCCTTCCAAAAATACAATATCTATAAATTAAAGCATGCATTCAACACAATGATACAACACTTCAAAGGTGTTAACCAAAAGAGCCATAGAAGATGATCATCCAAGATATTGCAAAAATAGGGAAATCCTACCTTATAACCTACATAAAAGAAGTAATATATTTTAAGCTACCTTTTGCTTAGCCCAATATGGTTTCTTCCCTATAATGGAGTTGTATCCATTAACATACATTCAACCATACTATACATGCAAAGGGTAGGATTTATATCAATTACATGAAGAATTTACATGGTCAAATCCATTATAATGTTCGAAGAAAAGCTGGAATAACGAAAGGAGTGAAGATGAACCTGTTGTAGCCTCTACAACACCCTCCAAAAAATCCACACTTTAAAATTTTTTGGAGCCCCTTGAGCATAAAAGAAAGCTAAGTTGGAGTCTAGGAAAGTTAAGTCGCTAGGTCGCAGATTTCTGAATTTTTGGAAAATCGCGACCTTGCGACCCCGCGACCCTGAGGTCGCAAGGTTGCAAGGTCGCGAGGTCGCACCTCCCTCAGACCACTACACAATGCGACCCCGCGACCTCATTAATGGCCCGCACGCACGACCTTTTTATAAATAGAAGGGTCGCTAGGTCTCATTATGCACGTTCAGCGGATAGAAAGAAAACGCTTTTGACAGGTCGACTTGAGCGCGATTTTGCCGGGTAAGTTGCCATTTTCCTCCTGCTGTTTCCTTTTATGATTTTCTTGCCTAATTTTCCCTACCTTAGCCTTTAAATTGCCCTCTTTCTTGGCCCTTGTTTTCATTTGAGACTTAGGGCTTCCCCTTTTGCTCTGACATTTACCCTGCTTGTATAACTTTGTCCCTGTTTCCCATCCAGACCCTTATGGCTTGTGTTCTGCTCCAAAAGCTATCCCCTTGCTCTGTCTTGGCCCACTTAGCCTTGCAATTTTGAAGTCAAAGGGAAATAGACTTTACGCGGTGCGCACCAAAACCCTGGCAAGCCCTAGCGTGACTTGCGACCCGTGCGACCCTACGACCCCAGCTGCTGAGTCGCCAAGTTGCGAATCGCCCTTCATTCTATTCTCACGTGACTTCGCGACCTAGCAACCCTGTGACCTAGTCGCAGGTCGCAGAGTCACACTCCCATCGGTTTTCCTAGCATTTGTGACCCAACGACCCCGCGACCTGGTTGCAAGGTCGCACTTCCATCGGTCTTCCTAAAATTTGCGACCCAACGACCTCGCGACCTAGTCGCAAGGTCGCCAGGTCGCAAAGTCGCAAACCCTTTGAGAGTTTCATCATCGCGACCTTTGCAACCCTATGACCCAGTCACAGGTCGCTAATTCAGTCTTCCTATGTCCCCAGTTGTAAAAACTAATAACTGTGCCTAGGCTTGTATTATCATGGCATCTTTGTTATCCTAGGACTATTTCATGAACATGGCAGGTGAATTCGAAGCCGACTTAGAGTGTGTCCATGTTTCTTCAAATTCAAGAAACATGGGACCTCCAGTGGCCTGCAAAAATAACAAGAGCCTGGAAGCAGAAGACATAGAGATGGATATACCGATGTCCCCGCCCCCGATCTATAGGGACACTTTGTGCACATTTTCCAAAGGGGAAAACATGCGTTGGTATCAAGTGTACCAGGAATTCGCTAAACTGGAATTCCCAGAGGACCTCCCTGATCAAAAAGCATACATACAAGTTAAAAGGTCAAGGCTACATCATGCAGGTGCCCATCCCGCTATATTCCCATGTGCGGAGGTCATTGAATGGATTAATATACAAAACACCGACCCAAAAACGTGATTAATCAGGGACTGTGAAGGCAAAGCTTTTGCGACTCTCAAAGGCTCGGATGCTCACGTTTACTACGCATTGCCCGAATGAGAGGAAGACTTCACAGAAGATTGGGCCATCGCCCACGCAGTCCCCATAGTAGACTCTCTAAAAAGGTGGTGGGAGGAGCCCGAAAAATTCAAGGCCAAGAAGGATCAAGAATATCCAGTGGCAGGTATTAGGAAGGTGTATAAACTGGTAGCCACTATGCTTTGCAGATTATACGGTCATCCTGATGCCATCACTTTCAGCGGTACATGGGCAACCCTAATGGAGTATGTCACGGTGCATGGCACCCGCTTCAATTGGGCCAACATACTGGTGGCCTTTCTTCAAAAAACATATCCTCGGCATTGGTACCGGATGATGGATATCCTTCTAAATTCTACATAACCTCTTACTTATTGGATGTTGTTTGTTCGAGGTGCCACTTTGAGGGATGGGTGCACAACTGGGATCCAAAGCAGGCATTCCCAATCCACCTAGAGACAAAGGTATTTTTGGATTCCAGATACAAGCAGGACATAGAGCTGATCTCTCAAGTTTTCATCCCATCTCTCTACAGAAATTTGTTCATCCAGGACGCTCCTTGCATGTCTTGGCGAGCCAAGGAGACGTTAGGCAAGGTGGCGCATTGGTTCCCACTTTCCGAGTACACATTCATTCGAGTCTTTGGTTCATACAAGGCTCCCCATGCTATGCCTCGATATGTTACAGATAAAATGCTCATTCAAGAATTCTGTTTCCAGATGACTTCCGGTTTCTCTAAGGTCCTAACTAAGGGAAGGAAGAAGCCACGGCCTACGCTACCCCTCACTATCGGTACATACATGGTCAAAGATTTCAGAGAGGTAGAGGCAGAAGCAGAAGAGATGAAAATTTATCGCCTTGGGTCATTGGACCACCAGACATATGACCCAGAGAGGATAGTCCATGATCACTGTAAGCGGGCTAAGTTCAAGTGGAACTACCAGCACACGGAATGCCCGGGCGAAGATGAAAAAAGAAATTGGTATAATGTAGATAGGAAACTCGCTCCAGGGGCGTGGTCTGATCAAGAAGACCCAAATGACCAAACATTGGAGGACAACAGCCGTGAATTAGGAGGCGCTTCTTCTTCTCAGGCTAAGAAGCCTCGAACTAGTACATGGCACAACACTGCTACCCAGCAGAAAGAACTAGAAGCCAAAGCCCAGCAAGAAATGGAGAAGAAGATGAAAGAAGATTAAGAAAAGAGAAAAAGGAGCCTGAGGTCAGAGCAGAAGAAGAAGCAGGCAGAAGAGGTCAGGAGAAAAAAGGAGGAACAGGAGGCAGAGGCTGAGGCAGAACGACAACTCAAGAGAGAGTTAGATCAAGTGGAGGCTGAACGCCAGAAGAAATCAGAACAAGAAGTGGCAGCGGAGGCTGAACGCAAAAGAAAAGCAGGACAGGCAGCAACGGCAGTAGCCGAACGTAAAAGGAAAGCGGAACAGGAAGCAGCAGCAGAAGCAGAGTGCAGGCGGAAAATAGAACATGAAAAATCAGAAGTAGAGCGTCTATGGAAAGAGGAAGAAGAAAAGAGAAGAAAAGAGGAGGAGGATATAATACTAGAGAACATAGAGGCATCTCCCCAAGGAGTAGGATCACAAACAGAGCTGCCACCCCTCGAGGTACCTGTAGTCAGTACACGCGCTACACTCTCTGATGTGAGTTCCTACGAAGGGTAAGAAGAGGAAGCATTCAATCTTACCAGGCTCACATATGATCAATTCTCCTTCAATATCCGACAGGAGAAAAGGAGATGCCTGGCACGAAACCCTTCTGCCTCATCTACAATCACAATGGAGAAAGATATAGTCCTAGAAACTAGGACTAACCCAGTAATGATAGCATCGGCCGACACAGCTATTGTCGCGGCCATGGAGGAGAATGTGAACAGAATGAGCAGAGAGATCCTCTCTCTAAAAAATAAGTTACAAGAAGAAGAGCAGAGGGAGGCAAGGGCAGATCAGGATAGGGTAGCATTGAGGGAAGAGATTCAACAGCTCCAAGACAAAACTAACCCTATCAACGAAGTGCCGCTCACCGTCCGAAAAGATCTAGATGTATTAGAGGCCACCATGAGACAGGTTTATGGGGAAATGTTCACTATAAAACAAACAGTTGCCCCCTTGTTAAGAGCCCAAGCAGAAACTAAACAGAGGAGCGAGCAGCTGAAGGAGGCCTCAGCCACTTTGGATAGAATGATAGAATGGACAGGCCGGTACCCCCAGGCTCCCGAAAACCTGCCAAAGAAAGACTGGATCCACACACAAGATGCCAAGGTCCAAATCCGGATTAAAATGCAGTCTAAAGATAAGCTGTCTAAGGACTTAGACAAGGTAATGGCCACATACGAGCATCTGATCAACGACATCGATTCAATGCACATTCTACATCACATTCCATCGCTAGGTGCATTGGGCGAGGAGAAGACATGGGAACAGGTGGATCAGTAGATCCAGACATTTTTGCAACCCATCAAACAAGCTGCTACCACTTTCGATCTTGTAGCATCACAGGAAAACTTAAGGAAGTTCATTGTCACACCAGTCTGGATCTACACCAAACTGGCGTCCCTATCCAACCTGGTCACACAGAAAAGAGAAACTTTAATTCCTAATGCTTTGGAGTGTCTCCATCGGTTGAGAGAAGAAGTTCCCTTGATTTCCCCTATAGTGACGGATTATCATGCATGGAAGAATTTCCTCAGAGAACAACAAGTTGATGCTCCTGACTTCACGATCGCGCGCACCTCCTCATGATCAGATAGCAGTAGGTCACAAGTCGCATTTGGCAATAGGTCACAGGTCACACTTTGCAGCTGGGTCATAGGTTGCAGCTCTCATTTAGGTCGCAGGGCAACTCAACAGTTGGGGAGGCGAAAAGTCAGGAAGCCCAAAGGGAAAATTTTGGTCTATAAAACTCCCTTCGGGAAGAATGTAAAGGGATCTTTTTTTTGGGACTCAAAGAGTTAGAGAGCATTGTATAGAAGGATAACACTCTTTTGCATATGAATACAGATACTTGTCAAACTCCTTTTGGATCTGATTTTTTTTGCGGTGCGAACACTATGAGTATTTCTTGTACAGTTTCAAACATCTTTTGATTAATGAAGCTGCTCTTTTGATGGCATCATTCATGCATGATAGTTATCTGTATTTGTGTTAATGATGTTAAGTTCATCTATGCTTCCCCAATGAATGTTAATAACTTTGTTTACTGACATTTGTATTTTCATCGTAAACATTTGAGGAAGTGAAGGTTGTTCCTGCCATAAAGAATTGTTTCTTCTGTGGCTAGAACAATGTACAAGCATGACCCTTACAATATGCTGTTGACAGTATCTCATTTGGCTTCATGTCTTATTATTCGCCTCGCTACGCATAGTGTTATATACGTGTTTAAACTCATCAATCATGTATCTTGTGTCGTTTGAATAAGTGTGTGTCTGCAGGTTCATTGAGTTCTTTTGAGACCCAAGGAAAGGAAACGTAAGCGGTAGCCGGACCCACACCCCGGACGGGATCCCTACTCCAAACGATTTAGAGTCTAGTTGGGAATTTTTACCAGGGAGATCCCCTGCTGTTGGCCGGACAAACTTTCTCGTCAGCAGAACCCTAGCTTCGCGTTTGTAGCTTCCCTTTCCGCTAATGCCGTCAGGCCGCCGCCAAGCCTCGACGATCTTGGCGATTGGTGTATTGCGACCATGCCCTTGCTACAAAAAGTCGCTACAAATAATCATGCAGATCGCCATTCGCAGGATCAAGGATTTCACTCCGGATTTGACATCCCAGCGAAAGGTGAGATCACCGAATTTGATCTGGATGTTGCTCCTTCTCTCCAGTAGTACCCCGACTACCATTAAATCTGGGAAAAGAAGACCTCTGACCCTACGAATCTCCAAAAAGAAGATTGGCGCCTCCCCACCAGGAAATCAGAACGGGCCATGGATACCAAAGTGTAGGCAAGATTCATCAACCGGGCTTACACAATGCATCTTGGCAGCTAGTGTTACATAGATCTACTCTCTCCTGCCTTTCAAATCCAGATCTCGCTTCTCACAAGTAGATCCATGCTGCTTTGGGTCCGCTCAACAAATAGAGTCCAGAATATCTTGCATGCCCTTGAGCATAGGCTGGGGATCCCCTCAACTCTTCAAATACTTCTATATGGAGGTAAACAACTTGATGCCTCTTTTCCCCTTTCATTTTATAACATTGAAATAGATGATACTCTAGTCTTATCCCTTCGATTGAGAGGGGGAGCTGCAAGAAATTAATCATTTGCCCCTACTTTCTTCTACAAGGATGTTGTCCATGCACAACACGAGAAAGCTGCTCAAACCCCAGCATCCCCCAAGCCTTTTCTGGTTGATAAATAAGAGGATGTTCCCTCCATTGATATTTCCCACCTAGATCTCGCAGATCAGCTTCAAAATTTTGCAGAAAAATCCATCATTTGCATATTCAATGGTCTTTGGCCTTGCACAAAGGATCTCTTCGAGTGGATATACGCCAACTGGACCCACAACTGCACGGTCAACTTCTGCTCCAAGGGTTTATTCATAGTACTATTTGATCACAACAAGGATTGTCAAAGGGCCTTAACAAAAGGTCCATGGTTTTGGGGAAGAGTTGGGCTATTCCTCACCCTTTGGTTCCTAGATTTATACCCTGATACAACAGTATTCACCAAGATTCATGTCTGGGTTAGGCTTCCCAATTTACCAGCCCATTTATGGCACCTCCCAGTCTTCCAAGGAATAGGAAACACCTTGGGCAGCTATCTCACAACAGATCACCTACGGGAGTACCAAGGTCTATTCACATGTGGCAGAATACGTGTGGAAATAGACATCAGTAAAGGTCTACCTAACCAAATTAATCTCAAGATCTGCGGCTTCTTATGGACATAGGTCGGATTATGAGAACACTGCCTTTCACTGCCGCCATTGTCACCAAACAGGGCACCTTTAGAAATCTTGCCCCACATTCCTTGCTAAAAAAGAGGAAAACAATCTCAAAACTAAATCCAAAAGATGGATTCCAAGTTATCTGCCCCCCATGGATGACTCTGAATCCTTGAGTTCAGATGAGGAGGAGATTGATGCAGAAATGGAGCAGGCAAAGAAGACAAATGATTCACCCTCCGTCGTCCCAGAGGGTCCTCCAGCTACAACGATCTCTCAAAAATGAACTCATGAGTCCTCTTCTGACACAGATAAGGAGACTCCTCCCATAGTCAACAACAATTTACAAGTGATTCCTACCCATCCACACCAAGTTGAATGGGTCAAAGTCAACAAAAATAAAGGGAAAAAATTTCGCATGGAGGCTTCGCCCCATTCAGGGTAGAACACAACTACTTTCCTCTTGCTTTCAAGACACGCTTCATAGCTCTTTTGATTGTTTCACTTACTCTCTTCAGGACCAAGGTTGATAGTTCATCATTTCCGGTTTGCCCGTTTCTTGCCTCTCTAGATTGTAATCTCACCTTGTACTATATGATCACTTAATAGAATTAGTCTTATTAAAAAAAAAAAAGTTCAAAGAAGAGCTAAAACATATTAAATACATTTGAATTTTTGAGATGAGCTCCATAAGACCTAAACCTTTGGTTGCAAATCGAGTCATTTGTAGGAGGGATTTCTAGAGAGAAACCACTACACATTTCAACATTTCTTAACAATTCTTTTAGTAGACTTGGGCCAATTATCATCAACAATAGACAAACCTATTTATGTAGAAACAACTTTGGTAAGGTATTTAAGGAAAACATTAACCATTATAATTAATTTGAAAATAATATTTGAACAATAGGGCATTGCTAGGACCTAGGCTTAATTTGACCAACTATTGACAATAATTCACAATGTTTCACTAATGGTGGTTCATTGGAACCTCATTTATTCTAGGACTAGCATATTCGTGTCCACTAAAGAAAATAAAATATTTGATGCTTCAATCCACCTCTTTGCAATAAACATTTTTATCAGCAACCAATAAGTACATTCTCCAATCCTTAAATATGCCAGTTGTATGAAGTGTCACATAATTCATAAGTGGTTTAGAAGCACAAAAACATGATGACCACCAATTGAAAAAACATATATTGTTATGTGTAGGCTGATGAGTTATGAAATCCTATAATTTATGGGTCCAAGCAAGATTGATCAATGGTGATGTTGGAGTAGTCATGCAAGTTGAATACACACCAAGAATCAACCCTCTAAATTTGCCAATATATATTGTTGTGACATTTGATAATCACATTGTCTCTAGATTGGACCAAGCCCAACCAAATCATATACCAATTCAACTTATACAGTGAGGAAACAAGAAACAAATTCCCCTTAAAATGGCTTGAGAATTTATTATCATATAATTCCCATGAAATTATCTTAACAAGGACTAACATTGGCATTGGTAACATTAAAAAACAAGGCTTGACCTTCATGGAAATGTCACACATCGCTACTATAAAAGGAATGTGAATCACACCATCATTATCCTTCGAACACTATGAAAAATGAAACATTATTCCTACATCTCACTACGAAAGAATATCAACTTCACAATTACAACATCCAACCTTGAACATTAGCTCATCCATACCATTTCCTATTATAGTAAGGGAGGGCACAAAACTCTAAATGATTCTCTAATCCATTGTTTTGTATTTACTAGTACTTATTAGTACTGTTAAAAGTGTATTTTTTATTTATTTCTATTTGATTACAACATTTTTATTAGATACTTGTTAACAAATCACCATTGATTATACTTCAACCATGCACATGATAACTAATCCTTTTCTTCTTTACAAATGAAAAAAATTAAGATGCCATTATGATGATCGTGAAATATGTTTCTCATAAAAAAAAAAATATTATGTGTTGATTTCTGGTAGCATCAGATCTGTTCTAAGTCTCAAATTTTGCAAAGAGGCTTAGGCACATGAATTCCAAAGAACCCAGAAAGCATTTTTGGAAATTCCACCCGGATTGTGATTTATGAAAATAATTAATTATTTTTAATGAGACCCTAAGTCTAAACTTATGATATTAAAATAATTAAAGGATATTAATTAAAATAGGGTGTGAATGTTATAGAAAAAGACAGAAATCAAGTCAAGTTAATCTTAGTTGTTGATTAGAGATTTAATATCGGTCATTGAAGTCTCAACGATAATATTATAAGGACTTGATGGGGCATTTGGAAGATACACCGAGAGACCGACAAAGTCTAGATTTTGAAATTATTTAGTGAACAGTGCTAAGGGAGAAAATCAATTGAGAAGATTCTTACGGAGAGGTGCAAGGATAATTGTCGGTTGGATATTTTCCTAAGCTGGGAATACATTTAAGAGAAGATAGAGGGCAGTGCGTAGAGAGGAAACGTAGCAGCTACGTAGAGGCACTGCAGTGCCACAAAGAGGCAACACTGCAACCTTGAGGAGATTCAAGATTCAACTGAGGATGAGTCAGATCTAGTGTCAGAGTGTCGATGTGTGAGACCAAAAGGGCCAAAGATCAATATGCAATGATCAGAAGATCCAACAAACATTGGTGACATAGTCCCCACAGAGAGTGACATAGAGGAAGCATAGCGCTCATCAGCTCAGTGTTTGGTCAGTCATGATTTTCCAGTGTCAGTGTGAGGTAATCCTCACTAGCTCTTTTTTAGCCAGATTATTTGTGTGGATGTCCAGTAAGTCATCCAAGATTATATTCATAATTACTGCATAATATATCAAACCCTAAACTGCTGTATCGATTTTCTTGCATTGGGTTTTTCCGGGGACTTAGTCCAAAAATAAGGATGTCGTGTGTCTATTGTTTATTTTTACTCAGATCTTGTTTCTGCACTTATTTATTTTCTCTAGTTTAATTTTGTGAATTTTGTAGTGTATGGGTTTCAATATTTACCGTAGAATATAGTAAATAATTTGTGCAGAAATTAACAAATAGAAGAATTCTCATTGGTTGTTGTAGTAGGATTCCGGGTAGCAGAATTTTAAAATGGTATCAAATATTGTTTAGTAGTGTAGGGGGTAAAGAGAGAAGACCAAAAGGATCCAACATTGAAGAAGAAGCAAGAGATCAAAGAGCTGCATAAGCAACAGATCGATTTACCCAGTGATTTCATAATCCAAGCCAAGAGAGTTGGATTTGTAATAAAATCTCTCTCTAAGTGAGTCGACAGAGAGTTAGGATTTTCTAGTTTGTAGTTTGTTAGAGGCAAAGGGAGAAACACAACATATTCAACACAAACTAGCAGCTGGTGGGACACTTTTTTCTTGTAGCAACAGTTGCCAATGCAGAAAGTGTCAGAAGAGAGTAGCATAATACATTTTGGGGAATTATGAACTTAGAGAGTTTCCCGCCCAAGAAATTCTAATTTTCCATGCAAAAGCAACGAGTTCGTGAATTATTTGGCTTACTCTAGTAAGGAGTGCATAGAGCCAAATTCCTAGAGGGTTAGAGGCAGCAGTTCGACAATGATTGGGTGAGATGGCAGTCAGTGGGTTGCATGACGAGGATCGGTTGGAGGGTGCCTCCAACTATGTAATCTGGAAGGAAAGCATATCCTTCCTTTTGGATGAGCATGAGCTCAAGGCCTTCATCGACAGTACATTGGATAAACCTGTAGATGTTGCACCATTGAGAGCCTTCAAGAAGAACATGGCAAAAGCCAAACAACTGATCCTCAACGAGGTGAAGGATCATATTATCTCACATATTTCCAGCAAAGCGACTGCAAAGGAAATGTGGGATGCATTGGCCACACTATATCAAGGATCTTCCAAGTAGTGGAATATGTTTTTGGAGGAAAATAAGTGGACTACCAGGATGCAGAAGGGAGAATGCATTGATCTATTCCTTGCAAAAATTGAGGAGGTCTGAGATCAACTAGAAAATGTAGGAGAAAATCCTCAGGCCACAAAGATGGTTAGATTGGCCTTGAATTCTATGTCCGAAGAATATCAAGTCTTTTTCCAGAGTAGCCTGGGCAGAAAGAAACTTCTGGACTGGGAGAGAATGTGGGCAACTCTTCAGAAGGAAGAGATTAGGAGAGACTTACTGAAGTGCAAACTTGATGGCAACATCAACAGTGGGACGGAGCCCAAGGAGGAGGAGGAGAATGTAGCCCTTGCATCAAATGGGCAGCACGAGCAACGGAGACGAAAGAAGGACGTATCAAAGATTAAATTCTTCTGATGTGGCGAGATGGAACATTACACTACACAATTTCCTCTCAAGAAGAAGGACAAAGATGAGAATCATGATTCGTAGACTACAGCTGTGAAGATCAAGGAGGAGGAATTCACGATGATTGCCCACATATCTAGAGGGGAGAATTTGGGTGATATAGAGTTGTATTTCAACAGAACTACAGTTGGGAATGATTCTTGAGGAATCCACATTTTGGATCATCACCTTGTTACAGGAGGGAAAATCAGAAGTAGCAGGATGGACATGTTTTCAATTGGTGCAAAGGAGTGTAGAAGTGAAAACGCAGTGGCTAAAGAGCGTCAGAGACTGAGAAACGCATAGCATAGTTGGAAATAGTGTAGGGAGGTACAATGTAGAGTCAGCAGCAACACAAAAACTTCAAAGGGACAAGGCAGAGACTATCAGTAGTCATATCTTTAGTACAAGATGCATCCTATTGAACACTTAGTTCAGATTTTAGATTTTTTTATGTTGCAGTGAGCAACACAGTTGTAGTGCAGTGGAAGTTGGCAACAATACATAGGGTCAGCAGCACAACGTTGGTGGGCAGCAGTATCAGACATCAGTAGCGCGGAGGGAGATGTTGCAGAATCAGAGCAGTTTTTCAGCTGGATGTATTGCTATAGCACATTCCTTGCTAAGAGGAAGTGTTGATTTCTGGAAGCATTGGATGTTCTCTAAGTCTCAAATTTTGCAGGGAGGTTTCGGCACATGTATTCCAAAAAACCCAAAAATAATTTTTGGAAATTCCACCTGGATTGTGTCTTATGAAACTAATTAATTATTTTTAATGGGACACTAAGTCTAAACTTAGGAAATTAAAATAATTAAAGGATATTAATTAAATATGGCGTGAATGTTCGAGAAAAAGACGAAGATCAAGTCAATTTAATCTTAGTCGTTGATTAGATATTTAATCTTGGTCATTGAAGTCTCAATGAGAAGATTATAATAACTTTATGGGGCATTTGGAAGATACACCGAGAGACCGAAAAAGTATAGAGATCTAAATTATTTAGTGAGCAGTGCTAAGGGAGTAGATCGATTGAGTATATTCTTGCAGAGAGGGGCAAAGATAATTGGAGATTGGAGATTTTCCTGAGCTGGGAATAAATTGCAGAGAAGACAGAGGGAAGTTACAGAGAGGTAGTGAGGAAGCTACATAGAGGTAGCACAGTGCTACGCAGACATAACTTTTCAGCCTTTAGGAGATCTGAGATTCAGCTGAGGATCAGTCAGATCTAATGCAGGAGTGTCGGGGTGTGAGAACGAAAGGGCCATATATCAGTATTCGTGCAAAAAAAGAGTCAACAAGCATAGGTGATGCAATCCCCACACAAAGTAATGCAAATCGATGTAGAGCTAGCGTAGGGCTCATCAACTCAGTGTTTGGTCGGTCAAGATTTTCCAGTGTCAGTGTGAGGTAACCATCACTAGCTCTTTGTCAGGAAATTTTTTTGTGTGGATGGACAGTAAGGCATCCCAAATTGTATTTAGAATTACTTAATAATATATCAAACCCTTAGTTGTTGCACCGAATTTCTCGCATTGGGTTTTTTCGGGGACTTAGTCCAAAAATAACAGTGTCGTGTGTCTATTGTTTATTATTGCTTAGATCTTGTTTCCACACTTATTTATTTTCTACAGTTTAATTTTTTGAAGGGTATAGTGTATGGGTTTCAAAATTTACTGTAGAACACAATAAATATTTTTTTCATAAATTAACAAATAGAAGAATTCTCATTAGTTGCTGCAGTAGGATTCCAAGTAGCGAAATTTTCACATTATGTTCATTCGACTGCCTTTCTCCAACTTTAGGGGTATTTTATTTTTTCTATTGTTTGATTTGTCAAGGAATTTTTTTACCAAATATTGTATTTTTATTGTAACAACGATGGATTTCCCTTTATATAAAAATAAGCTTCTCTACATTTCATGGGGGTGGGGGGGGGGGGGGGGGGGTGGAAATTGGAGGATTATGAAGAAGTGAAGAAATGAAGGAAATGGAAGAGATTGGAGATGATCTTGAGCTTCTTGTGTATTAAATCCTTCAAAATTGATGAAGCATGGGGTATTGATTTACTTTTTTCTATGCTTATGTTATGGTTTTCAATTAGTGTTTTATATGTTACAAAATCACTTGGTTATCATACTTATGTGAAGATTTAATAGATAAATTCAATATTCATGTTGGAATAAGTAGTGCAGAGAAGATCTCCCTCTTGTTTATTTGTTGTTTTATTTCTACATTTGTTTTCCATTTCTCTATCAAACTAAGTTGCAAATTTGGAAGTGCATTTCAACCACAAAACAAAACATTCACATTTGTGTTGATTAGTGGCACATTAAGCCCTCTAAGACTTGAGTCTACACTGTATTTTAAGCACACATTTTGGAGTAAATTTCATCAATCTATTTCTTTTTACCTCAAGTACACATCCAAGTGATAAATGCATCAAAAAATTTCTTTCATCCAAGAGGTTGAATGGTGTAAAATAACTCTTTCACCCATATAAGACACCTCGAAGTAGTTTATTCTAAGACATTATTTCTTTAATTCATTCAATGTTCCATGATACTTTTAGCCGTTAAATTGGTGGGTTTGAGTCTTACATCATCCCATTTCCTTGTTCCCTTCATTTCTTTTTCGTTTCTTTTCCATGCCCCATTTTCCATTTTCGCTACCACAAACCAATGCTATAACCATTTTGTTTATCATGGATTTCTTCATCTTTCACCTTGAACCTAGTCTTGATAATCTTATGCTTAGAGAAGCTTTCCCTAAGTTGGAGAAGAGTAAACTAAAAGAGAGATAATGTTAATATATACTCAATATAGCTACTCGATGGAATAGCATCTTGTTCAATTTCACGACAAGTATGAAACAAATCATGGTTTCAAACATGTTGAATGCTCCTCCCTATGCATCATACTCATAATGTGAATGGTATTAGTGGATAGCAGTGCATCGTGGAACATTGGTTTCAATCAAAATGCAGTCGATAAGTATGCTCTCAGTAACATTCTTTGTTGGTCAACCACATATTAAGTTGATTGTGTCACTTGGATTTTGCATACCTTCATTTGTGGAAATAAATTTTCTCAATCAATTAATGGGCATACACAAAAAATAAACACGCTATAGGCTCAATTGAGCATCAAGAAATTGTATCTATTGCAACAATATTCTTTCATACTAATTGGGATTTTAATACTACAACAAATGCATCGAATATGTCTCATGTAGGCATGAATCATGATACTCATAATGCAAATATGGTGAAAAATAAATCCTCAAGATCAAATGCATCAAAAATATAACCATTCTCTTGCGGATTATACTTTTCACTCTCATGTTGAATGGTAAAGGTATTCCATTATTCTTGCATGTAGTATTCAAGTTAAGACATCATTCAACCAAGTTGACATTTTCCTAGATGGTCTATCTTGATTTTCAAAGGTGATCTAACATATCAATTGAACTTGGGCTATGCAAATCTCATTGATGATAGGCCAAGTACACTTGTAGAGTTCGATTAACAATCTGTCACTTATATCACTCCTCATTCACTGGAATTTGGTGGATGAAAAAATTGTTGAAATTTTAGTTTGCATTGCTAACTCATAATTTTGAGTATTCACATAGATACATAGCCTCAAAATTAGCTCCAATCTCAATTTGCGATTGTTAAAACCATTGTTTTACATGGCATTGAAAATTCCAATAGAATTTATTCAATCAAAATGAAGTCGATAAGTATTCTCTCAGTAACATTCTTTGTTGGTCAAGCACATATTAAGTTGATTGTGTCACTTGGATTTTGCATACCTTCGTTTGTGGAAATAAATTTGCTTAATCCATCAATGGGCATACATAAAAACTAAACATGCTCTAGGCTCAATTGAGCATCAAGAAATTATATCTATTGCAACAATATTATTTCATACTAATTGGGATTTTACTACAACAAATGCATCGAATATGTCTCATGTAGGCATGAATAATGATACTCATAATGTGAATATGGTGCAAAATAAATCCCCAAGATGAAATACATCAACAAGATAACTATTCTCTTGCGGGATCATACTTTGAACTCTCATGTTGAATGGTAAAGGTATTCCATTATTCTTGCATGTAGTATTCAAGTTAAGACATTATTCAACCAAGTTGACATTTTCCTAGCCGATCTATCTTGATTTTCAAAGGTGATCTAACATATCAATTGAACTTGGGCTATGCACATCTCATTGGTGATAGGCCAAGCACACTTGTAGAGGTCTATTAACAATATGTCACTTATAGCACTCCTCATTCACTAGAATTTGGAGGAAGAAAAAATTGTTGAAATTTTAGTTTGTGTTGCTAACTCATAATTTTGAATATTCACATAGATACATAGCCTCAAAATTAGTTCCAATCTCAATTTTCAATTGTTAAAACCATTGTTTTACATGGCATTGAAAATTCCAATTGAATTTATGAAAATCATAAAAATGGGGGCAATATAATGACCCCATATCCCATGCTTATTAACATTTCTTAGTGGATTTCAATGGATATAGTATTTCTTTGGACCAACAACCATACAAATTCAAATGGAAATATCAACAAATTCCCATTTTTTTGAATAAATACTTTATTTTTTTATATCCTCTACATAGTAGAATCACAAGCACAAATTTTAAACCATAAGATGGCAAGTTCTTATTGTATTTTTGTTGTGGCTCTGACATGAACCCACCTCAATTCCTCTCAATTTCTTGTGCTTGGAGGGAATTGAGGGCCCCACCTTTCTAGTGAATTATGAGGTTACACCACCATGTCTATCTAGCATTTGAGGCCTCCGATCAATGCTATAATGACTTGAGAAAGTGGAGAACTTATGACATTAACTAGGATTTATTATACACTTCACATTAGAGGAAATTTCATCCTAAAAGTGCCCATGAAATTTTCACTTAATTTCCTTGTCATAATACGTAAACCAATCAAAATCCTTTAAATTTAACAAGAGGTACATGTAAATATTTTGGAGGGAAAAGAAGGAAAACTATTTTTTAACTATATTTTTGGCTTATCTCCTTATGCATTTACTCAAATTTCATGTGTAGACACTCATTAGTTGTGGAATTGAATTCCACATCCAACGAGTACCCATTATGCATACTTTTGAGAAGACCACACTGATAAAAAATAAAGATACATAAAAAAAATTGTGCTAAACACACCTTTTTAATGCATCTTCATTTTTTATCAGTGTGGTCTTCTCAAAATTATGCATAATGGGTACTCGTTGGATGTGGAATTCAATTCCGCATCCAACGAGTGTCTACATTTTAAATTTGAGTAAACCTATAAGGAGATAAGTCAAAAATACAATTTAAAAAAATATTTTTCTTCTTTTCCCTCTAAAATTCATAACTCTTATTTTGATATTTTAACTATTATTTTATTTCTTTCGTTAGGAGGCCACTTTTAGGCTAAAATTTCCTCTAATGTCAATACAAACAACCCCTCCAACCCTTATCTTTCTAAGGAATCCCTTGGGGAAGGCCTTAGCTAAAGCCCTCTTGCAATTTTTATGATTTTATACTTTGTGTACCTAGTGCTATAACTCAATACTAATCATTAGTGCAACACTATAGGCTTAAAAAATGCATCATTTTCTCACTTTTCGTCATATTTTTGTCACTTTTCCTCAATGGGGAAATTCCCAGCTACCCTAATATGAATTTTGAATATGCAATTATGATGGGTAGGAGTATTCCTATGTTGAAGTTATTAGTCTTTTGGTCTCCTCTTCACTGAAACTTTTTACCCAACAAAGGCACAACCATTTTGGAAAACAAGTCTCTCAATTCTATGCATTTAGCATGATATGCTAATCTGTATAATGGATGCATGTTGTTTTCAGTGATTTTGTAAAATATTTCAATCCACAGACTACCGCTTCAAAGGATGACCAAAAAGAGAAGCCTTCAAATGTAAGAATTATTGTATACTATCCATCAATTGTAATAATGGAAAATGTCAATGGAATGAACATTTCCATCAATTGGGATCTAAAGAGAAGATCAAGCCAAGTGAAAAGGAGTAAGCATATAATTTGAAGAGCCTTCCAATATCTTCATTGGTGTACTAGTTAGGAGCCAAAAATGGAGCAAAGCACCTAGCTGCAAGGAGTATTGTGGTGCTACAGATAGTAGTAAAAAAGGCCCAAAGAATAGCTTTAAACCTCAATGGAAGCACCCAAAATCAACACATAAATAAACATATGTCTCCATCATTGTTACTTGACGCTTTGAAGTTATAGGAGAAACTGGAGAAAGATATGGCCCAACCAATGGAACATTTTTAGTTGCACATTACCATAAACTCATCTGTATTTTCACTAGAGTTCCTAATGCACAACTAAATATCATGATAACATAGAGAGCTTGCCACTTGGAAAAGCCATGTGATTACATCATCCTATGAGTCTATGGTGCATGTCTTGAAGACATCATGGTGCTCTTAACTAAAGATCCATTCAGATCATAATTAACAACCCATTTCTAAGAATTTAAACCCTATTTTACTTTATTCAATATGAAAATCATAGGTAGGTGAAAAGTTGTAATTGACATGCTAATAAGCTCAAGGGTTATAGTTGGAAGCTACTAAACTATACTTATAAATTTGTAAAACTCTCAATAGAAGGGACGTTTGGTACTTTTTAAGAAGTGCACTACTAGGTTATGTACTATTGCATAAATTAGATGGTTCCTTTTACATGCTTAAGTATTTGTACTTTCATTTATGAGAACTCATTAGATGTAAATGATGACTATTCTTCATTGGTTATAGCAGGTTTAACACATATTATTGTCCTGATTACAACTAATTGTTTCCTTCCCTATGCAACTACGTATTCACTTGGTCATTTGCTTCCTAACTCTCTTTTATATTTCATTGGAAACTAGCTTACATTATTTCATTTAAATCCATTAAATAGTTTTAGGTTAGAACCTGCAAACTCTTTTTGTTATGATTGTCAACATCCAATAGCGTTCTCAAAACAAAAAGTGGTTACCTAGCTAGAATATGGATATCTCTTATCCTAAACAACATGAGGTCTAATTGAGACCTCATAATGGAGAGAACCCTTAACTGTCGCTTGGACATTGTTCCCTATCAACAATTTCTAATGATGTTATAACCCCAAGAAATTTATAACTATTAACCAAAATGCATTTCTTTGGTTAGAAACTTACATGATTTTATCAATGCCACAATTTTCATCTCTTTCTCTGATGCGTATTTTCTAGCTTCTAATTTGCAGAATTAAGAGGAATATTCACTTATATGAATATCACTAACATTCACTTTCACACAACATCTATGTTCTTCACTAGCTTTTCTTCATTTTATAATTTATTTTCATCTTGTGTGTGCACGCTTCTCCCATATTTTCTGCTCCAAGAATATCTTCAATCCATGGCCACCATCGATGCAATAAGTCAACGTAATGTTTCACCATCATTCAATAAAATAAATATATTGCATCATACATACATAAATGCTCAGATGATGTTATATGGAATTATTTATTAATCAACTTTTTATTCTCTATTCATGAGTGTTTACAACTTAAGAGAGTTATTCAAGTGGTAATCCCAACTTTACCTAACCATTCGTTTAGTTTTGTTTATCATTTACATTATATATTTATATATATACATATTTATTTTATCCAATATTTTAATATAATGTGTGGTGACATCATCTAACATAAGTTTAATAGATTTGACAAGAAAATGATCAATTCTCAATATATTATTTAAGAATTCCCAATTTCTCTTTTAAGTTGATACACCTTTCGAAAACAAGATCTGAATATTTAATCTTCATTCTATCCAATGTAAATATAGTTAATTTGTTTCTAGCAAGTTTGATTAAGGTCTAATTTTTGTTTCCTTTCCCTTTTAGTAGACTTTTTGGTAATGAGCTTTCAACATCCATGTACTAGATTTTTGGTCTTTGTATTTATTCACTCTTATTTTAAGTCAGACTTCTAACCATCTTAAGTTATGATGTGTTGAAATTCTATTGATGCAATGACTAGAATAGTTTTTCACAATCGAAAACTACTTCTATTGATACAAAAAATTCCTTCTTTATCCTTTAATCAACAAGTATCTATACATGAAGAATTCAACCATCAATTCTTCCACAAGAGCAATAAATAGAGATCTCAGTAGACAATGAACAATAAGCAAGAGATGAGAGACACCAAGATTAGGCTCACACCAGGGGAAAACCCAAAAATTCTTTCCTTTATGAGAGAGAGATTATGTCCATTAGTAGTAAGAATGTTCCAACTGTTATCACTTAGTAATTTCTCAAGGTTAAAGAAAGAATTAGTCCTAGGTAACCACAAACCTACTTTTAAACACTAGGATCTACCCTTCCTAGGGTTCAGAGAGGGCTCTCTCTAAAAGATTTAACTTTGTTTTTTTTATAAAATATTAGGCTAGTTATGATTGTGCAATTTGTTTTGTTTTGATTGGTTTGGTGGGAAAAATCACTGAAAGAGATGGATAATGGAAAATCTATTTGTCCATTGGGCTAAGGAGTCAAAAGTCAAGCATACAGAGCTGGGCTCAAGGTCAAAAAGTCAAATGTTTCCAGGGCAAGATATATAACCCTTGGAGATCTTGGAAAGTTGTTTCGTGAGATGGTATGATTGGGATAAAGAGAAATGAAGGGTTCTTTGATCTGGAAAATGGAAGTAGTAGGCAGAGGTCAAACGAGAGAGGGAGCAATTAAGGGTTCCCTACACTAGAAATTAGATGAAAACATAGAAATGACAAATAGTTAAGACAGGGTGCTTTTAACAAATCCTGAAGTAATCCTCCTATTCATTCATTCAAATTTAGAACACATAATGGATTGCATGTAACAAAGAAAAATAACAATTACAAGTAGAAAATACTTCACTCCAAATATCTCATCACATGAATCTTGAAATATGATGCTAGTTGATCTGATCTAGTCTTCTACTCGAAATTTGAAACAAAAAAACCTTCAAGTCCACAAAAATTACTATAGAAATCTTCAACAATTTATTCCACAATAATACTTCAAAGAGTGAAGTATTTATACAAATTCTAAACTAAAATATCTTGAAAAAATATCAAGATTGGTTTACAAATATCTCAAACTGTTTTACATAAATAGAACTCAATAAAAGGACACTCAAAACTAATGAGTCTATTTGGCACTATAATTATGGATTGATGGTGACAAAGAAGAGAATTTGAATTTGATATCAACTCTTAGTTGATGATGAGGCATCCAAGTCATTAACTGTTTCTTTTCTTTGTGCATTCTGCTCCAGAAATTCTGCAAAATTGGGGTCCAATGATACCTTTTTATATTTCCATCAAAGATATATATGTAAAAAGTGAAAGATTTTATTGTAGATAAATATGTTTTTGAGATAAACCTCTCTCATTTCCCTAACATTCTGCTCCAGATGGTCACAATAGGCTCTGCAAAAAGATATGTAAAACAAAGCTTTGCACAATCTGAAAAATAGGCTGTAAATATGTGCATGTATCTCTCATTCTGTAATACCTGTGCAAAATTTGAGATAGGTTTTTGTATATGGGTCTATTAGGAAAAAAAACCACCTTCAGTTTTTTAATATGTATTTCTGATTGGCCACAATATTCTCTGCAAACTGATGACTTAATAGGTATTTTCTGTAAAAAGTGCTTTCAAATAGTGTTTAATATTTTCAAACCCATAATGGCTATTAGAAAAGTGTGAGAGGTTTTTGTAGTTGGACATATTAGGAACATAAAAATCCTTCAGTTTTGCAAAATTAATCTTGTATTGGTCACAATATTTTCTGCAAAACAATGACTTAAACAGGAAATTTCTGCAAAAATGTCCCTTCTTGCTCCATTTTCATCTTTTAACCTTTTTGTTCTTTTAACTATTTTCTTACTTTGGATAAATTTCATTGTTGGTGAAAGTATTTTCATCTCTGTTTAACCATTACTGCCTTTGTATTTACTTTTACTGTTTTACCTTGACTACTCTGTAACTTTGTTTTAACCTTTACTGTGACTTTCATCTCATACACTTTAACTCTGATGATCTTTGACTGTTCTGTTTTCACTGTCACTATGAATTATTATTTCAATTTTACCATTCACTGTGTAATTTCATCTTTCTAATCTCTCTCTAACTTTGATTTAATTCTTTCTTTGTATACAAACTATTTGTTCAATGAAGCTTTTGAATTAAAAATCTCAGAATTTGGAGCTAACAATTTTGTCAACTAATATTGAAACTGTTGGCCCAATTTCATATCCTAGGAATAATCTGCAAAAATTGAAACAATTTTTTAATAAAACCCTGGTCTGAAGGGAAGCCAGTAATGAATTTAGGGAACAGGGAATATAGTGAAAGGAGTTTTGGCCATATCAAAGGTTTTCTCATAATTTTCACCTTCAGATCTTAGGAACTCTTGTTTTTAGGACTTTCTGAATTCTTCTGTAAGATAAAATGGTTTACAGAAGTGTTTCTTGAATTTGATAGAGGTTCTTGGATTAAAATGGGCAGAAAATGATCTTTCCTTGGGTTTTTTCTTTCAATTTTGGACTCTTCAACTTGATTCATAGACTTTTACTAGTTATAAACAAGAAACAAGGGCTTCCTGAGTTTTTCAATGGATAACAGGGCTAATAATATTTTGAAATTAGGCATAGATGGTTTGGCTACCTTCAGAGGACTTCTAGACTCAACTTATAGTTTTAATTTTTTTAGAAAAACTATATAAACTCAAGTTTTTCATTCAAAACCGTCTGCAGCATAAAACAGGGTATTTCCAGAAATTTTGACAGGGTTTGGCTTGTTTTTTAGGATCTTTTAATAGGCTCGTTTGGATAAATTTAAACTCTGAATGAAATTTTTCTTTAAAGGTCTTAAAAATTTGATAACAGGTTCGAATTCTGGAAGAATACCTGTTATATGCAGGTATAGGGTTTTGAGGATGTCTTTGAAGGTTTTTGAATGGATTCAATGGTGTCTTTTTTTCTCTGAAGTAATTCAAAGATTTTCAGCAACCTTGAATGGCTACAGGTGGAATTTTGTAGGTTCTTGGCATAGTTTGGCGAAAATTTCTTGTTTCATAGTCGCGGTGGCTTGTATAGGGTTTACGCGCATGAAGAGAGGAAATGAGTGCATTTCCGATGTTTTTTAGGCATATTAGGTTAATCGGTGCCTGCAATAAATGGCAGTCAAGTCATAAAAATGGTGGTTTTCAGTCTCAAAGGGTATAAACCACAAGAGGTTATCGCGTGCCATTTCGGTGGTAAGTGGTTTTGGACAAAACCAACGTTATCCAATGAGAATTGACCATGTGAAGGAGGGAGAAAGTGGCAATACCGCCCATTTCGCATAGAAATGAAACAGGGAATTTCACGCAAGTTTATTTGCGATATAGTGTTTATGCTGTCAGATCTTGGGGTTCGATTGCGAATGACCTAGATTTATTGGGATAGTAGCATCGGGTTGGAAAGTGGGACCGAGGTATATTATATGTGGCAGGGTTAAGTTTTAAACCTTAATGAATAAGTGTTAAATAAGTTCAAAACCTTAGGTTTATATGTTAAATTAAAACATTTACCAATGTTTCAACCATATATATGTGCGGGTCTAATATATAGTTTTTCAAATGTTTTTGACATTTGTTTAAAACTATAGGGGCAGGGTATTTGTTTTAATAATATGTTTGAACCAATGGGATTTTGGCGGGGATTAATTCACCACGTGGATTATTTAAACATTGGTTTAAACGTTAAAATAGAGGGTTTGTGGGTTATTTTACATATAAAGGGTTTAATACTATACGGGAAGGAATAGTTTAGGGAGTTAATAAATAAGTTAGAAATTAATATGAAAAAGGGATAATGTATGAATAAAAATACATGTTTAACTCTAGGTAAAGTGCAAATAAGCATGGCTTGTCTTTGTTGTAGTACTTCACACTTTAACTTAGGATAAATGCATTTTGAGGGTTTATGAATTATTTTTGAAAGAGAATGAAATTAGTTATTTAGGGTTTCACTTTTACTAAGTAAAAATGGGTTTTTACTTAGGAAAAAGGGATTATGATTTATGAATGAAGGATAAATGTTGATGAATGTGTTTTTGTGTAGGAATTCAATATTTTTAACCAATCAGTCATTGAGCCTTGGGTCCGGTCCCAACAAAAGTCAGAAAAATGCTCTGAGCCTCTCTAATTGAAGGTTTAGAATACTGAATCATTGTGGGGGAGGGGAAATTAGTAATTTTTCCCGATGATGCTTTATTACATGCCTTTCACAACTTCTTTCTAACTAGCCATCATTATTTCTAACATTTTTTACTTCATTTTCATGGGTGCATTTAAGCTTGCAACCCTAAATCCATTTTTCTTTCAAAGCATAAAAACTATCTAAGTATAACCTTATTTCATCCAAGGGTTCAGATTAAACTGTTGAGCTCCTCATTTATTCTCTATCTTAATCTACTGATTTTTCAAGTTTATACTGTTTGACATATCTTTATTCTCTATCTAAAACATGAAATTTAAAGCATGAAAAGTTAAGATTAAACTGTTTAACTAATAATGGATTATGGCATTTATTGACAATATGCACATAATCATTATTTTTGCAGTAAAAGTAAATAGTAGTGGCATTTTGACTTGCTCACTTTCAGGTCTTATTTTTATCTCTTTTTTCTTTTGGGGTCTTTTTTTTCTAAGTCCTTTGATCTTTCTTTTAGGACTTTTACACTCTTTTTATTTTTTTGTTATTTTCAAATATGGGAAAACAACTTGCAGAAAGCAAGCTATGTATATATTTACAAGAGTATCAAAGTCAATTAAAAAATTATGAATCATATTATTATAGGACCCTAACACAACAAATCCAAAATAGTCAACAATGCAATAATAATCAGAGTTTGCTCATAGGAGAGAAACTCCACTTCTGTTCAATGAGTAAGCTCTGCACAAAGAGGTCGAAACTTAGGCCTGTAGTCACTATGGTAGGAGGCCAAAATTTTCGCTATAGTCACCAAAAATGTTGCCAATGAACTACCCGAAAAATTCATCCCAAAACCCTCAATCAACTTCAAAAGTATGTCACATAAAAGGAGTGAGCTTCTCTGTAGTTTTCGACCTCAAAGAATCAACAGAACAAGAGTTAAGATGATCCCAAAAACACCCGTCACTGTAGTCAATGAGCCTTTGCGGGAGATACAAATCACAGTAAAAAATAACTTTTTTATCCTCTTCGCATGTGTGGATATGCTCTACAATAGAATACCGAACTTGTGTGTGATTGTGTTGGTCAAATGAGAGATAACGAGTACTTATATATAGGCATCATGTGAGGGCTTAGTAGCCCTAATGGGGCTGACATGATGACCTTATTGGTCGAATTATAGGACTTAGTTGGGTCGACTTGTAGGTGTCAAAAATTTATTTCTTCTCCATGTTTACAATGGAAATTTTTGACCATAGATACATTATTTTTCAACACTCTGTCTTAGCTAGGGAGGTTTTTTTTTTTTCATTCTCTCTCAAGATCAATCTTCCCGACCAATTCATAGGTCCCATGGCCCACAACCTAAGGAATAGAACATAGTCCAAGTTTTTCTCTCTTAAACTCATCATAAGTAAAGATACATAACATCCATATCAACACATATCCTCGACCACGAGGTCTCATGGCACACAACCTAAGGAACCAACAAATCATATCCCGGACCAGAAGGTCTCACGACACACAACCTACAGAAGGTGTTGTATCTCAAGAAATAATCCCTTGGTTGTGGTAAGGAATCAATTCTTAAGGAATTTTATAAATGTATGTCACAAAATTATAATATCAGATGGTCTCTATTTAGCAACTTTGGAAATTAATTATTTAATACCCTCAATCATCTTATATAATGAAAGCCTTCACAATGCCATTAACTATTGATATTGAATGAAATGAAAAGAAGAACATAAAGGGAAACTCAAAAAGATATGCTGAGAAACAGAATCTATCACTTTAAATCTCAGAAGAACTTTATGTAGACAGAATAGTTGGAGTGAAGGAGTACATATTAAGGTTGTTTAACTCTTACTTACAGATGTAAAAAAGAGACCCACAACTACATTACTTCACTTTATTCAAAGAAGAATAAACACAGAATGAAACTGGAAAGACATATCAACATCAACAGGTGCAAGAAACTTGATCTTCTTTCATTAATTTCTCAGAAAATTCAGTACACAATTTGTAGTCATCCAGAGGTCCAAAACCCAGAACCCTCCTCTTTCTTTCTCATTTGTTTAAATACAATATAAAAGCAGTTTGTAAGTACTGAAATTACTTGTAACTATACGAACTACCTATAACTGTGTAAACTACCTATTACATGGAAATTAAAAACTTCATCACAACATTGGTCTTTTAACAAAAAGATAAATAAAACTAAAGCATCAATCTATTCACTGAATCTAGATTTGATTGGTTGTCACTGCGTTCTCCGGATTTGTTGACGTGTCCTTCTGAGATGTTGTGGTGTCACCCGGTGAATCAGTCATCCATGCTCTGCACTTTTTCCGGATTTCAATGCTGGTTCTGGGAGAATTGATCAAATTATGATATTCTAATCTGAAGGCAGTGATCCTGTTGAAAGTAGGTAATTTTGTGAACAAAGTCTTTACCATCCAAAGTAATTAAAAATTCCTTTGTAAGAAATTAACAATTGTAGCTCCTTTCGGGATTGCATTTTTCTCATGGGTATTATCAATCTTACTCTTTGCAAATGCCTTAAAGTTTATGGGAGAAATGGCATGTACATGGTTTCAAAAAACAATAGGATTTTCCTTAAAAATATATTAAATTAAATTTTATGGGAAAATGACATGTACTTGGTTTGCCTTAAAGTTTATGGGAGAAATGACATGTACATGGTTTACCTTAATGTTTGCCTTAAGTTACAACCATGGAGTGATGTTTTCATCCGAGGATGAACATTAGCCAAGAAAACCAAGTATGTGCATAAGTTTAAATTGGTATGTTTATTTATGAACTTAATTGAAATAAATATGTTGCTAGAAATGAAAATATAATGATAGGTTCTACAAGATGGATGTAGACTAATGTTTAATATATGCATGTATGCATGTATGTCTGGTGGAGTTGTTGTGTGCATGTGAAAGTTGTGTGAAGACAATTATCCTGCACACATAAATGAAAATATAATGATAGGTTATACACGATGGATGTAGACTAATGTTTAATATATGCATGTATGTCTGGTGGAGCTGTTGTGTGCATGTGAAAGCTGTGTGAAGACAATTATCCTACACACTAGTATTATTCATGATTGGTTCTACAAGATGGATGTAGACTAATGTTAATATATGCATGTATGCATGTATGTCTGGTGGAGTTGTTGTGTGCATAAGTACTTTACCACAAGCAACAATATTAAGTTCTTGGGAGAAAAAATTAATGTGTGGCTCAAATACAATTGGTAATTTTGGCATGAAATTAATGTGTAGCTAAAATTTAATTGGTTTTCATTATAAATCATAAACTAATTTGCAACATCTCATAAGTTCATATCTAACATTGAATTTTTTAACTTCACATCGGGACAGAGTAATTTAGCCAACAACAGCAAATCATCCTATGATTGATATTTACCCTCATGACAAGCTCATACTATATGCATGGAAATTTGAATGTTGAGAATGTGCAATTTTTCTGACACACAATACACATCAAAAACACAAGAAGATCACATGTTATGCACACATACAAGCTGATATGTTTCAGGATGGTCTGGATGCTGCTCACATGGACTCTTTGTTAACATTTTTTTTCGGGGACTGAGTGAAGTTAAATTCAAGATCAAGTAATCAATATAAATCTATATCTCAATAAATATCAGATCAATATTAATCTCAATGCATATCCAAGTCTGCTAAAATGAAAAAGGCCTGAGAAAATTTTACATAATCTAAGTACTTTAGAAAATTTTCAAAATGTTTAATTTATTTCTAAAACAATATTTCACTGTATTAACCAAAAATAAAATAATTAAATTATACCTTATCTAAATTGTTAACCAATTTCTTATGATAGAAATTAATTTGAACCTCGTGACTATTAGAAGAGGGTGATGATGTTGAGATTTAGAGGATCAATATTTCTCATGTTTGGGGTGTTGAATTTGGTGTTGCTTCAATCTTGTGGCCATGGAAGCTCAACTTCAACAACTGTAGAGAAGATTGATAATAACACTGGAAATCCAAGGAAGCCTCATGGAGAAGTGTTGAGTAATGGTTTATGGAATTCAATGATGATTAGAGAGCCTGCAACTCCTGCAACACCTTCTGCTCCCTCCAAATGCAAAATTGAATATAGGTAAGTATCATAGGTTACGTTATTCCAATAATCTAATATAGGTAAACATTACTTAGTGTAAAATAGACAGGGAATCAAAGCTCGTTGAATATGAGGTTACAATGACTCTATAGCTTATATGAAGAGGTTGAACATGTAACAACAGTTATGAAAACTTCTACGATCAGACTATAGCTGTAAACAAAATAATCGAATAAAGGTAAAAATTACTTAGTGTAAAACAGACAAGGAATCAAAGCCCATTGAATATGAGGTTACAATGACTCTATAGCTTATATAAAGAGGTTGAACAAGTAACAATAGTTATGACAAATTCTATGATCAGACTAGCTGTAATGTAATAAGAGTAATGAATAGGTACAAGTAAGTTTTTATAGGTAATGGTCGATATGTGATTAGTGTGAACCTTGTACTCAGTCTGAATTTACGCTTATCAAGTTGTTAGATATGGTACAATAACTCCATATATCATCATGCTTGTAATCATACCTTATATGTTTCATAGAAAGTGTGATTCATTATGTGAATTCTTACTACTTATAGCTTATCTACAGTTGTATTCAGTTTAAGTTAGCAAGATGGTTAAGCTTTTACACTAGACTTATGATTAGAGAGCTAGAATAGAGAGACTATACTTATGGTAATTGCTATCCCTAATTAACACCACGTATTCGGAGCAATATGATAGTACAAAATGTTAGTTAGATGAAACAGACCATATTCAAGCTTTATGGAGAGAGTACAAACTAAGTCTATATTAGTATAAGTCACACAAGTGATGTAACAAACTGCGTATCATACTCATTGTCATAGTAATATACATAATTAAGCTTATAATAGTGATATGAGATATGCTTACTAAGTTAACTAGTAGTGATTCTATATAGCTATCTTAACCACAACAAATTTTGCAAGGAATTCTCAATGTCCTTCAGGAAGGAAAAAAATTCATAAGGATTTGGGTAGAAGCAATCTTCCAAATATTTTTTAATGTGGATGGTGAATGAAGATCTGTCACTCTGGTCATATTTACTGCTTGATTTCATAAAGTCAGAAGAAAAGGCTTGAACAATTTTTCAGAGGCAATAACAATCCTCTAACAAATGGATTTGGATCCATTTAGATCACTAACAAAAATAATGGGTACCAGAGAACCTGGTTTTTTCTTTTGGTTATGGATCTATATATGTATGTGTAAGAGAATTCAATCCCTCCTGAACAAAAACTGTCAAGGAAAAGCACAGGCAACAATTTTATTCAACTAAGAGTACTAGAATTTTTCATTGACAGTAATCTGATATGTTGAAGGCCTAAAAGTAAACCAAAATGAAAGGAAATTGGATATTTGGAAAATGTCTGTAAGTTATGAAGATTTAAATTTATTCGTTTCTAGTATGATTATAATACTTTCAAATTTTCATCCGACAATTCAGTGATATTAATCAAAATCAATCTTTGGTTTCATTTCCATGTGCAACTGTCTTTCGGAAGAATAAAAGGAAAAGTAGGAGTTTCATTTCCATGTGCAACTATCTTTCGGAAGAATAAAAGGAAAAGTAGGAGGATGCAAATAGTAGGTTTTTTCTTCTACCTAGAAATTCAGATACAACGAAACAACGAGAGTGCGCACGACGAGCAGAAATCGAGAACGCGCACAATGAGCAGACAACAAGAAGATGAGGCCGCAGATCGCCGAGGATGCAGATTAGAAATAACCTGCGAACACATAAAATAAAATTTAAAAAACAATAAACAAAAAAAAACAGAGCATAAACCATAAATCGTACCTTCTCACCTTCGCTTGCTCCCCTCCCTGCCCCTACAATAATGCAACAAAAACAGAGCGAGACAACACCCATGCAACAACGCAACACAAACAAAGTGAGACAATACCCCTATAACAACGCAACACAAACAAAGTGAGACAGACAATAACAGAGCAGCAACAAAGCAATGGTAACTAATCGAATGGTAACTAACCGAACAACAAACCCATAACTTGCTGCGATCTGGGGGGCTGATATATTTATAAGAAAAAATTTGGTCGAACTAATAGTTTAGCCAGACTATTAGTTCGATTGAACTATTGTTGCCACTTTTCCCATCTCCGACCAAAAATCTGTTTACCCACGTCGTCAATACGTTGTCAATCTGAACGACAAAATTAGTTCGACCGAATTAATTTCAAAACTTTGGTCGAACTGTTGGGAAAATGAAATTTCCGACCGCGTTTCTCACAAAAATGTAACCCACCTTCACATTTTTACCCAATTTGTTTTCTTTTTCAATATTTAAAAATTAAATAATTATTTTTTAATCTTTAAAAAATTAAATAAATTTTACTATGAAATATCTTACCCAATTTTCGAATTTTATGTTATCAATTTTCTAATATTATATTATTTATTTTATATCTTCCCTATTTCTCTACCTAAAACAAAAATTTTAAAGACTAAAACTTATAACTATGTATAAGATGAATTCATTAAAATAATAATAAAAAAATGTTATTATACATAAAATTTAGGTAAAAAATAAAAATTAATTAATTTTAATAAATACATATTTTTCTTTTCATATTTACATTGATATGTTTGTATTTGCTTATATGGTAAAAATTTGTCAAATTTTAGAATTATTTTATTATAAATATGATAACTATATTAAAGATTTAATAAAAAAATTTGGTGATCACTATTCGATAAAATATTGTTATTAAATTTATTAAGTTAATTTCATTTTATGATTGGGTATTTATGATTATTTATATTATTAAAAGGTTTTTTAAGCTAGTTGAATTTCAACCTTAGAATTTTACTTATTTCCAAAACTTTATTGTGATAATTTCCTTTCTTACTTGCAGTCTATTGCTATAGTTGTCTTTCTTTTCTTTTTCCAAAGAAAAAATCGAACCATCTCTTAAGACATAGAAAGTTACATAGTATATGCAAGATGCATTCAAAAAACTGCAGTTCCCTCCTTTTCTAGAAGAGAGATGGAGTTACTGCTGATGATTTTGAGGAAGTCCTCATTTCTCAGCGATAGCCACTCATTGAGTAGATACTCATCGTCCTTTTGCACCTCTGGAGCTTCCTTTCTAGGAATAATCAATTGAAACAGAGGTACATAAAGATAAAGTCATATAGTTCTCCCTTAGAATAAAAAAATGGGTGGTAGACGCCGGCCCAGTTCATACAAAATGACCACATATAAGTTTGTAAGAAAAAACAATTTTTCTTCTGTCTCCCAAACCTCCTCATTGAGGAAAACAGTCCAAAACAGAGACATATTTTGAAGTATAGTTTAAACCAACAAAACGTCTATAAGTCTATTGGTATAGTTGTCTTTCTTGCTTACATGGGCGTTCTAAATCTATCTACATATATTAATTATTTAACCTATTCCAATATCATCTCTTACTATATTAACTATTTAACCTATTCCAATGTCATCTCTTAATATATCTATTTATCCATATCTGAGACTATTGATAGCTATTGGTTCCACCTTTTCCTTCTTTGTTGTTTATTAAACCTTGCCACATCTTGTATACAACATTTCAACAGGCTCTCCGTCATTGAAAGCATTTAGCTAATAAACAAAAGCATATTTAACGGTAGTTCATTTTGTGTTTTTGGATTTGCTAGTATTTTTTGTGTTTTTGGATTTGCTAGTATTTATCCCTAGATTTGTTAATACTTTTTACTAGTTTTCATGCACTTTCAAGTTCACTAATAAATAATGCACTTTCAAGTTCACTAATAAATAATGCCTATAACCTTTCATGTGAGGTGACACATTTCATATTTATAGTTTTTTTCCTATTATTCCTTAACATCTCTCGCTATGCGCCGCAGCGGCAGGATCAATAATGCCTATAACCTTTCATGTGAGGTGACACATTTCATATTTATAGTTTTTTTCCTATTATTCCTTAACATCAATAATTTATTTATATATTTATATATATGAAATCATAATTTTATATTTTAATATTTTGGATTTGAAATATTTTATAATGAAGTTTAGTTTTTTAGGCTGATTATCAATTTAACCATATATTGTTTGTGTTAAAACGTAGAGGTGAATGAAGAATAAACATTATATATTGTCAATTCAAAACAACATTAAAGTTTAACATGTAGAATACAAATATTTAAAAAGTTATCTAATAAAAATGTAATTAAATTTGTTAAGAATTTACTCCATAAAATATAGTTATTGCCAGATTTAAGAGCCCACTCAAAAGGTTAAAGCTTAACACTCCATGAACATTTATTTAAATATTTTTTTTGATAAGATGTTTTTTACCCGTTCAAAGTTTATAGGTTGGAAATTGACATATGTAAAGAATTATTTAATAATTATGGTAAGATTTGATGATAACATAGAAGAATTATTAAATAATTATTGTAAGATGCGATGTAAGTAAATTTTATTATATAGAATATTTATTTAACATTTTATTTTATAAAAGATATATATTACAATATTTATGAGGATTTGACATAGTTAAATTTAATGTTACGGTCAAGAAAATATCTTTATTGGTGTAGAATTTGTTATAGTTTTTTTTTCAGAGAGTAAGTGTTGGAAAATTGGATAGCAGAAAAGATGAAAATTACTAGCAATTGAGAAATGGAGAAAGCGTTGGAAAGTGAGATATTAAATTGTTATAATATTCAAATTATGAATAGTGTTGCATTTGAAGGTGGAGCTTCAAAAAAATCAAAGAGTTTGATGTTCCTTGAGAGAGTTTCTAAAATATTCCCACAACACTAGGTATGATATCCAAAATGGATCCATGTGGTAATCATCCTTTGGAAACTCATACAAGAACTGAATCTAGAATCTCCTTCCAAAAATACAATATCTATAAATTGAAAGCATGCATTCAACACAATGATACAACACTTCAAAGGTGTTAACCAAAAGAGCCATAGAAGATGATCATCCAAGATATTGCAAAAATAGGGAAATCCTACCTTATAACCTACATCAAAGAAGTAATATATTTTAAGCTACCTTTTTCTTAGCCCAATATGGTTTCTTCCCTATAATGGAGTTGTATCCATTAACATACATTCAACCACACTATACATGCAAAGGTTAGGATTTATATCAATGACATGAAGAATTTACATGGTCAAATCCATTATAATGTTCGAAGAAGAGCTGGAATAACGAAAGGAGCGAAGATGAACCCTAGCTTCGCGTTTGCAGCTTCCCTTGCCACCGACGCAGTCAGGCCGCCGCCAAGCCTCGACGATCTTGGCAATCAGTGGATTGCGGTCGTGCCCCTGCTACAAAAATCCGTTGCAAAGAATCATGCAGGCCGCCATTCGCAGGATCAAGGATTTCACTCCGGATTTGACATCCCAGCGAAAGGTGAGATCGCCGAATTTGATCTGGGTGTTGCTCCTTCTCTCCAGCAGTACCTCGACTGCCATTAAATCCGGGAAAAGAAGACCTTTGACCCTATGAATCTCCAGAAAGAAGAATGGCACCTCCCCGCTAGGAAATCAGAACGGGCCATGGATACCAAAGTGTAGGCAAGATTCATCAACCGGGCTTACACAATGCATATTGGCAGCCAGTGTTATGTAGATCTACTCTCTCCTGCCTTTCAAATCTAGATCTCGCTTCTCACGAGTAGATCCATGCTGCTTTGGGTCCGCTCAACGGATAGATTCAAGAATCTCTTGCACGCCCTTGAGCACAAGCTGGGGATTCCCTTAGCTCTTCAAAGACTTCTATATGGAGGTAAACAACTTGATGCCTCTTTTCCCCTTTCATTTTATAACATTGAAATAGATGCTACTCTATTCTTATCCCTTCGATTGAGAGGGGGAGCTGCAGGAAATTCATCATCTGCCCCTTCTTTCTCCTACAAGGATGTTGTCCATGCACAACACAAGAAAGCTGCTCAAACCCCAGCAGCCCCCAAGCCTTTTATGGTTGATAAAATAGAGGATGTTCCCTCCATTGATATTTCCCACCTAGATCTGGCAGATCAGCTTCAAAATTTTGCAGAAAAATCCATCATTTTCAGATTCAATGGTCTTCAGCCTCACACAAAGGATCTCTTTGAGTGGATGTACGCCAACTGGACCCACAACTGCACGGTCAATATCTGCTCCAAGGGTTTCTTCATAGTACTGTTTGATCACAACAAGGATTGTCAAAGGGCCTTAACAGAAGGTCCGTGGTTTTGGAGAAGAGTTGGGCTATTCCTCACCCTTTGGTTCCCAGATTTATACCCCGATACAACAGTAATCACCAAGATTCATGTCTGGGATAGGCTTCCCAATTTACCAACCCATTTATGGCACCTCCCAGTATTTCAAGGAATAGGAAACACCTTAGGCCGCTATCTGACAACAGATCACCTACGGGAGTACCAAGGTCTATTCACATATGGCAGAATACGTGTGGAAATAGACATCAGTAAAGGCCTGCCTAACCAAATTAATCTCAATATTGGAAACTTCCTATGGACACAAGTTCTGGATTATGAGAACACTGCCTTTCGTTGCCACCATTGTCACCAAACAGGGCACCTTCAAAAATCTTTCCCCACATTCCTTGCTAGAAAAAAGGAAAACAATCTCAAAACTAAATCCAAAATATGGATTCCAAGTTAGCCGCCCCCCATGGATGACTCTAAATCCTCGAGTTCAAATGAGGAGGATATTGACGCAGAAATGGAGCAGGCAAAGAAGACAAATGATTCACCCTTCGCCGTCCCAGAGGGTCCTCCAGCCACAACGATCTCTCAAAAATGAACTTATGAGTCCTCCTCTTCCGACACAGATAAGGAGACTCCTCCCACAGTCAACAACAATTTACAAATGATACCTGCCCATCCACACCAAGTTGAATGGATCAAAGTCAACAAAAGGAAAGGGAAAAAATTTCGCATCAAGGCTTCGGCCCATTCAGGGTAGAACACAACTACTTTCCTCTTGCTTTCAAGTCACTCTTCATAGTTATTTTGATTGCTTCACTTACTCTCTTAGGGACCAAGGTTGATAGTTCATCATTTCTGGTTTGCCTGTTTCTTGCCTCTCTCGATTGTAATCTCACCTTGTACTATATGATCACTTAGTAGAATTAGTCTTATTCAAAAAAAAAAAAAGTTCGAAGAAGAGCTAAAACATAGTCAATACATTTGAATTGTTGAGATGAGCTCCATAAGACCTAAACCTCTGGTTGCAAATCGAGTCATTTGTAGGAGGGATTTCTAGAGAGAAACCACTACACATTTCAACATTGCTTAACAATTTTTTTTTGTAGACTTGGGCCAATTATCATCAACAATAGACAAACCTATTTATGTAGAAGCAACTTTATTAAGGTATTTAAGGAAAACATTAACCACTATAATTAATTTGAAAATAATATTTGAACAATAGGGAATTGCTAGGACCTAGGCTCAATTTGACCAACTATTGACAATAATTCATAATGTTTCACTAATGGTGGTTCACTGGAACCTCATTTATTCTAGGACTAGCATATTCATGTCCACTAAAGAACATAAAATATTTGATGCTTCAATCCACCTCTTTGCAATAAACATTTTTATCGACAACCAATAAGTACATTCTCCAATCCTTAAATATGTCAGTTGTATGAAGTGTCACATAATTCATAAGTGGTTTAGAAGCACAAAAACATGATGACCACCAATTGAAAAAACATATATTGTTATGTGTAGGCCGACGAGTTATGCAATCCTATAATTTATGGGTCCAAGCAAGATTGATCAATGGTGATGTTGGAGTAGTCATGCAAGTTGAATACACACCAAGAATCAACCCTCTAAATTTGCCAATATATATTGTTGTGACATTTGATAATCACATTGTCTCTAGATTGGACCAAGCCCAACCAAATCATATACCAATTCAACTTATACAATGAGGAAACACGAAACAAATTCCCTTTAAAATGGCTTGAGAATTTATTATCATATAATTCCCATGGAATTATCTTAACAAGGACTAACATTGGCATTGGTAACATTAAAAAACAAGGCTTGACCTTCATGGAAATGTCACACATCGCTACTATAAAAGGAATGTGAATCACACCATCATTATCCTTCGAACACTATGAAAAATGAAACATTATTCCTACATCTCACTACGAAAGAATATCAACTTCGCAATTACAACATCCAACCTTGAACATTAGCTCATCCCTACCATTTCCTATTATAGTAAGGGAGGGCACAAAACTCTAAATGATTCTCTAATCCATTGTTTTGTATTTACTAGTACTTATTAGTACTATTAAAAGTGTCTTTTTGATTTATTTCTATTTGATTACAACATTTTTATTCGATGCTTATTAACAAATCACCATTGATTATACTTCAACCATGCACATGATAACTAATCCTTTTCTTCTTTACAAATGCAAACAATTAAGATGCCATTATGATGATCATGAAATATGTTTCTCATAAAAAAATATAATATTATGTGTTGATTTCTGGTAGCATCGAATCTGCTCTAAGTCTCAAATTTTGCAGGGAGCCTTAGGCACATGTATTCCAAAGAACCCAGAAAGCGTTTTGGGAAATTCCACTCGGATCATGATTTATGAAAATAATTAATTATTTTTAATGAGACCCTAAGTCTAAACTTATGATATTAAAATAATTAAAGGATATTAATTAAAATAGGGTGTGAATGTTCTAGAAAAAGACAGAGATCAAGTCAAGTTAATCTTAGTCGTTGATTAGCGATTTAATATCGGTCATTGAAGTCTCAACGATAATATTATAAGGACTTGATGGGGCATTTGCAAGATACACCGAGAGACTGAAAAAGTCTAGATTTTGAAATTATTTAGTGAACAATGCTAAGGGAGAAAATCAATTGAGAAGATTCTTACAGAGAGGGGCAAGGATAATTATCGGTTGGAGATTTTCCTAAGCTGGGAATAAATTTCAGAGAAGACAGAGTACAGTACGTAGAGAGGAAACGTAGCAGCTACGTAGAGGCACTGCATTGCCACAAAGAGGCAACACTGCAACCTTGAGGAGATTCGAGATTCAGCTGAGGATCAGTAAGATCTAGTGTCAGAGTGTCGATGTGTGAGACCAGAAGGGCCAAATATCAATATGCAATGATCAGAAGATCCAACAAACAAAGGTGACACAATCCCCATAGAGAGTGACATAGAGGAAGCAGAGCACTCATCAGCTCAGTGTTTGGTCAGTCATGATTTTCCAGTGTCAGTGTGAGGTAATCCTCACTAGCTCTTTTTTAGACAGATTATTTGTGTGGATGTCCAGTAAGGCATCCAAGATTATATTCAGAATTACTGCATAATATATCAAACCCTAAACTGCTGCATCGATTTTCTTGCATTGGGTTTTTTCGGGGACTTAGTCCAAAAATAAGGGTGTCGTGTGTCTATTGTTTATTCTTACTTAGATATTTTTTCCGCACTTATTTATTTTCTCTAGTTTAATTTTGTGAAGGTTGTAGTGTATGGGTTTCAATATTTACTGTAGAATACAATAAATAATTTGTGCAGAAATTAACAAATAGAAGAATTCTCATTGGTTGTTGTAGTAGGATTCCGGGTAGCAGAATTTTAAAATGGTATAAAATATTTTTTAGTAGTGTAGGGGGAGAAAGAGAGAAGACCAAAAGGATCCAACATTGAAGAAGAAGAAAGAGATCAAAGAGATGCATAAGCATCAGATTGATTTCCCCAGTGATTTCACAATCCAAGCCAAGAGGGTTGGATTTGTAAGAAAATCTCTCTCTAAGTGAGCTGACAGAGAGTTAGGATTTTCCAGTTTGCATTTTGTTAGAGGCATAGGGAGAAACACAACATATTCAACACAAAATAGCAGCTGGTGGGACACTTTTTTCTTGTAGCAACAATTGCTGGTGCAAAAGTGTCAGAAGAGAGTAGCATAAGACATTTGGGGGAATTATGAACTTAGAGAGTTTCCTGCCCAAGAAATTCTAATTTTCCATGCAAAAGCAACGAGTTCGTGAATTATTTGGCTTACTCTAGCAAGGAATGCGTAGAGCCAAATTCCTATAGGGTTATAGGCAGCAGTTCGACAATGATTGGGTGAGATGGCAGTCAGTGGGTTGTGTGACGAGGATCGGTTGGAGGGTGCCTCCAACTATGTAATCTTGAAGGCAAGCATCTCCTTCCTTCTGAATGAGCATGAGCTCAAGGCCTTCATCAACAGTACATTGGATAAACCTGTAGATGTTGCACCATTGAGAGCCTTCAAGAAGAACATTGCAAAAGCCAAACAACTGATCCTCAATGAGGTGAAGGATCATATTATCTCACATATTTCCAGCAAAGTGACTGCAAAGGAAATGTGGGATGCATTGGCCACACTATATCAGGGGTCTTCCGAGCAGTGGAATATGTTTTTGGAGGAAAATTTGCGGACTACCAGGATGCAGAAGGGAGAACACGTTGATATATATTCCCTTCAAAACTCGAGGAGGTCTGAGATCAACTGGAAACTGTAGGAGCAAATCCTCATGCCACAAAGATGGTTAGATTGGCCTTGAATTCTGTGTTCGAAGAATATCAAGTCTTTTTCCAGAGTATCCTGGGCAGAGAGAAGCTTCTGGACTAGGAGAGAATGTGGGCAACTCTTCAGAAGGAAGAGATGAGGAGAGACTTACTCAAGTGCAAACTTGATGCCAACATCAATAGTGGGACGGAGCCTAAGGAGGAGGAGGAGAATGTAGCCCTTGCATCAAATGGGCAACACGAGCAGCGGAGTCGAAAGAAGGACGTATCAAAGATTAAATTCTTCCGATGTGGCGAGATGGAACATTACGCTACACAATGTCTTCTCAAGAAGAAGGACAAAGATGAGAATCAAGATTCGCAAACTGCAGCTGCGAAGATCAAGGAGTAAGAATTCACGATGATTGCCCATATATCTCAAGGGGAGAATTAGGGTGATCTAGAATTGTAGTTCAATAGAACTACAGTTGGGAATGATTCTTGAGGAGTCCACCTTTTGGATCATCACCTTGTTATGGGAGGGCAAATCAGAAGTAGCAGGATGGACATGTTTTCAGTTGGTGCAAAGGAGTGTAGAAGTGACAACGCAATGGTTAAAGATCGTCAGAATCTGAGAAACGCATAGCATAGTTGGCAATAGTGTAGGGAGGTATAGTGTAGAGTCACCAGCAACACAACAACTTCAAAGGGACAATGCATAGACTAGCAGTAATCATATCTTTAGTAAAAGATGCATCCTATTGAACACTTAGTTCGGATTTTGGATTTTTTTATGTTGCAGTGAGAAACACAGTTGTAGTGAAGTGGCAGTTGGCAGCAGTACGCAGGGTCAGTAGCATAGCATTGGTGGGCAGCAGTATCAGACATCAGCAGCGCGGAGGGAGATGTTGCAGAATCAGAGCAGTTTTTCAGCTGGATGTATTGCTATAGAACATTCCTTGCTAAGAGGACGTGTTGATTTCTGGAAGCATTGGATATGCTCTAAGTCTCAAGTTTTGCAGGGAGGTTTCGGCACATGTATTCCAAAAACCCAAAAAGAATTTTTGGAAATTCCACCCGGATTGTGTCTTATGAAAATAATTAATTATTTTTAATGGGACACTAAGTCTAAACTTAGGAAATTAAAATAATTAAAGGATATTAATTAAAACATGGTGTGAATTTTCTAGAAAAAGACGAAGATCAAGTCAAGTTAATCTTAGTCGTTGATTAGAGATTTAATCTCGGTCATTGAAGTCTCAACGAGAAGATTATAAGGACTTGATGGGGAATTTGGAAGACACACCGAGAGACCGAAAAGATATAGAGATCTAAATTATTTAGTGAGCAGTGCTCAGGGAGTAGATCGATTGAGTATATTGTTGCAGAAAGGGGCAAAGATAATTGTCGATTGGAGATTTTCCTGAGCCGGGAATACATTGCAGAGAAGACAGAGGGAAGTTACAAAGAGGTAATGAGGAAGCTACAAAGAGGTAGCATAGTGCTACGCAGATGCAGCTCTGCAGCCTTTAGGAGATCTGAGATTCAACTGAGGATCAGTCAGATCTAATGCTAGAGTGTCGAGGTGTGAGAATGGAAGGGCCAGATATCAGTATTCATGCAACAGAAGAGTCAAAAAGCATAGGTGACGCAATCCCCACTCAAAGTGATGCAGATCGATGTAGAGCTAGCGTAGGGCTCATCAACTCAGTGTTTGGTCGGTCAAGATTTTCCAGTGTCAGTGTGAGGTAATCATCACTAGCTCTTTGTCAGGCAAATTTTTTGTGTGGATGGACAGTAAGGCATCCCAAATTGTATTTATAATTACTTCATAATATATCAAATCCTCAGTTGTTGCACCGAATTTCTCACATTGGGGTTTTTTGGGGACTTAGTCCAAAAATAACAGTGTCGTGTGTCTATTGTTTATTCTTGCTCAGATCTTGTTTCCACACTTATTTATTTTCTACAATTTAATTTTTTGAAGGCTATAGTGCATGGGTTTCAAATTTTACTGTAAAACACAATAAATAAATTTTCTAGTAATTAACAAATAGAAGAATTCTCATTAGTTACTACAGTAGGATTCCAAGTAGCGAAATTTTCACATTATGTTCATTCGACTCCCTTTCTCCAACTTTAGGGGTATTTTATTTTTTCTATTGTTTGACTTGTCAAGGATTTTTTTACCAAATATTGTATTTTTATTGTAACAATGATGGATTTCCCTTTATATAAAAATAAGCTTCTCTACATTTCATGGGGGTGGGGGCGGGTGGAAATTGGAGGATTATGAAGAAATGAAGGAAATGGAAGAGATTGGAGATGATCTTGAGCTTCTTGTGTATTAAATCCTTCAAAATTGATGAAGCATGGGGTATTGATTTACTTTGTTCTATGCTTATGTTATGTTTTTCAATTAGTGTTTTATATGTTACAAAATCACCTGGTTATCATACTTATGTGAAAATTTAATAGATAAATTCAATATTCATGTTGGAATAAGTAGTGCAGAGAAGATTTCCCTCTTGTTTATTTGTTGTTTTATTTCTACATTTGTTTTCCATTTCTCTATCAAACTAAGTTGCAAATTTGGAAGTGCATTTCAACCACACAAAAAAACATTCACATTTGTGTTGATTAGTGGCACATTAAGCCCTCTAAGACTTGAGTCTACAATGTATTTTAAGCACACATTTTGGAGTAAATTTCATCAAACTATTTCTTTTTACCTCAAGCACACATCCAAGTGATAAATGCATCAAAAAATTTCGTTCATCCAAGAGGTTGAATGGTGTAAAATAACTCTTTCACCCACATAAGACACCTTGAAGTAGTTTATTCTAAGACATTATTTCTTTAATTCATTCAATGTTGCATGATGCCATTAGCCGTTAAATTGGTAGGTTTGAGTCTTACATCATCCCATTTCCTTGTTCCCCTCATTTCTTTTTCGTTTCTTTTCCATGCCCCATTTTCCATTTTCGCTACCACAAACCAATGTTATAACCATTTTGTTTATCATGGATTTCTTCATCTTTCACCTTGAACCTAGTCTTTATAATCTTATGCTTAGAGAAGCTTTCCCTGAGTTGGAGAAGAGTAAAATAAAAGAGAGAAAATGTTAATATATACTCAATATAGCTACTTGATGGACTAGCATCTTGTTCAATTTCACGACAAGTATGAAACAAATCATGGTTTCAAACATGTTGAATGCTCCTCCCTATGCATCATACTCATAATGTGAATGGTATTAGTGGATAACAGTGCATCGTGGAACATTGGTTTCAATCAAAATGCAGTCGATAAGTATGCTCTCACTAACATTCTTTGTTGGTCAACCACATATTAATTTGATTGTGTCACTTGGATTTTGCATACCTTCGTTTGTGGAAATAAATTTTCTCAATCAATTAATGGGCATACACAAAAACTAAACATGCTCTAGGCTCAATTGAGCATCAAGAAATTGTATCTATTGCAACAATATTCTTTCATACTAATTGGGATTTTACTACTACAACAAATGCATCGAATATGTCTCATGTAGGCATGAATCATGATACTCATAATGTGAATATGGTGAAAAATAAATCCTCAAGATCAAATGCATCAAAAAGATAACCATTCTCTTGCGGATTATACTTTGCACTTTCGTGTTGAATGGTAAAGGTATTCCATTATTCTTGCAGGTAGTATTCAAGTTAAGACATCATTCAACCAAGTTGACATTTTCCTAGATGGTCTATCTTGATTTTCAAAGGTGATCTAACATATCAACTGAACTTGGGCTATGCACATCTCATTGGTGATAGGCCAAGTACACTTGTAGAGGTCGATTAACAATCTGTCACTTATAGCACTCCTCATTCATTGGAATTTGGTGGATGAAAAAATTGTTGAAATTTTAGTTTGCATTGCTAACTCATAATTTTGAATATTCACATAGATACATAGCCTCAAAATTAGTTCCAATCTCAATTTGCGATTGTTAAAACCATTGTTTTACATGGCATTGAAAATTCCAATAGAATTTATTCAATCAAAATGAAGTCGATAAGTATGCTCTTAGTAACATTCTTTGTTGGTCAACCACATATTAAGTTGATTGTGTCACTTGGATTTTTCATACCTTCGTTTCTGAAATAAATTTTCTTAATAAATTAATGGGCATACATAAAAACTAAACACGCTCTAGGCTCAATTGAGCATCAAGAAATTATATCTATTGCAACAATATTCTTTCATACTAATTGGGATTTTACTACAACAAATGCATCGAATATGTCTAATGTAGGCATGAATCATGATACTCATAATGCGAATATGGTGCAAAATAAATCCCCAAGATCAAATGCATCAACAAGATAACCATTCTCTTGCGGGATCATACTTTGAACTCTCATGTTGAATGGTAAAGGTATTCCATTATTCTTGCATGTAGTATTCAAGTTAAGACATTATTCAACCAAGTTGACATTTTCCTAGCCGATCTATCTTGATTTTCAAAGGTGATCTAACATATCAATTGAACTTGGGCTATGCACATCTCATTGGTGATAGGGCAAGTACACTTGTATAGGTCTATTAACAATATGTCACTTATAGCACTCCTCATTCACTAGAATTTGGTGGAAGAAAAAATTGTTGAAATTTTAGTTTGCATTGCTAACTCATAATTTTGAATATTCACATAGATACATAGCCTCAAAATTAGTCCCAATCTCAATTTTCAATTGTTAAAACCATTGTTTTACATGGCATTGAAAATTCCAATTGAGTTTATGAAAATCATAAAAATGAGGGCAATATAATGACCCCATATCCCATGCGTATTAACATTTCTTAGTGGATTTCAATGGATATAGTATTTCTTTGGACCAACAACCATACAAATTCAAATGGAAATATCAACAAATTCCCATTATGCTGAATAAATACTTCATTTTTTTATATTCTCTACACAGCAGAATCACAAGTACAAATTTTAAACTTTAAGATGGAAAGTTCTTATTATATTTTTGTTGTGGCTCTGACATGAACCCCCCTCAATTCCTCTCAATATCTTGTGCTTGGAGGGAATTGAGGGCCCCACCTTTCTAGTGAATTATGAGGTTACACCACCATGTCTATCTAGCACTTGAGGCCTCCAATCAATGCTATAATGACTTGAGAAGGTGGAGAACTTATGACATTAACTAGGATTTATTATACACTTCACATTAGAGGAAATTTCATCCTAAAAGTGCCCATGAAATTTTCACTTAATTTCCTTGTCATAATATGTAAACCAATCAAATTCCTTTAAATTTAACAAAAGGTACATGTAAATATTTTGGAGGGAAAAGAAGAAAAACTATTTTTTAACTATATTTTTGGCTTATCTCCTTATGCGTTTACTCAAATTTCAAGTGTAAACACTCATTAGATGTGGAATTGAATTCCACATCCAACGAGTACCCATTATGCATAATTTTGAGGAGACCACACTAATAAAAAATGAAGATGCATTAAAAAAGTGTGACTCATTAGATGTGGAATTGAATTCCACATCCAATGAGTACCCATTATACATACTTTTGAGAAGACCACACTGATAAAAAATAAAGATACATTAAAAAATTGTGCTAAACACACTTTTTTAATGCATCTTCATTTTTTATCAGTATGGTCTTCTCAAAAGTATGCATAATGGGTACTCATTGGATGTGGAATTCAATTCCGCATCCAACGAGTGTCTACAATTGAAATTTGAGTAAACCTATAAGGAGATAAGTCAAAAATACAATTTAAAAAAATAGTTTTATTCTTTTCCCTCTAAAATTCATAACTCTTATTTTAATATTTTAACTATTATTTTATTTTTTTCGTTAGGAGGCCACTTTTAGGCTAAAATTTCCTCTAATGTCAATACAAACAACCCCTCCAACCCTTAGCTTTCTAAGGAATCCCTTGGGGAAGGCCTTAACTAAAGCCCTCTTGCAATTTTTATGATTTTATACTTTGTGTACCTAGTGCTATAACTCAATACTAATCATTAGTGCAACACTATAGGCTTAAAACATGCATCATTTTCTCACTTTTCGTCATATTTTTGTCACTTTTCCTCAAATGTTTCCTCTATTAAACCCTATAGAACACCTCTGAGCATCAAAGATATGCTATAGATGCTCCTTGACCTTCTCCTCAACCCTCTAGCTCTCTCTCTCATCATTCGAATACTATAGGTCCATACTTAGTCAAGATTTGGTCTTTTTTCTCAAATGTTTTGCCTCTTTCAGCCTTTATAGCATAGTGTTAACTACTTATCCAGTGCTAGCTAGTGTTATAGGGTCTTCTTGGCCTCCTCCTTACATTTGTAGTGATATCTTTCCCATATTCTTACTGCTACAGGATATCCCTTAACCAATTTTGGCATCTTCCCTCAAATTTTGGTCTCTATGAGCCTCATAACGCATCATTGATCATCATGCAAGCACAATAGTGCCCCCTTGAGATTTACTATTGTGCCATAGTGCTCCCTTCATAATCTACACAGTTCTACAGGGTTGTCTTGGCATTCTCCATAGAGCTACAAGGTCAAAATTCACTCAAAAGCTCATTTTTTGGTTGCCTCCTCCATTGTAGTGTAACACTAACTACACTAAGCATCATCTCAGTGCCACACAATTCTATTAATCCTTAGCACTGAGTTACAATGAGTTTCTCGAGGTTTTTTCTCACTTATAATGCCTTTTCCCAAGCTTTTCCCTCATTAGAACCCCTAGGGTTTCATGTTCCAAGGGCCAAAATTCAACATTTAAGCTCAGTTTTTGGCTTCCCAAGCCACTGTAGTGCAACACTAATCAGTAAGCCAATACTATAGAATTTCACTCTTTGTTAACCCAATGTTATAGTACCTGATCTAGCTTCAAAACTGAGTCAAGATGTGTCCCTTAGGATTTTCTTTCACTTAAGATGCCTTCTCCTAAGCCTTCCTTAGGCGCAAAATTGGTCTGAAGTGGAGGATAAAAGCAGGGTAAAAGGGTTAATTGTTCAAGTATCTTAAAGTTCATGAAAACCCTTCTATCATGGCCCGAAAATCTCCTAAATGTTGTCCTCCCTTGGTTGCCCAAGGTTTCCCTCACTAGAACCCTAAGGATTCATGCTTCATAACCACCTCAACACTAATTTTATATCTTTTTGGATTGAATTTTGACCACTAATTTGTCTTCAAGATTGGGCACATAAATAAATGTTTTCATGCCCAGAAACCCTACTTTTCCTCCCATAAGCACCAAGAGGGTCCTCAATGGGGAAATTCCCAGCTACCCTGATATGAATTTTGAATATGCAATTATGATGGGTAGGAGTACTCCTAGGTTGAAGTTATTAGTCTTTTGGTCTCCTCTTCACTGAAACTTTTTACCCAACAAAGGCACAACCATTTTGGAAAACAAGTCTCTCAATTCTATGCATTTAGCATGATATGCTAATCTGTATAATGGATGCATGTTGTTTTCAGTGATTGTGTAAAAGATTTCAATCCACAAACTACCACTTCAAAGAATGACCAAGAAGAGAAGAATTCAAATGTAAGAATTACTGTATACTATCCATCAATTTTAATAATGGAAAATATCAATGGAATGAACATTTACATCAATTGGGATCCAAAGAGAAGATCAAGCCAAGTGAAAAGGAGTAAGCATATAATTTGAAGAGCCTTCCAATATCTTCATTAGTGTACCAGTTAGGAGCCAAAAATGGAGCAAAGCACCTAGCTGCAAGGAGTATTGTGCTGCTATAGATAGCAGTATCAAAGGCCCAAATAATAGCTTTAAACCTCAATGGAAGCACCCAAAATCAACACATAAATAAACATATGTCTCCATCATTGTTACTTGATGCTTTGAAGTTATAGAAGAAATTGGAGAAAGATATGGCCCAACCAATGGAACATTGTTAGTTGCACATTACCATAAACTCATTTGTATTTTCACTAGAGTTCCTAATGCACAACTAAATATCAGGATAACATAGAGAGCTTGCCACTTGGAAAAGCCATGTGATTACATCATCCTATGAGTCTATGGTGCATGTCTTGAAGACATCATGGTGCTCTTAACTAAATATCCATTCAGATCATAACTAACAACCCATTTCTAAGAATTTAAACCCTATTTTACTTTATTCAATATGAAAATTATAAGTAGGTGAAAAATTGTAATTGACATGCTAATAAGCTCAAGGGTTATAGTTGGAAGCTACTAGACTATACCTATAAATTTGTAAAACTCTCAATAGAAGGGACGTTTGGTACTTTGTAAGAAGTGCACTACTAGGTTATGTACTATTGCATAAATTAGATGGTTCCTTTTACATGCTTAAGTATTTGTACTTTCATCTATGAGAACTTATTAGATCTAAATGATGACTATTCTTCATTGGTTATAGCAAGTTTAAGACATATTATTGTCCTGATTACAACTAATTGTTTCCTTCCCTATGCAACTACGTATTCACTTGTTCATTTGCTTCCTAACTCTCTTTTATATTTCATTGGAAACTAGCTTACATTCTTTCATTTGAATCCATTAAATAGTTTTAGGTTAGAACCTGAAAACTCTTCTTGTTATGATCGTCAACATCTCATAGCGTTCTCAAAACAGAAAATGGTTACCTAGCTAGAATATGGATGTCTCTTATCCTAAACAACATGAGGTCTAATTGAGACCTCATAATGGAAAGAACCCTTAACTGTTGCTTGGGCATTGTTCCCTATCAACAATTTCTAATGATGTTATAACCCCAAGCAATTTATAACTATTAACCAAAAATGCATTTCTTTGGTTAGAAACTTACATGATTTTATCAATGCCACAATTTTCATCTTTCTCTGATGCGTATTTTCTAGCTTCTAATTTGCAGAATTAAGAGGAACATTCACTTATATGAATATCACTAACAATCACTTTCACACAACATCTATGTTCTTCATTAGCTTTTTTTCATTTTATAATTTATTTTCATCTTGTGTGTGCACGCTTCTCCCATGTTATTTTCTCCAAGAATATCTTCAATCCATGGCCACCATCGATGCAATATGTCAAAGTAATGTTTCACCATCATTCAATAAAAGAAATATATTGCATCATACATACATAAATGCTCAGATGATGTTATATGGAAAGATTTACTAATCAAGTTTTTATTCTCTATTCATGAGTGTTTACACCTTAAGAGAGTTATTCAAGTGGTAATCCCAACTTTACCTAACCATTCATTTAGTTTTGTTTATCATTTACATTATATATTTATATATATACATATTTATTTTATAAAATATTTTAATATAATGTGTGGTGACATCATCTAACATAAGTTTAATAGATTTGACAGGAAAATGATCAATTCTCAATATATTATTTAAGAATTCCCAATTTCTCTTTTAAGTTGATACATTCGAAAACAAGATTTGAATATTTAATCTTCATTCTATCCAATGTAAATATAGTTAATTTGTTTCTAGCAAGTTTGATTAAGGTCTAATTTTTGTTTCCTTTCCCTTTTACCAGACTTTTTGGTAATGAACTTTCAACATCCATGCATTAGATTTTTTGTCTTTGTATTTATTCACTCCTATTTTAAGTCAGACTTCTGACCATCTTAAGTTATGATGTGTTGAAATTCCAGTGATGCAATAACTAGAATAGTTTTTCACAATCGATAACTACTTCTATTGATACAAACAATTCCTTCTTTATCCTTTAATCAACAAGTATCTATACATGAAGAATTCAACCATTAATTCTTCAACAAGAGCAATAAATAGAGATCTTAGTAGACAATGAACAATAAGCAAGAGATGAGAGACACCAAGATTAGGCTCACACCAGGGGAAAACCCAAAAATTCTTTCCTTTATGAGAGAGAGAGAGATTATGTCCATTAGTAGTAAGAATGTTACAATTGTTATCACTTAGTAATTTCTCAAGGTTAAGGAAAGAAATAGTCCGAGGTAACCACAAACCTACTTTTAAACACTAGGATCTAGCCTTCCTAGGGCTCAGAGAGGACTCTCTCTAAAAGATTTAACTTCGTTTGTTTTATAAAATATTAGGCTAGTTATGATTGCGCAATTTGTTTTGTTTTGAGTGGTTTGGTGGGAAAAATCACTAAAAGAGATGGATAGTGTGAAATCTATTTGTCCATTGGGCTAAGGAGTCAAAAGTCAAGCATACAGAGCTGGGATCAAGGTCAAAAAGTCAAATGTTTTTAGGGCAAGATAGATAACCCTTGGAGATCTTGAAAAGTTGTTTTGTGAGATGGTATGATTGGGACAAAGAGCAATGAAGGGTTCTTTGATCCGGAAAATGGAAGTAGTAGGCAGAGGTCAAACGAGAGAGGGAGAAATTAAGGGTTCCCTACACTGGAAATCAGATGAAAACATAGAAATGACAAATAGTTAAGACAGGGTGCTTTTAACAAATCTTGAAGTAATCCTCCTATTCATTCATTCAAATTTAGAACACATAATGGATTGCATGTAACAAAGAAAAATAACAATGACAAGTAGAAAATACTTCAATCCAAATAGCTCATCACATGAATCCTGAAATATGATGCTAGTTGATCTGATCTAGTCTGCTACTCGAAATTTAAAACAAGAAAAGCCTTCAAGTCCACAAAAATTACTGTAGAAATCTTCAGAAATTTATTCCACAATAATACTTCAAAGAGTGAAGTATTTATACAAATTCTAAACTAAAATATCTTGAAAAAAATATCAAGATTGGTTTACAAATATCTCAAACTATTTTACATAAATAAAACTCAATAAAATGACACTCAAAACTAATGAATCTATTTGGCACTATACTTATGGATTGATGGTGACAAAGAAGAGAATTCGAATTTGATATCAACTCTTAGTTGATGATGAGGCATCCAAGTCACTAACTATTTCCTTTCTTTGTGCATTCTACTCCAAAAATTCTGCAAAATTAGGGTCCAATGATACCTTTTTATATTTCCATCTTAGATAGATATGTAAAAAGTGAAAGAGGTTATTGTAAATAAATATGTTTTTGAGATAAATCTCTCTCCGTTCCTTAAAATTATACTCTAGCTGGTCACAATAGGCTCTGCAAAAATATATGTAAAACAGAGCTTTGCACAGTCTGAAAAATAGACTGTAAATATGTGCATTTATCTCTCATTCTGTAATACTTGTGCAAAACGTGAGATAGGTTTTTGTAGATGGGTCTCTTAGGAACAAAAACCACCTTCAGTTTTGTAAGATATATTTTTTATTGGCCACAATATTCTCTACAAACTGATGACTTAACAACGATTTTCTGTAAAAAAAGCTTTCAAATAGTGTTTAATATTTCCAAATCCATAATGGCTGTTAGAAAAGTGTGAGAGGTTTTTGTAGTTGGACATCTTAGGAACATAAAACTTCTTCTGTTTTGCAAAATTCATCTTGTATTGGTCACAATAGTTTCTGCAAAAATGTCCCTTCGCTTCGTTTTCATCCTTTAACCTTTTTGTTCTTTTAACTGTTTTTTTTTTACTTTGGATAAATTTCATTGTTGGTGAAAGTATTTTCATCTCTGTTTAACCATTACTGCCTCTGTATTTACTTTTACTGTTTTACCTTGATTGCTCTGTAACTTTTTTTTAACCTTTACTGTGAGTTTTATCTCATACACTTTAACTCTGATGATCTTTGACTGTTCTGTTTTCACTGTTGCTGCGAATTATTATTTCACTTTTACCATTCACTGTGTAATTTCATCTTTCTGATCTCTCTCTGACTTTGATTTAATTCTTATTTTGTATACAAACTGTTTGTTCAATGAAGCTTTTGAATTAAAATCTGAGAATTTGGAGCTAACAATTTTGTCAACTAGTATTGAAACTGTTGGCTCAATTTCATATCCTGGGAATAATCTGCAAAAACTCAAACAATCTGTTAATAAAACCCTGGTCTGAAGGGAAGCCAGTAATGAATTTAGAGAACATGGAATATAGTGAAAAGAGTTCTGGCCATATCAGAGGTTTTCTCATAATTTTGACCTTCAGATCTTCGGAACTCTTATTTTTAGGACTTTCTGAATTCTTCTGTAAGATCAAATGGTTTACAGAAGTGTTTCTTGACTTTGACAGAGGTTCTTCGATGAAAATGGACAGAAAATGATCTTTCCTTGGGTTTTTTCTTTCAATTTTGGACTCTTCAACTTGATTCACAGACTTTTACTCGTTATAAACAAGAAACAAGGGCTTCCTGAGTTTTTCAATGGATAATAGGGCTAAGAATATTTTGAAATTAGGCATAGATGGTTTGGCTACCTTCAGAGGACTTCTGGACTCAATTTATAGATTTAAACTTTTTAGAAAAACTATATAAACTCAAGTTTTTCATTCAAAACAGTGCGCAGCATAAAACAGGGTATTTCCAGAAATTTTGGCAGGTTTGGCTTGTTTTTAGGATCTTTTAATAGGCTTGTTTGGAAAAATTTAAACTCTGAATGAAATTTTTCTTTAAAGGTGTTAAAAAATTGATAACAGGTTCGAATTATGGAAGAATACCTGTTATATGCAGGTATATGGTTTTGAGGATGTCTTTGAAGGTTTTTGAATGGATTCAATGGTGTCTTTTTTATCTCTGGAGCAATTCAAAGCTTTTCAGCAATCTTGAATGGCTACAGGAGGAATTTTGCAGGTTCTTGGCATAATTTGGCGAAAATTGCGTGTTTCACAGTCGGGGTGGCTTGTATAGGGTTTACGCGCAGGAAGAGAGGAAATGAGTGCATTTTCGATGTTTTTTAGGCATATTAGGTTAATCGGCGCCTACAATAAATGGCGGTCAAGTCATAAAACCAGTGGTTTTCGGTCTAAAAGGGTTTAAACCACAAGCGGTTATCGCGTGCCATTTCGGTGGTAAGTGGTTTTGGACGAAACCACGTGATCCAATGAGAATTGACCATGTGAAGGAGGGAGAAAGTCACAATACCGCCCATTTCGCGTAGAAATGAAACAAGGAATTTCGCGCAAGTTTATTTGCGATATAGTGTTTATGTCGTCGGATCTTGGGGTTCGATTGCGAACAGCCCAGATATATTGGGAAAGTAGCATCGGGTTGGAAAGTGGTACCGAGGTATATTATATGTGGCAGGGTTAAGTTTTAAACCTTAATGAATAAGTGTTAAATAAGTTCAAAACCTTAGGTTTATATGTTAAATTAAAACATTTACCAATGTTTCAACCATATATATGCGCGGGTCTAATATATAGTTTTTCAAACGTTTTTGACATTTGTTTAAAACTATAGGGGGCGAGGTATTTGTTTTAATGATATGTTTGAACCAATGTGATTTGGGCGGGGATTAGTTCACCACATGGATTATTTAAACATTGGTTTAAACGTTAAAATAGAGAGTTTGTGGGTTATTTTACATATAAAGGGTTTAATACTATACGGGAAGGAATAGTTTAGGGACTTAATAAATAAGTTAGAAATTAATATGAAAAAGGGATAATGTATGAATAAAAATACACGTTTAACTCTAAGTGCAAATAAGCATAACTTGTCTTTGTTGTATTACTTCACACTTTAACTTAGGATAAATGCATTTTGAGGGTTTATGAATGATTTTTGAAAGATGAAATTAGTTATTTAGGGTTTCACTTTTACTAAGTAAAAATGGGTTTTTACTTAGGAAAAAGGGATTATGTTTTATGAATGAAGGATAGATGCTGATGAATGTGGGTTTTGTGTAGGAATTCAATATTTTTAACCAATCAGTTATCGAGCCTTGGGTCCGGTCCCAACAGAGGTCAAATAAATGCTCAGAGCCTCTCTAATTGAAGGTTTAGAAAACTGAATCATTGTGGGGGAGGGGAAATTAATAATTTTTCCCGATGATGATTTATTACATGCCTTTCACAACTTCTTTCTACCTATCCATCATTATTTCTAACATTTTTTACTTCATTTTCATGGGTGCATTTAAGCTTGCAACCCTAAATCCATTTTTCTTTCAAAGCATAAAAACTATCTAATTCTAACCTTATTTCATCCGAGGGCTCAGATTAAACTATTGAGCTCCTCATTTATTCTCTATCTTAATCTACTAATTTGTCAAGTTTATACTGTTTGACATATTTTTATTCTCTATCTAAAACATGAAATTTAAAGCATGAAAAGTTAAGATTAAACTGTTTAACTAATAATGGATTATGGCATTTATTGACAATCTACACATAATCATTATTTTTGCAGTAAAAGTAAATAGTAGTGGCATTTTGACTTGCTCACTTTCAGGTCTTATTTTTATCTCTTTTTTCTTTTCGGTTCTATTTTTTCTAAGTCCTTTGATCTTTCTTTTAGGACTTTTACCCTTTCTTCATTTTTTTATTATTTTCAAATATGGGAAAACAACTTGCAGAAAGCAAGGTATGTACATATTTACAAGAGTATCAAAGTCAATTCAAAAATTATGAATCCTATTATTATAGGAACCTAACACCAACAAATCCAAAATAGTCAACAATGCAATACCAATCAGAGTCCGCTCATAGGAGAGAAACTCCACTTCTGTCCAATGAGTAAGCTCGGCACAAAGAGGCCGAAACTTAGGCCTGTAGTCACTATGGTAGGAGGCTAAAATTCTCACTATAGTCACCAAAAATCTTGCCAATGAACTCCCCAAAAATTCATCCCAAAACCCTCAATCAACTTCAAAAGTATGTCACATAAAAGGAGTCAGCTTCTCTGTAGTTTTCAACCTCAAAGAATCAACAGAACAAGAGTTAAGATGATCCCAAAAACACCCATCACTGTAGTCAACGAGCCTTTGCGGGAGATACAAATCACAGTAAAAAATAACTTTTTTATCCTCTTCGCATGTGTGGATATGCTTTACAATAGAAGACCGAACTTGTGTGTGATTATGTTGGTCAAATGAGAACTAACGAGTACTTATATATAGGCATCATGTGAGGGCTTAGTAGCCCTAACGGAGCCGACATGATGACCTTATTGGAGTCGAATTATAGGACTTAATTGGGTCGACTTGTAGGTGTCAAAAATTTATTTCTTCTCCATGTTTACAATGAAAAATTTCGACCATAGATACATTATTTTTCAACACTCCGTCTTAGCTAGGGAGGTAGTTTTTTTTTCATTCTCTCTCAAGATCAATCTTCCCGACCAATTCATAGGTCTCATGGCCCACAACCCAAGGAATAAAACATAGTCCAAGTTTTTCTCTCTTAAACTCATCATAAGTAAAGATACATAGAATCCATCTCAACACATCTCCTCAACCACCAGGTCTCATGGCACACAACCTAAGGAACCAACAAAGCATCTCCCGAACCAGAAGGTCTCACAACACACAACCTACAGAAGGTGTTGTATCTCAAGAAACAATCCCTTGGCTATGGTAAGGAATCAATGCTTAAGGCAGTTTATAAATGTATGTCACAAAATTATAATATCAGATGGTCTCTGTTTAACAACTTTGGAAATTAATTATTTAATACCCTTAATCATCTTATATAATGAAAGCCTTCACAATGCCATTAACTACTGATATTGAATTAAATGAAAAGAAGAACAGGGAGGGAAACTCAAAATGATATGCTGAGAAACAAAATCTATCACTTTAAATCTCAAAAGACCTTTATGTAGACAAAATAGTTGGAATGAAGGAGCGCATATTAAGGTTGTTTAACTCTTACTTACAGATGTAAAAAAGAGACCCGCAACTACATTACTTACTTTATTCAAAGAAGAATAAACACAGAATGAAACTGGAAAGACATATCAACATCAACAGGTGCAAGAAACTTGATCTTCTTTCATTAATTTCTCAGAAAATTCAGTACAAAATTTGTAGTCATCCAGAGGTCAAAAACCCGGAACCATCCTCTTTCTTTCTCATTTGTTTAAATACAATACAAAAGCAGTTTGTAACTACTGAAATTACTTGTAACTATACGAACTACTTATAACTGTGTAAACTACCTATTACATGGCAATTAAAAACTTCATCACAACATTGGTCTTTTAACAAAAAGATGAATAAAACTAAAGCATCCATCTATTTGTTGAATCTGGATTTGATTGGCTGTCACTGCGTTCTTCGGATTTGTTGACGTGTCTTTCTAAGATGTTGTGGTGTCACCTGGTGAATCAATCATCCATGCTCTGCACTTTTTCTAGATTTCAATGCTGGTTTTGGGAGAATTGATCAACTTATGATATTCTAATCTGAAGGCAGTGATCCTGTTGAAAGTAGGTCATTCTGTGAACAAAGTCTTTACCATCTAAAGTAATTGAAAATGCCTTTGTAAGAAACTAACAACTGTAGCTCCTTTCAGGATTGTGGTTTTCTCATGGGTATTATCAATCTTACTCTTTGCTAGCATTAACAGTGGCTCATAGGAATCTCGTGATAGAAGACTGCCTTTGAGATCCCAACATGATGGTAGCCCTACTCTGGCCCTTTTGTCAAATATGTTATCAAATCTGTTTACAACTTGTTTAATTTCTGTCAACTTCTTCTCTGTTGACTTCTTGCAAGCATTTTTCACAATCAACTTATTAATCTCTAGAACACACAATGTCCTATCTTTAATTTCATTTTCCTCCAGCTCCTGATTTGTCTTTGAATTGATGAAATCAATGATTTTCTTTGCCCATAAAGCTCTGTTAAGAGTCTTCTGTTTGTCAGCCATAACTAGGTCTTGTAAATCTCTCACTATGCTCTTTTCTTCTGACACTATTGTCAAGGACTCCCAAGCTGTTTTCATGACTTAAATGATTCCATTCCATACAATATCCTTCGCTTGAATCAAAGTTATGTTTCCTTTCAGCTTTTCTTTAAGACTCTTGATTTCATCATAAGCTGTCTGGAAATTTGATTTATACTTATTGACTTCTCCTTCTTTGGCCTGCATGATCTTCATCACTGTCTCAAGCACTCTTTGAGTCTTCTTAAGATCAATTTCTTCCATTTTCAACTCTGTGCTCAGCGAGGACAATCTTGTTGTTGGATCATCAATTCTAGATGACATGACTATGGTGCAAGAATGAGAGTCAATTTGAATTTGCAAGTTAAGTACAAACTCCATTAACTTAGAAATCTCCTCCTCTTTCTGCAACAACTGTTGTAACAGACTCTCTTTTTCATTCTCTACCTCTGCTACTTCTGCTGCCATTGAGTGTTCTCCAGTAGGAAACTTTAACTTCTTCTTCAATACATTTATCTCTGACTCAACACTTTGTAACAACTGCTGTACAGTTGATTTATCATTAGGATCCACTCCAATTTTTAAAATTATCTTCTTCAACTCTTCATTCTGAGTTGAAAGAGCCGTGAAATTAGCCTTCTCCAATTTTAACTGTTTGATCACTTTTCCTAACATATTTTCTGCCTTATGAGCAGCTGCACTAGTTTTGGTTATATCATTAACAATCAATTGACCTGTCTACATATGCAAATTAACTTTGTCAAGTAAAGGGATCTTCTTCACATCAACAGTTAAATTAACAATTTTAAAACTACTAGATGACCCTACTGTCATTTCAGATGGGTGAGAAAAGAAATTTTAAACTGGTCCCTTTCTGATTCCATAGCAGTCAACAATCTAGTTTGGTCAGGAGTAATCTGATACTTAGCTTGAGCCTCCATACTAGCTTTCATCTTCATATTCTTTTCTGCAATTTGAGCAAAAACTTGCTTGATCAAAGGAACTTGATCCTGAACATCTCCATGTCTTGACGGTAAACCTGGTGCATTCTAAGCATCTCCTAATTGAAGGAGGAAACCAAGTTGGGTGCTCGGTGTTTCTTCAGTCAATCTAGCCCTCTTCTTAGCTCTTTGTTCTTAGTCTTCAGAATCAACAACTTTCTCTTTGCTTCTTTTGCTTAATTTTTCAGAAATGATTGAAGTCTGAATGTTGGAACTAACAAAGTCTGCAAAACCTTTGTTAGCCAACTCCTCTACTTCATGCCTACTGTCATTAACAAAAGCAAAATAACCATTTTCAACCCTTCTACTACATATTACCTTGTGAGGGCCATAGGCCCATTTCTCACTTAGTAATAAGTGCATGTCTCCTAACATCTCGTTAGCTTCATTTGCTACTTGCCTCATATTCACTATGAATGGTCCCACAAACATAGGCAGCTTAAACAAATGACCCTTCTTCATTGGAACAAAATATACTTGATCTACATTCAGACTCTGTCTAATAAACTCTAATGCAAACAATCTCATGGGGAAAAAGAGTGGTACTCTATAAGGTTCAACCATAGCTCCATATAATCTAATCTCTGAATAATCATCATATACAAACCAATCCCCAAACTTACAATTAGCACTTAACTGAAGAAACTCTTGGGCTTTTAGTAGAAAACATGGAGGAGGAACTCCATTCAAAACCTTATAGGCAATTGGCATGAAATAAGCAGCAAAATCAAACACCCCTCCCTCATCTGGTTCATTTCTTACTGTATCTATCCAAAATACTACTGACTGTCTCTTCTTATTTGCATCCATAATATTTAGCCCCAAATGTAAAAATTATTCTACATTTTGATACAGGAATAAATAAGTAATTAGTGAAGGGAACCTGAATGACCTAGTAAGGGACAAGTTCATAAGCTGAGTGTTAACAATCTCTTGCTAGTAAGAGGGAATATCCAACACCACTTTAGGCTTCATCATCAAGGCAAATAACCCCAACACTGACCTGTCAATTTGAGCAACATCCTCCCTTCCAAGTATCTTTGACAGAGATTGTAGTACTGTCCTGATTTCTGCATCAAAAATCTCCAATGGGAATAATTTATCATCTGCCGAAAATCGTTTTGTGTCAGCTTCAAAAAGAAGATGACCTGCTTGAACTCCTATCCTGCAAGATTATCATAAAATGTTGCCAATGATTCGTCAATGAACTTGACATAAGACTCTGACTTGAGATAACAAAGGGCTTGACGAACTAACTGGGCCATGACATGAAGGAAATTCTCCCCTAAACAATTCATCACACAACATTTGCTAGGATACAATGCAGACACTAACTAATGCACAAATTCGAGAAAAAGATGTGTTTTGGGGATGCATGCAGACAAACACCGGAATTGGCCATGGCTGAATAGATGGGGCAACTTTTCTCATTCAAAAGAACTTGCTAGTAGAAGGGCAAATGCTCAACAGTGCATGTAGTATCCCTAATGTCTTGCTTAGTGTCCATGAGAGGGATATGTCTAGAAGAGTCGGACAAAGAAGACTGCTTAGCCATGGAATAGTTCAAGGTAGCAGACAATTAAACACATAGATAGGCAAATAGAGTGACTAGGATGAATTCGTGGACAACTGGGAATGAAAACTGATAGCAAAAAGAAAAACTTAAACCCTTATATAGATGGCGCGGAGTTTAAAACATTAATGCCAAGTTAATGCTTGATCGGACAAGTAACAATACCATGACGCGACAGATGAGTTGTCTCCCAGCTAGATGCATACGTCACTGCGGGGGTGCTCTAGGGTACGAAGCATCCATCGAGGTTCTGCCCCCGTAGTGATTGTGAATTGTTGATCTTGATTGACAGGCGGTCAACGGAGTCAACTGCGGAGGCACCTTCTCTGCTAACCTACGGGCTATTTGTATCTGCGGTTTCCTCTAATCTTCATTAAGTCGAACTTCTTTCAATCCTGCCCGACGATTAGCACGAGTGTTAATTGGAACACTCGGTTCCACTTTCACATGCTTTCCAAAAACATATTAATCGACCAATATACAAAAATGAAATGATTTTCCAGCATATGAAGGATTTATATTTTGTCATATTTTCTAAATATATGTTTTTTTTGTATTTTTGAAAATAGAATAAAGAAAAATGCAAATGAGCCACTACTGGAAGAATAATCAATACATCTCCCGAACAACAATGTTTCACAAAGGAATCGTCAATACATCTCTCGGACGACAATGTCTCACAGTACACAACCTACAGGAGGAATAATCAATACATCTCCCAGAAAACAATGTCTTACGACTCACGGCCTATGGGAGGAATCCATCTCCTGGACCACAATGTCTCACATCACAACCTACGAGAAATGGTCTAACCATGATGCTATGTAATCAACACTCCCTCTCACTCAGAGGGGATTTTACCAACTCCGATTTGTTCTCTGAAATAGCCAAACTTCATCTGAGACAACAGTTTCATCAATACATTAACACCATGCTCATCAATAGGAACATATTCGAGCCTCATAACTCCTCTTTGAACAATATTTCAGATGTAGTGATCCTCGATTTCAATATGCTTTGATCTGTCATCAAACACCGAGTTCTCAAATAGCTTCACACAACTTTGATTATCACAATAGATAATAGTTGGCTCTAACATTTGATCAAAAAACTCAGAGAACAGTTTTCGAAACCATATGGCCTCGCAACAAGTAGCATTAGCAACAATGTATTCAACTTTATTTGTACTCAATGCAATAGAGGTTTGTTTCCTGCTAGACCATGAAACCATAGCGGAGCCTCGGCTAAAACAATATCAAGAGGTGTTCTTTCTATCATTAGTGCTACCAACCCAATCAACATTAGTGAAACCATACAGTTGTCATTATCCAATAGAAGCATACATCAGACCACACTCAATGGTACCTTTTAGGTGCCTCAATATGTGTTTTGTTGCAACCCAATGTACACGACGAGGCTCCACCAAGAATTGACTCAATGTATTAACTGCATAACAAAAATCAAGCTTGGTATTCACAAGACAATTTAACGAGCCAATCAATATATGATACATAGTAGGATCAAATAGCTTCGAGTCATTGTTTTGGATCTTCTTTAAGTTTGTCAACATAAGAGTCTCCATCAACTTGCAGTCCATCATGCCAAATCTCTGAAGAATCGAAACAATGTACTTGCCTTGGCCCACAAAGATCCCATCAAGTTTTTTCCAAATTTCCAATCCCAAAAAGTAATGCATGAGGCCAAGATCTTTCATCTCAAATTTGGAAACCAACTCCCTCTTGCATTCAACAATCAATACTTCGACTCCTGTAAAAAACAAATCATCTACATATAATAACAATATCATGGATTCACCATCAACAACTTTGAAATATAGATTTTGATCAACATTGCTCTTCTTGAAGCCCAAACTCAACAGACAACCATCAATATAGGAGTACCATGCACAAGTGACTTGCTTCAAGCCATACACAACCTTATTCAATTTGCAAACATTTGTTTCTTTATTATGGACCTCAAAACCTTGAGGTTGTTCAATGTAAACTTATTCAATGACCCCATTCAAAAAGGTTGTATTGACATCCATTTGATGCAATTTCCAACCAACAATAGATGCAAGAGCAATAATAGATCTAATAGAGGCATACTTGGCAACGGGAGAAAAGGTGTCTTCATAATCCTCTCCCTCTTTCTGGGAGAATCCATGAACCACGAATCTAGCCTTGTATTTTTCAACACTTCCATCAACAACATCTTTTTATCTTGTAGATTCATTTTGAAGACAACAAATTTACCCTCAGGTCTTGGAACAATCTCCCAAACATTGTTTTTCAATATGGATTGATATTCTTCAGTCATCACTTCTTTCCATACTTTCGCTTTAACAACTTCTTCGTAGGAGGATGGCTAAGACTCAATGATCTTGCACATCAAGGAAATATAACCAAAGTACATTTTAGGCTTCTTGCTTTCCCTGAAAGACCCACGAGCAGCGACATGACCTTAAACTCCCTTCAATGTTTTCTCTAACCAAACATGTCTCTTTCTTGTCTCGGCAACAAAAGTTTATCTTTTTCATGTAGAGCTTCATTCATAGGTACAAGTTACTAGGGCTTTGGTTCCACATTCTTTGGTGCAGTTTGAACTTCTTCATCAGATCCAAGTGTGAACCCTTGGATTTCCAGAATGCAACATCCTCATCAAATATAACATCCTTGCAAGTCTCAATTTATTGTTTCCCTGGAATATAGACCTTAAAGGCCTTTGAATTCTCACTGTATCAAACAAAGGTACCCTTCTTCCCGGATGGTTCCAACTATGTCCTTTTCTCTTTGGGTACATGAACAAAAACTGGACAACCAAAAATTCTTAAATGTTCAATATTCGGTCTCTCACCTATAAATACTTCTTTAGGAGTCTTACAATCCAAGACTCGATGTGGGCATCTGCTTTGAAAGTAGATAAACAATCTTTGCGACTTCACCCCAAAGAAACATCAACAACTCTTGATCATGAAGCATTGCTTTGATAGCTTCCATTATGGTTCTATTCATTCTTCCTACAGTTCAATTTTGTTTAGGGTAGTAGGGAACTATCAATTACCTCTTAATTCCACCATCCCCACAGAAATCAATCAATTCATTTGATATATACTCCCCACCATTGTTAGATCTTAGAGTCTTGATTCTTTTTCTTGTAGCATTTTCAACTTGTGCTTTGAATTCACAAAACTTTTCAAACACTTGATCCTTGGTCTTGAGAAGATAGATCCAAGTTTTGCGAGAATAAGCATCAATAAAAGATACATAATATAAGCATCCACCTAAAGTTTTGTCAGACATGGATTGTGTATAAGATCCGTTATTCCATTGGATCTACTATCACTACTAGTGCATCTTCCTTTAACATTTTCCCCAAGGGCACATTCTTTGCATACTCCACCATGATCTGTGTAAGTTCAGGTACACCTTTAACAAAATCTTTCAATCTTCCGAAAGCTTTGTAGTGCATATGAGCGTACCTTCTATGCCAAATCTTCACTAAGTTCTGTAGTATTGTTAAAAAAATCTTGGAATGAATGACCAAAGACAATATAGGCCTCCAATACACACCCCAATGACTTTAGTAGATTCAAAGGATGCATTTTTCTTCCATACTAAAACTTGTCCATCAACAAAAGCAACTTTCTATCATTTTTCTTCGGGAGATGATATGGACAACAAATTCTTCTTTAAAACAGGAACATATAAAATAGTGTTAAGTGAATACTTTACCTCCAGATCCCAATTGGAAAGATGACGTACCAATTCCCTTGACTTCATATTTTCCATTGTCTTCAAGCTCGACCTTTTGAGAGAACTTCTTTTCAAGTAATTCAGATAGACAATCACAGTTTCCAGTCATGTGCCTAGAGGCACCATTGTCCATAAGCCAAATTTCGTCATGATTTTCAATGGAACCTATAATTGCACAAACAAATGTGTTCAAATTCATAATCATTTCTCCTATGCCCCCTCTTTGAAGATGGCTCATTTAGATCAACAACGGATGCATGATGTCTTCTTATTCTTTTACGATCATCCTCCCTTTCATAGTCATCTTTTCTCACTGTAAGCTTGATAACTAAAGCATTGAACATTTGTTAGATCATTTATGTCTCTTCTATCTCTTCTATTTGGAGAGGGAGGAGGCCTTCTATGAGAGGTAGAGTCCTTCCTTGAAGCATATCTTAGACCTTCTCTTTTATCAACACTTCTTTTGAATTTGCCAAAATTTGGTTTCTTCTTCTTGTTTCCCTTAGCATGAGCTGCAAATGCTTCTATATTTGGATCGTCAATTTCTCCTCTAGAATAGAGTTTGAGCTCTTATTGAGTGTGTGTTGCCCATAACTTGCCAAAGGTTGGAGCATTTTCTCTTGCACTAATACCTTATACAAATGAGTCCCAAGATCTAGGGAGACTACCCAAAGCAACATTTATCAATTCCTTGTCAGATAATACTTCATCAATGGCTTTGGGTTGATCTCTAATTTGAGATATCTTGACAAAATATGATGTCACCATGTCATTCTTTGTCATCTTAATGTTACGAAGTTGAATTCTTAGATTCATGGATTAATTCACATTATTGATGGTATACAATCCAACAATTAACATCGTACATAGCCTTAGCAAACTTATGTTCAACAATATAGGGAATCAAATGAGCCCTAACATAATCCAATAGAATGCTTGCCAAAATATTGTATTCATGATACTTCTCCTTTCCTCCTTGATTAGATGCTTCAGTAATTTTAAATGTGACAATTTCCAAGACTTTGTTTCTTTCAAGAATGATCTCAACCCTTGCTTTTGAAGCCTTGTAGTTAGTGGCTCCTTCAAGCTTGTCTTCAGTCTTCACGAATGAGGAATTCATGATGAACATATAGGACAAAACCCAAAATCCTTTCAAATGCTCTTCAAGAAGTTTTTCAAGTGTTCTTTAAGTGCTCTTAAAATTATCTCTCTGCTCTTTACCTTCACCAAAGATCTAATACCATGTTGAAATTCTAGTGATGCAATGAAAAGAATAGATTTTCACAATTGATAACTACTTCTATTGATACAAACAATTCCTTCTTTATCCTTTAATCAACAAGTAGCTAGCTATACATGAAAAACTTTAATCATTAATTCTTCAATAAGAGTAGTAAATAAAGATCTCAGTAGACAATAAGCAACAGAAAAGAGACACGAAGATTAGGCTCACAACCAGGGCAAAACCCACAAGGAGAAAACCCAATAATTCTTTCCTCGTGAGAGAAAGATTATGTCCATCAATAGTACATCAAAATGTTCCAAAAAATCCAAAATAGTAAACAATGAAATACCAATCAAAGTTTGCCCATAGGAGAGAAATTCCACTTCTGGCTAATGAGTAAGATCTACACAAAGAGGATGAAACTTAGGCTTGTAGTCACTGTGATACGAGGTCAAAAATCTCGCTGTAGTCACCACAAAAGTTGCCAACAAACTATCCCAAAAGTTCGGCCCAAAACCCTTAGTCAACTTCAAAAGTTTGTCACATAAAAGGAGTGAGCTTCTCTATAGTTTTCGACCTCAAAGAATCAACAAAACAAAAGTTAAGATGATCCCCAAAACACCCAAGTCACTATAATCAACGAGCCTTTGAAGGAGATACAAATCATAGTAAAAAAGAACCCTTTATCCTCGTTACATGTGTGGATATGCTTTGCAATAGAAGACCAAACGTGTGTGTTATTGTGTTGCTGAAATGAGAGCTGGCGAATAATTATATATAGGTGTCATGTGAGGGCTTATTAGCCCTAATGGGGCCGACATGATGACCTTGGTGTCGACTTGTAGGGCTTAGTTGGGTCGACTTTTTCAACATGATGATGGATCATGAATGGTTGATCCAAAGCAAAGTAATTTAAATCATTGAATAGTGATTTTAGAAATCTATCATGATATGATATGTTCAAAAACCTCATATTTGGTGGCAAAAAGGGTTAGCTTCCTTACTAATAAATTTATATATACATTTTTTTTTGGATGCATTTGAAACCAATATGAAGGAATTGACATGGAGAATAATAAAGTGGAGATGCCTTTGAACCAAAATGGCCATACATTAAATTATAGACTAAAAGGCAAAAAGGCTTATAGTAAAAAGAGTGTGTTCAATGTAATATGGGTAGTTGCTTTTATAACCACATCCCAACTTCATACCCTATTTATTGAAGATTAATGTAAAATAGGAGAATACCAAATAAAGCGGAGATGTCTTTGCCTTAAATGGTCATACATCAAATTATTGACTAACATTCAAGAGGGTAGAATAAAGGAGGCAGTGCTCATTGCAATATGAGTAGTTTCCTATATGGCAATGCTTGGACTACATACCTAATTAAAAATTTATTAAAGATAAATGAAAAATGAAAAAAAAAAAAAATACACTGTAGTTCAAAATAAAAGAGGATGCTCATTATAATATGGGTAGTTGCCTATATGACAATGTTTGGACTTCGTACCTAATTCACTAAAGATTAATGAAAAATGAAAGAAAAAATATCGAAATCCTATTTTTCTTGCATCTTTCCACTTATTGCTTTTGGCCATCACTCAATGGACACCAAAATAATTTGTCACAAAATATCATGACTCTTTGCTAGTCTATCAATGCCAATGTTTGTTATGTATAGACTAAATTCAAAGTTACATGGCATGGCCATTAATTTTCTCCATGCAACCATTTTCAAATTGCTCAAAGCGAGTACTCACAATTCTCTCCACAAACATTTTCAAAATTCACAAGCATGTCTTACACTACAAATTTACAAAACAAAATGACAAGGTTTAACATAATGTACACCAACTCAACTAGCATCAAATTCCCAGTTTTTGTCAAATTGCTTTAAAATAAGTTTCTCTAAAAGCAACACTGCAATAAATAATGACTGCTTGTCAACAAGAACTAATTCCGAGAAAAATAAAGAAAACCATGGTCTTATTTTTTGCAGAATCTCAAGAACTAATTCTCACAAAAATAAAGAAAACCATGGTCTTATTTATTGTAGAATCTTAAAGACATTCTCAACAGTAGTATTCAGTGTCCGTCTTTGTTTCTCAACCATTGTCAATTAGTTAACGTATCAAAGAAATTCGTTTGCACAATTAATGCCTAATGCTATTATGTCTACCAATATTAATCATCTCATTTCAGCTTTATTATAAAATTCATGAATGGCATATTGAAAATTTGGGGGTGCAAGATGGTTTATGGTTCTCCACACAGGCAATCTCTCAATATGCTGAGTGTTGTGAGTGAATTATTTTGTGTAGGCACAAGGATTAGTTCAAGTGGTTTGACTTGGCATATGCCACCTGAGTCACTTAGGGCTAGGTGTACATGTCTGCCACAAGTATTTACCTGAGGTTCCATTCATCAAACGAGTGAGTCACTGGGGGATTTTTATGTGGGAATGTTCCTTGCAATATACGAATAAGATTTGATCTATCATAGTTATATGTAGGGTGTTCTAAGAATTTACCGTATCTGTATCTGTGCACATATCTGTACCCAGGAAACTATTTTTTCCCTTGTTAATTGCTGAATAAAAAACTTAAGCATCTCTTCATATTTCATTTATGAAATGGATAATTGTTGTTCAAAAAGTTTTTCCCGTCATATTTCTGCACACACTATCTTAAATGTGATCAAATTTTGTGAGATCTCTGGGCACTTGACAGTCCAGCAGAGTCACTAACATTTTTGGCTGTTAAAACCACAGCGTTCACAAAGTATGGTGGTTCCTTTATCATTTACCACCAAGTTATTGGATCCCTTGATAAGACATTACTTGGTATTATTGAAAAATAGTATGCAAATATAGTGAGAGCAAGTCCAAAATGCTTTTAAAGAATAGAAACAGTTGTTAAAGAGCATGTTTCTTTTGCATAATAGATTAATGACATGTCACAAGACCGTGGTTGAGCTCGTTGGTGGAAATTCACAGGTTTACATTAAGTACGGAAAAATCCCCTGCAAGAGGGGATGTATGATGTCTAAATCTCTGAGAACTTAGACGACCATGATCAGCCAAGTGAATAAGAATACCGATTTGAAAATTCGCAAAAGGTATCAACAGTAAGGAAATAAACCTGTTTATTGGTCTGGGTGCACTTAGAATAACAGTTCATATTTCAATGTAGTGAAGCTGGGATCTCTACTTCCCACGTGTATTCCTCTTCTGACTTTTAAGAGAACAATGTATAATTTGAAATATGAAATTTCATTAGCTACCAAACCTGGGACATAGGAGAGCTTGAGAAAAAACCACTATACAATGCATAGAACTGTCCATCCCCCGAATATAGGATGTTTTCTGACTTGTCTATTTTAGTAACCAAACCCAGTCAAGTAGATAGAAAATTTTGAGATGGGCAATTATCTCAGCAGTTTTTGGCCTAGGCCGACAAGTGTTCTTGTTGAACTGCTGTAATTACACCTGATTGTCTAATGAAACATCAAAACTATATTGTATACATATAACATGCAACTCATGAGAACATCTTTTTACTTTGTAGTCCCCCTCTGACAGCAGACATGAATTTATCACCTGGCCAATCTCAGTTTCTAATTTCGTGGAGTCTTTTGGTATATTGCTTCTATTCCTTAACCACTCGCATTTTTCTGCAATTATGCTCATATCCAATGATTTCTTGTGATTCTGATCACAGATCAAGCTGCTTATCTTATAGCAGGAAAAGTGTAAGGGTTTTGATTCCCTGTTAAAATCTTGAATTGTAACCCAGCGAAATATGAATCATTCTGTACTTACATCCATTGCACTGGTCATTTCTCAATCTGCGGCGACAACTTTAGGATCCTTGATTGGCTTTCTATTTGGTGTTCCGCAGGAGAAGATACTGAACGAGATGGATTGGTGGTTTCAAAGTATCCATCTCCTGTTCCATCTAGAACACAATCAGGTCCAGAAGTATCCGTTTGGTGCTCTGAGCTTTGTTTTTCCTTGTCAACAATTGTATCTGGCTGCAACTCCTCAAGCATATGGGCATCTGAAGTGTTTTCAGGATCATTTCCAACTTGTATGACATTTGAAACCAGCAAAGGTGTTGTCAACCCTGAATGCTGATCAGTGTCAAAATCATCCTTACTGTTTTCTTTGTCAACATCCTGTTTCTCTGGCATATGCTCATCAGCCACATCAGATATCAAATTTTGTTTTGTCCCTTCTAAATCTCTAACATTTGAACTGGCCCTCTCATCAATTCTAACATTTTCTTGTTTATCAGCTTTTGTAGTTTCATCAACTGTTTCCGACTTTTCAGCATACATGGCTGCATGTTCAGATTTAGTTTCAACAGAAGTGACTGCAGTTTCAGCAGTTTGATTTTGTACCTCGGGGATGCAAGATGTATCAGTGACTACATTTTCAGCATTTTGATTTTGTACCAAGGGGCAAGATGTATTCATGACTACAGTTTCAATATTTTGATTTTGTAAGTTGGAGGGGCAAGATATATCAGTGATTGCAGTTTCAGCAATTTGATATTGTACCTTGGAAGGGCAAGATGTATTGATGACTGCTGTTTCCACATTTGTATTTTCTACCTTGGTAGGGTGCAATGTATTGACTGCAGTGCCAGCATTTTGATTTTGTGCAGTGGAGGAGCATGGTGTATTAGTGAGTGCAGTTTCGGTATTTTCATGTTCTACCTTTGACGGGAAAGACACACTAGTGACTGCACTTTCAGCGCTTCGATCTTGCACCGTAGAGGGGCAGGATGTACTAGTGACAGCAGTTAAAGCATTCTGATTCTGTGCCTCGGAGGGGCAAGATGTATCTGTGACTGCAGTCCCTGCATTTTGATATTGTGCCTTGGGGGGGAAAGATGTATTAATGACTGCAGTTTCGGAATTTTGATTTTGTATCGTGGAGGGGAAAGATGTATTAGTAACTGCAGTTTCAGCATTTTGATTTGGTACCATGGATGGGTGAGATGTATTAAGATGGCCACTGATTTCTCCAATACAACCTGATACTGGTTTATCTGAAGAACTGCCATCTATACTGGGTTTCCCTGAACCTGCTGCCAAGACAGATGTATCACTTTTTCTCCTGGGTCTACCTCGGCCTCGCTTTACCGGTACTATTTCAGTATCTGTCACTGTCACTTGTCTATCTGCAATTTTGGTTTTGCGGATATCTTTTCCTGAATCATGAATTTTGGGAGGCTCTGGAGGGCCAACTTGACAAAGCCTTTCGAATTCTTCTTCTGATAACTGATCGCCATATGACCGCACCTGAGATAAAAAGCACAAGCATGTAAAATGCTGCAAGACATACTCCATCAGACAGATAATAAATTATAATACAGACAGATATTACTACCAAACCCCATCAACTAACCTCCCTGGCTCGTTTACCCCTTCCATAGTGTTGCATATCCGGGGCCAGCGAACTCCCTAGTTTCTTCTTTGCACCTGAGTTTGCAGTCTCATGTGCCTGCATGGCCATAACGAAAGGCCTCAACTCTTCTTCCCCTACCAAACGTGAAGGCATTGGCATTGAATCCCCACCATCCTTTCCTTGTATGCAGTTCAACCACGTAGCCTGTTAGACATCATATACAAAAATTTGCTAAATCAGGCAAAATGTACCCCAATAAATGCTTGAGATGATTGACACAATTAAGAAAAGCAATGAAGACTCCAAGACAAGTAAAGGAAGCGCAACCTGTTCCACTTCATGCCTCTTCTTATCAACAGCCTCAAAGATGTCAATCTCCTTGTCACTGCAGAATAGATATTGTTTTCATGAGGGTATAGTTAATAAGCATTCCTATGTTCATTCAGAAAGGTTGCAAAGACACCATTTAGCAGAAAGAAAATATGGAACTATTTTTCATTATCGACAAACCATCAACATGAACACACAAATGTCAGTCATCCATATCTGGAGATATCAAAGCTAGAAAATAAGATTAAAGAATACACAACACATTAGTCATTATTTTAGTCTTGTTGATAACCTGCGAGCTAAAATATAATTCAGAGCTTCATCATCTAGCACACCAGCAACTTCTTCTTTCTTTGACCCTCTTAAAAGACCTTCTAAGTACTCTCTTCGATCTTCTGCACTGCAGTGACACCCACAGAACTTTTCAGCATGCACTAACTCCAACGAAGATTCAATTTCATATTACTAAACTCAATTCCTGCAGCTGCAGATAACCATATAAACTGAAATAGATAATGTAAATAAGCAAAAACCTTGTATTATTGTCAAAGAATCCAGCAGTAATGCTTTGATTCGCTACACCAAGTTTATGCTCTGCTGCAGCCCTAACTTGTTCTTCAACACTATGAACCTAATCCAACAATACCAAACAAATATGTAATCACATAGTAAAAAATGGACAGAAGGCATATTTTACATTTTAAAATATCAACTCATGCAATAGCCTTTGCACTTTTCTCATGTCAATACTGTGTTAGAAATAAAAATAGACACTAGAAAATGCAAAAGATGCAACAATTTTAATCTTATCGAACTATTTCTATAAAGAAGTGCCACATGATCGGGAATAACTGATATTTACAGGTATAAATAGTTATCCATTGCACAATTAATGCATATAAGATTTTCCTATAAATCATTGCCGATTCGAAAGGTAAACTTGACTTGCCTTATTCTAGTTTTATATAGCACAAAATGTTTAGAAAGCATTTGAAAGAATTAAAATGTTCTGTTACTGCATAATATTAAATATACACACATAATCCAAAGGAGAAGTGATTATTGTGCTTGAACTTAGATTACGCTCTTGATATTACAGTCGAATTGGTAATTTCAATGTGATGGTACATGTGACTTCTCACCAGCTTGTCTGATTTCACTACTAAAGATCTTTGGAAATAGTTTTATACGATAGCGAGAGACAAATCTATGTTACCGTTTCTAAACGTAGCACAAGTACATCACGCTTTTGACCAATCCTATGAGCCCTTGCTTGTGCCTGTAAATCGACCTGAAATTTAAACAATATAATCTGATCAAAAATGTGCAATGTGGTGTTTTAGACTTAGTGTGAGTACTATTTGAACCCCAATATAGGAAAAAACAAAATTACTAGAATCATTTATTGCCCTCATTATTCATCTTTTCCAACCTGAGGATTCCAGTCAGTGTCAAATATGATGACCGTATCAGCAGCTTGCAGATTTATTCCAACACCTCCTGCTCGGATGCTGCAGAGAAATGGATCACAGGAGCAAATTTTAGGAGTTTCTGAAAAATTAAAATATTCCAAAATCTCAATTCTAACTATAAAACAAGATTTATTATTTGCTTGGATCTGCACTCCTTAACTGAATACAACAAAAACACCACTGCATCAATATAAACTCCAAAAAAACACTCTATCACTTTATACATAAATTAGAAGTATACAGCATAATCATCGATTTGTATATGGTATTTTGTAATCAAGAAGAACAAGCATGCAAGACACCTGAGTAGAAATAAGAATGCATCAGAATCAGGTCTGTTGAACTGCTCAATTAGGGCTCCTCTATCGACTCCAGAAGTGTGACCATCCAGGCGAAGATAACGATAACATTTCAATGTCAGGTAGTCTTCCATCACATCTAATAGGCGGGTCATTGTTGAGAAAAGCAATACCTGCAAGTCATAATCAGAAGTAAGACAAATTTACTTCTAATAAGGCCAAAATCTCCCTAAGTAGCATGGATGAGTCTTCACTGAAAGTTTCCCTGCACATCCTTTGATTTATAAATTGTCATGGATATTCCACTAGACAGCTTCTCACAACAGCTCTTACCAATTACCGCAAAATACTATGATGTTATCTTCTATTTTGAAGTGTTTATTTCCAATTAAAAACATAATATTATAAACATAGCTCTCAAAACACTGAAATGAACTAAGAAATTAAGAATATAAAAGAGAAGCTACAACAATAAAAAGAACACACCATCAACACAATCAACACAAGATGCACCTTGGGAAATCAAATATGGAAAAAACAACAAGAATATGAGGATCGAGCCTTCCTCTTTTGTTCTCAAACATAAAATACAAGATACAAAAACAGATGGAATCATGATGGAGATACAACAGACATTGCACTTTAAATCACTACTATAGTGTCTATAGCGTCTTCCACTTTCTCCGTTTTGCTCAAAATATCCGATTCCTTTGCTCTACTTAGCTATGAAACAATAAATCAACATAATAGGAATGGGAAGCCCTTCATTTCTTGGAGTTTAGTATTTAACACATCCTGATAGTTGTCTAGGGCTACAGTTAGGTTTATTGTATGCCCCAACTTTGGATTAGGTTAGGGTTTTGAACGCTCTAGACTCTCCTCAAAAGTCCATACATGACTAACTTCACAATGCACATGCATGAAAAATGAGCATTAGCATGGGATCCACTTGGTATTGCAGTGGTCAAAGCGTAGGTCAATTTGCAAGATGTATAAGGTGCTCTTTGGAACATTTGAGAGCTTTCAACAAGTAGAACATCAAAGCACTGCAAAGTTCAAACATTTGCAATGTTTTGATCCAGAAAATAATCATTCATGCACGAAATTGAGTCCAAAAATTTTAGGTCTCTGAATCACCAAAACAAAATCTACCCCATAGTTTGAGAAAAAATGTGTTCAAAACATGAACATCAAAAAGATAGGAAATGGGGTTATGCGATATATATATATATATATATATATATATATATATATATATATATCAGAAAATTATATTGGAAATTTGAAAGAAAATATATATATATAATTTAGAATGCAAATACATATTCAAAAGTAAATGAGCAAGTGTCACTACCCAAGATTGTCAAAAACTTCAGCAGGGGCACAGCATTCGGCAAGTCTCCGAATGCTAGCACATTAGCAAAATTCTTCAAAAGATCAAGCTCAGCATTCATAATGCCAGAGGCATTTCCTTCTCGGCGGTCCGGAGAAAGGCCAACAAGTTGGCAGATTTCCTCGCAAACACTGAAGTCGGAGATTCCAACAAACTCACCTCAACTGATTGGGATTCCATAATGGAGCCAATTGTCAAAACAGAATGTCTTGGTATCAATGTTCAAGATCTGCAGTAGGCCAAATCGACCTCCTCCTCGTTCCCCTCCCCCCCCCGGCGGCAATCAATTATGTCATCATGATCACACCACTAGCATTCCTTCTCACGATTGATCACTCAGGAGGCTCTATGTCTATCTGTTCCCTGCAGTACGATCCCACTCCAAACATTAATACCTTGCATGATTTGGCCAGCCCATCTGCCACGCCTACCAGAGGTTTCCCCGGGCTTTCACACCTCTTGGCCACCTACTTAAACTCCCTCCTCCCTGCTCACACCTCACTCCTGACTGTTATGCTTGTGAACCCTGCAGCAACTCCGCCTCCCCCAAATCTGTCTCACAGTGCCACCCCGCCCCCATCTCATCGGCTTGTCCTCCACTCTTCTTCATCGCCCCGCCTCAATGGCCCCACACCGCTCTCACTCGCCTCTCGCTTCTCTTCGTTGCCCCCAAGCATTCTGGGCTAACCCTTCTCGCCCTCCTATTACTCGAGCTGAGACCTCTGCCAGAAATTCGACCTGCACCTATGTGGACATCACCGACCCTGACATGTAGAGGCGAATCGCTGACATGGATTCGGCAACCCACATCTGTCACAGAGCAACTTCTTCGGAGGCGGTAGATGCTTCTCTCAGATGGATTCCAGATTCTGGGCTAACCAGGCCTCGGGAAAACTTGAATAGCAAAACTATTGACCTGCATTGGCACACCAAGACAGTCCTGACCGTAGCCCTTCAGGAGCAGAGGAACACCAGCAAGGAGCTTGAACATAAAATAGATTCCCTCACTGAGAAGCTTGTCACGTATATGAAGGAAGTGCATCACATGCGTTTCATCGACCGCAACTCACCTCACTATGCTATTCTGAAAAGGAGCTCTGCGGTGCGCCATCATCAGAGCCCCAAGATTGAAGAGGAGGCTCTTCGCCCCTCCAAAGTCGACTGCCAGGAAGCAGGCCCCTCCACGCTTCGCCGCCACTTCTTCTGCTCGGAGGAAGGGACTCCGGACAGACCTATCAGTGTCGACGAATACCTGAATGACGATGCGGAGGTGCAACACCCCTGACCCTTAGTTCTTCACCTTTGGGTTTGACTTCTTCTGTCTCTCTATATTTCTCACTGTGTTCGAGGCCCAATGGCCTTTTTTCTAGAACATCAAGATGCCTTTGTTTTTCTGTTATTTTCCTAGTTTTGTATGCATCTCTCTCCCCTCTGAGTCTCTCCCTATATACTCCTTCCCAGAGAGAGTGTGTAATGAATAAAATAATGTAAATAATGATTAATTAGTTAATTAGTAATTAGACTGAAAGGGTATGTTTGATAAGACATGACCTTTCATGAAGAGGCACCTGCCTAGGTATATAAGCAGGCCTTATTTGTAATTCTCATATCATCTCATCTCATTCTTCATACCTTTTATAATATAATATTTGTATCCTCATGGATATCTTTGTATTCTGGAGTATTTAACTTGAGAAGGAAGCTTGTTCGCTTCATTTGGTATCAAAGTTGTTCGATCTTCTGGCTGCTTACGCTGCACAGAGCTACGCTCTTCAATCCATGTCCTTGACCATTGAAGTTCATCAACATTGTTGTTGTTGAAGCATTTCACTAAACCTTGGGAGTTTCTCCACTGCTGCTGAGTTCATTAGAGGCCCTTGGCCATTTTTTAAAAGAAGATATATATATATATATATATATATATATATATATATATATATATATATATTAAAAAAAAAAGAGGTCAAAATAAGAAGAAAAAAAAAGGATTTATATTGAATTAAAAAAAAAGCGATAAGAAAAAAAAAATCAGAAAGGACTCATAAGGAAGTGTGTACATATATTATAAAGGAATTATTAAAAAAAAAGTTAAAAAAATATAATTAAAATTTTTAATTATATATATAATTAAAAAAATATATATATACACTAACAAACTGAGTTACCTTGCCCGGCCGGATAGGCCAGCTGTTAGCTACTTACACTTGACGGGCCAATTCATTCCCTTGACGTGTCCACAGAGGCAACAGAATCTAGCCGCAATTGCAAATATAGCCAAATCCAACGTGAGCAGCATACCAAGGACTCCAGCCTAGGCAAACCAGAGAAAACCGAGCTGTAGCCGTCGCCGCCAAAGCCCGACAACCTGATTTGTACGCCACTGTAGCCGCCATTAAAGCTCGTACAATCTACCAGATTTTGTCTTCCCTTCTTACTGCCCTGGCTACTTACCGGATTTCAGCGCTACTCGACCACCCGTCTCCTCAAATTACCCGCCGCCTGTTTACTCGTTCCTCATCATCACTGTTGACCGAGGCCAACCATCTACAGCCTGCGGCCACTCCACGCGGTGGGAAAATCTCTGCCCTTCCGTCAAATTTTCATCAGGAATCCTAGGCCACTATTGCCATCACCCTTGTCAAATCAACCTATCCTGCCAGCAACCAAAAAAAAAATGTTGAAATTTGGTTACCGGAGGACAGGTGATTCCCTAAGGCTTTGATCTTTGGCCTAGGGAAAAGTGTCCAAAAGAATTTAATTTTTCTCCTAAAGTGACTTTATAATTTTTATAAAGCCAAATCTAATTTAAAAGTGACTTTATGTGATAAGGTTACTAAAGTCTAATTTTAAAGTGACTTTAATAAAGTCAATGTAAAATTAGAAAGGAAAAGTGACTTTGGAAATAAATGACTAAGTGGGTCTTTATTAAAGTGGGGTGAATTAAAAAATAGAAAGTGAGATTTAAATCAGTGTTTTAAAAACCGGCCGGTTTGAACCAGTAACCGGCCAAACCGGCCGGTCAGCTAAGTCACCGGGTGGAATCGGCCCTGCAACCGGGTTCAAGGAGGCATCTCACCAAAAAATCCCGGTTAACCGGACCTAACCGGCCGGTTAATGCATAAACCGGCCGGTTTTGTACCTAACCGGCCGGTTAGGTGTCCCATGCTCAAGTTTGTGCTACCATTTCGAGAGGGCAAGGGGGGCTTCACTTGACTTTGCCTACCCTCTCATTTTCCTGACCCATTCTATTGGCAATTAATGGTAATGTTAAATTCTTAAAGTAAAAGTGACATTTCCTTTATTTTTCATTTTCATCCTTTTACTTAAATTTTTAACATTACCATGAAATGACTCAGGATGTTTAAGAGTGGTTTCGTCCTCATTGGATTTCATATGGAGAAACTATAATTTTAGATTTCACTCAAAATTCAGCAGACTTAATGGTTTTCAGGGTTTCATGGTTTGGGGGTTTGCAATGTTTCCATTTGTTTCTATCATGTGTAAGTGTACGAGATTGGCATTTGATCAAGAGCATGAAGTCATTTAAGAACCTTGATGTTGGTGGCATTGATTGTTGAACTTTGTTGATGTTGGTGGTATTGATTGTTGAACTCCCCTACCGTGGCCTTAACAAGAATTTACCCTTCACTGAAAGGAAAACAACTGGTTAGGCATGCTAATATTTTTCTACTGCATTTTAAGGTTGAGGAAATGAACCCTTCACTCAAACCAAAATCAATGGTTAGGCATGTTAAACTTTTTCAATTTCTATCATGTTATAAGGTTGAGTAATCCAAGTCTGAAGACTTTGAGCTAGATGATGTTTATGTATCTCTTGTTGATGATCCCATTTCTAGTAGCGATGAATCAATGATGAGTTTCATGAGAGACCATGTTGCTGAGTGATTTGTAGTTTTGATGTCTATTTTTGCTACTACTACTAAAGCTGTAGATAAGTTTTAGGAGTCCTCAAACTCTAAGCCATATTATTTATGTAGCTCATGTTGATGATCCCTTGTCTAGTAGTGGTGATGATTTTGATCATGATGAGGAGTGATCATGTTATTGATCACTAATATGTAGTCTTGTATTAGGCCAATGGCCTCATAGCTTGTAGCATTGTTTTTGGACTTTATGGGCCATTTGGAGCCTCATTGCTTATGTATTTTTTCATGATATGTATTGCACTTCGTGCCATTTTGATATATTCACCTTTGCATGGTATATAAATGAGCAAACTTTGCATATTTTGTCTCTATTGGCTTGGAATCATGGTTGCAAATCTTAAAAATAGTTTTTTTTATTAAAAAATAATTATTTAATGTATTTTTTTTTAAAACCGGTTCATTGAGATCTGACCGCTCCCGGTTAGACCGGTTCCGGTTAGAAACCCGGTTCATTAGGTCCACCGGTCCGGTCACCGGTTCCGGTTTTTAAAACATTGATTTAAATGAGCATTTAATCTCAGCCCTAGATCTCAATCTATCTCAGCCATTGGATTTAGGGATTCCCCAAAAGTCACTTAGGGTTAGGTTAAAGGAGGAAAAGGAGGAAAAGATCATTCATTCTTTCATGAGCAGATTGAGAGAAGGAGAGCAAGAAAGCAAGGGAGATTTCTGGGCAGTGAGGAGAAGGAGGCAGCAGCTTGGCACACATTCCAAGGCAGCGTTTCAACTTTCAACAAGTCCGTACAGCTGAGTTAGGACACAGTGAAAGGCAGTTTTTGGGCACGATTTTCTAGAAAGGCCGTACAGCAGTTTTGGTTCAGAATCCAAGGAGGTCGTACAGCAAGTTAGCACAGAAATCGAGGAGCAGAAAAGTTGAAGTTTGCTGGCACGTTTTTCAAGGGAGGCCGTACAACAAGTGGCTGTACCTTGGCATGCTTTTCTAGGCAGAAATCCATACAGCTGTACTACTGTTTTTCTGCACAGAAATCGAGGAAAACCATACAGCAGCATTTATGGCATGAAAATCGAGGAGGCTGTACATCATTTATTGCTGTTCTGTTTTGCTGTTTGCAAGTTTTTCCAGTTCGCTGTGAGGCACGGAAAACGAGATAAGTTGTAAAAGTTTGCTTGCTGATTTTCTGAATATTTTTCTCACTGTAAAAAGCATTTCCCAGAAATAAGAAGGAGCTTTCTAACTGGTTTTCCCCAAGAGTTGTAGGGGGTTTTTCCAGGGTCACCTTGACCAAAAATCACTGTGTTTAAATGTGTTGAATGGCTGTTTGTATGTGCTGATATTTATTTCTGCATTTTCCAGCATTCTGTAATATTTCCAGAATTTGTGTTCTCAGCAAAATTTATTTTCCAGTTGTTGAATGTATGGATATGGGAAAGGGCATTTAACTATTTCGGAGAAATAAAGTGAAACTGAAAACCGGGGTGGGAAATACAAAATTTTTACATGGTATCAGAGCTAGGTTGCTGAAAGTGCAGTTTGGGACAGCAAGGAGAAAAATACAGCCTGCTGATTTTTCACTCAGAAAATTCCAGCGAGCTGATTTTTTCACAAACAGAATTTTTATCTTTACTACAGCAGTGCTATTTTTCAGTTTTTAGGACAGCAGGATGTCACTGGGATTGAGGGTGGAGGATAGGTTCGATGGGCATACCAATTACAGTGTTTGGAAGGAGAGAATGCAGAGTATCTTTGAGGAGGCGAAAGTCTGGGACATAATGGTGCATACCGCACAGAACCCTGTAAATGTGCCTACTGATGCTACTCAGTTGGCAGCATATAATAAAAAGAACAACAAGGGTAAGAGACTGATTCTAGACGGAATCAAAGACCATTGCATTCGTCATGTGAGAGGAAAGAGAAATGCTCATGAGATGTGGACAACATTGACCAACCTCTACCAGAGTACCAATGAGAACCGGAAAATGGTCCTGAAGGAGAAGCTGAAGAACATTAAGATGGGTAAGACTGATAGTGCAGCTGGATATCTCACAAAGATTACTAATGTGAGAGATGAGTTGGCAGCGATTGGAGAGGTCATTCCACCCATTGAGTTGGTGCGGATTGCAGTGAATGGCCTCCCCAGTTCATGGATGAACTTTGCTGATGGGGTTTGTGCACGTGAGACCCTTCCCACATGGGAAAGGTTTTGGGATGATTGCATTCAAACAGAGATCAGGAAAGGTCAGCTTGGGGCAGCCAAGCCAGTTGAGCAGGATGAGGATGTAGCACTGTTGGCAGGACACAAGAAAGGCAAAGGGAAGAAGCAGGCTTCCACAAGCAATGGTGGGGGCAAAGGCAAAGGTAAAGGTAAACAGGATAACTCACAGAAGGACTATTCCAAAGTGAAGTGTTGGAATTGTCAGAAGATGGGACACTATGCAGTTGTGTGTCCGGAGAAGAAGAAGAAGACGGGGAAGAACCAGAGCATGGCAGCTTCAGCAGAGGTTGAGGACTTTGCAGATCGCTTTGACCGGGAGTTTGGGTTCATTGCGTGTGAGTCTTCTAGTGCAGGATTATCTGCCATAGAGGTTCAGAGGGAGCATGCATTTCCCTCGATTAGCGGAGCATCTTCGGGTATCTGGTATGTGGACAATGGGGCTTCACGTCACATGACAGGAGTCCGTGAGTACTTCTCAGAGCTTTCAGAGAGTGGCACTGATGTAGAGGTAGTACTCGGTGATGACAGAGTTGTTAGAGCAGTCGGTGTGGGAACATTGACATTTGAGAGGGAGTCCAAACCTCCCTTGAAGGTGTCAGATGTTCTTTATGTGCCAGGGATGAGGAAGAACCTCATATCCGTCTCAGCTTTGGAGGACAGAGGATATGAGATACTATTCAGGGGAGGAAAGGTGTTGATGTATCCCAGGGGCACTCCAGCTGATTCAGCTAGAGTGATAGGTGTACGCCATGCAAAGGTGTACAAGTTTGCATTTCAGTCCCTTTTGGCATTGAGCAGCAGTACCGACAACAGAGCTAGCAGTTCTGAGCAGTGTGAGATTTGGCACCGCGGGATGGGGCACATGTATCATGGAGCCTTGAGGACTTTGCGGGAGATCACTACAGGTGTGCCAGATTTCAGTACTGATCACTTTGATACTTGCAGAGGATGTGTGATGGGCAAGTTTGCCAAATCCCCTTTTCCCAGCAGTGACAACAGAGCGACTGGGATACTTGATTTGATTCATTTCGATGTGAGCGGTCGGATGTCTCATGTTTCCTTGAGTGGATATGAGTACTATGTGTTATTCATTGATGATCACTCCAGGAGGACTTGGATTTATTTCTTGAAGACCAAGAGTGAGGTCTTCAAGCGGTTTCAGGAGTTCAGAGCTCTTGTGGAGACACAGATAGGTTGGAAGATCAAGTCCCTGAGGTCGGACAATGGAGGAGAGTACACCCTTGGAGAGTTTGTTGACTATTGTGCGGAGGCAGGCATTAGGAGGGAGCTCACTGTTCCTTACAACCCCCAGCAGAACGGGGTTGCGGAGAGGAAGAACAGATCCATCGGAGGGGCTGCCAAAGTCATGTTACATGATCAGGGGTTGCCATTGTTTTTGTGGGCAGAGGCCTGCAACACAGCTGTTTACTTGCAGAACAGGAGTCCGCATCGTGCCTTGGGGCACATGACTCCGGAGGAGGCTTTTTCTGGGAAGAAGCCTGATATTGGTCATCTTCGTATCTTTGGGTGCATTACATACTCCTACATACCCAAGGAGAAGAGGACCAAACTAGAACCCACCGCAGAGAAGGGTATCTTTGTGGGCTACAGTGAGACCTCCAAGGCCTTTCGGATTTACATTCCTGCGCAGAGGAAAGTTGTTGTCAAGCGGGATGTGAAGTTCGAGGAGGACAGGGCCTTTAGGAGGTCACGGGAGTTAGAGTATCTGGATCAGCCAGACCCTCAGCAGCAGTTGAGTCAGTCGCAGGGATCCAGTGGGCAGGGATCAGGAGGATCCGGAGGTACATCTATGACGATGTTAGGTCCGTCAGTGGGGAGTGGCTCGCAGAGTCAGAGGGGTGGAGCTATGGGCAGCACGCAGAGCAGTCCACAGAGCAGTTCACTGGGGAGTCCACTGATGGACAGTTCACACGGTACCTCAGCATCTACAGGTTCAGGTGCAGGCAGGAGGACAACAGACAGATAGTCAGGAGTTCAGGCTCCTGATGTTGAGGAGGAGGAGTTTTATTCTCCGGTGGGAGAAGTGTGCTCAGGGAAGAGGAAGCCCAAGTGGCTTCAGGACACCTTGAGAGATGCCACATCTGTTGCTGAGCCTAAGAGGCCGGTCAGAGAGAGCAGACCACCTGAGAGGTTTTGTAGCTATATGGCAATGGCTACCAGCATCCATGACTCTGAGCCTTCTAGCTATGAGGAGGCAGCTAGCCAGCAGGTCTGGAGAGAGGCCATGCAGGAGGAGTATTCTTCTATCATGAAGAATGATGTTTGGGAGGTGGTGCCGAGGCCTGAGGGAAAATCCGTGGTTACTTCCAGATGGCTTTACAAGGTAAAGCATGCTGCAGATGGCAGCATTGAGAAATTCAAAGCGAGGTTTGTGGCTAGAGGGTTCTCCCAGGTAGAGGGAGTTGATTATGAGGAGACCTTCGCTCCCGTGGCTCGATATACTTCGATCCGCTCCATTATATCGATAGCAGCAGAGATGGGTTAGAAGATCCACTAGATGGATGTGAAGACCGCATTTCTCAATGGCTTCATACGGGAGGAGGTGTACATTGAGCAGCCACAGGGCTTTGAGGTGCATGGGAAGGAGTCCCATGTGTGCAGACTGAAGAAGGCCCTTTATGGCCTGAAGCAAGCTCCCAGAGCTTGGTACTCCAGGATAGATACATACTTGCAAAAGATGGGTTTCACAAAGAGTGAGGCAGATCCGAACCTTTACTATATTGTGATAGGTGAGGAGCCTCTCATTCTGGTGCTGTATGTGGATGACTTGGTCATTACAGGTGCATAGAGACTCATAGAGCACTGCAAGAGAGATCTTGCGGCGGAGTTTGAGATGAAGGACATCGGCTTGATGCATTACTTTTTGGGTTTGGAGGTGTGGCAGGAGGAGGGGCATTTCTTCCTGGGGCAGGGGAAGTATATTGTGGATATCCTTGGCAAATTCCACATGGAGGATTGTAAACCCATGTCGACACCGATGATCACCAACTGGAAGAAGCTTCATGCTTCGGATTCCGAGTTGGTGGATCCCACATTGTACAGACAGCTGATTGGTTCCTTGATGTATTTGGTCAACACTAGACCAGATATTTGTTTTGCAGTCAACACGATGAGTCGGTTTATGTGTGAGCCTAGGAAGGTTCACTGGGTGGCTGCAAAACACATTTTGCGATACTTGCAGGGGACAGTGGATTATGGTCTGGACTACAGGCAGGGGGATGGAGTGAGATTGGCGGGTTACACTGATTCTGATTGGGCAGGTTGTGCTTCTGATAGGAAGAACGCGGTCTTTGTTTTGGTTTGGGTTGTTTGTGGTGTCATGGTTGTTTGAAACGACGGTCGGTAGCACATTAAGTTCAGCGGAAGCAGAGTATATGGCAGCCAGTCTAGCTAGTTGTGAGGCCATCGGGCTTCGCAAGATGTTGTTTGGCTTATTTGGTCAGCCGTTGAGACCTTCAGTGATTTACTGTGATAATCAGAGTTGCATTAAACTCACGGAGAATCCGGTATTTCATGACAGGTCAAAGCATATCGGGATCAAATATCACTTCATCAGAGACTATGTTCAGAAAGGAGCTGTGAAGCTTGAGTATATTCCCACTGATGAGCAGGTTGCAGATATTCTTACCAAAGCCTTACCACGGGGCAAGCATGTCTACTTCGGAGACAAGATGGGTGTGGTGAGGAACACCTTCCTCGGTAAGAGGGAGTGTTGAAATTTGGTTACCGGAGGACAGGTGGTTCCCTAAGGCTTTGATCTTTGGCCTAAGGAAAAGTGTCCAAAAGAATTTAATTTTTCTCCTAAAGTGACTTTATAATTTTTATAAAGTCAAATCTAATTTAAAAGTGACTTTATGTGATAAAGTTACTAAAGTCTAATTTTAAAGTGACTTTAATAAAGTCAATGTAAAATTAGAAAGGAAAAATGACTTTGGAAATAAATGACTAAGTGGGTCTTTATTAAAGTGGGGTGAATTAAAAAATAGAAAGTGAGATTTAAATGAGTATTTAATCTCAGCCCTAGATCTCAATCTATTTCAGCCATTGGATTTAGGGATTCTCCAAAAGTCACTTAGGGTTAGGTTAAAGGAGGAAAAGGAGGAAAAGGTCATTTATTTCTTTCATGAGCAGATTGAGAGAAGGAGAGCAAGAGAGCAAGGGAGATTTCTGGGCAGTGAGGAGAAGGAGGCAGCAGCTTGGCACACATTCCAAGGCAGCGTTTCAGCAAGTAGTCCGTACAGCAGAGTTTGGCACACATTCCAAGGCAGATTTTGGCACGATTTTCTAGAAGGTCGTACGGTTTAAGGTTGATTCCAAGGAGGGTACGTACGGCCAAGTTAGCATAGAAATCGAGGAGCGGAAAAATTTGAAGTTCTTCAGCACATTTTCAAGGAAAGTAGTACGAGTGGCGCCCAGCAGCATCTTTTCTAGTAATCCGTCACAATTTGTCTTGCTATTTTTACGCACGGAAATCGAGGAAAACGGTCTATGACATTATGGCGGCTTGCAACGCTTTTCTAGGCAATCCGTACAACAACATTTAGAAATTTGAAATTTGGGCATGAAAATCGAGCCGTACAACATTTATTCTTCTAATTGTTTTCTTTGTTTGCAAGTTTTCCGATTGGGCACGTAGAGCACGAAAAACGGGGTCATTGTAAAAGTTTGCTAGCCGATTTTACGGAATATTTTTTCTCCTTTGTAAAAGCATTTCCCGGGGGGAAATAAGAAGGAGCTTTCGAACTGGTTTTCCCCAAGAGTTGTAGGGGGTTTTTCCAAGGTCACCTTGACCAAAAATCACTGTGTTTAAATGTGTTGAATGGATGTTTGTATCTGCTGATATTTATTTCTGCATTTTCCAGCATTCTGTAATATTTCCAGAATTTGTGTTTTCAGCAAAATTTATTTTCCAGTTGTTGAATGTATGGATATGGGAAAGGGCATTTAACTATTTTGGAGAAATAAGGTGAAACTGAAAACCGAGGTGGGAAATACAAAATTTCTACAAAAAATTCCAGAACTCAAATCTTAAACCATATAGCACGTACTATGTATGTCGATCGTACTCGTCCACCATACTATTAATTAAAATCAATAATAATTATCGCTGATAATTTTTGTACCATTGCATCATTGTATCCGTACGATCACATCCACAATCACTAGTCACATATTTTCACTTTAAAAGGATTATTAAAGTTTAACAAAGTTGTTGGGAAGGTATCATTGATAAGTAGGACACATAGTGGGATAGTAAAAAATAAAAAGGTAAATAAATAAACAAAAAAAAGGTTGTTATAAAGTGAGGGTACCATATATATAAAAAGGAAGGGCACTAACTGTAGTAGCCTAAATATAAAGTTATATATATTTTCAAAATAGAAAAGACCACATATTTTATAAAGAAAAAAAAAGTGTGAAGGTAGCAAGTAATTAAGGTTATTAAGAATATATATATATATATAGAGAGAGAGAGAGAGGAAAAGGAATAGTTATTGTTGAAGTATTAAAAATTAATTATTAAAAAAAAAAGGTCATAAGGAAGGAAAAGTATAAAATAAAAAGGATGAATTTGGAGAACATTTATCTCAACAAGCAGAATGACATCTAATACAGAAATGAAGTCAAGACGATTTTTAGAATTAGAAACCCTACCCATCGACCCTAAAGTGCTATTTAAAATTAAAGGAATTCTCGCTGGAAAAGATGTCACTATTGCTATATCGCTACTAAAAATAAAAATTACATAAACCCTACAAATGCAAACCAATTGGTGATTCCTGAGTCAAATATAATCGAAAAATTAGACTTTTTTGACAAAAAAAATACGACATACAAAGTCTACAACTAAATATTGAGGATTATACTTTTATCTCTCAATTTACGGTGAAAACCTTAATTTTGACAATAGTGACATTGTTAGGTTCACCATGGATGGAAACCCTAGGTTCAGTTATCCTAAGTATGAAAAAGAAATTTTTGACATTCTCCTACAAAAAGAAGAAAATAATGCTACAGGACGTTAACTTGAAGCCAAATTCCGTGACACCTGAAGACATATAAGAAATTTCAAAAGTAATTCTTCAAGAAAGTAAAAAGGCGATCCAAAATATGCAGAAGGAAATTGATAAAATCACAACTAACAAGAATGAAGAAGTTGCTCGCCTCAAGGACCACAACGATAAATTACTAACACAAATTAAGAAGCTGAAAAAAGACAAGAAGTCATTAAAAAACAAGGTGCAACAGCTTGTCGAAAATGAAGCATCGAATCCTTCAAATTTAGAAGTTCAAGTTGAAGAAAAAACGAACATTGATCCAGTAAATGTCACAACTCAAGAAACAGACAAGCAAGTTCCAAAAGATACAAACTTAGATGTTGCAGATCAGACGAGGAACATTCTAAGTGAAGGTTCTGTAACCAACTTAATAACATCTTCGCCAGAAGAAAATCAAAGAAGTCAAACCAAAAAAAGTTCCCTATCGACATCCAAATCACGGGAGTAGACAACTCGACCGAGCTATGTATTCGAAATAGAAAAAAGTTGATGTTCTGAAGAATACTAATGTTGGTGCAATCCACACATGTGATAACAAGTCTTCACAAGTTGCCAGTCATCATAAGATTCCACAAAAGATTGATTTAGGATGGTCCGATCCATTCTCAGTGCGACAATTTTGTTTGTCACTTAGAGGATCATATCAACTTGTATCGACAAGGATCACTGCCCCGAGACGAGAAGATGTTCGTAACAGGAAAAGAAATCAAGGCCTTTCATCAACAAGCTTTGAGGACAAAGCTTTTTGAGGAAGAAGGCAATGTAATGAATAAAATAATGTAAATAATGATTAATTAGTTAATTAGTAATTAGGCTGAAAGAGCATATCTGATAAGACATGACCCTTCGTGAAGAGGCACCTGCCTAGGTATATAAGCAGGCTTTGATACAAAATGAAGCGAACAAAGTTTCTTCTCAAGTTAAATACTCCAGAACACTTGGAATACAAAGATATCCATGAGGATACAAATATTATATTATAAAAGGTATGAAGAATGAGATGAGATGATATGAGAATTACAAATGAGGCCTGCTTATACCTAGGCAGGTGCCTCTTCACGAAAGGTCATGTCTTATCAGACATGCCCTTTCAGCCTAATTACTAATTAACTAATTAATCATTATTTACATTATTTTATTCATTACAGCAATACGTATTTGCGTTGTACGTTGTTCCTGAATATTTGCCTCTTGAGGCTACGATGTAAACTATGTTTCTTTTATAAATGTGAATAAACCCACTTAATTTACAAAAAAAAAGAAAAGTAAATGAGCAAGTGCCAAGGCCCACGAACATATAAATGAGAAACATAAAATAAATAAAGGGACAACTTCCTTTATAAGAAACTTTTTATTTTTAAAGGTTTCTGGAAATCTTCGAAAATGTATTTTAAAAACATAATAACTAAGAAATATATTTTTTAAATAATTAAAAGGGGAAATTGGACCATATCAGCCCATTGTACAGCTGTAGATACATGTTGTGCAGTGCTTGTTACCCACAAAAATGGGTAACCCTATAGGAGAAAAATTTTCTCCTACTTGGACAACTTGCCAGCCAACAACCCACGCATTTGCTCATTGATGATAATATGTTAGTTTCCTCAGCCATCCACACCAGTCATGCACGTCTCACCATCTGGCATTCCTCTAGAATGAAGGTGGGCTACCACTCAACAGGTACATTGATTATTTTGCAATCAAGTACTTTTGTTTAATGATTTGGGCATTTAGTAAATAAAGTAGTGATCTGCATAATTGATTGATCTTGCCTATAAATTTCTTCTCACCTTACTAGGGGAGTTAATCTTTAGCCCTAGTCCAAGGGACCTCCCCTTATGGCCTTAGGGTTATAGGAGGGGCACTACTTGGAAAAGTTGGATTGAAGTAGTGTCTCCATTTTCCTTTTCCATACTTCAGATTTTCCATGTGGCATTATTCCCTTTGATATCATCTCCATTTTTCAGGTTAGCTGTCATCAATTCATTGGGATTTGGCATTCACATATCCACATCTTTGAGTCAGGTTGGAAAGCATTGCCTTGAGGTTAATGCAGTTAAAAGAATGAAAAAACATAAGATAGCCATAATGAAAGAAAAAGAAAAGTCAAAATACAAAAGATGGTCAGAACATAAGTTATCGTGTGGGCAGAAGCCTAGCATGAGCTCTACGCCTCTCATTAGCCATCACTCGATTCCTGAGCACTTGATGCTCCATCCATCAAAAGGAACCCTTGCATGTCCCAACACCAATGAGCGATAAACTACCTCATCTTAAGAGGTAAAACAAATGCCGTATCATAAAGAGCAAGCTTTGATCCTTGAGCTATGCGCCAAATAAAGAGCATTATAAAAAATAAATAAAAAGCAAACCAAAGAGGTGGAAAAAGCAAAGCCAAAAGGGGTAACTCATGCCTCCATGATTGCTCCCTCCATTACATCTATACACTAAGGATGTGGACTCTTATTAGTTGGAACTCGATCATGGCACTTTGCCATGAAGTCTCTTCCCTCCATTTCCAGCTTCTTTCACTAACACTTATGGACGGAAGGGTTGACCTTGGAAATGCCACCTTGCCTTCGAGGTTGGAAGTGTGAAAATTTCTGAATATTACTTATGCAGAAACCCTACTGTTAAATCTTGATTTACTTCTCCTACATAGACAAGTTATTAATCTGAAATATTCAGCATTATCATCGAAGTAAACACATTAGCAATCTACACAGATACAGATCTAAACTGAATACATGCACAATGACAAAGTGACACATAGGATTTTCTAGACAACTGTCCCCGAAAAAACCCAATGCGGGAAAATTGGCCTTCTGGCTACTGGAGGGTTTTTATTATTAAGTAGATTCTAAGTACAACAAATTTGGGCACCAAATTGGTTAACCCGACAAAGAAATAAACAATTTGCAGCAATACGTCTGTTCCGGAGACAGAAAAATGGACTGATTCACACCCTCAAATGGGATTTACAGAACTCGACCCTTTTCAGTCTTTAGAAACCCCAGCATTGCTCTGAAGCCCTTTGTGTCAGCTTTGCTAGCCTGCGTCATCCCCTGCGTTGCACAGGAAGGGCTTGCGTCACGCCAGACTGGGTTACGCTACCCCTGCGTTACCCTGGTTGGGCTTGCATCAGCCCTGCTGGCCTCCTATTGCCTCTGTGTTGCCCTTTCTAGGCCTGCATAACACTTGAAGCCTTTGCGCTGCGCAACTGTTGCGTGGTTGCTGCTCCGTCTGTGTTGCTCAGTTTGCTACTTCTCTGCCTCTTGCTGCACTCTTGGCCTGGGATCACATCATCCCCTCTGCCAATACTACCCCTCGCTACAACTGTAACACTTCTGGAAATTTTTAGCAAACCATGCCCTAGAATTCCAGCTTAGTCTCAGTGCTCTGCCACTGTGTGTGTTCTCCAACTGACCCCAAGCCTTTCCTTTATACTCTTCTCATTGGGAAACCAACGGTCGTGATCTAACCTTGAATCGACAGCTAAGATTAAAAGAAAGCTTGATCCATGTGACTTAAGTCATTTTCATCACATGTTTAATTTAATTAACTTTAATCTTTTAATTTTCCTAAGTTAGACTTAGGCTCCTTAATTAAATATCTCTTAAACATGATGGAATTTCTCAAATCCCTTTCTGGGTCTTGGAGATCTCATGTACTCTAGTCCCTCCACAAAGTTTGGGAGCTAGAGCACATCCAATGCTACCCCAACACTCAAAAATCTCAACAGGAAGCATCTAATAGGGTCAACTACTTAGCCACCCCTACAAAGGTAGGGAATTTTTTTACGAGACTTGCTCTAGTTAGATATTTGAAGGTGATCTCAGTTTGAAGTATTGATATGCCCTTAACACTTAAGTATTATCCACTTAGATGCATTTATGATCTTATTCTCTAATGAATGGTTGTTTTCACTTAAGTTTGAGATGGTTTCACCAAGTGGTCTAAAGTAGTTTAACCCTTGAGGGCACCCTACTCCAGATGATGCTCAAGCCATATTACACTCCCAGAGAGCATGACGATCTAGTAGATGCAACATTTCCCCTTTATAGCAGAGCATTGGGCACTTTAATGATCTGAGCACCCCCATATGCTAGAACACTGAACTTCACTTGCTTGGCATGGAGGATTCTTAATGATGTACCAATGTACCTAGCATGCCCCCAGCCTAGCCTTAACATTCCTTGATGGGCATACCTTGATCTAGAGCACAGATGAGGATGGTCATCCCCCAATATGATTGAGGAGGGCTTGTTGCACCTGATAGAGCCCCATCACATGAGAGAAAGAGCACTACATTGTCTACTTAGCAACCACGGAGATGATGCGAGACAACCACAACTCGATTTTGGACACATGGAGATGCTTTGAGGCTTGATTTGAGGACCTTCCCTCAAATTGAGGATGATCGCGATACTTGGAGACCTTTGTATCCCTTCCAATAAATGTGGAAAAAGTCGGAGTCGGGATTAAATCGGCAAGGGTAAAAAAGTTGAAAAAATCGGCAAAGTCGAGATTTTTTCGAAAAAGTCGGCAAAAAGTCGACAAAATTAAAAAAATACAAAATTATTCAAAATTTTTCCATTTTTTTAGCATCTAAAGTATCCACAACATCAAATAAATGCATTTCCACATAAACATGTAAAGAAAGCTAATATATAATATGTATATGAAGTCTAGTGCTACATCACATATCAAAATAGTGAATCGAGTCCTGAATCTTGAGTCTCAGTCTCAAGAGTCAAAATATCAACAAAAAATATAATAATGTATATCATGAGTCATCTCCATGTCATAAAGGAAGTCACTAAGATGAAGATCCCCTGCCCCTTTTACGGGAATAGGGAATGGCTTTGCCTTTTCCTCTAGAGGAAGAAGGCCCTGCCCCTCGGGAATCAGATGGACCCAGTCGTCCTCTAGAAGCAAAAAAAATAGGTGGCCTCTGTGCTCTGCCACTGACGCTGCCACTGCTACTGCCCATCCTAGATGGTGTCACCTCCTCCTCCACATCCTCCTCCTGCTCTGCCTCATGACTCTTCTCCTCCTCCTCTACCACTGGCTCCTCCTGCTGTGCATCTGCTTCCTCCTCTGGCACTAATGCCTCTGGATCCACATCTAACCAATCAGGGGTCGATTCCATGACCGGCCTCTCAGTCTCGACCCTCCATGCAGCAGTGGTATCAATATTGTCCAATGAAATGGCATCCATATCAGGAGTTTTCTGAATTTGTCTCATCCACAATCGAAGGTTGTAGTAGACATACACCAAGTCATTGAGACGTTGGGATTCCAATCTGTAAAAGGGTCATAGATTATAAATTAGTACTTGGAAAATTTATATAGTAAAAAATTAAAATAATCAAATTATTTCAAAATTTTAATTTGAAATTTTTTTACCTATTGCGCTTTTTGCTATGTATTTTGTCAAAGACACTCCAATTGCGCTCACACCCAGAGGAACTGCATGTCTGGCTGAGCACTCGGATGGCAAGCTTTTGGAGATGGGGTACTCTACCACCATAGCTTATCCACCAAGCATCTACAAGTTAAAATAAAAATGAGAAGCAAAAATTATGAAGAGACAATGAATTATTAAATTTGAAAGTTGAAAGTTGAAACAAACTGAACAGTGAAGCTTACCTGGCATTTTGGTCATCCTACTCTTAATAGCCATGTTAAAACCAAATGTGTCACCAGCCATCCTATATATTTCCATTTCTTTGGAAATTTCTTCACGTTCTTGCTCAGATACCACCATCCTCTCAACACATGTGAAGAATCCATCCATCACCTCGGCATCAAATCTGAAACCACAGGAGTAAGAAAATGCGGGGTTGAAGTAGATACCTGCAGCAAGAATGGGGCGATGGAGGGTATTGTTCCATCGGTCATCAATCACTCTCCATATGACCTATTGTTTCTCTAACCCCTCATCTCCCTTATCTGCATAATAAGCACGAATGGCTTCTTTGGCCCTATCCATGGCCTCATACAAGTAGCCCATTGCGGGCTTCTCTCCATCAACCAATCGAAGAACCCTTACCAAAGGTTCTGAAATGGCACACACCTTCTCTACTCCTGCCCAAAAGTTCTGATCATATGAAACAAGTCTGCATATGCCCTCTCCCTTTGGTTTGCGGCTAACAGATAACTCACGCCAATCCTGTGAAAGAAACATGCTCTTCACGTCCCACATAGAATTCAACAGAGACTGAAGAGATATGAAAGTAGTGGCAAAGCATGTTATCGCAGGACGCACCAACTCTTTGTTGTTGGTGAATCTTCTCATCAAGCTAAGCACAGATGCATGATTGTAAATAAATTTTGTTATTCTCTTGGATGATTCAACAATATGTCTCACCATAGGAATCTTACCTATATCCTCCAACATCAAGTCAATACAATGAGCAGCACAAGGTGTCCAAAACAGGGTAGGATACCTCTCCATAAGCAACCTACCAGCTGCAACATAATTTGCAGCGTTGTCCGTTATGACTTGGACAACATTCTGTGGGCCTATTTCCTGAATGAAGATGTCCAACAACTCACATAATAAACGCGCATCTTTAATGTGTGCAGATGCGTCAACAGATTTTATAAACAATGTCCCCCTGGGACAACTAACCAAGAAGTTAAGAAGGGTCCTACCCTTCTGGTCAGTCCAACCATCTGACATGACTGTGCATCCAGTGTGTTCCCAAGATGCCCTAAACTCCTCCAGTCTAGCAATGCAATCATTCTTTTCCTCTTGAAGAAGAGGCCCTCTCAACTGTGCAAAGGTAGGGGCTTTGTACCCCGGGCCAACGACAGCAACAACATCAAACATAGGTTGGTAGAATGGGTTTGTCTTGGCAATGTTGAAAGGAACATCACTCCATAGAAGACATCTACTCACCAACCTGTCAGCTTCTGCCTTTTCCTTTTTTTAATTGCTGATTTGATGCCAGGTTGTGCACCAGGTGTTGTTCTAGGGACAAAAAAGGATGAAAAAGCTGAGGGGGTGGAACTGGAAGGTAATGCTGAACCAGAAGAAGCACTCTCACTTACCCCCTGTGTTGAGCTCCCTACAAGTTGCCTTTTTATTACTGCCCTGGTGTCTTTGCCATCTTCTTTTTCCATCAAGGCTTTAATGGCCTGTCGGATCATTTCTGGACCCGGATTTGGGCAAAGTTCTGTATTTTGCCCTGGAATTTGCCCTATATGGCATTTTAATCTATAAATACCCCCTGACATATGCTTTCCACACAACTTGCAAGACAAATACATTCTATTGAGTCCTCCAGTTCCGGGTACAGGATCAGGTTCACCATACTGCCAGAAAGGATCCAAATTCCTTGGCATTTTGTTTGAAACTTTTTGATGTTTGAACCTGGGCACAAAACAAAAATTAAAAAAAAAAAATTAAAAATTGCCCATCACATAAATTAAAAATTAAAATCACTAAATAGTAGACTGGGCACTAAGTGTATAGGTCCAATAGAGGTTATGGGAATGCTGTAGCTACTGTGATTTCCCAGGCTCTCAAAGATCATCCATTTTTAGTCTGCACGATATGCTAGTTGACGTTGCCAAATGCTGGAAGTATTCTTGAAGACTGTTATTTTTTATCCGTGGACAAATATATTTTATCCTATTTTGCTAATGTAAATGTTGGAATGGTTTGAAGACTGCTGGATAGATATATTTTTGAATTCATGATGTAATTATTTGGACTTTAATGTTATTTGACTCATTATGGACGATATCTATCCACAGTTTCTTGAGATTCTGTATGTGAAGGATATAGGGCAGTCTTTTGAGTGTTTTCATCGAGGATAATTACACTGATCCATCACGCAATGCTAACGGCATCTACAGAATGTATATCCATTCTTTTATGGACTAGAAATACAGAATGTATATCCAACAAAAATCGATGATTCGATTATGAAGATGGCAAGCCGCAAATGTTTTTAACTTACCTGGAGGCTGGCGGCACCCAATCTGCAAGCTCGAATCTTCAGCTCCCTCCCAACACAAAGTTGCAATCCGAAACCCTCTTGCTGGACTGTCGACGGACCACAGCAACTGCTCCACAGTGTTAAACGTGGGCGGGCGGACAAACAAAACAAAATAACACATAAAAATCAAAATTTCCGGCTCTTATAATCACTTTCACGATTTTTTCGATCGAATCGGGAATAAATCGGGCATATAACGATTTTATCGGGATTTTTTCAAATTTTAAAAAATCGGGAAAAAATCGGCCGATTTAATCGGCGTCTTGAAAAAATCGGGATTTTTTGAAAAAATCGCGATTTTATCCCGACTTTTTCCACACTGCTTCCAATGCATTGATGGAGCATTTTGAGCCATAAAAGACATGATATCATACATTTTAGAGGCTTACATCTCACATCTGTGGGCTTCTATTGACATATTTTATTGTTGAGCTAGTGGGTTGAATTGTAACCCAATTCTACTTTGTTTACTCAAAAATCAAACTTGTGTAGGGGCTTGCAATCAATAATTAGAGGAGATCGACCTCATATAAGTAAAGGATCACCTCTATCATTTGTTCATCATAACATTTGCGGATTTCCGCCTCTCTAGAAGAGACTCGACTTACTTTGTTGTACTTTGCTACTTGTGGAGATGTGATCTTATGTGGATTTTGGTTATTGGAGACTAGCTTTTGTTGTGGAGACATCATTTTGGGATTCAAAGAAGGCATGTTCTTTGATATTGTTGAAGGAAAAGGTACCAAGGAGGTGTTTCCTAGTGCATTTGCCTTTTTTCCTAGGAAAACACTTTAAAAAACCTTTTTAGCATGTGGCTTTATGAGTTATATTGAGAGCTTGGAGAGTGTCAAGTTTTTGTTGAAGCAGTGATCTTCGAGGCCTGGAGTTGGAGTTGGAGCTATTTTGGAGATAGTTTAGAGCTTTCAATAGAGCTGGCATCTTCAAGAGGAGGCTAAGGAAGCTAGTTTGCATTTCCAGGTAAGGATTATTTTTCACTTGAAAAATCCCTCATTTCACTGCTATCCATGTATTAATTTTTTTTATGTGTTCGGCTCTACTATTGCTATCAAATTTCTAGTCCTATATTATCAAATTTTGTAGGTTACAATGTGCATTTTTTTTCCTAAATTTAGCCTTGGTTTTCCATTTATCTTAGCTGCATTTTTTTTAAATAGCAGATTTCTTTGCAAATTTTAATTATTTCAAGTCAAGATGGCTCCAAAAGTCAAGGACAGTGCATGGGCCCATTGTGATGTTGTTGATGGAAAAATGATATGCAAATTTTGTGAAAAACTTATTAGAGGTCGGGGTATTCTCATATTGAAACAACACTTGGTTGGGATAAGAGCCCAAGTTAAGCCATGTGATGCACCAAAAGAAGTGTTAGGTTCTGTTAGGGAAGAATACCTTTCCAAGTTTGAAAAGTTTCAGGAGAATAACACTAGGGAGAAGGCCATCCAAGATGAAATTGCAAGGAACAGGGAATTAATAGAAGCCATGAAAGAGAGTGGGTATGATGATTATAAGATTCAAGACTCCACTTATATCCCTTCCACCAATGACCCCTTTCACTATATTCCTTCTCTTGGACAAAAATCAAAACCAACAAAGAGACCAAACATCCAGAGTTTTTTCTCATCCACTGCTAATCCCACAACCACTTCCTCCCAGCCAAGTCGTCAACTCACTTAGGATCAACATTGGAAAAAACAATGCAAATAAACTTCTTATCGGTACATTGCTAGATGGTGGTATGATGCAGAAATCCCATTTAATGTTGCTCGCTCACCTTATTACCAAGCTATGTGGGACTTTGTTATAGCTGCAGCAAAGGGCTTCAAAGGCCCTAGTTTGCATGACTTCAGGGGATCTCTTTTGCAAAAAGAGATTTCTTCCATTGATGAGTATTTGGTTGAGTATAGAGAGTCATGGCTCAAAATAGGTTGTTCTGTCATGTCAGATGGATGGACTGATGGAAAGAACCACACTATCATTAATTTCCTTGTTTCTTTCTTTCAAGGAACAATGTTTTTGAGATCATTTGATGCATCTGATAAGGTGAAGGATGCAACCCTTCTATTTGAGCTTTTGGATGAGATTATTCAGGAAGTGGGGGAGCAAAATGTTGTGCAGGTCATCACAAATAATGCCTCAAACTATGTTCTTGCTGGAAAGATTCTTGAGTCCAAATATAGGACAATATTTTGGACTCCATGTGCTGCACATTGCATAGACCTCATGCTTGAGGACATAGGCAAAGTGGAGTGGGTAAAAAACATTGTAAAGCATGCCAAGTGCATTACAAAATACATTTACAACCACTCATGGGTATTGAGCCCAATGAAGAAAAATATTGCGGGCAAAGAGCTTGTTAGGCCAGCAATTACGAGATTTGCAACTCACTTCCTCACGTTGCAATGTCTTAATTCTCAACAGAAAAACCTGCAGAAAATGTTTTCTTCTGATGATTGGACTAAATCTTGGTGGGCTCGTAGACAAGATGGCAAAGACACCAAAAAGAAAGTCTTTGACAATTATTTTTGGAAAAGGTCAGAGGAGCTTGTAAAAATTACTGAGCCCCTTGTTAAGGTGCTAAGGATGGTGAATGGGGAAAAGTTGGCAATGGGATACATTTATGAGGCTATGGATCAAGCAAAGGAGCAGATACAGGCATTTTACAAGGATAGGTTAGTTAAATATGGCCATATATGGGAGATTAATGATAATAGATGGAACAATCAATTCCATTGTCCTATACATGCAGCTGGGTATTTTTTGAACCCAAAGTATCATTATAAAGCTCAACTAAGAGATCTACAGGATGGTGAGGTCATAGCTGGACTGATTGATTGCTTGGAGCGTATGGTCCCTATTTATGCAGACCAGTTGGAAATACATAAACAACTTACTCTTTTCAGTATGGCAGCTAGTACCTTTGGAAAAAACTTGGTAAAAATGGCAAGAGATGTGGATCAACCAGGTAAGCAATTCCAATTTGTTTTTCTTTTCAAGTTAAATTGTTTGTAAATAAGTAATGAAATGAACTATGTTACTAATTAATGTCTTTTTATTTGCAACATATTGGTGGGAGTCATTTGGCGACCAATGTCCTCAATTGCAAAAGTTTGCAATTAGAGTCCTCAGCCAAACTTGCAGTGCTTCAGGTTGTTAACGCAATTGGTCTGTTTTTGAGCGCATACACACAAAGAAGAGAAACTGTTTGGAACATAAACGGTTAAATGATCTTGTGTTCGTGCAATACAACCTTCGCTTGCGGTAGAACCAAATGACGAATAAAACACCTAATCTAGATCCCATTGTGTTGGACGATATTGATCCAACATCAGAATGGGTGGAGGCTGAGGATCCAGTGTTTGAGACTGATTTTGATATTGATGCAGCATTAGCATGGGATGAAGCAGATTTGGTGGTGCCATCAGACCAAGGCTTGGTAGCTGCATCAAGGAAAGGCAAACCAATAGAAGGCACTAGTCATGCAGCTCGAGTAACTTTTGCTTCCATTAGGTCCACTTCTATTATCATTGGTGGCAATGGTATTGATGTTGTACTAGGTCATTGGCCTCATAACTTGTAGCATTGTTTTTGGACTTTAAAGGCTATTTGGAGCCTCATTGCTTATGTATTTTTTCGATGATATGTATTGCACTCAGTGCCATTTTGATATATTGACCTTTACATGGTATATAAATGAGAAAACTTCACATATTTTGTCTCTATTGGCTTGGAATCATGGTTGCAAACCTTAAAAATAGTTTTTTTATTAAAAATTAATTATTTAATGTATTTTTTTAAAAATTGGTTCATTGAGATCTGACCCGTACTGGTTAGACCGGTCCTGGTCAGAAACCCGGTTCATTAGGTCCACTGGTTCGATCACCAGTTCCGATTTTTGAAACTATGATGCACACACATAAAAATAGACACCAATATTTTTGGACAAAAAGTCCTTGGAAAAACCCCAAAGGGAAAACGGTACAACAAATGAGGGTTTATTTTATTATGCAAAAAATATAGAGAACTACGATTGCTAGCCTTCGTAGCTCAGCTACAACAATTCTCCTCAACTAGAGAAAAAGTACAAGGTACAAATATAAAGTTATGAGTCATTAATGAGGAACACCACATGAAAAGGGGGTCAAGTGAGGGAATGATCCCCACCATTGATCTAGAGGGTTGAGATCTAATCTCAGCCCTTGATAAAAAAGGGTTAGGGTTTCCAATCTGATGAGAGCTAAAGAGGGAGAAAAAGGTGTGAAAAATCTACTGCAGTGTATTGGTTTATTTCCTCCTACTTGATTTAATTAATACAAGTTATTTCTAGAAATTAGATTCAGAAAATACCAAAAATAAACACAACTACAGCCTACACATGCAGATCATTTACTGAATAGTACACTCATGCAACAAAGTGACACATGGATTTTTGGACATAAGACCCCGGTAAAACCCAAAGCGGGAAAACCGATGCAGTAGATATGAGGGTTTATTATTAAGTAGTTCTGAGTACAACAAATCTGGGTTCCAAGTTTAGAAAACTTGACAGAGAATAAAAGATATCAAATTTGCAGCTAACCTGAAGATCTAGCGCCAAATATCTAACTGATCCACACCCTCAAACGGGATTTACAACACTCAACTCAGATTTGACCCTAGAAACCCTCAGCACTGCTTCTGAAGCCCCAACGTTGCCCTAGAGGGCATGCGTCAGCCTCTGCGTGGCCCTAGGAGGGCCTGCGTCACCCCTGGAGGGTCTATGTTGCCCCTGTGTTGCCTTTGATAGGCCAGCGTCAGCCCTACGTGGCCCTAGATGCCTCTGCGCTGCCCCTGCTGCTCTGCGTGGCTCTAAAGCCTCTCTGCGTTGTCCTTGTTGCTGCTCCTCTGCCTCTTGTTGCCTCTTGGCCCTAGAATCATATCATTCCCTTGGCCAATACTACCCCTCACTACAAGAAATTCCTCCAAAAATTCTTAACAAACCCACTCTAGAATTCCAGATCTATTCTTCAGTTCTACCAAAATTGTGTGTGTCCTCAATTGACCCTCAAGCCTTTCTCTTATACTTTTTCGTTGAACCCTTCAACGGCCGAGATTAAATCATCCATCAACGGCTGAGTTTAAAAAACTGCTTGATACATGTGACTTAAGACAATTTCAGCACATGTGTTAATTAATTCACTTTAATTATTTTATTTTTCTAAGTTAGACTTAGGAAATCCATTAAAAATAATTAATTATTTGAATAACTTGAACACCAACTGAAATTTCTCAAATCCATTTCTAGGTCTTGTAGATCAAGTGTACTCTAGTCCCTCCACAAAATTTGAGAGCTAGAGCACAACTAATGCTACCCCAAATACACAAAATCTCAACAAAAGGTAGAAGTTATTCCATTCTTCATGTGCATTTGGAGAGGTGAAAGGAAGAGAGATAGAGAGGAGCACGAATTTGAAAGAGGAGGAGATTTTTGCCAAGGAAGTTGACCTTCAGCAAGAGTAACAGTTTGAACCTCAAGCAGTGATTGCAAGCACACAACCCCAGACTATTCTCATCATTATCAGTGCAAGTTTCGAGGGCTGGAGAAGGGTGTCTGCGCAATTTTTGAGGAGGTTTTGACTGTCATAAATACAGTTTGACAGACCCACTGTTTGTGACAAGAAATTCAGGTCTAAGGCTAAGTTATTAGGCAGACATTCAATGCAAAATACAAGGGAGACCAACTTGTCATTTGACTAAAATTTGAGAGAGATTCTTGGGTTGACTGGCCCAAATTTCAAGGAATAGGGGCAGTTCTATTGCATGAGATTCGAGGAAGAGATCAGATGGTTGTAGCACAAATTTCTGAAGTTAAACATTCTGGCAGAGGCACAAAATACTAGACTATCATTGGCTAGACAATGGCTCAAATATTTGGGAGAGATAAGTATAAATGTTGACATTTATTGCATTGTAAATTTCCTAAAAATAAAAATAAAAATTCTCCTTACACTAGTTTTCCCCAATGTGGGGTTTTTCCAAGGTCACTGTTAACCGAAAATCATTGTGTAAAAGTGTGTGCTTCTGCTTTTATTTTCTTATCAGCTAGAAAAGCAAAGTAGAGTAGTCCTGAATGTTTCAAAATAATTTGTAATAATATTTTACATATTAGCAAACTTGTGGGGCTGTGAGCATTAAACTATATGCAAAAACCTTGAAACTGGGAAGGCTACACAAAACTAAAAAATTCTACAGCTTTAAGGCAGAGTAGACCACCTACCAGATTTTCCAATTATTTGGCACTATCGAGCAGCATTAGCGAGTCTCAGCCTTACACTTTTGAGGAGGCTATAGATGAGCAGAGTTGGAGGGATGCCATGAGAGAGGAGTATAGCTCCATCATGAGAAATGACATGTGGGATACAGTGTCGAGACCAGAGGGAAAGTCTGTGGTCACTTCTCGATGGATCTATAAGATCAAACATGCAGCTAATGGCAGTATCGAGAAGTATAAAGCGAGGTTCATTGCGAGAGTGTTTCTCCTAGGAGGGAGTGGATTACGAGGAGACAATTACACCTGTCGCCAAATATGAATATATTAGAGAAGTTACGTCCATTGCTACATAGATGGAGTGGAGGATCCATCAGATGAATGTGAATACTAATTTCCTCAATGGAGTGATTGAGAAGGAGGTGCATATTGAGCAACGTCAGGGCTATGAGGTGTATGGGAGAGATTCCCATGTGGCAGGTTGAAGAAGGCTCTTTATGGGCTGAAGCAAGCTCTACGCGCATGGTATGCCAAGATCGATGGATATCTTCTTGGCTTGGGCTTCACCAAAAGTAAGATGGATCCCAACTTGTACTATGTACTTGTTGAGGGTGAGTCGCTCATCTTGGTACTTTATGTGGACAATCTCTTCTTGATAGGATCAAAGAAGTTCATAGGGAAGTACAAGGAGGATCTTGCTTCGAATTTCAACATGAAGGAAATTGGCTTGATGCACTACTTTTTGGGATTGGAGGTCTGGCAACAGGTATGAGATATTTTTCTTTGACAGGTCAAGTATGCAGCGGAAATCTTGAGGAGGTTTAAAATGGAGGATTGCAAGCCTATGTCTTCAGTGATGATCGCTAACCTAAAGTAGCTAAGTGTTTCTAAAGGTGAATTAGTGGATCCCACATTATACAGCTAATTAATAGATTCCTTGATGTATTTGGTCAACACTAAGCCAAATATATGTTTTGTTGTGTTGAAAATAAAGGTACCAAGGAGGTATTTCCTAGTGCATTTATCCTTTTGGCCTACTAAGACACATTAATGACCCTTTTGTCATGTGACATTATGAGTTTTATTGATGTCATGGAGAAAAGTGATTTGGATCCCAACTTGTACTATGTATTTGTTGAGAGTGAGACGCTCATCTTGGTACTTTATGTGGACAATCTCTTCTTGATAGGATCAGAGAAGTTCATAGGGAAGTACAAGGAGGATCTTGTTTCGAATTTCAACATGAAGGACATTGGCTTGATGCACTACTTTTTGGGAATGGAGGTCTGGCAACAAGTATAAGTTATTTTTATTTGACAAGGCAAGTATGCAGTTGAAATCTTGAGGTTTAAAATGGAGGATTGCAAGCCTATGTCTATAGTGATGATCAATAACCTTAAGAAGCTAAGTGTTTCTAAAGGTGAATTAGTGGATCCCACATTATACAAATAATTAATAGATTCCTTGATGTATTTGGTCAACACTAGGCCAAATATATGTTTTTGCGTGTTGAAAATAAGGGTACCAAGGAGGTGTGTCCTAGTGCATTTATCCTTTTGGCCTAGGAAGACACATTAATGACCCTTTTGTCATTTGACATTATGAGTTTTATTAATGTCATGGAGAAAAGTGAGTTGGATCCCAACTTGTACTATGTATTTGTTGAGGGTGAGTCGCTCATCTTGGTACTTTAAGTGGGAAATCTCTTCTTGATAGGATCAGAGAAGTTCATAGGGAAGTACAAGGAGGATCTTGTTTCGAATTTCAACATGAAGAACATTTGCTTGATGCACTACCTTTTGGGATTGGAGGTCTGGCAACAGGTATGAGATATGATCACTAACCTTAAGAAGATAAGTGTTTCTGAAGGTGAAATAGTGGATCCCACATTATACAAATAATTAATAGATTCCTTGATGTATTTGGTCAACACTAGGCCAAATATATGTATTTTTGTGTGTTGAAAATAAGGGTACCAAGGAGGTGTGTCCTAGTGCATTTATCCTTTTGGCCTAGGAAGACACATTAATGACCCTTTTGTCATTTGACATTATGAGTTTTATTAATGTCACAGAGAAAAGTGAATTGGATCCCAACTTGTACTATGTATTTGTTGAGGATGAGTCGCTCATCTTGGTACTTTAAGTGGACAATCTCTTCTTCATAGGATCAGAGAAGTTCATAGGGAATGTATTTGGTGCTTCAAATTGAAACATGAAGAACATTTGCTTGATGCACTACCTTTTGGGATTGGAGGTCTGGCAACAGGTATGAGATATTTTTCTTCGACAAGGCAAATGTGTAATTGAAATCTTGAGGAGGTTTAAAACGAAGGATTGCAAGCCTATGTCTACAGTGATGATCACTAACCTTAAGAAGCTAAGTGTTCCTGAAGGTGAATTAGTGGATCCCACATTATACAAACAATTAATAGATTCCTTGATGTATTTGGTCAACACTAGACCAAATATATGTTTTGTTGTGTGTTGAAAATAAGGGTACCAAGGAGGTGTTTCCTAGTGCATTTATCCTTTTGGCCTAGGAAGACACATTAATGACCCTTTTGTCATGTGACATTATGAGTTTTATTAATGTCATGGAGAAAAGTACCTTTTATGAGTTATGTACCATGCACTTTAATTTATTAATGTCACTTGTGTCATAAAGTGACTTTATGAGAAAAATACTAAGTACAATTTATAATATTAAAGCGACTTTATGAGAGAAAAGGTGCACATGGTACAAAACATTAAAATTTACTAGGAGGCTCATTAATTGAGGGGTACTACATGAGGGAGGGGGTCAAGAGAGGGAATGATCTCCACCCTTGATCTAATGAATCTAATGAGCTGAGATTTAATCTCAACCATTAGATCTAAGGGTTAGGGTTCTCTTCTATTCAGATGACAAAAAGGAAATAGGTGGAGGAGGCTCATTATTCTCATAAGACTTGAGGAGCGGTGAGCAAGGAGCAGAGAGGAAGCTGAAATTGTTGAGATAAGGAAGGGAGTTCGAACAAATAGAGAGGAAAACATAACCGAGTTTCCAGCTCAAACATCTAGCACACATCTCAAGGTTTTCGCACAAGAGGTTTCAGATCAAGTTTCCAAGGATTTCTAGTCAAGTTTTAAGCTAAATGTTTGTGTGATTAGTTGAGTATTTGAGTGTGAGCCTCAATGTTTCACTGGTGTGTAAAAGGAGCAGCTCGAACCTCTATTTCCTTTGCCACAGTTCAATAAACAGGGTCGAGAATCTGAGACTGTCAGCGCAAATTTTGGGCCTCTAGCAATGCGTTTTTCGAGGCAGTTCAAGTCAGACTAGAGATTAGAGACATGAAATTCCAAGAAAAATTTATGCTCAGTCTAGCACTATATTCAAGGCAGTCACTAAGCGTATGCACATAAATTAAAGCAAATCATAACTACGTTTATGACTGTGTGGGCGTTCGAGTTTCTATGCAAATCTTGTAGTGACTTCAGCGAGCAAAAAGGGAGATAAGTTTTTTTTATCTTTGTTGTGTAAAAAAATCCTTAAGATCAATTAAAATCCTCCTTTAGAACCGATTTTCCCCTTGTGGATTTTTCCAATGTCATTAGACCAAGTCACTGTGTAAAATATTGTGTGTGTGCTTACATTTAATTCTTGTATCAACTGTGAAAATTCAAAAGAGTAGAGTACTCTTATGTTTCAAGTTGAATGCATGTCTATCATTTATATCAGCTACATGTAATGTAGGGTTTTGGGTAGTAAACTTCATGCAAAAACTTGAAACTGAGTTGGGGCTACAGCATATGAATTTTCTACACTGTGAACACACTCAGCTAGTTCATGGTGGAGCTGAGACAGGTTCATTGGGTAGCAGTGAATCATGTGTTGAAGTACCTGTGAGGTACAATAGACTTTGGAATGAAATATGTCGGAGCTGGAGGAGTGGAGTTGCAGGGGTACACAAATTCTAATTAGGTGAGTGCAATGGACAAAAAATCCACACCTATATGTTGTTTCAACTTAGGATCCACGATGATATCATGGTTCAACAAGAAGCAGAAGTCAATGGCACTTAGTTCAACGGAGGCAGAGTACATGGCAACGAGTATGGCAAGTTCAAGTTGTGAGGCAGTGTGGCTTCGCAAGATGCTTGGAGGACTATTTCATCAGCAGATGGGGCCAACGATGGTTCACTGTGATAATCAGAGTTGCATTAAGCTCACTAAGAATCTCGTGTTTCATGATCGGTCCAAGCACATCGAGATCAGATATCACTTCATCAGAGACAATGTCTAGAGAAGTGCCGTGAGATTGCAGTATATTTCTACAGAGGAGCAGGTGGCAGGTGTTCTTACTAAGCCTCTAGTGAAAGGGAAGTTTGTGATGTACCAAGATATGTTGGAGGTGGTGGAGAATCCCTTCCTTGCTAAGAGGGAAAGTTGAAGCTAATGGTAGCTTCGGAAGGCCTTCTAAATAGGCTTGGTGTCTAACCATGTCGAAGACATTATTTGCCTCTTTTAGGTGCTTCCTTGGTGGAGTAATTAATTTATGTCTTCTTTCCTAAGTCTAACTTAGGTAAAGTACAATAATTAAAGTCAATTAATTATTGTGGACTATTAAGTCATTTTTTAATGATAAATAATTTAATTATTGAAGTGACTTGGTAATAATCTCAACCACTCTTTATGCTCTCAATCTTGTCATTGATGTCAAGGCAAGTGAAAATATCATCATTGACGTCAAGATGAGTTGGAGGTCACTGATGTGATGATGTCTACATGATGATGTAGCTTGACGAGACCCTAGCTCAAGGGTTTGGATAACCTAGCTGGATGGAAAGTCCCAGTGGATCCCCGCACATATGGAGGGCCTTGGTGATGATTCTCAGCATGAGAGCATTTCAGATTGATAGAGTTCGTCGTGCCATTTCCAGTGGTATGTGGAGCATCTTGTGGGTCCCCTCAGATCCGAAGATATTCCCAGTTGAAGATCAGTTCACCATGTTAAAAGGTTCAAGCCCTACATTTGCTGAGGAGTTTTGAAGATGCAAACCAATGAATTTGCCTTGGAGACCATCATCATTGGATTATCTTCGCCATGCCAATTCCGACAGTATGTGGCACACTTTATGGGTCCTCATGGTTTGAAAGATATGCCTGGTTAAAGTTTAAGCCACCTACTTATGGTCAAAAGCCCCAACTAGTTGATGATGTGGCAGAATATTATTGACTTGACTATGGCTGAAAAGGTCAGATTGATGGAGTTCGTCGTGCCATTTCCGGTGGTATGTGGAGCATCTTGTGGGTCCCCTCGGATCCGAAGATATTCCCAGTTGAAGATCAGTTCACCATGTTAAAAGGTTCAAGCCCTACATTTGCTGAGGATTTTTGAAGATGCAAACCAATGAATTTGCCTTGGAGACCATCATCATTGGATTATCTTCGCCATGCCAATTCCAACAGTATGTGGCACACTTTATGGGTCCTCATGGTTTGAAAGATATGCCTGGTTAAAGTTTAAGCTGCCTACTTATGGTCAAAAGCCCCAACTAGTAGATGATGTGGCAGAATATTATTGACTTGACTATGGCTGAGAAGGGTGTCTTAATTAAGGGATAAATAAAATTGCTTTAATATTTACAAAAGGGTTCTAAAATTAAAAGGTAACTTTTGGCTCCACTCAAAATGCAAGTCGAGCCAGATTAAGCATGGGTTTTTGGCTCCATCTTTTTTAAAATTTAAATTTAAATTTGGGACTACCTCCAAAATCTCATGTCGGCTAACCTCAAAAGCAACCCCCCTAAAACTATATAAAAGTATTCACTTTCCTCTCAAGAGCAACAATACAACGCAAAATAAGCTTTGAATTGTTCTGCGGCATTGATCACATCATGAAGGAGGTCGAAGAAGTACAGAAGGGTTTCGTTTTCTGATTTGTTTTTGCACCAAGGGTTTCGTTGGGTTATGATATTCTACTTCATCGAATAAACCTCTGCGACTCCTGTGCATTTCCAAGGATAAAAATAGAAGGAGCAGTTGGATTTTTTTTGTTTGGTACAGGACTGCAGATCCTGTATATCTCTTAAACATATTTCTGAAGGTCACGCTGAAGATAAATCTCTTTGGCTCTGTTGTAATTTGGCCTCCTCAGAATGGCACACATTTGAATTCGCAAATTGGTGTTGAGATCTGTATTGAAAGATCACTCACTCTTGTTGTTTGGTTCTGAACACAAGTCTGTGCAACCTGTGGCAGAAATTCTCCATGGCTTATAATTGAGGGACTGCTTAGGACACAATTCTGAGACCTGTACTTCCTTGTGTGTGGATTCGTTATTAAGGCATCTTTGCGCACAGATCTGAGTAAGCTTTTAAAAGCAGTTTGTGATAAATTCATTATCTATTAATCCTAGCTGCATGCAATCTTGTCAAAGGTTCACTAAAGCATAATCACATTACATAAGGTGTTTTAGTGTTTCTAAATCTGAACCTATGTCACAAGGTTAGTCGAACTTCAATATTGAGGTTCGAATTTTGGGGAACCTTAAAAAAATTGAGGTTTGGCGAACCTCATCGAACCTCATAGCCATTGACCAAATCCATAGATCAAAATTCATAACCTCACATCACAACTCACGCTTGTAATCTATTCTTGCAGTTTCCATGTCCACGATGGAATTTTTTATGTTTACTGATGTTGATTTCGTACTATTTTATCCTATATCTCATTTTCAATTCAATTCAATATATATATATATATATATATATAGAGAGAGAGAGAGAGAGAGAGAGTGTATATGGACGAACCTAATGGCGAACCTCATCCGAACCACATCAAACAATTCGAACTTGAACTCAAACCCGAACCATGTGACTGAGATCTGGACATCCTCTTCTGAGAATTGCTTTGCGTCCCAGTTTGATCACTGGTCTAAAGCTCAGATCTATTCAACAGTTGCCTATAACTTATATTTGCAGCCTTTGTAATTTTGCAAGAGAAATGGTTTTTGACCCTTTTGTGACAAGCCCTAATCTAAAGTAATATTGTGAAGAATCTCCTATGACCATGCAATTTGACTCTCTTCTCATTGATATTTGAAGTTCGACGACTATCACCCTAGCAAGCTTGTCTCAACCCTCCGCATATATTTGGTCTGATATCAAGTCTGTGTTTAAGAAGAAATAAGAACTGATAAACAGTCAACCAATTTTGGCTTCTTGATTACAGAACCTGAGAGTTCAGTTGGTATAGATCTGATGCAAACCTCTGAGCATTTTGAAGCATTTTTAACTATAGCTATGTGATAGGGTGTCTCTGAAACAAAAATTTTGCAAATCTGGTCCGTCTGTGCAAAACTTGGAATTTGACAGTGGGCTTATGACTACAGTCCCTCTATAGGGCACATCTGGTGCTTTGGTGATAAACTAACTAATGACCTTGTGCATTGGTCCTTGATGATTCAACTATTGTCAACAGAGAGAAACAAGAACATTTTCAGGTAGCATGCGTATCACTTGGTTAGCAAATCTTGACAGGACTTGAATTCATTTCTCTTAGAAATAGACATACTTTAGCATGCTTGGTATTACGATGATAAGGTTTTGATGTGTTCTTGTGTTGAAAATTGGCAGCTGAGGGAGCAATTTCCCCATTTGGGAAGCCCAACAACCCCTAAGGAAACGCCACTGGCCCTTGGAAAAATGAAATTCACACATGGAAAAATATATAAATATGTCACTGCAAAAAGTATAAGTCGGACTAAAGGAGAAATTCATCCACCTAAACCACATAAATATACACCTAAGGTCACATCATTCATTCTTCTTCATTGGTTCGATCTGGTCTGAACATTGTAGGGTCCGAGCTCAGACATGTGAACAGGAGGGAGAGAGAGAATTCTGTGGTAGCATAGACTCTTCTGTTTTGACACCTTTGACCAGCATTGACTTTGGATGGTTTGACTTGTTTTTTACTTGGTTTTGGATCTGTTTGGAAGGCTGAATTCTGGAGAGAGAAGACTGAACTTTTCTGGACACTTTGACCAGCGTTGACTGCAGATGTACAACTAGGGTATCCAGAGGTTGACTTTGACTTTGACCAGAATTTTGAAGGCAGAATTTTTGGACTTTTTTGACCATGTTTGATTGAGCGAAGGAGGCCGCATTCTTTGACTGGTTGACCGAAATATTTTAAAGCAGATTTGAGCTTTCACTTTGACTAGTTAGGGCTGCATTTACTGCTATTGAGTTTGACTTTGACAGGGCTGAAAAATTACAAAATTATTGTTTGATCAGATTTGACTACATTGCTAATATTGGATTGGATATTGGATAGTTGACCTGGTCAGTCAAGGCTTTGACCCTTGACAAATTTTTGATGTACTTGGACTATGTATCTCTCTACTGAACATTTGATGGACATCTAATAAAAGAAGAATCTAGCTAGGGTTTTCCTCCTTGTGGGGTTTTTCCCAAGTCTTTGACCAAAAATATCTGTGTCTCTATTGTTATTGGTTGTCTTCTATTGCATATTGTTTATTGTTCTATCTACAATTACTTACTACTATTGGGTGACTGAAATTGATTTGGATGAGTGATTGCTATTGAAAGAAGAAATTGATAAAGTAATTGTTACAACATAAAACATTTAAAAAAAAATAGCATGGTATCAAAGGTGAGGTGAAGACAAGCCCAAATAGACAAGAGCAATCACCTTTTGAAGAGATCTTAGCAGGTGAAGTTTATTGGACTTGATCAAGATTCTAGTTCATACTTCAAGATTGAGGAGAAGCTAAATGACTCGTCAAACATTGCACCATGGAGCACAGGGTAGATTTGACATTGGAAGAAAATGATGTCATGGAATATGTTGAAGGGTGTTGAGAAATGAACTAGTATCGATCTTCACAATTGTATTTGAGTCAAGTTGTAATGTAATTGTCAAAAGAAAGAAAAAGGAAATTATTTGTAAAGGAAAAATTATTTATTAGCATGGGTTTCATGCTTATTTATTTTATTTTTAAGTCAAAAGCACCCATTGAGTGCTCTAGGGATTTTGTCTAAGTCATGATCTAAAAGACCCTTCTTGGGCTCATTGTGTCAAAGAAAGAAAATTATTTTATGTAATTTGGTCATGCAATACTCCACCACCAAGTCGGCCTGCCCTCTTTTTTCTTCATTTCGGTCTAATAGAGGAGCTTCAAACTACTATAAATACCCATGCATTCGACTTATTGGTCACATCACTTGGAGGCATCACATCACATCATTCATTCTTCTTCATTGATTCGATCTGGTCTGAAAATTGTAGGGTCCGAGCTCAGACATGTGAACAGGAGAGAGAGAGAGAATTCTGTGGTAGCATAGACTTTTTTGTTTTGACACCTTTGACCAGCATTGACTTTGGATGGTTTGACTTGTTTTTGACTTGGTTTTGGATCTGTTTGGAAGGCTGAATTCAGGAGAGAGAAGACTGAAATTTTCTGGACACTTTGACCAGTGTTGACTGCAGATGCACGACTAGGGTATCCAGAGGCCTATCATGGAGACAACCCTTGATTGGATAGAGCAGGAGGTAGTGGAGGGGGAGGAGGAGGAGGAGGAAGAGCAACAGCAGCAGCAACAGTGGGAGGAGATGACACCACCTACCCTTACTACCAGTAGAGGACGCAGTCTGCCTCCTTTAGCTCCTGGTGCTTCAGGTTCTAGAGCACAACAGAGTCCATTGCCAGCCCCGCCAGCTTCTTCATCTAGAGGGGCAGCTATTACATTTTCTCGCAAGAGGGGCAAAGGAAATCAGTAGTATAGGTTATTTGGTGCAATCCTTTGTATATGACATAATGACTCATGATATGAGCTACATTATTATATCTTTTGTTGATATTTTGAGGCTGAGTTAAGACTCAGGACTTAGTATTCAGAACATGACTCACTGTTATGTGTGATGTAGCACTAGACATGATATTACACATCTTATATAGTAGTTTTTTTTTCATATTTATGTGTCAATGCATTTATTTTATGTTGTGGATGCTTTAGATATTAAAAAAATTGAACAAAAATGAATATTTTTGTATGTGTCGATATTTTCCCGATTTTTACCGATTTTATCCCGATTTTTTCCCCTCACCAATTTAATCTCAATCACGATGTTCGCAACATTGGTATGTATCTCTATACTGAACATTTGATGAACATCTAATAAAAGAAGAATCTAGCTAGGGTTTTCCTCCTTCAGGGGTTTTTCCTAGGTCTTTGACCAAAAATCTCTCTCTATTGTTATTGGTTGTCTTCTATTGCATATTTTTTATTGTCCTATCTACAATTACTTACTACTATTGGGTGATTGAAATTGATTTACACAAGAGACACATAATTTTGGCTCTTCAAGCCAGGGCCAAAACCTCTCCCTCTTAGAGAGGAAAACCCAAAAGTAATTCTTTTTCTAAATCTTCAATTGACAAGTACCATGACCATGACTCATACCTTTGACACTAGTATTCCTCCAAGACCTTGTCATTGCTCTTTCTTGGCTCCTTGTGCTGATCTCCTTTGCTGCACCGTTCTACACCAACACTACGTAACTCGGTCCCTAGTCAAACAGTCCTTGACAATATGTTCCTTTCTGCCTTCTTTGAATCTATACTTGGCCTCCTAGAGATCTCCTTTCGGTTCTACTTTATACACACTTGATACACCATATCAAGGTCTCTTTCTTATAGTGGAAACCCTCCTTTACGTCATGTATAACTTTGATCCTTTTCTGAGCTATTTGAGATCAAGACAGAGACTTATATTGTCTCTCTTTACACACCTTGCAGTCCCTTTCCTCATGTTGTAGAGTCTCCCTACTTCACATTGATTTCAGTACTAGTGTGTAGACTTGTCTCATACTGTAACAACCCTTGACCTTCCTCGTACTGGATTGCAGACTATACTTCGCACTTCTTCCACAGAACTTGACCGAGATGTAATAGACCCGAGATAGATATATAGTATCCTTCTCTTTCTTCATTGTTTATCCTTCTAGATTTGCACCAACTGTAGTCCTCCTCTTCATATCAAACCGCAGACTGTTCCTCTTGGTGATCTCAGAGTCCCTAAGTTACCGAAAACTTCTGAAGAATTTGCCAGAAACGCGGATCCCTGTTTCCAATACGGAAACGGATATGATTCTTGTTGGAAATATTGTAAAAACGTTTTTTTGTCGTTTCAAAAAATCGGAAACTTCAGATTTGGAATTGGATACGTTTCCAAGGGATTAAATTTTTTTTATCAAAATCCACCCTTAAGATGTTAAAAAGCGTGAAAATTTGTATAGCCATAAATAAACAATAAAAATGAAGAAATCAAATTTGCAAATAAACTGATTATAAACACAGTGTCATAACATCTCTTCTAAATCTTTATAAACAACGACACTCCATATATTTATCAAGGATTCTTACTAAGAAAAAGATAGATGTTAAAAAATGCAAACAAAAGGGTTTGATGAATGTCTTCGTAAAAAGATCTATTTGAGCAATTAATTTTCAGATTGGTTAAGGTTTTGTTAATTGTCATTGATTTTGCTCTTGATTTCATAAATCCCCCCAATATAACAAATCTTCTCTAGCCAATCTCTTGCCTGCATATAGTCAAGAGACCAAGCTGACGTTGAGAAGATTGAAATGTTCAAATAGGTCTTGACGGAATATCCCAATGATCCCATGGGCCTTTTAATTTCCATGCAACGAAGATAGATGTCATCTACCATGCATGACACGTTCTTTGAAGGAGTTGGACTCGAAAGCAAAAAGGTTGTATCATTTCTGATTACATTACTAATGATGCTGATAATATGTTGAATGATATAATAATCACTAATGATGATGACAATGTTTATGCTGAATTGATAATGATGATTTTTTTATGTTGAATTCATGACTATGATTATGTATTTTTGGATATAGATTCTAGATTCTAAAAGATGAATGGTAATATGAAATATATATATATATATATGGTGTTTCCTTGTCGTATTGTATCTTGATTTTTTGAAAATTTGTCGTATCTATTTCAAACCCCGTATCCATATTCGTTTCAACGCAACTTAGTCTCAGACTTGACTGAATCTCCTTCCTGCAATCTAGCCCGATAATCTCAGAGATATCCGAGATTTTGTTGTGTTGTAATGTGAGGTGCCTAGGCACATATTTATATTGGTTCAGCCCGTTTATTAGTCGACATTTTCGAGTGAAACGTTGTGACTTATTTGTGTGAGTTGACATGACTAATAGTGCATCTTGAGGCCGACATCATCAAGGAGACTTCTCATCATATTTGAGCCGACTTGTGGAGCATATTGACAAGGTCTTGGAGCATGCAATTATATCAACCATTTGTCCCTTAAAAAGTGTAACATCACTTCATATACATGACTCTTAAGTTATATCTATGACAAGACGACAAACTCCTAAAGACATCAAGAAGAAGTCTTTGACCTATAATAAAAACTTGTTGCTCATGAAACCCATGAGACAAGCGTTACAAAATACATTTTATTATCTGTCTTCTTCATTACATAAATTGATAATTAGTAATTACAAGTCATTATGAAGACCAAACCTAGTTACACTTTTCATCACTCCCTCTTAACTAGGGAGGTATTCATAATGGTACATGGTCACTCCCAATCTAAAGAATCTCATAAGAAGAATTCGATTGGTAATCCATCTCTTATAACATCATATTAACCAGCATTGTTATAGTGCAAGGCCTTGACTATCATCTCCATCTCTCCATGAGCTTACCATTTGAAAGAGGGTATGCATCATGTGTTTCTTGCATAAGACAATAAAACCAAAACCAACCCTTTTCAAATTTGAAAATGACATAAGACAAATGACCTCAAACGAATGTTATGATGGCTATGTATGGTTGCATGTGTGAGAAAAGACTCGTGGCTGACACCTAATCATGAATGATTAATGGAATTTTGGTGGATTTGATAACTGACAAGACATGCTACGAATCCCCGATTTCATAGCGCGCTCAATGCAATTTCAGGGTTTTGCGCTATGAAATGAGCAGCGTTTTCGTAGCGTAAAAGCAGTTTTTAACACTGTCTGCGCCACGAAAACGTGGTTTCGTGGCTTAATCAAAAAAAATTCAAAATGGTTTAAAATTTGACTCTCTAAACATGGTATGAGACTGTCAAGGTATGAAATAAGGTTGTTAGACTTTATTTTATGAATGGAAATGAGACTCTAACCCTATCACTTAACCCCTAAAAACTTAGCATGACTTCACACCTATCTAAAAAACTATGACTAGGAACAAAGCAAACTGTCCAAGTTTGGAAAAAAAATTTTATAGTGATAACAAGTACCCTAATACATCCCAAAAGATTATCGGATGCCAAATGATTATCCAATCCCGCATTTTGTCTTCCAAGTGAAGACCAGAATGATGTGTTTATCTCTCTTTTAAGTAGGGAGGACATATTCCTAAGCTTACCTCTTGGCTTAGGAATTACGGTGTTTCTTCCAAGTAAGAAACTTATAATCAGGCTCCCTCTTAATCAGTGACCTGTAGTAGCAATGATGAAAACATCCAGCTACTCATGAAGGACTCCTTCCATTGATGTCATGAATTGAGGAGCCTTCAACATTGGGAACTCTTCATACGACATAGATCATCCATCACTTTCATCTGTGAGTCATGTCTTCAGAAAGTGATCCATCAATCTTCTCATCTAGTCTAGCTTCATGTCATGCTGCTCTTCTTCGGACCATATTTCTTTCAAAAATCTTTCATCCTGACATATGGTTATTAATTGTGGAAGACATATACTTCCCTTTGGCAGCTCTACATAATCTCATCAGATATTGATTAATTATAAATATGAACTTTTAAATCAAAAGTTTCCTTAGTGATGATCTTTCACCATGACATCTTCTTGTGGGCATCGACATCCTTTGTTTACAGATTGACACATCTCCTAAAGATATGTATTGTTAAGGGTCTCCATCTTTTCCAGACTTCTTATTAAAGTCTACATATCTGCCCAGGAGATTTTCTAGTCAAGTCTTCTTGGCTCCCTTGGATGTTGACTGCTTCTTTCCATGGTTGTACTTCCCATGATGTCTTCCTTTTCTTTCTCCACATAGTTTTATTTCATTCTCAGGAATTTCCTTACTGCAGTTCCTTCATAATGTATAATCACCTCATATTCCATATGAGGACATATTATGTTGATTCCATCTAGTGTAGATCATGCCTTTTAGCGACCTATGCATTAAAAGAGTTTCTGCTTTTTATTTTGATCATACTAATGAAGATAGAAGTATACTACCTGCAACCACATGACATGACTTCATAGCATCCAGTGTCAGCATATATATGCATGTGCCTCATTCTTTTCCTTTTGAGTCATCCTGCAGCAGGTTTCCTTAGAATGAAGAGTTTCATTCCCTTGACCTGCTTCATCAATATGTCATCATATTCTAATCCTAGAATTTTGCAAGTTAGAATTCTCGAAAAAAACCTTTTTCTTTCTTTCTAACCAGTTAATCCACAGAGCATTCCATTAGAAAATGTGGGCACCTGTTTCCACATTGATTATTGAATGATGACCCTTGATCTAGATGTTTGCCTTACATAAATGTTGTTTTCAGTGAGGTTCCCAGGAGCCATTTTTATAGCATAGATGTCACATATATGTTTTAGACATCCTCCTATGACGAGTGCACCTCCTTCAATGCTTCCATCATGATGCCAATTCTAAGGAGATGCATCCATCTAATATACAATGCTTCCTAACATACTATGCTTCCTAACATACTATTTTACACCTTGACAGATACCTCTTAAAGAGGAAGATGATCTCAATATAGAGATCTTTCACATCTTTCTTAGGGTTCTTTGAAATTAGTACTTCCATTTTTCTGACGATATGGGCTTCTTCCTTTTTCCTCGTTAGATTTGGGACAATATTTCATAGCATCATATCTTAACCATGTTTCTCCTTTTCCTCTAAGGACCAAAATTACCGAATATTCCCTTTCTTCTTGACATGGAAGCATAGGCTTGATTCTCTTCATTTGATCCTATATCAACTTTAGCTTTTACCCTTGTCTCTTTTATCTTGCATATGTTCAAATTTCTGAATACAATAATACAGAAATCCTACTGCAGTATCTTGATTTACTTCCCCTACTTGTGATTTAATTATACAAGTTATTTTCATAAAATACCGAAGTAAAGACAACTAGCAGCCTACACACACACAGATCATTTACTGAATATTACGCTCATTCGACAAAGTGACAGATTTTTCAGATAAATGTCCCCGAAAAAACCCAATGCGGGAAAACTGGTGCAGCAGATACGAGGGTTTATTATTATTAAGTAGAATCTGAGTACAACAAATCTGGGCACCTTACTGGTTAACCCGACAGAGAAAATAAGATCTGCAGCAACACCTGTTGTTCTGGAGATTGAAGACTAGACTGATTCACACCCTCAAATGAGATTTACAAAACTTAGCTCTGTTTTGCCTCTAGAAACCCCAGCGCTGCTCTGAAGCTTCCTGCGTCAGACCTGCTAGCCTCTGCATGCCCCTGCGCTGCTCAGAAGAGGGTTGCGTAACCCTAGACTAGGTGACGCAGTCCTTACGCTGCCCTGGATGGCCTTTGCGTAACCCTGATGGCCTCCTGAAGCCTGAGCGCTACCCTTTCTGGGACTGTGTAGCACCTGCATATCGGCTAAAGCCCTTTGCGCTACGCAGCTGCTGCATAGCCTCTGCTTCCTCTACGTTGCTCCTGGTTGCTGCTTCTCTGCCTCTTGTTGACTCTTGGCTCCGAAATCAAATTATCCCCTTAGCCAACACTACCCTCGCTGTAGTAGAAACACTTCTGGAAATTCTTAGCAAACCCGCCCTAGAATTCCAACTTAGTCTCTCTGCGCTGCCTCCGTGTGTGTATCTCCAACTGACCCTCAAGCCTTTCTCTTATACTTTTTCGTTGAGACATCAACGACCGTGATTTAATCTCTTATTGACAGCTGAGATTAAAATACTACTTGATCCACGTCACATAGAACATTTCATCACATGTGTTTAATTAATTCACTTTAATATTTCTAATTCCCTAAGTTAGACTTAGGGTCCTCGTTAAAAATATTAATTATTTTAATATCTCACACATTAGATGAAATTTCTCCAAACACTTTCTGGGTTTTGGAGGTTTTGTGTGTTTTAGCCCCTCCACAATATTTTAGGGCTAGAGCACACCCGATGCTACCCCAACACTCAAAAATCTCAACACTCCCTCTTAGCATGGAGTGTGCTCTAGTAATACATCCACACCATGTATCACAAGATCTCAACATTGGTCTTTGCGTCGTTGATGCTTGGCCTGCTGCCCTGCACTGCTTCTCTCTGTACTGCTACCCATATCACTGCCACTGACACTGCCACATATGTACTGCAGCTCCATCTCAAATTGTTGCACCATGCTGCCCATAACATTGCCATTGCTAGTTGCTACACTGCAACTCAATTGTTGAGAAGAAAGCAACTAAAAGACTACTACCCAATCGTTGGCAGACAATTCAGGATGCATCTCATCACTAAAGCTCCCTTAGCTGCTACTCTACGCTGTCCTCCTGAAGCCACTGCATTGCTACAACTCTGCACTGCGTGAGCACTGCCTCTCTGCGCTGCTGAAGTCCCATCAACCTCTGTGTTATTGCCTCTGCACTGCGCTGCTCCTTCTACAGCGTTTCAGCTCTGCCCTCTGCTTCATTGTGATCTTTTGCAACCATCTCTCTATTTGTCTCGCTACTGTCTTAAGGCTCTCGTAGCTCGTATGTAATCCAAGAGTTGGGCACCTCAAGGATCTCGCCTCCTTCATCTGTAGTTCTCTACAAATCTATATCGCCCCACTTACGTGGCTCATAAGCACTCATGGCTACGTCATCATCACTCCCATCGTCCTTTATTGTTGCTGCCTTGGATTTAGAAGATTCTTTGTCCTTCTTATTAGGACAGGTGCTGGTGAAGTGTCCAAGTTCGCCACAATTAAAGCACCAGACCTAGGATAGGTCCATCTTCTTCTTCCCTTGTTGCCTTCGTACCTTTGATGCAAGGGCTGCATTATCTTCCTCTTCTTTCTTTCTTCACCTTGACATTGTTTTGCCTCTTGGTGAATCTCTTGATTTCCTCCTGTCGGAGGATTGCCCAGATGTCCGCCCAGGATGGTAACGCTGCCCTGCACAATATTCTCTGGACAAATGTTTCCCACTCCTCGGTGACTGCAATCAAGGTAGTCCTTACTAAGAGTCCTTCATCCATGATCAAACGCTTAGCCCGCGCTTGATTTTCATTGAATTTATTTAGAGGATCTGGATCGATAGGCACAGCTAGGACATTCTCTGCATGGTTCTTGATGTCGTACTCATCCAGGATTGTCAGTATCCTGGCTCTCCAGATGACGGAGTTTGACACACCATCCAACCTGTCCTAATCTCTTAGTCCATGAAAGGCCATCTAACTCAAATCTGACGGATCTAACTCAACAGAAATGTTGGATCTAGGTTTCTCGGCGATTAGAAACCCCCTAGTAGCTGCTCCCTTCGACAACTGCTTTCCCTCCTGGAAATCTTCAGCCAAATACAAATGAACAGTTCTCTACGATCACCCTCTTGATCGAATCTCAGATGTGTTTGGCGCAGATATGTTGAGTAACTGTATTCCTCCTGCTCTTTGTCAACTTAGCTAGGCACAATTCTGCACCAACAGAATCTCCACCACACCAGCAACTGTTGAAGATCTGAAGCTCTGCTTCCGAATCTCGGCAACACTTCACAACAACAGGAAAGAAAACTGGACTACGTCCCTCTGGCTGGCCTCCGCGTGAGCAGACTAGCCCAACGCAGCATCTGCGCAGCGCAGGCTGTTCCTGCATCCCTCTGGAAGGCACTGCGTTGTCTCTGCGTCACCCAGATAGGACTGCGTTAGCCCCTGCATAGCCCTTGCTGGGACTGCATCCTGTTGCTGCGCCCTTTACGGATCTCTACTGCTTCAACTGTTTTCTGCAACAAAAAATTCTTCATCTGATTTTGCTAGAGAATCAGCTTGATCTGCAATGCTATGATACCATGGGAAAAACTTTTAATACAATAATACATAAATCCTACTGTAGTATCTTGATTTACTAATCCTACTTGTGATTTAATTATACAAGTTATTTTCAGAAAATATTCAGAAAACACTAAACACAACTAGTAGCCTACACAAATACAAATCATTTACTGAATATTATGCTCATTCAACAAAGTGACAAAGATTTTTCAGACAAATGTCCCTGGAAAAACCCAATGCGGAAAAACTAGTGCAACACATATGAGAGTTTATTATTATTAAGTAGAATCTGAGTACAGCAAGTTTGGGCACCTTACTAGTTAACCCAATAGAGAAAATAATATTTGCAGCAATGCCCGCTGTTCTGGAGACTGAAAACTATTCACACCCTCAAACAAGATTTACAGAACACAGCCCTATTCTACATCTAGAAACCCCAGCACTGCTCTGAAGCTCACTGCGTCAGCCCTGCTAGCCTTTGCGTGCCCCTGCATGGCTCAGAAGAGGGCTACGTAAACCCAGACTAGGTGACACAGTCCTTACGCTGCCATGGATAGCCTCTGCGTAACCCTGATGACCTTTTGAAGCCTCAGCGCTGCCCTTTCTGCACCTGCGTAGCGGCTGAAGCCCTCTGCGTTGCTCTTTCTAGACTTGCGTAGCGGCTGAAGCCCTCTGCGCTGCCCTTTTTAGGCCTGCATAGCAGTTGAAACCCTCTGTGTTGCGCTGCTCCTGGTTGTTGCTACCTCTGCCTCTTGCTGACTCTTGGCTCTGGGATCAAATCATCCCCTTAGCCAATACTACCCCTCGCTGCAATTGAAACACTTCTAGAAATTCTTAGCAAACCCGCCCTAGAATTCCAGCTTAGTCTTTCTGCTCTACCTCCGTGTGTGTGTCTCCAACTGACCCTCAAGCCTTTCTCTTATAATTTTTCGTTGAGACATTAACGACCGTAATCTAATCTGTTATCGACGATTGAGATTAAAAGACCGCTTGATCCGCGTCACTTAGAACATTTCATCACATGTGTTTAATTAATTCACTTTTAATTTTTCTAATTCCCTAAGCTACACTTAGGGTCCTCATTAAAAAAAAAAATTATTTCAATATCTCACACATTAGATGAAATTTCTCCAAACGCTTTCTGGGTTTTGGAGGTCTTGTGTGTCTTAGCCCCTCCACTAAATTTCAAAGCCAGAGCACACCCGATGCTACCCCAACACTCAAAATCTCAACAACATAGAGACCATAGATCCGGGAATGGTGTTTCTTCTTTCTTCCCATACAAAGTCCTTTATGGATTCTATAAGAATCCTCTTGGTTCTTATGTCTCTGTCATGTATTTGGCATGACTTCATTTTCAATAAGATTTAGATTTGTCCTTTTCTTCCATGCAAGAAAGTTTGAAACCCCAACCGATTTGTTCCTTTCTTTGCAAAAAGACATTTTGACAGATATTGATGAAGTCATAAAGATACTTACTTGAATAGATGTTTCTCTTCTTCTACCAGCTTCCTTGTTGATGATGATGTAGATGGCGGCAGGAGCTCCCTCTTAGATTAGCTTCTTCAATAGTGGTGAATGAGAGCTAGATCACCTTGAATCCTTGATGATGATGATGATGATGATCAAGGATGGCTTGATGATGACTTCAACAATGTTGATTTGATTTCAACACTAAATAGTTGTTGATGGCTTCTACATGTGTCCTTCTTGATGTATAGGTCCTTGATCTTGATGGCTTTCCAATTTCTGCAAACTCCCTCTTTTAGAACTCAATGTAGTTCTCTGACTTTTGCTTTGTTGCCTTCCAGAAAATTGATCCTTGATCTCTTGGTACTTGAGTGTCTTCTTATCAAATAGCCCTTTCTAGCACCTTAGCTCTGAAGCCATGTTGAGAATTCACTAGGGCAGATTTTAATTCAATTCTCTTACTTGATAATTGCTTGTGTTATACGTGTTATGTTTCTAATATCTATTACTTAGATCTTATCTCCATTAGCTTATCATGTCTTTCATCAAGTCAATTATCAAAACACAAAAGAAACAGAATTTTGGCTCTTCAAGCGAGGGCCAAAACCTCTCCCTCTTGGAGAGGAAAACGGGAAAGTAATTCTTCTTCTAGATCTTCAATTGACAAGTACCATGACCATGATTCAAACCTTTGACACTAGTATGCCTCCAAGACCTTGTCACTGCTCTTTCTTGGCTCCTTGTGTTGATCTCCTTTGTTGCACCGTTCTGCACCAAGACTAGGGTACTCGGTCCCTCATCTAACAGTACTTGACAATATGTTCATTTCTTCTTTCTTCAGATCTATAATTGGCCTACTAAGAGATCTCCTTTCGATTCTTCTTTATAGACACTTGAAACACCATATCAAGGTCTCTTTCCTATAGTGGAAACCCTCCTTTACGTTGTGTATAACTTTGATGCTTTTCTGAGCTATCTGGGATCAAGCCAAAGAATTATATTGTCTCTCTTTGCACACTTTGCAGTCCCTTTCATCACGTTGTAGAGTCTTCCTACTTTACACTGAATTCAATACTAAAGTGTAGACTTCTCTCATACTGTAACAACCCTTGACCTTCCTCATACTGGATTGCAGACTATACTTCGCACTTCTTCCACAAAACTTGACCGAGATGTAATAGACCCGAGACAGAGATATAGTATCCTTCTCTTTCTTCATTGTTTATCCTTCTAGATTTGCACCAACTATAGTTGTCCTCTTCATATCAAACCGCAGACTCTTCCTCTTGGGGATCTCAGACTTGTCTGAATCTCCTTCTTGCAATCTAGCCCGAGAATCTCAGAGATATGCGAGATTGTTTTGTGCTATAACACAAGATGCCTAGGCACATATTTATATTGGTTCGGCCCTGTTTATTAGCCGAGCTTTGCCAGTGAACCGTTGTGACTTATTTCTCTGAGCCAACATGGCTAATAGTGCATCTTGAGTTTGACATCATCAAGGAGACTTCTCATCATATTTGAGCCTACTTGTGGAGCATATTGACAAGGTCTTGGAGCGTGCAATTATATCAACAATTTTTCCATTAACAAGTGTAACATCACTTCATATAGATGACTCTTAAATTATATTTATGACAAGACGACAAAATCCTAAAGACATCAAGAAGAAGTCTTTGACCTATAATAAAAACTTCTTGCTCATGAAACCCATGAGACAAGTATTACAAAATACATTTTATTATATGTGTCTTATTCATTACATAAATTCATAATTACAAGTCATTATGAAGACTGAACATAGTTACACTTTTCAACAAGTAGACCATCTCAAAAGCATGTTACAAGAGGCGAATAATAAAGAGAGTATTTTGACAAGCCAACTCAAGGAAAGGCCAAACAAATGGCACAAACATGATAAAGAACTTGGCAAGGAAATCACCTATTTGAAGAGGGAACTTGAAGAAGCCAAAAGGATTGAGGAAGTCTTAAGAAGTCAGATGAAGTAGAAGGAAGAGGATAGCATGAAATGTGAATAGGAAATCGTCACCTTGAGAGAAGTAGTAGAAAAGTTGAATCAAATATTGAGTTCACAGGTCTTGGATAACATTCTCATTTGCCAAAGATCACCACTTATCAAGACATGTCTTGGGTATGTTGGTGAATCCTCATGCTACAAGGATGAAAACTCCAAAGATGAAGAGCAGTCACATGACGTAGATGGAGAGAAGCCTCATGAAGAGAAGCCCAAAATCAAAGTTTTGCACAGGTCAACCAACACCAGAAGCTAGAAGATCAATGCCTCAAGGAGTCAAGTTGATGCATTTAAAACACCAAGTCATAGGAGTCTCGAGAGCATTCAAAAGTGGAGAGCGTTGATATTGCTTTGCATGTTCTAACGATGTACATAGAGCTGGAGAATGCAGGGAATATAGAAAAAGTAATTATAGAGGGTTTATCAAAAACCTCAGAGGCTGATTTCCTGGAAGACAAGATAGAGTCCCATATGCCTATGATAACAGAAACTACAACACCTTTGCTCCATTGTTTAGACCAGAAGTAGAGTGCTACCTATGTCGCAACTTTGGCCATTTTGCACGAGATTGTAGAAGTATCCTGAAGTGGACCTAGAAGAACAGCAAGGAAAACCATTCACCAGGCCAAAAGACAAGACCACCAGGGTCTGGCAAAGAAAACAGGTTTCATCTACAACAGTATAAAAAGGAGCAACATCAAGAAGAGGCATCACATCATTCTTTTTGCTGCAGGTATATCAGTGGCAGTACTTCTTCAAGGCATGTCATCAGCAGAAGTTGAGCAGTGTGTAGATTCGGTAGCCAATGCAGCAGTGGATAGAGGTAGCGGTGAAGTGCAACAGCAATAGCAACAGGTGTCACAGTGAAGTGCAATAACAGTGACAGCAGGCATGACAGTGGACATTGGTAACAGTCAAGTGCAGCAGCAGTGGCAGCAGGTGTGACAGTGGACAGTGGTAGTAGTCAAGTGCAGCAGCACTAGCAGTAGGAGTGACAGTGACATATGAAAAGCAAATTGCAATATGGTTGGCTCATTTTCCTTGCTACAGGAGCCCAAGCTTGGTCATTATTTAGTGCAGCAGAGTGTTGTGGGGAAGATTGGTTGCCTTGAAGTGCCAAGGGTGTAAAGACCCATTCAGATTAGATCTATAAAATCTTCAAGCCTTAGGGAGCACTAGCTTCCTTCCAGCCCTTGCTGGCAAAACCCTTGCAGAGTCTTGTATTTCCTTCCAGTTCAGCTGGTAAATTTGTATGTAACCATACTTAACGAAGCATTTGTTGAGTGAAATCTCCTGTGTACTATTTATAAGATGTGATGACGTTTTCATGTTTTGTTTTGATGCTATAAACGTTTAAAAGAACCTAACCAATTATGTAAAAAGAGGGAAATAGTAATTCACCCCCGTCTCAGTATTTCCAACAGCAGTGTGGCTTTGTAAGATGTTTGGAGGACTATTTGATCAGCAGATGGGGTCAACGGTGATTCATTGTGATAATCAGAGTTGCATTAAGCTCACTAAAAATCTTGTGTTTCATGATTGATGCAAGCACAACGACATCAGATATCACTTCATCATAGATAGGCTCCAGCGAAGTGCTACGAGCTTGCAGTACATTTCGACAGAGGAGTAGGTGGTAGATGTTCTCACTAAGCCTCTACTGAAAGGGAAGTTTGTGAAGTACCAAGATAAGCTGGGGGTGGTGGAGAATCCCTTCCTTGCTAGGAGGGACAGTTGAAGCTAATGGTAGCTTCGGACGGTCTTCTACATAGGCTTGGTGTCTTACCATGTGGAAGGCATTATTTGCCTCTTCTAGGTGCTTGCTTGGTGGAGTAATTAATTAGTCTTCTTTCCTAAATCAAACTTAGTTAAAGTACAATAATTAAATTAGATTAATTATTGTGGACTATTAAGTCATTTTTTAAGGATAAATAATTTAATTATTCAAGTGACTTAGAAATAATCTCAACCGTTGATCTCCAAGATGTTTTAGAAGGGAGATTACGGTTAGGGATGTTGAGTTTTCTAGTGCAATATATACAAGCACAATATTTCTGAAATACTCATAATTACTTCTAATGATATAGAGCTTCTTTTAGCAATTCCAATTTATCATTAAGCAAATACACTTCCAAAATTCAACCATGAAACCAAAAGGATAGTAGAGATCACAATGCACAAACAAAACACAAGATTTACCCTGGGAAAACCCAATTAGCGGAAAAACCCAACAAACTTTTTCTTAGACTAATTATTCAATTTAATAAGAGATAGACCTTATGTTGTTAGTCAACCATGGGGTCAAACTGTCCAACAAAGATTATGGTCAAACCTGGTCCATAACCCTTAAGTCAGACCCTCAAACCGCCCTATAATTTGGTCGTGCAACTGCGGCCCTCTAACTCGACCTTGCAACTTCGACTTTGCAACTCGACCCGGCAACTTGGGCCCTACAACTTGTCCACAATTCCCATGTGCGAGATCTAGAGAGATAAATGTGAGTTATAGAGAGAGATAAAGAACTTGGTCCCTCTTCTTTATCCTTCTTGCCCTTTGCTTAGATGCCCAGAAAACTTATTTCTTGTGTGTGGTAGAATAGTGCCTTTGTGAAGGACGTCGAATGCCTTTATATAGAGTTTTGCCTTCGCAAATGAGTGTGTCTCTTCACTGGGGATGACTTTACTATTTTGGAGCCAAAAATTCAAAATTCAAATTTTGAAGCATTCTCTTTTAAATCCAACTTCAAAAACATGTCTTAAAATAATTCTTTCAAGGGCTAAATAATCAAAATGAAATGAAGAACGCATCTTAAAAATTCTGTATACATTACAAGGTCTAAAATATAAATTATAAAGACCAACCATAGCTAAAAAAATCAACACTCCCCCTTGTGAAAATTTTTGAATCTACTAAACAGAAATCCTATTGCAGTAAATCTGATTTACTTCTCCTACTTGTTTGATTTACTTAACAAGTTATTTTCTGAATTATTCAGTAAAACATCAAAGTAAATACATTGTAGCCTACACAACTATTCAGATCAAGTACTGAAGAATAAGCAACCATTAAACAAAGGACATAGAATTTTTCGGACAAATGTCCCCAAAAAAACCCAATGCGGTAAAACTGGTGTAGCAGCTCTTGAGGGTTTTTATTATTATGAAAAAATTTTAATACAAACTAGGGTGCTAATGTGGCTCACCCAACAGAGAATTTCCTTGGCAGAAATACCTCTATCTAGAGAAAAATATTATGGTTGATCCAGCGTCAAAATGACGAACCCCACAGGTGCCTACGTAGTCCCCAACAAGCTATGCACTGGAACTGTGTCACCCTTCTTTGATCTGCTGAAACTAAGCTTGATCTGCCCCATAGAAACCCCAGCGTTGCTGCCTTTGGCTCTGCGTCACCTCCTCCAGGACAACGTCATAGCTCTACGCCTGCGTCAGCCTCTGTGTCAGCTCTGTGTGAGCCCAGCTGGGCCTGCGTCACCCTCTCAAGGGTTGCGTTGTCTCTCCTGGATAGATCTGCCTCTCTACAATTGTATTCTCGGCCTTGGATTCGAAATTCCACTGCCGAACTTCCCCTCACTGCAATGCAAGCTCACTCTGAAATTCTCAACAAATTGCGCCCCAGAATTTCAACTTAGCTCAAGTGTTGCCACTCTGTGTGTTCCAACTGACCCCAAGCCTTCCTTTAATACTTTTCCATTTGACGAATCAAAGGACACAAAAATTTTCGAACAAATGTCCCCGGAAAAACCCAATGCAGTAAAATCGGTGCAGCAGCTCTTGAGGGTTTTTATTATTATCCAAATTTCTGATTATAAACTAGGGTGCCAATGTGGCTCACCCAACAGAGAATTTCCTTGGCAGAAGTACCTCTATCTGGAGACAGATATTATGGTTGATCCAACATCAAAATGACGAACCCCACAGGTGCCTACGCAGTCCCCAGCAAGCTCTGCGCTGGAACTGCGTCACCCTTACTAGTGGTTGTGTCACACTTCTTCGTTCTGCTAAAACTGAGCCCGATCTGCCCCACAAAAACCCCAGAGCTGCAGCCTCTGGCTCTGCGTCACCCTTTTGGGTCTGTGTCAGCCTCTGTGTTAGCTCAGCGTGAGCCCAGTTGGGCCTGTGTCACCCTCTCAAGGGCTGCGTTGTCTCTCCTGGATAGATCTGCCTCTACAATTGTATTCTCGGCCTTCGATTCGGAATCCCGTTGCTGAACTGCCCCTCACTGCAATGCAAGCTCACTATGAAATTCTCAGCAAACTGCGCCCCAGGATTCAACTTAGCTCAACTGTTGCCACTCTGTGTGTGTCCTCCAACTGACCCCAAGCCTTCCTTTAATACTTTTCCATTTGACGAATCAACGGTCGTGATCTAATCTCTAATCGACGGCTAAGATTAGAAAAGACTTGATCCTCGTCACTTAGAACATTCTCACCCACATGTTTAAATTAATTCACTTTAATTATTTAATTTCCCTAAGTTAGACTTAGGGTCTCCATTAAAATAATTAATTATTTGAATAACTTAAGCTTCAGGTGGAATTTCTCCAAACGATTTCTGGGTCTTGGAGATCTCATGTGTTCTGGCCCCTCCACAAAGTTTCGGAGCTAGAGCACATCCGATGCTACCCCAAAAAAATCAACACTCCCTCTTAGTGAGGAATGTGCACTAGCAACACTTCAACGTGAAGCATCACCCTGATCCACGACATTGGATCTCTGCGTTGTTGATGCTCAGTTGTTGCCCTTCATCCACTACGTTGCTGCCTTTTGTACTGTTTCCCATGTCACTGCGACTAACACTGCCTCATCTGTACTGCAACTCCCTCTCAAATGTTGCATAATGATGCCCACAGCACTGCCACTGCATTGCAACTTAGTTGCTAAGAGTTAAGAAACTGAAACATCTCAAAGACATGACATACAAGTCAGTCTAAGTGCACCTTGATACTGAAGCACCCTCTATTGCTAATATGCGTTGACCCTCTACAACTTTGTGTTGTTGTTGCTCTGCACTACATGAGCACTACCTCTGCGTTGTTGAAATCCCATCAACATTGTGCTGCTACCATGTTGTTATTGCCTCTGCTCTACGTTGCTTAAGACTACAGCATCCTAGCTCTGCCAATATTGCTCCATTATCCTCCACACCAACTAACTCCAGTCATCTTGCTACTGTCATTAAGGGCTCTCGTAGCTCGTATGTGATCCAAGAGTTTGAGACACCTCAAGGATCCTACCCTCCACTACTATTCGAAAGAACTACAGATCAATGTCGCCCCACCTCTTCTCCCTAGGCACATGAGCACTCATGGCCACATCGTCATCATCTCCATCATCGTCCTTTGTTGTGGCAGCCTTTGAATCAGATTTGTCTTCACCCTTCTTCTTCTGAGCGCATTGTGTGGTGAAATGTCCTAGTTCACCACACCTTAATCACTTGACCCTTAAAAGGTCTTTCTTCTTCTTCCTCAGCTACCCATGTTGTCCTTAGATGCGAGATCAACATCTTCCTCATCCTCCTTCATCTTGATCCCTCTGCTGCTCATCCCCGCCTTGGTCATCCTCCTGATCTCTTCTTGTCGTAGAGCTGCCCACATGTTTTCCAAACTCGGAAGTGTTGCTCTGCCCAAAATGGCTTGGACAAAGTTCTCCCACTCATCGAGAACTGCATTCAGAGCCGTCCTCACCATAAGACCTTCATCAAGTGTGGCCCCTATGGCAACCAGCTGATCGCGGATTGCCTTAAGTCCTGTGAAACCAGATTCGTCCTCCACCCTCCACGTGTCCCGAATCGGTCGAATCGAACACAATTCGTATGGATTCGTGTCCATTTGACCAAATCCGATCGTGTCCTATATGGACATGATCGAATCCCGATTTGTCGGACTCGCTTAGCACGGAAAAGCATCCAGTGTTATAAAATAAGTGATTTTTCTTCATATTATATATCTGTTCTTTCAATTCTAGGTTCAAAACATAGTGGGTGAGTAAATAGGCTTTTGTCTGTAATGTATTGCATTAATTCCATCAACTCAAATTTCTCAACCGAATCCCGTTCCGTTAAGTTCAGATCTGACGGGGAGCTGCTCAAGATCTATAGGGCCAAATTGGCCTCTTCGACACCTTCCATGGACACAAATTCGTTGACCATCTGCTGTGTGGGGGCAAGAAATTCCTTCATCCCTGCAGGACATGTTGTGGGAGAAATCAAAGCTTTGAATTAGCTTTGAATATATTACAATTGACTTTGAGGCAAAGCCTTAAATATCTAGTTGATTAGCTGCCACTAATCCCATAAAAACATGGCATTGGCACCTCATACTTCCTCAATTGATCAGCATCAGCAGGAATAACAACTATTCTCTCGGCAAGATGCTTGATGCGATACTCATCCAGGATAGATAGGATCTTGGCCTTCCAGATGTCAAAGTTGTATGCACCATCCAACATGTCCTTATCCCTCAGTCCATGTGCATCCATCTCTACCCAAGTGAATATGACTTACTGATTCACTTCTGCCTCTTTTGTTGCTGCCCCAACAAAATTAGGATCTGGGTTTCCTGGTGTTAGAAACCCTCTAAGGAATCACGCTCCCTCTGAAAATCGATTTCCCTCCCGGAGATCCTCCGTCAACTGGTGTCAAATTAACCCTCTCTAATCACTCTTTGTTGTTGATCAGCAGTGGATCTAGACTTCTTGGCAAAAAGTCTTCTAAGGAACTACTTCCCCTTACTTTGCCACACCCTTCTAGACACTATTCCGCACCAGCAGAAACAATGTCCCGCTAGCAACTGCTAAAGAAAAATGATATGCACTTCCAGCCACGGCAACTGGAGCTCAAGATTTTTGCGCTGGCCCAGCAAGCACTGCGTTGCCTTTGCGCAGCTATAGCATCACCTCTCCTGGTTCTGCGTCCCTCTGCGTGAGCTCCACAGGTGACAACGTCACCCTTCCTTGCCTTTTTCTAGATCTGCACTGTCACTTGGGACAGCTTCCTTAGACAAAGGACATAGGATTTTTCAGATAAATGTCCTCGGAAAAACCAATGCGGGAAAACTGGTGCAGCAGCTCTTGAGGGTTTTCATTATTATGCAGTTTTCTGAATACAAACTAGGGTGCCAATGTGGCTCACCCAACAGAGAATTTCATTGGCAGAAGTACCTCTATCCGGAGATAGATATTATGGTTGATCCAGCGTCAGAATGACGAACCCCAAAGGTGCCTACTCAGTCCCCAACAAGGTCTGCACTAGATTTGTGTCACCCTTCTTCGATTTTTTGAAAATAAGCCTGATCTGCCCCACAAAAACCCCAGTGTTGCAGCCTCTGGCTCTGTGTCACCTCCTCCTGGACTATGTCACCCCTCTACGCCTGCGTCAGCCAGTGTGTCAGCTCTGCGTGAGCCCAGTTGGGCCTGTGTCACCCTCTCAAGGGTTGCGTTGTCTCTCCTGGGTATATTTGCCTCTCTACAACTGTATTCTCGGCTTTGGATTTGAAATCCCACTGAGGAACTGCCCCTCACTGCACTGCAAGCTCACTCCAAAATTCTCAGCAAAGCATGCCCCAGAATTTCGACTTAGCTCAAGTGTTGTCATTCCATGTATGTCCTCCAACTGACCCCAAGCCTTCCTTTAATACTTTTCTAGTTGATGAATCAACGACCGTGATCTAATCTCTAATCGACAACTAAGATTAGAAAAGACTTGATCCTCGTCACTTAGAACATTCTCATCCACATGTTTAAATTAATTCACTTTAATTATTTAATTTCTCTAAGTTAGACTTAGGGTCTCCATTAAAATAATTATTTATTTCAATAACTTAAGCTTCAGGTGGAATTTCTCCAAACGATTTCTGGGTCTTGGAGATCTCATGTGTTCTAGCCCCTCCACAAAGTTTCAGAGCTAGAGCACATCCAATGCTACCCCAAAAAAATCAACACCCCTTAGCTAGGGAGGTATTCATAATGACTAGACAGATGTTCTTGTAAAAAAAATTATATAAGAAAAGGCTATAACAAATCATCAATAGTATCGGCATCATTTAGCTACCATAATTATGGTCAATAACTTTGACACGTGGTAGATTTATTAGCATCAACATGCTACCATCACTTTGGTCGGTACATCGAATACATGGTGCATTCTCACCATATTTCTGGTCAGTACTCCTGACACATCGTAGATCAATCGTAATTTTGGTCGGTACCTTTGGCACATGGCTCATCATTAGCATCAACTAGCCACCATAACTTTGGTCTATTTGTCACATAATATACAAAATAGTCTTGGTCCACTACTATTCTGGTCAGTACCTGACACTTGGTGAATTCCCAAAGATCACACTCCAGCTAAGTAATTCTAGGCCTGATGCTAATGAACTTGATGTTGAAAGGCCACACTATACCTGAGTAATTTTGGGTCTCTAGGACCATTCTTCCTAATTTTGGTCAAAAACTTGACACGAGAAGAATGTTTGTCCTCTATCGGACCATTCTCCCTAATTCTGGTCATATATGACACACGCAGAATGTCAGTCTATGATTCTAACTCATCAAAACTCCCCTTCAGTGAGAGAGGTGTTCTCAACAAGTGCAACCTTGTCCCTGAGGTATACAAACTTCACAGTGGACACAGACTTTATAAGAATATCAACAATTTGCTCATCAATAGAGACATATTGGAGCTTCATTGCTCCCTTCTGCACCATGTTGCGAATAAAGTGCTACTTGATCTCGATGTGCTTCAACCTGTCATGGAAAAACTGCATTCTCAGTCAGCTTCATGCAACTTTGATTATCACAATATATCACATTCGATTCTAACAAATGATCAAACAGTCCTACGAGTAGCTTTCTAAGCCACACTGGTTGATAACATGCCAAGCTCGCTGCAATATATTTTTCCCTGCTAGTGTTGAGTGCAATAGATGTCTACTTCCTACTCATCCACGAAATCATAGTGGATCCCAAACTAAAGCAACCTCTGAAAGTACTCTTTCTGTCTTCAGCACTCCCTGCCAAATTTGAATCTCTATAGCCCTGCAGTTGTATGTCACTATTTGAGACATATCTCAAACCATAGTCAACCGTACCACACCAGTATCTCAATATATGTTTTGCTGCAATCCAATGATCATGTCTCGGTACCACCTGGAACTACACCAACGTGGTTACTGCAAAGCAAATGCCTAGCTTAGTATTAACAAAATATATCAGTGGGCCAATCAACTTCTAGTACATGGATGGATCTACTCAAAGTCTCATCTTTCTCAAATTTTTCACCATGGGAGTTGATATCGGTGTACAATCCATCATTCCAAACTTCCGCAAAATCTTGATAATATGTCTTGATCAAGAAATACTTCAATGGCCTTTTGCGATACTTCTAGCCCCAAATAGTAGTGCATTAATCCAAGAGCCTTCATGTCAAATTCAAAAGCCAACTCCCTCTTACACCGAATAATGATATGCTCCATACCTGTCAGAAAAAAGTCATCAACATATAGTAATGGAAATACAAGTTCCCTTTTCTCAACCTTGAAGTACAAGTTTGGATCAACATCATTCTTGGAGGAACCAAGTCTTATCAGATACTTGTCAATTTGTGTATACAATACTCTCGACGGTTGCTTGAGTCCATACAAAGATTTCTTCAATCTAGAAATGTGAGACTCTCTTCCATGTGTTAGCACTTCTTAATTCCTCCAGGCTGAGGAGAGGAACCCAAAGGTAACCACAAACCACATTAATGTTGGGATCTACCCCTTCCAGCTTCAGAGAGAGCTCTCTCAGTATGAATCTTCACTCACTTAGGTGACTGATTGTCATAGGTTTTAGGTTAGGTATTAAGATCAGAGGGGATTAATATTTAACAGTTTGATGGCACGGGAGAGGGAAGATCCATTGGGCATGAAGTCATATTAAACTAATGATTTTCAGTGAGAAGATGAAAAAATAAAGACTCTTTAGACAGGGGCAACGTAGGCAATCCTTCTGGTGTTTTTTATCAAATTTCGTTGTAGAGGGGTGAGCAGAGGAATAGTGGAATTGACAACATCTAAAGCATCTAGTTGAAGATGAATTCTAGATATCTCAATGGAAGAAAAACACTAAAATGTTTAATAAGCCATAATAAAACACTTAAAAAGTGAATTCTGAAATGAATTTTGCTTAATTAAACATGAAGACATAACATTTCAAGCATGATGGTAACAAGACAGTAACTCAAATACACGGGAGAAAACATCACCATCAGATAGTGACACATGAATCCCTTAAAAAGTAGACCTCGGTCTTCATCATTCACTCAAAACTTTAAAATGGAAAAGTACAAAGCACAATGTTTTCTTTCTCTAACCCTGACCAATGAGGGTTTCTGACAGACTTTGATGGAAATCCCCCTATATTAACAAGTTCAAACACCAAAAACCCAACTCTCAGACCCAAATGCAGCAATTTGTTGTTTTTATCTACAGCGAAATTGCCAATACATAGTCGCAACGAGAAAGCGCAACGCATTCAATTTTATGGGGGTTGCGAGCTTTTCTAAGCATTCTTCTCAATTACTAAAGATGAAACTGACAGCATACAGCGTGAATTATCTTAGAGAAGAGAAATTTGGAAACTGGGAGTGATCGTGACACAAGAAATCCTCCAATTTGCAAATCAATGATTATTTCCGTCATTACTTGAAATATTTCTAACATGGCCCTAACTTAGACTCAAACCAATCACATGATCTCACACTTCTCTCAAAATACTAATAACTTGATCTCTAATAAATCATAGCAAAAATTTACAAATTGACAAAAATACTGAAACGACAATGCTTGACTTTGATTACTATAACATAGGACACTAACAATGGCTCCAATGGAGATGGCATCCTCCCTGTGAGGTGCCAAAGAACCGCAGAACCAATGCCAAACCATTGGGATGTTCCCATACCACGCATGCACCCCATTACCTGATCTTCAACTGAAGCCAAATGGAAATTGAAACTAAAATTCAAATTATTGCCCACGACTGAAACTAGGAGTGAAAACCAAACTACAATTGTTGCAAACTTACTACTGAAAATCAATAATTGAAAACCGTTGTAAAATGCCCATTCCCATGAGCTTATTTGCACACCTTCCTACCCTAAGTTGTTCCATGAGCTTCCTGATCAAGTCAAATAAAAAAACCAGTGTAACCATGAAAGAAAATGTCTTGATGACTAGACTTGACTTTCATTTTTTTTTAAGTAGAAAGAAAATATTTACAACTGACAACTCAAAATTCAACTAAAATTGATAACCGTAATTCATAAACAAGAAAATCCATCTTGCTTGATGACTGCAACAAATTGGCAAAAGGGTCTTGGAGATCATGAATGGCTACCTTTCTTTGGTCAGTAAAAAGGAAAGAACATCTAGACTTTATAATTGTTGATTGTTTTGTATCATGAAGCCTCTCATTCGGTCGATCCTTCTCAAATGGAAATGCAAAAATTTGATCTTCCCTATCATTCAAATTAGAGACAAGGTTTGTGTGTTACAAATCTTCAATTGAGGCAGCCACATCTTTAATAACAAAAATGTCTACAAATGACCCTTTATGTATATCAACAAGAGTGTCATCTTGGCTTTTAAAAAATTCTAGATATGCCAATCCAAGAGATGTAAAATCATGAATAGATTCTACACTATCCAAGGGGTCTAAAACAACTTGCTCTTCTTCATTATTTTCTTGCAACTCTTGGTAGTTATCACCATGCATGATTTCACAACCTAAAATTTGTATGTATGCAATTTCATAGATCTGATTTTCATAAGTTTCTTCATGAGACGAAAACTGAGAAAATGAGTGGCATGAAGAACAAATTGATTGACTATCCTCCTCTCTTTCTTGGTCATTTGAAAACTGTTGAATATGTTCATCAAGCTCAAGAGAAAAAACATGTTGTACACTATTATTGAACTTAGTGGATGAATCGTGATTGTCTTCATCAGGATGTTCAGAAACTATTGCCTTTTGGAAATCCACCTGAATATCATCGCAATTGTCCTCTATTATTTCCACCTGATGTTGAAAAGGATTCTAATGAAAGGCCTCTATAATCTAATCATCCATAAATTGATCATCTTCATAACAACTTTCCAAATGCTCAATAAATTTTTCAAAATGTGTGCAACAGTTTTTGACCAACAACAAGGAAGGACGAAAAATATAAGAAAATACAAGGATACCATAAACATCTTTATCAAGCAATCCTCATGAAATTGAACCCTTAGCTTGCATACATGCATGTGAAATTTGACCCAATGAAGAGCATCATCGTCTCCTTTTCCATCTTTGAATCTAGGCAGATAAGTTTTCCAATCTATATGAGACATGCGATTTGGAAAACTTGGAATGTGATCTCGATTCATGGGAGCATACCTTCTAGATTAAGAATTCATCTTTGACTAGTGGAGTCGTTGGGGGTACTTGGAATTCTGGATCTTGTTGACAATGGAGTTTTCAAGTGAATAATGCACAACCTTCTTGTGTATGATCACCGTTCACCATCAGTAATCAGATTTGAAACTTGATGGTTCTTTCTCGTGGAAGATGGAACCTTTCGCTCACCGAAAACGGCACCACTATGTTAGCACTTCGTAATTCCTCCAAGCTGAGGAGAAAACCCAAAGGTAACCACAAACCACTTTAAAGCTGGAACCTAGCCCTTCCAGCTTTAGAGAAGGCTCTCTCTGTATGAATCTTTAGTCACTTAGGTGATTGATTGTCTTAGGTTTTAAGCTAGGTATTAATATCAGAGGGGAATAAGATTTAACAATTTGATGGCAGGGGAGAGGGAAGATCCATTGGGCATGGAGTCTTATTAAACTAATGGTTTTCAGTGAGAAGACGAAAAAATGAGGAGTCTTTAGACAGGGGAAAGGTAGGAAATATTTCTAGTGTTTTTTATCAAATTTCGTTGTAGAGGGGTGACCAGAGGAAAAGTGGAATTGACAACATCTAAAGCATCTAGCTGAGAGGATGAATTCTAGATATTTTAATGGATGAAAAACACTAAAATGTTTAATAAGCCATAACAGAGCACTTAAAAAGTGAATTCTGAAACGAATTTTGCTTAATTAAACATGAAGACATAACATTTCAAGCATGATGGTGACAAGAGAGCAACTCACATACACAGGGGAAAATATCACCATCAAAAATTGACACATGAATCCTTGAAAAAGCAGACCTTGATCTTCATCATTCACTGGAAACTTTAAAATGGAAAAGTACAATGCATGGTATTTTCTTTCTCTAACCCTGACCAATATGGATTCTTTCTCGAGGAAGATAGAACCTTTCGCTCACCAGAAACAGCGCCACTATGTTAGCACTTCGTAATTCCTCCAAGCTGAAGAGAGGAACCCAAAGGTAACCACAAACCACTTTAAAGCTGGGATCTAGCCCTTCCAGCTTCAGAGAAGGCTCTCTCTATATGAATCTTTAGTCACTTAGGTGATTGATTGTCTTAGGTTTTAAGCTAGGTATTAAGATCAGAGGGGAATAATATTTAACAGTTTAATGGCAGGGGAGAGGGAAGATCCATTGGGCATGGAGTCCTATTAAACTAATGGTTTTCAGTGAGAAGATGAAAAAATGAGGAGTCCTTAGACAGGGGAAAGGTAGGCAATATTTCCGGTGTTTTTTTATCAAATTTCATTGTAGGGGGTGAGCAGAGGAATAGTTGAATTGACAACATCTAAAGCATCTAGCTGAGAGTATGAATTCTAGATATCTCAATGGACGAAAAACACTAAAATGTTTAATAAGCCATAACAAAGCACTTAAAAAGTGAATTCTTAAACGAATTTTGCTTAATTAAACATGAAGACATAACATTTCAAGCATGACGGTGACAAGAGAGCAACTCACATACACAGGAGAAAATATCATCATCAAAAATTGACACATGAATCCTTGAAAAAGCAGACCTTGATCTTCATCATTCACTGGAAACTTTAAAATGGAAAAGTACAATGCACAGTATTTTCTTTCTCTAACCCTGACCAATATGGGTTCTTTCTCAAGGAAGATGGAACCTTTCGCTCACCGGAAATGGCGCCACTATGTTAGCACTGCGTAATTCCTCCAGGCTGAGGAGAGGAACCCAAAGGTAACCACAAACCACTTTAAAGCTGGGATCTAGCCCTTCTAGCTTCAGAGAAGGCTCTCTCTGTATGAATCTTAAGTAACTTAGGTGATTGATTGTCTTAGGTTTTAAACTAGGTATTAAGATCGGAGGGGAATAATATTTAACAGTTTGATGGCAGGGGAGAGGGAAGATCCATTGGGCATGGAGTCCTATTACACTAATGGTTTTCAGTGAGAAGATGAAAAAATGAGGAGTCTTTAGACAGGGGAAAGGTAGGCAATATTTCTGGTGGTTTTTATCAAATTTCGTTGTAGAGGGGTGAGTAGAGGAACAGTGGAATTGACAACATCTAAAGCATCTAGCTAAGAGGATGAATTCTAGATATCTCAATGGACGAAAAACACTAAAATTTTTAATAAGCCATAACAGAGCACTTAAAAAGTGAATTCTGAAACGAATTTTTCTTAATTAAACATGAAGACATAACATTTCAAGCATGACGGTGACAAGAGAGCAACTCACATACGCAAGTGAAAATATCACCATCAAAAATTGACACATGAATCCTTGAAAAAGCAGACCTTGATCTTCATCATTCACTGGAAACTTTAAAATGGAAAAGTACAATGCACAGTGTTTTCTTTCTCTAACCCTGACCAATGAGGGTTTCTAACAGACTTTGATGGAAATTTCCTATATTAACAGGTTCAAACACCAAAAGCCCAACTCTCAAACCCAAATGCAGCAATTTGTGGTTTTTATCTAAAGCGGAATTTCCAATACATTGGCGCACCAAGAAAGCGCAACGCATTCAGGTTTATGAGGGTTGCGATATTTTCTAGGCATTCTTCTCAATTACTAAAGATGAAATTGACAGCATACAACATGAATTATCTTAGAGAAGCGAAATTTGGAACCTGGGAGTGATCATGGCACAAGAAATCCTCCAATTTGCAAAAGCGCAACACCAACTTGTAATGATGATGATATGATGACTCGTCCTTTCAACTGACTTCACATGACACCACTAAACTCTACTCAATGATGAAAACTCAAATCCGTTGTGATCTTTACTCATGACTTGATTGACACAATTCCCTAAACTTACTAAACTTAGACCTTAGGAAATCAATGACTATTTCCATCATTACTTGAAATATTTCTAACATAGCCCTAACTTAGACTCAAACCAATCACATGATCTCACACTTCTCTCAAAATACTAATAACTTGATCTCTAATAGATCATAGCAAAACTTTACAAATTGACAAAAACAATGAAAAGACTAAGCTTGACTTTGATTACTATAACATAGGACACTAACACCATGGACCTCAAAACCTTGAGGTTATTCAATGTACACTTCTTCCTTAATTACACCATTACGAAAAACAGTATTTACATCCATCGGATGTAAACTCCAACACATAGAGGAAACAATAGAAATAATAGACCTCATGGTAGTGTACTTGGTAACCGGAGGAAAAGTCTCATCATAGTCTTATCCCTCTTTCTGGGAAAATCCTCTATCCACAAACCTTGCCTTATATTTGTCAATATTTCCATCCACTACATGCTTGATTTTGTATACCCATTTGGATGACACCATTGGTTTTCTTTCAAGTCTAGGCACAATTTCCCATACATCATTCTTCATGACCGATTGGTATTCTTCCAACATCGCATCCTTCCAAACTTGTTGAATACTTCTTCAAAAGTAGAGGGTTTAACATCAATAAGATTAGTCATTAAATTTCGATATCCAGAAATGCCTCCTTGGCCTCTCACTTTCCCTGAAGGAGCCACGTGGTGTTGCATCTCCCTCTGTTTCCTGCAAAGTGGATCTTAGCCAAGCTAGCCTCTTCCTAATTTTAGGAATAACAATCAGTTCCACTAGATAGTTAAGCCTTTTTGGCTCTTCTTGGTGATCAACAGGATGTGCTGAAGCATTTCATGGACCTGAATCTTCTTCTTTCTTAGGAGCTTCATGTTGTTTGTCCTCATCAGAGTCAATAGGGACTTCATTGAATTTCCAATAGGCCACATTCTCATCAATGGGTACATCCCTAATAACTTTAACTTGTTTTTGTCCTAGAACATATATCCTATAGGCCTTTGATGACTCACTATATCTAACGAATATGCCTCTCTCTCACGAAGGTTCTAACTTCCTTCTCTTATCTTTTGGTACATGAACATAAACATGATAACTAAATATTCTCAAATGACTAACCTGAGGTTTTTGTCTGGTGAATGCTTCTTCAAGAGTCTTTCCTTCCAAAATTCGATAAGAACTTCTATTTTGAATGTAGACGGTTGTCAATGATGCTTCACTTTATAGAAACATAAGCAAGTCTTGATCGTGCATCATTGCCTTCACAGATTCTTTAATAGATATGTTCTTTCTTTCAACAACTTCAATTTGTTGTGGATTGTAAGGGACTATTAACTCCCTCTTAATCCCAGCTTCTTTACAAAAGGCAACAAGCTCCTTGGAGGTGTATTCACCTCCATTATCAAATCTCAAGATCGTGATCTTCTTTCCCTTCAAGTTTTCTACCTCAACCTTGAATTCCTGGAACTTGTCAAAGACTTCACCCTACGTCTTCATGAAGTAAATCCATGTTTTGCAAGAGAAGTCGTCAATAAATGTTACATAGTACAAGGAGCCTCCAAGAGATTTTAAAGGCGTCAAAGCACATACAACAGGATGGACCAGATCTAAGATTTCCTTAGAAATACTTGTTATCCATCACCTGTGGGTGACCCCTATAGGAGAATTTTTCTCCCAGATTTGTCTTCAGTAGGCAGCCAACAGCCCCTTGCAGCCACCAGATAACTCGATGTGCCACCATTCTCCGCCACCTGAGCCAGCCATTATGTGCCCTTGCCCATCTGTTATGATCGTATGTTTGAAGGTGGGCCTTCCAACCCCAAAATTATAGCTTTTCATTATGTAATTGGGTGTTTATGCTTGCTTGTCTTGGACACATTTGCACATGGATTAGTGGGGGAATTCGGCCAAAAGAATGGGCTTGGTTTGTACTCTTGTTCCCTTGTCCCAACTTGGTAGTTAATCTTGTCTCATAGTCCCACGTGATCTCCTCTATTGGCTTCTAGCTTTAGGAGTAGCACTACATGGGAAACCTAGATTTTAGTTGTGAGGTCCAGCTTCCTGATAACATACATCTCACTCCCCTCCACTCGTTATAACCCCTTTCCACACTTTCTCCATCCGAGTCCACATTTGTCAATTGGGTCCACAAGGTGTTAGCATCCCCCTCCCCTTGTCCACAACTTGGGTCGAGCCTGGAACAATGCTCCGAAGGTTGATGCAACTAAAAAGAAAAGTAAAAAGCATAATTTGGTCACTTACAACAGGAAATGTACCATAAAATTCAAAAGATGGTTGGTAGATAAAATTTAGCACATGGGCAAAAGCCAAACGTGAGCTCTACCCCTTATCATTATGGCCATCACCCTAGTTCCTAGGGCCCTGATGTGTGACCCCTGCATCATTAAGGAACTCGTGATTGTCCCAACCCCTAGTAGGCGATGAACTACCCAACCATAAGGTGGTATTCACTGCTTTATCATATGCATTATGCTCTCATTCCCTGCAGCCCCGAGTAGCTAAAAGAAAGAAAAATCAATAGAAGGCAAAAAGGCTTGTGAAGAAGCGTGGAAAAACAAAGGCCAGGGCAACTCATGTACCATGATTGCTCCCTCCTACATCTATACACCCATGTATGGGCTTCCATTATTCTAGCTACCTTTGTACAATGGCATGTGGCTTGAAGTCTTCCATGTTGCCCCACTCTGTTCCACCATCATTCACATGACACCTTCCATTTGACGGATGTACCATGGAATTGTCACACCCTTAGAGGTTGAAAGTTGAAACCACCTAATAGGGTCCTTTATTAACCCCTCTTGTTGAGCAAGGAAATGTTTGTACCTTCTAAAGCCCATTTGGAAGGGCATGCCACTATGAAGTGTCCACTTTTTCCCCCAGTTTGCAAGCTTATTTACTCAATTGCACTACTAAATTGTTGTATTGGAAGGCGAGGAGACGAATTGGATCTTATACAGGGTTGCAAGTGGGTCTCCATTTGGACTTGGTCTCCTTATACGGGGTCTAAGCCCTTCAGAGGGTCATAAAGGCATTTGTAGGATGAGCATTGAGAGCCATGGGCACTCCTCCATAGCAGAGCATTGATTGCCATGCCATGGCCTTCTTCAGCACCATAGTATGCTTGCTCGTGCCCCAACTATGCAAAGATGATGATGCACTTGGACCACATTGCCTAGCCAACAACATACTTGCACTAGACACTTAGCAGTTGATCCAGGGCCCAGATCGGGTGTTGTCTCATCCGGAGAGACATGGGAGGGCTTGCATCCTCATTCTATCGTTTATTGATTGGGCATCGACATGTTTGATCCAGATGGGGACCCATGAGACCATTCACAGTGCCCCACAACCACTTGGGAGCACCACAAATGTTTTGCTTGGAAACCAAGGGGCCACCCCCTTGGTCATCCCCATCTTGAGAGCCCTCCTCTTCATCTTGGCACATGGAGGACATATCTAGGCTTTACAATGACCCTTTTTCACCATTATTTTATCATTTCAGCCTCATTAGGAAGCCTTATTTTGTACTTCTGAGAAGTTGATGGTCTTGTCACCAACGGGATTGTTATTTGCACATTAAAATATTTTTGGGGGCATCTTTTGGCTAATTCGAATTAGAAGAGGTTCACATAAATATAGCTAACCCTCATTCATGTGTATCATCATCACTTGACTTGGATTATCTCTCTTGAAGAGACTTTCGTACTTTTTCTCCTCGTTGTCTATTGAAGATCTCTTGATGCATTTCAATATTTTTGGAGCTGAAATTGTGTTCTCTCACGGAGATATCTTCTTGATCTCGGATTGGATATATCTAATGTTATCTTGTAAGTAAATCTTGTTGAAGATTTTATTTACATGAAAGATGTCTAACATGTGGAAATTTTGTAACTAGCTTTTTCTTTTCTGCCCTAATTATTGAATATCATTGTAAAGGATTGTTAGATTGCAAATTTGTGCATGTTACTCATTGATAGCAAGTAGATGAATGTTCCCTGGTGGAGTAGGACTTGTTTTCCTTCCATGAAAGTCCATAAATATTGGTTGGGTAAATTCTAGAGAGTCCTTGCTAGGGCATCATTCTCTAGCCTCCTTGAGGATGATTTTGGCCGAATTGCAAATCACATAGACTCCATAGCCCAAGGATCACCCCTTATTCCCTCTTTTTCTCCTCCAAATTTTTTGGCGTCCAAACCTAGACAGCCTAGTTAGGGCTTCCTATGAAATTCATTAGGGGAGGAATTTTTCAAATCCGCTTGGATAAGTTACGACACTAGTGTCTCCTCTAGTGATCTTGTAGGTTTCATACAATTCCCATGGTTTATTCTTGGGAAATCTCAAGCCCTAGCTCCAACTTTGAAGCCCATCTTGAACGTTTAGATCTGTTGGCTTTCGTGAGGTTTTGTGCATATAGTATTCGGTGGAATAAATCATTCAAACCCTTTCTCCTATCCCGCCTTGCTCTAGAGAGCACTTTCAAGAGTCTTCTCTCGATACATAAACCCTTTGTCTCATGTGTTCCAATTCTAGGCTTCTCAAGGATAGCGAAAGTCTATTTAAAGGCATATGAGCACCATTCAAAGCTTCTTGAGAGGTCCTAGTCAACTTAGGGGCCTTGATCTTAGTATTGTTATCATCATTGAATATTATTAGCCCTAGGTCTAGGTCTCCTCATAGGCCTTTCTTGGAGAGCCATTAGCTTCTTCTTGAAGCATTGAGCCATTATTTGAGCCTCTCCTTTGAATGGGCCTTGGAAATCACACCATACCGAGCCATTGATACCATCATCCTAGTGATTTCCTTTATACCGAGACTCCTCCCATCGGTGAAAGCTCATAAAGAGCAGGGGACATTGACTGAGCTGATAGTGGGTCTTTGTCCCATTGTTGTCATTTGACCTAGTAGTTGTCCTTTAGGTACCCCTCCGAGGACCCCTGCTAGATTGTGTGGCAACACTACTTTCACTGCTTGGAAAATGGCTTCTTGACATTCTTCCCAAGCGCATGTCTTTTACATACTTCATCATTTTCTACTTGAAACTTTGGAACACTTGCAACCATCTGCTTTAATACTGGCAAAGCTCTATAGAGAAGGTGAGCATATATTTTATGTCAAAGCTCCCATGGATTAATATCATCATGTACAATTGCTTGGCTTTAGTTCTCTCTAGTTGACCATTTGTTTAGTTGCTTGAGTGTTCTATTCATCAACCTATGAACTATGTTTTTGTACTAAGCAATGTTATCATAACCGAATCGGTGATAGAGCCGAACAGGTGATAGAACCAAAAAACCTTGTGGACTGGGAACCGGTCAGAATCAATAAAAAACCAGATAATTAAAATAAAAAGAAAAAAAAAAAAAAAAAAAAAAAAAAAAAAACAGGTTTACTAAAAACTCATAAAATATTTATATTTTAAAGAAAAACATATATAATCATGTGCCTCCATATGAATCCAAACCATTTATAGACAAATATGCAAAATTTCTCATTTACATAATATGTAAGGGTGCACATAACCAAAATAGCATCGAGTGCAATCCATCTCTAAACCAATACATCAAAAAATTGGCTCTAGATGGTCTCTAACGTCCAAAAAAAATCATGCTACAACAAACGCCTACATATCATCAAAAGCATTGCCTATATTGGGGTCTTCTTCATCAATATAACCATTTAGGCATTAATATAAGATAGAAAAAACGTAGCATGTCATGTCAAGATTTTGTTTGAGTGATGGGTACATTTTTAGTAGAGTCGTGATAGAGGAGTTCGACAATCAATGCCACTAACATCAAAGTACATAGATGCCTTGGTATTCTTTATTAAATACTAGTTCCATACCCTCATACATGACAAAATCTAATGGAAATGTTGCAATCCCCCCAATCCTAAAATCCTGAAAAACTGTTAAGTCTGCTAGATTTTGAGTGAAATCTAAAATTCTACTTCACCATATGAAATCCAATGAGGTTGGAAGCACTCTCAAACATCCTGAGTCATTTCATTGTAAGGAGAAAATGAAAGATAAAGGAGAATGTCCCTTTTACTAAACATTACCATGAATTGCATGGCAATACTAGGGCCACAGTGTTGAATATTAGGCGAGCCTAGGGGAGAATTAGAAGTGGGCCAACCAACTGAAAAAATCAAAAAATTAAAAAAAAGGGCAATTTTGTTCATATTGGCCTGCATAGTTACAAACTGCATGGAACCAGTTCTGAACCGACTGGTTCAGTGAAACAGGCCGGTTCGGAGACCCGGTTCAGACCGGTTTTCGGCCAAAAACGGCTGGACCAGCCGGTTCGGAGGCCCGGTTCAGACCGGTTATGTTGGCCTGCATAGTTACAAACTGCACGGAACCAGTCCTGAACCGGCTGGTTCAGCGAAACAGGCCGGTTCGGAGGCCCGGTTTAGACCGGTTCTGGGCCAAAAACGGCCGGACCGGCCGGTTCCACCAGTTCCAGTCCGATTCTGATAACACTGGTACTACTAAGTGAACTCACTTAGTGATACCTGTTAACCTCATAAACTAGCTAAGTTTAACCATAAGAATAATATACACTGGTGACTGGGCATGACAAAAACTGGGTTTAAGAGGTCTGATAGTGATTAAACATAGTTGTCAACTATTTCTGAGTTTCTTGAAGCCTGATGTAATGGTCTTAGAAGAGGAAGATCAAGAAGGCATCGAGGTGATCATCTGACTCTGTACAGAGTTCCATGTGGAAATAGCAAAGTGAAAGATTAAAGCTAACCAAAGTTCACTACTGGCAGGTTTTTCCCTCGTATTTTTGAGTCTAAACATTTTCATGGATGTTGATAGCAGCATTCCACACTATGACCTTTTTCCGTCATTTCTTCTGCTCTTCTCAATGAACTATGGGTACTAAGTAGTCACAATGAGCTCAGATAAGGAAATCTATTTACAGGATGAAGATTGTTGATATCACTAGATGGCCTGATCATCATCCCATGTAATTTTAGAGGGTTTCAAATAGAGAGATCTCACCTCTTGTTAAAGCATCCATAAATTTCTCAAGACATGGTGATAACTTGAAGTCGAAGGATTTCACAGTGTGATACTCTGCTGTTTTGGGTTTTTGGATTCACTGTGTATGAAATGTTGGTGCCGATATTTTGGACCAGCTATATGTGGTCCATCATTAAGATAGAATTAGAGAGAGAAAATGCTATGAAACCATCAAGATAATACTATGGTGATACTGACTTGCATAATCTGATAACAAACAAGGAATTCCGGTTACAAGATGAAGACTGGTATATATCACTGAAAAGCATTGATCGTTAGCCCGTGCAAGTTTAAGCATCGAATAGAGAAATTCTCTTTTTAAAGCATCCTATAAATTGGTAGAGGCATGGTGATTGGCACTCTCATAATCTGATAAAAATGATCTACTATTAACACAATCACATTTGTTCAAAGACATAAGTTTCCCAAAGTCATCTAGTTTCTGTCACACATATGGTGCTAAACTGCATTATATTTGTATTTGTAAAAATGTTCATTTCTCAAAATACTCCTGAACGTCTGCTGTTTGAATTATTATATATTACATTATTATAAAAATACAGTTTACCATACTGTTAATGGACGTTCATTTCTTAACATATGTAAAGGGCAGTCAAGAACAAAAAAAAAAAAACAATCTGAGTCTGTCCTTTCATCCTATATCATTGTTACAAACCCGATGGCCAGTTGCTTTAAGCTTAGGTAGTATGCGATCGAGGGTCTCCAGCTTTGCACAAAGTCTGATAATTGGTGGTAGATAATGTGGAGGCAACATATTTTCTACCTGAAAAAAACAACAGAATACTCGAGCATATTATCAAGTGTCTTATATCATGAATGGTAGTATTGATATTTACAAAGCAGTATATGTTAACAAACAGAACTGATTTATAAAATATTATGTTATGCCATTGTTTATCAGAGAACAGGTTACAATCTAATACTGTTCTATGGGATATACCTCATCTGCATGCAGCTGGCTTAGATATGGATGGTTGCAAATATTCCGAAGCTCCATTACAGTATTATGTACTGATCTAGCCTGATAATGAGATACAAAACAGAATTGATAGAGAATCTTTGATTGAAATGAAGCAATTTCACCTACATAGGTGATACACAAGGCCTTTTTACCACCAAATATTCAAAGTGATTATACAAGAAAAAAGGTAAAAAGAAACTCAATGAAATTTCAGCAAACCTTAGAATGTCCGAGAGATCCAAGTGATCCAAGATTATCTTCAACTCTCTTCATGAGAAGCTTCTGATAAGCAGATGCCTCACACCTTACCAAACGCTCAATCTTCTCAGGTAGTTCACTCTCAACCTTCATGAAATCAATTCATAACATCCCAAGTTAAAATAAACATGTCATGATAAATCTTAAAAATTCACAGAACACTGATATATTAGTCTCCTAAGTTCTAACAGCAAAATCATATATCATTGACAGTGTATACAAAACAGAAAATTTATTATTGGATAAGCATACTAGTCTGGCTATGCCTGTATCTCTGCCTTGCATGCAAGAGAAATGAAAGGAAGCCAGGATGCACACTGAAAATGGGAACCAACTGTTGGATATTGGGTTCAACGCTCCCCGTGTGTTTCACGACATGGACTAACTGCCTCTCGTGGATCCTAACTCTGGCGATTGTAGCGGAGACTAATGCCTGCGGGTTTTTGTCTAACGAGAATCGTGATTCCAACAAGTGGTATTAAAGTGACAGGTCTCAAGTTCGAAACTCACCCGGCTTGCGTTAGGGTGGAGATTGTTGGACATTGGGTTCAACACTCCCCATGTGTTTCGCAACATGGACTAACCGCCTCTCGTGGATCCTAACTCTGGCAATTGTACCGGAGACTAATGCCTACAGGTTTTGGTCTAACGGCAATCGTGATTCCAACACCAACACTCCTATTTGTACAAGCTGCATGCTTGTGTATCTCAGTAAGAATCCTACAACTTCGGCTAAACTATCCTTTATTACATCAGCACATGACCATACTATATCACTACCCTAAAAATGTTTGTTGCATCAGCCAATGAATAGGCATAATCCTATGTTACTGGATCCGTCTGTCCACTGGCTGGATCTGCAGATCCCCGTATCAAAGACAGATTCAGATTCATATCCGCCCAGATCCACCCAGCCACTGTCTATGTGTAAAACTATTCGACGTCAGCACAAAATTACAAATTACATGTCAGCAGGACAAATCACGCTATAATGGGAAAAATCAACGGAGCTAATAATTAATGAGTTCGCTGCAATAGTTCATTTATTTTTGCTTTGTTGACCATATTATAATTTTTAATGAAAAATTATAAGCTATGTAATTTTTGCTTTGTTGACCATATTATAAATTTTAATGAAAAATTATAAGCTATGGACGTTTAGATATTTTCTATAAAGTTCGTTCTATAAAGTAACTTTAATGTTCATTGAATTTAAATATAATAATAGTTATTAATGTTTGAATATTATGATACATTAATTTTTTATTTTTTTATTTGCAAATTTTATGTTAAATTTTAAATAGAAGTTATACTTTTTTTTTATTTTATATAAATTTAATTAATGTTTAATTAATATTTATCAATTATATATTAATTCTGATATCATTCATTTAATAAATATTTTTATAAGTATTATATATAAAAACTATATATTTAAAAATTAATATATGTTTTTATTTTATTCTTATATAAATTTAATTTTTAAAAATTATAAAATATTTTATATTGTTTGTACTTACCGTATCCGGGATTCTGACTTTTCAAAAAACTGGCAGATCCGTATCCAAATCCGAATCCGGATCTGTACCCGTATCCGTAACTGAATCCTGGTAACTTAGGCATAATCCCAAACAGAAAATTGGTTGAACCTTAAAGAGGGAGGTCCACAGGATGCAGGTGTGCTAAACCTTTGAAGGCAGAGGAAAGTCTCAGCAGAGATATCATAATGATTCTTCCCATCAGACAATATTCAGTGTTAGTAGTTATTTAAATAAAACCGTTGACATTAAAAATTGCGTAATCATTGTTAATTAAATATTGGCTAAGAGAATCATATTACTTGGAGTACATTAGCATAAGGATTATAATTGTTCCTCACAGAAACTTGGTGGATTCACTCCTTGTTTTGAGACCCGTCTCGTTTAGCAAGGTTTGATTTGTTGGCTGTCTTCCATATGCATACATGATACAGTACATGACAGCAGATTCAATGGACCGAATTTTTATAACATGCTTTCAGCTTCCCAGATAGTTTCCTCTTTCACGTCCTAATTTATTGACTGATGGCTTGTTGCAACAGTCATCCACTGATTTTGTTGGTGGCTATTGATTTTGTTCAGTGATTTATTTGTTTATTTCCTGCAGAATATTCCCACAATTGTTTCTAATGCAAATGGCGGCACTCCTTTTCTATTTATTGCATTTTTATATGTAGCAGCAGAATGATTTTTACAACCATGTACACAGGCTCATGAATGCAGTATTGCAAACATCACGAAAAAATCGCAATACCATTGCCACATCGCGATTTTCTCCAGGTGCCAATTATCAGCCAAAAAAAACACCAATATTAAAGCTTGTAAAAATCGGAAAAAAAATCACAATAAAATCAGGATTAAATTGCTATAAAATCATAAAAATCACAAAAATATTGTCAGTTAATCCTAAAAAAATTCCTCAAGTCACCTTTTTTTTTTTTTGCTGATGTTCACCAATTTTTACCACTAGATTCCCGATTTTTACGATTTTTTCATTTACCAGACCCTTGCTGATTTTATCCCGATGCTGATTTCAGCAACATTGCATGAATGTTATATGTTTGGAAATAAAGGATTGAAATGACCAAAGGCCATAATTGTTGGACTTAGGAATACAGAGAATGACAACTTGATCCCTAGAAGAAATGACACTTTCAAGACACTTTCAAGAACTCATAATGTGCATCTTGAGATTCTAATGCTCAATGTATGAATTTCATATTTTAGGAAACATCAATGTTTTAAAACTTGGACTCGGACTCAGATTGACTCTGACCAACTTGAATCCAATGACTTGGTTTACTAAAAAATGCATAAATATTAAAATTTTATCAAAAATATATATTTTAGAGATTCCAAACCATAATTCCAATAAAAGTTTATGAAAGAAGGATTATGACTAAATGAGCAAGAAAATTTAAATGACAAGCAATGTTCTAACATTACTTATATTGGGATCCTCACCATTAGTATTACCCATCGCCTCTACCTCAATCCTCTAGGGGCATCAGTCAACACCACCCTATTTTGATGAAACTGCCTAAACCAAGCCTTATAATATGGTAGAAAAAGCTTAACATGCCTAACCAATGATTTTGGTTTTGAGTGAAAGGTACACTTTTGCTTAGGCCATGACAGAGGAATTCAAAAATCAATACCCACAACATCAAGGTACATAATGGGCAAGCTGCTTTTGATTAAATTCCAATCCCATACTCTCATACGTGATAGAATGTACTGAAAATGTTGCAATCCTAACATTCTTGAAATCTTAAAAACTGTTATGTCTGCTAAATTTAAATGGGATATGAAATTGTACTTTCTCCATATGAAGTCTGATGGAGTTGGAACCACATTCAGACATCCGGAAACAATCAATCGTAATTTTAAAATTTTAAATAAAAGTTGACATTTACTTTAAGAATTTAACATTAGAAATAATTGCCCACATTGTTTTAGGAGTTAAATTTTTTGTTTTTTTCAAGTAAAAAAAAAAATTGCTTGCTGAGCCAGCTACAGTGGGGTCCTGTAGCTACTTGTCTGAGTAGGGCCATTTAGGTACTGAACCGGTCGACTCAATCTCTGACTCAGCTGGTTTGGTACTGCACCATCCCTCCACACTGATTCATCGGTTAAATTGATATGGGAGGTAGCTGAGTTGACAGAGTTCAAGTCAACTTGGCCCAAGTTTGAAAACACTGGGCAAAATAACAATGCAAATCTATTACAAAGTAATGTGAGTAATTAAAGGTAATTCTTAAATCATATTTTCTCTTAGAGATGCAGGCTCTAATATAACTACTCTAACTATCATAAACATAAACAAACGCTGTTTCGTCTTCTCTATGAATGTAAATAGCAAATTTAGATGGTGCTTTGATCATGCCAAAGATAAGAATTCTCTTATCTGCTAGATCATAAGGAAGATAAAGAATAATAAATTAACATTCAAAACATACAATTGAATTTTCTTCTTACCTTGTGCTTAAGTCTCCGAAGCATAAATGGTCGCAAAACTTGATGAAGACGGTTTATAATCAAAAGATTTTCTTCCTCAGACAATAGAGCCTACATATGAGCAATGAAAGAAAGAGATGAGAAAATGAAAATTTTGGAGAAAATCATTGTGTTTTTCAAAAATAGATAGCTTGTAATCTTCAATGACATATAACATTATCTACCTGATCTGCTGAATTGTCTCCTGCATTTTCGAAAGGCTTGTTAAACCACTGAGAAAAATCTTCTGATGAATTGAAAAGGCTTGGTAGCAGGAAATTTAGAAGTGCCCAGAGTTCCTCAAGATTATTCTACAAACAAAATGTGTGTTTAGAAGAAGACAGGCAGAACACTAAAAATACCCACAACTATAATATTCTATGCATAGTCTGTATTTACAACAAAACGACATTGTAGTAAAAAACGTACAAGTGTGAAATCTATAAGAAATTTTGAGAGTACTCACCAAAATGGACCATGAAATAATAAAACTGGAAGCTCTGAGCCTTAACAATGACTTTTATAGTTAAAAAAATTTATATCCATGAAAACTAGTTATCTATAACCAACATACAGAACAAATAAAAACAAATCAATTATCCAACCTGGAGTGGTGTTCCTGTGAGCAACAATCGATGACTGCTTTGATAGTGCTTCAACTCGGCATTCAGTTTGCAATTTGCATTTTTTATGCGATGTCCCTCATCAATTATGATATAATGCCATGCAATTTTACTCAGTCTTGGTCGATCATGTTTGTTCATCAAGTATTCATATGTAGTTAAGAGCACGTTAAATTTTTGCTGAGAAATGTTCTCCCTGGTTCAACCATAAACAAATGCAGAAAAGGCAATAAAAGTCAGATATTAGTAATCTCTGCCATCACAGAGGAAGCATCCAAGTAAACCAGGACAGTTTGATGCCTGTGCATTACCTGAATAATCGACGGCGATCATCAGGAGAACCTGTATATGCAATTTTACTGATGCTAGGGGCCCAAAAGCTAATCTCAGTCATCCAACCAGACAATACAGAGGAAGGCACTACTACCAAAAAAGGTCCTCTGTCATCCTTTTTTTCCATCAAGTAACATATTAATGAAATTACCTGCAAAACCACAGCACCTAGAAATTTAATTTACAGTTCATTTAGTAAATGCATGTAGTTTTCATTGGCTTATATCATTATTTCAGTCATAATAGAGATCAGATTCAAGAGAATCAGACCATTGTCACCAGACTTCTCTATACACCCAAAGAGCTCTCTGTTTCAAGAGGTTTGTATCTAGATTCTAGACCTAATGACAACAATGACTTTGACATCAGTTATAAGTAAGGTGCTGATAGAATATTCAAGAAGTTGACCAGTACCATAAGTTTCCCCCAAAATTATCATTAAAACCAGAAAATAAAGACAGTCTTTTAGCCTATGCTATTAGATCTGGTGATATTGCACACAACAGATTCATTTCAGAATTGAATCCAAATAAGATCTGGCAGGGATATAATTCCCAGCCATATCTATGGGTCATATGCTATCCTGACTAGGCAATTCAGACAAGAAAAAATCCATATTCAAAGAAAACCTACTCATGGAATAGCAACATAAAGTAACAATAATGAAAAAAGGATACACACTCAACCCTTAATCATCATGAAGAACCAGTACATTCACCTCTAGATATTCCATGTTTCAACTTTCAATTAAACTATCATTTATGTGATGCATAAAAGTCATTCTTTTGAACCATCTCCATATCTGACAATTTTGACCAAGTTTTATACACATACCACACCCATCCATTGTGAAAATTTCTGAGCGCGGAAATCCTACTGCTAAATATTGATTTACTTCTCCTACTTGATTTATTACACAAGTTATTTAACTGAAATATTCAAAAAAACTTCGAAGTAAACACAACTAGCAGCCTACACAAATATAGATCATTTACTGAACATCACGCACATATGACAAAGGACACAGATTTTTCGGACAAATGTCCCCGGAAAAACCCAATGCGAGAAAACCGGTGCATCAGATATGAGGGTTTCTTATTATTAAGCAACAGTTCTTGAGTACATCTAGGGTGCCATAACTCGGCAAACCCAACAAAGAAAACCTTGGCTACAGAGAAAAATGTGAGATATACCTCACTCTCGCAAGTCCCAGCTGATCCGGATGAGCAACTAGTGAAACCCTAGTTGGCTTTGTGCAGTCTCTGCATTGCCACTGCGTAAGGTTGTGTGGCCCTGGTTGAGGGACTGTGTCACCCAACCTGATCAGCTTCACCTGGATCTGAGTTTCAGCTTTGTTGGCTTAGAAACTCAAGCTTCTAGTGAATTTCGGACTTTTCCATGGAGACACTGTGTTGCCCCTGCGTGAGCCCTATGTGGGCTTGCGTCACCCTCCTGAGGGTCTGCATGACACCCTCTGATAGTTGCGCTGCCTCCACTGTGTCTCTGCTTGTTGAAAAGTGTAACTAGAATCGGTCTTCGTATTGACTATGTAATTATGGATTTATGTAAAGTAGAAGACAAAGATAATAGAATGTATTTTGTACTTGCTTCATGGGTTTCATGAGCAAGAGTTTATTATAAGTTAATAGACTTCTTCTTGATGTCTATCTAGGGTTTTGTCTTCCCGGAATAAATGTAATTAAGTGTCATACTAAGTCACCTGACACGGGGATTCGGGATTGGATGGATACAAGGATTCGAGAATCGGATTCGGGACACGGTGACCCCTGGAACAGGACACGTCCAGATACCTTATATATTAATTTATTAAAAAAAAAAAAAAAAAATATATATATATATATATATATATATATATATATATATATATATATATATATATATTAAAAATTAGATATTTTTTACACAAATTCATACAAATTCATTGATTCAAACATACATTTAAAATCTTAGATACTCATACATGATATATTGATACATTGATACTTCATACAATTGTCAAATTGTCAATCATACAAATTACAATTTACAAATTTACTCAGAAAGACAAGATAGTAAGATACTGCAGTTTTCTCACTAAGTCATCAAAATCAAAATGTGTTACATAAGTACACTGCCAATGGCAAATAGAAATAGAAAATACAAAAAAAACTACAGTGTACAAGTCTACAAGACTACAAGCCTGAAGCCTTAATGAGTCAGAGTCAGAGTCAATGAGTCATCAATCCTCATCATCATAATCAGCATCACTATCCTCATCCTGATCATCATGCTCACCACTACTCTCCTCTGTTGCATCCTCCTCCTCTGTCATCCCTGCATCCACTGGAGTGGAGGATGATGCCTCTACTGTATCGGCATCATCAAATGTGAGAGGCTCTAGCACTGGCGCATTGAGATCCAAGTTGGCCAATGCCAACTCAACACTGTTGTCCAGACCCATATCATCAGGAAAGTCATCCCACATCTTTGTCTTTCCCTTCAACCAATCCTCCCTCTGCCTGTAGATGAGACGAAGGTTGGTGTGCACACACACCATTGTCTCTGCCCTGGACTGCTCAAGCCTGCTCTTCTTCACACAATACAAATTCCCATATGTGCTCCAAATCCTCTCGCAACGAGAGGATGAAGTCACCTGAGAGATGAGCCTCATGGCTAACTACTGTAGAGGAGGGCTTGTTGTCCCATGAGTTTCCCACCAAGAATAGGGCTTCTTAGCCCCCCTGTCTCGAATCACATCAAAGCCTGCAAATCGCCCAGTGCCAGTGAAAAACTCTGCAAAGGCATCCTCCACCTCATCAAGGGATGCCCTCTCCTAAAAAATCCTCCTGAATGCATCTTTCCTCCCCTGTGAGATTTCACCATCCATGTGAGGAGGGAATCTGCTGGAAGGTCCACCATTCAGCCACTCATGGCTGTAGTATTTTGGGTTCAAGAAGTGAGCCAAACAATGTAAAGGTGTGCAATTCTTGTCCCATCTGCTAACAAAAATATGTTGTATGCTGGTGAAGAAGGCCTCTGGTGATGTCTCATACTCTAGGCACTGACTCTGTAAAACAGTGGTCCTCACAGACTCAATCATGGAATCCCATCCCTCATAAACCTCTCCTAGAATGCGTTGGCCTGTATCTGCAAATCAAAGCAAGGAAATGATAGGCTCCATGATCTGAATAACTAGATCTACCTTCTCCCACCATATATCATCCAACACTATGTCCTTCCCTTCCTTTGAGGCTGCTTGATCTATCTTTCTCCAAAAATACCAAAACTCTGAAATAACCATGGCCCCAAGAGCGGTCTTGACCTCCCTCAATCTCTTCAACATGATGAATGAAAAGGCAAACCGTGTATCCGCAATCTTCAACAATGATAGATTGGTGTACTCCTTGTAGATAGTGAGCGCATTTGTATGGTTTTGTACAAAGTTGTTGATATGTCGTGCATCCTCAATAATGGTCCAATTCAAAGCACATTAGAGGCAATAGATTTCAGCGCCAAGTACAATGAATGGTCAATGCAAGGTGTCCAAAATATTTGTGGATATTTTGCTTCCACAATCATGCCAGCAGCCTTGCAAACAGGTGCATTATCTGTAATGATTTGCACACAAGAATCAACACCTACATCTTCAATAATTTTAATAAATAACTCACCCATATATTGTGCATCCTTGTACTGTCCAAGTGCATCCACTGATTTCAAGAAAACTAGCCCATTCAAGGATGACACCATGAAGTTGATGAGTGGGTGGCATGCCTGATCTGTCCATCCATCAAAAACAATGCTAACCCCAGATGTTGGCCATGCTGATTTAATAGGCTCAAGCATTTTGTCCACCTCTTTCTTTGCCTTTGTCAACAATGTGGCTCTGAGCTTCTCTGACCCAGGTGGCACATACCCTAATGGAGCCCCATGACTAAGAGCTCGACACATCTTAATAAATAGAGGTGACCATGCAACATTAAAGGATATGAAGTTTTGATAGAAAAAAAATGCAATGGTGAGCTCAAGCTCTTCCCTCTTCTCTTTTTGAAAAATCTTGTCCATTGGACCAACTGCAGTTGCCTTTCTCTTTGCTGATTGTCCCCTACTAAAACTCTCAAAATGGAACTTGTTGTTGCTTTTCCTTAAGAATGGAAGGAGGTCATCATTCTTATTTTGTTTTGATTTTGATGCCACAGTTGCCGCACCAACAAATTGCTCTTTCTCCAATTCCTTCCTCTGTGCCGATTCAATTGCTAAACAAGCTCCAATGCCACAACCTAGCAAAGCCAACAAATGAGCTTACACACGGAAATATGTGCAAGTGAAATAGGAGTTGCAAAAATTGCATTTCCATGAACAATTGCCTCCTACCTTTGCCTTGCTACTTGGCCCTGCCTCTCTTGTCACATATTTCCACAATAGGTATTTAAAGTCATGAGTTTGTTTTCCCTGCACATTTGAAACTATTGTTGCAGTCCCACTTCCAATAGATGGAATACTTGCAAACCCTAATGAAACAGGGACAGGAGGGGCATCTCCAATGGGGACATTCTTCCCCTTTCTTTGCCCCTATCTTGCTGCCCTTGATTGAGCCATGAATACTATAAAAAATAAACAAAAATGACCAAATATATAAAACATATGCACATGCAAACACTAACAACAAACTAAATGCAAAAACATAGAGGGACAATGCACTTACTGGATGCTCGAATCTCTTTGAAAAAACTCCCTTTCTCCTTGCTAACCCTTTCTCCTTGCTCACTTCACAAACAAATAGTTGTAAGAAATAATGAGAGAAATCCGACTTTTATAACTCGACATCGCACTTTTTCGCTGGTCGAATCCGGCTATACGGGATTCGATCGTGTCTGTACAGGACACGATCGGGATTTGACGTGTCCTATACGGACACGATGTGTGAAATGGGTACGAATCCATACGTATTGTATCTGATACGACAGATTCGGGACTCGTGGGCCCCACCCAACAAATCCGGTTTCTTAGGTGTCATATATATATGAAGGATCTAGTCTCATGAAATGCTCCAAGACCTTGTCCTAGAAACCGTGCAAGAATGGCTCCAATTAGCCCTCACCCAAAAGCTGGAAGACAAGCTTAAAAGATGTGTTAAAGTCGGCCTACATGCTAACTGGCAGGTCGGCCTAAAGACAGAGTAATTCTCTATATATATACCTCTGTTCTACGGTCATTTGAGGAGACAGTTCAGTCATCTCTAAGCGCAGTGCGGAAGTGCAGTAAGTGCAATGCGGAAGTGCAGTGCGGATTATCTCATAAGTGAAGTGTGGATTTCAGTGCAGATGTTTAAAGGGTTCAAAACTGGTTTATATATATATATATATATATGATAAGGTGCACAAATATATGGCCTGAAGCAAGTTCCTAGAGCTTGGTACTCGAGGATTGATACATACTTGCAGGAGTTGGGTTTCACAAAGAATGATGCAGATCTGACCCTATACTTTATTGTGGTAGGTGAGGAGCCTTTCATTCTAGTGTTGTATGTGGATGACTTGGTCATTACAGGTGCAGAGAGATTCATAGAGGGCTGCAAGAGAGATCTTGCTTCAGAGTTCGAGATGAAGGACATTGGCTTGATGCATTACTTTTTGGGATTGGAGGTGTGGCAGGAGGAGGGGCATTTCTTCCTCGGACAGGCGAAGAATATTGTGGACATTCTTAGCAGATTTCACATGGAGGATTGTAAACTCATGTCGACACCTATGATCACTAACCGGAAGAAGCTTCACACTTCTGATTTCGAGTTGGTGGATCCTACTTTGTATAGACAGCGGATTGGTTCCTTGATATATTTGGTCAACACTCGACTAGATATATGTTTTGCAGTCCACACGATGAGCCAATTCATGTTTGACCCCACGAGAGTGCACTGGGTTGTTGCAAAACACATACTTTGTTACTTGCAGGGGACAGTAGATTTTGGTCTGAATTATAGACAGGGAGATGGAGTGAGATTGGCAGGGTACACTGATTCTGATTGGGCAGGTTGTGCTTCTGATAGGAAGGTCACTTCAGCGTGTTGTTTTGGGTTGGGTTCGGCAGTTGCGTCATGGTTCCGCTGGAAGCAGCAATCAGTTGCATTGAGTTCAGCGGAAGCAGAGTACATGGCAGCCAGTTTGGCTAGTTGTGAGGCCATATGGCTTCGCAAGATGTTGTTTGGCCTATTTGGTCAACCGTTGAGACCTTCAGTGAATTACTGTGATAATCAGAGTTGCATTAAACTCACGGAGAATCCAGTATTTCATGACAGGTCAAAGCATATCGGGATCAAATATTATTTCATCAGAGACTATGTTTAGAAGGGAGTTGTGAAGCTTGAGTATATTCCCACAGATGAGTAGGTAGCGGACATATTCACCAAAGCCTTACCACGGGGCAAGCATGTCTACTTCAGAGACAAGATGGGGGTGGTGAGGAACACTTTCCTTGATAAGAGGGAGTTTTAAAATTTGGGTACTAGAGAACAAGTGGTTCCCTAAGGCTTTGATCTTTGGCCTAGGGAAAAGTGTCCAAATGTATTTATCTTTTTCTCCTAAAGTGACTTTATAAGTGGTAAAGTCAAATCTAATTTAAAAGTGACTTTATAAGTGATAAAGTTACAAAGTCTAATTTTAAAATGACTTTATTAAAGTCAATGTGAAATTAGAAAGTGAAAAAGTGACTATGGAAATAAAAGGCTAAGTGGGCCTTTATTTAAGTGGGTTGAATTAAAAATTAGAAAGTGAGAATTAAATGCACATTTCATCTCAGCACTAGATCTAAACCTATCTTAGCCATTGGATTTAGGGATTCCCCAAAAGTCACTTAGGGTTAGGTTAAAGGAGGAAAAGAAGAGAAAAGGTCATTCAGTCTTTCATGAGCAGATTGAGAGAAAAGAGAAAGAGAGCAAAGGAGAATTTCTGAGCAGAGAAGTTGAAGGAGCGCAGAACCTTGGCACAGATACCGAGGCAAAATTTAGCAAATTTGTACAGCAAGCCAGCACACAGTTCAAGGCAATTTTTGGGCACATTTTTCAAGACATAATGGTCTAGCAGCTTTGGCACGCATTCCTAGGCAAGCATACAATAGTTTTGGCACAAATTTTGAGGTGCATTTATTGCTGGTTTCGAGGCACAATTTTCGAGGTACTCCATACAATGTATTATTGTCCCTGTGCACAGAAATCGAGGCAAAACTTGTACAACATTTATTGTTGTCCCTCTGCACGCAAATCGAGGAGGTCGTACAACATCATTTATTTCCTGTTCTGCATGCAAATCGAGGAGGCAGTATAGCAACATTTATTTTTGTGTTTTTTGGGCACGAAAATCAAGGAGTCCGTACAACATTTATTGTTGTTCCTGTTTTGACTGTTGGCACAATTTCCAAGGCAGAGGTTAATCATAGAAAACGAGATAAGTTGTATTTGTTTGGTCGCTGAAATTTTGTATGTATTTCTGTTTCACTATAAAAGCAAATTATAAGAAATAAAGAGCTCTCCAACTGATTTTTCCCAAGATTTGTAGGGGGTTTTTCCAGGGTCATATTGACCAAAAATCAGCGTGTTATTTTCCTGTGTGGCTATCATAATTTTCTGAGTTTTATTTCTGCATTTTCCAGCACTGTGAAATTCCTGAATTTGTGTTTTCAGAAATTTATTTCATTTCCAGAATTTGAATGTATGATTATGGGAATGGGCATTTAACTATATGGGAGTGATAAGGTGACACTGAAAACCGAAGTGGGGTCTAAAATTTCTACGAGTCAAAGAAAAAATTTTTAAAAATATATATTTAGAACCATGTGGAACCGCTCATCTCCCTTTGGACCCGCTTAGGATCCATACGAATTCGTGCTCGATCCGCCACGGATCCGCTATATGAAAATTCGGAACCGCGGACCAGGCTGACACGGTTCCAAATTTCCAGGAACCGTCTTCACCACAGATCCAATGGTAGATCCCCCACGGATCCGTACAGAACGTGATTCCTGGTTTGCATCCTTTGGGGGGGCGTTTCGTGCAACATTAGTCTAGGGTCTTGTTGCAGGGACAATGGAGATGAAGATTGGACCGTAGCCTTGCACAATGTAACCAAAGGCATGATCATAGACCTGGACAAAGATGAGAAAGCTAGTAGCATTAAAGAGGGTGTTAAACGTTGATTATGAAGGATGTTCACAAACACAGTTGTGAACAACGTGTTTAATGAGCTATTATACAGTGGTATTTGATGAGGCAAACCCACTGTGAGCAGTTGGTATATATAAAACTATGTACAAGGATATTGGAGTAGCAAGATAATTGTTAGAAGGAAGATTCAATAGGCTTATGTACAGTGACTTTGGAGCAGTAGAGTTATTGTTAGAAGGTAGATCTGTTGAGCTGAAGTGTGAAAGGGTTTTGGAGGAGCATAACTCTTATGAGCAGTTGGGAGTGCAAAGACATTGGAGCAACAGTACACTCTATGAGTAGAGGAGGCAAAGGACCTGCCAGATGTCAAGAACAACAAGCACAGGAAGGGTTGATCTAGATGCTCTACTTCAACAAGTAAGTTGTGTGTTTGTTCTTATCTTCTTTTTGGTCATATTGCAGATTTGATGTTGCAAACTACAAGCCCTAGTTGTATACTAATACTAGTTGTATCAAAGGTCGAGGGCCATGATCCCAGATATGGGAACCTTATGATTCTTTTATTTGGATGTAATAAAATTGTAGAGTGTTGGGTTCATATATTTGTGCAATAAATGGATTTCACAACCAAATATTTCCATTGTACAAAGTGTTAGGAGTTGTTATATTTTAGTGTGTTTGTGATCATGTTTGTGATCGTGTTTTTAGAAATAGACTTGATTATAAAGTGCCAAGGAAAAATCAACATGGTATCAAATCTACTTTGAAGGCAAGTGGATCAGAGTGTGTGCAGGAAGCAAAGTGAGCCAGTGAAGGTTGTGTAGACTCAAAGGGAGTCTAGCTTCAGAGGGAGACACCGAAGGATTGACTGTTTCCCTATGCAAGTTCGAATATTCAGGTTCAAGCAATTTCGAGAAGTTTTCATTCCATGCAAGGATAGTCAAAGACCATGCAAGATCATTCATGGTGGTGCAAGGAAAGTCGTAGATCCTGTGAAGATAAACACGGACCACGCTAGAAAAGTCATGTTGCATGCAAGCATATTCATGCACCATGCAAGTCAAAGCTAGGTCTAGTACAAAGAAATCATGGCACATATGTGGATGGATATGGCTACACAAGGAAAGTCATGACTCACACAAGGTCATCGGCATGCGTGGAAATCATGGGGCTACAACCGTGATGGAAATACCTTCCTCACTAATAGGGAGTGTTAGATTTTGGGTAGCTCGAAAGGTATTTTCAAGAGAGGACAATGTGAAAAATCCATGATTGCAATAAACTAAAAACTATTCTTCTAATTAACGCAATTTATTTGTCTTTTGTTATTTAATTAACAGCAAATAACGAATAGTTCCCTAGTGTAATATTCACCATTGAAATGAACGTTGCAGAAAATAAATGAGGAACTAAGAAATACATGCACACACACAAATACTAACACAGTGGTTTTTGGACTAACTTTCCCAGGAAAACCCCAAGCAAGGTTACTTGGGAGCAGGAGTGGAAGCCGAAACAGGGAGCGACATTTTCAAAAGCTCCCCAGGCAGGAGCGAATCGAGAGTGAATTTTTATATAATATATATTTGTATATAATTTTATGCATATATGTCAACAAAATCAAGTAGAATGATGAATTAGATATAAAAAGCATAAAAACATGGATTAAGCCACATAACATCAATCATCTAGAAGTTATAATCTTCATCAATCCACAAGGTACAAGTTCTCATTTATATAGCATGTAAGGGTGCATACAACCAAAATAGCATCGAATGTGATCCATCTCTAAACCAAAAATACATCAAAAAATAGGCTCTATATGGCATCCAGCATCCAAAAAAATGATGCTACAATAAATAGCTACATATCATCAAAATCATTGTCTATCTTGGGATCTTTGTCATTAATATCACCCTCTAAGCAATTAACATAAGATAGAAAAAATGTAGCATGTCAAGTCAAGATTTTGTTTGAGTGATGGGTACACTTTCAGTAGGGTCATGATAGAGAAGTTTGACTACCAATGTCACTAACATCAAGGTATATAGAGGGCTTGGTGCTCTTGATTAAATGCGAGTCCCATACACGAGTACATGACAAAATCCAATGGAAACATTGCAATGACTACATTCCTGATATCCTGAAAAACTGATAAGTCTATTGAATTTTGAGTGAGATCTAAAATTATAATTTCTCCATATGAAATCCAATGAGGTTGAAAGCACTCTCAAACATCCTGATTCATTTCATGGTAATGTTAAAAATTTAAGCAAAAGGATGAAAATGGAAGACAAAGGAGAATGTCACGTTTGTGTGGCGTTTACTTTAAGAATTTAACATTACCATGAATTGCATATCAATACTAGGGCCATAGGCTTGAATATTAGGATGCCCTACTCAAAAACTCTTGTTTCTTTGAAAAAAAAATTGTGTTTAAAACATATTTGTGATAAAAAAAATTGTGAGAAAACCAAAGAGCGATTTTTTTATTTGCAACACGAGCAATTCGAAGAGGGGGCCTCCCCCGCAACCATGCCCCAAAAGGAAAACCGATGCAACAAATGAGGGTTTATATTTTATTATCTTCAATTAATTAGAGACTAAATAGATCTGCTTGCCAAATACTGGCAAAGCTCCGGAAAATTTCCCCACCGCTCCAACTGGCAGATCAACCTAGAAACCCTTTGTTTCTGTTGCAAAATAAAACACGACCTCCTCTAGTAAATGCGCACAAAAAAATGTTGCTACAGTGAATACACACTATCTAGAAACTGAGGTTTTGTTGATCCTGCACTCGCACTAGGCAACTCGCTATATCCTTCGAAATTGATTCCCGGCAACTAGAAATACGATTTTTTGCCCAGATCTGCACATTGGAGAACTCGCACCCACTGGTACAGCTTTCATGTAGAAGAAATATCCCCTCCTTCTGACTCTGGAAAGATTTCGAAATCTCCCCTGAAATCTTTCTCCAATTTCTATTGAAACCCTCTCATTAATGCTCTCCCTCTAGCTCGAACTATGCCCTTACTGAATAATGCAAACTGGGTAGCTCGATCTACCTTGATCGAGTTGATCACTCTAATGCAACTAATGCTCTATATATCTTTCTCCATCCCTTCGAGTTGTTCTTATAATCTCTCGTTGATAATTAAATGGCAATGGTTAAATCTCCATCAATGACTAAGATCCATTAGACTTCATCAATAGAAGTCTCTAGAGCACTCTTGAATACCTTTAATTAATTATCTGTAATTTACCAATTTTCCTAAGTTAAACTTAGGCAATATTGTAATTATGGAAAATTAATTTAATTAAGGTGTTTTGCAAGCTTATCTCCCAAAACCTTTTCTGGGTTTTGTACATCTCGTGTTCCTTAGCCTCTTAGCATCATTAGAGACTAGAACACTTATCTGATGCTACCATAATATCCAAAAAGTTAGTACTGCCTCTTAGCGCGAAAGGTGTTATCTTCCCAATATATCTCCTCTACAAATTGTAGCTAGACAGACAACATTGTTGATGTCTGACATATGTTACACTTTTCTTCACATCTCATGTTGATCTGACTCCATGTCATTGGAAATCATTGTGAAGAAACCAACTGGAAAACATTGTCCATCAACTACTACACATACTCTAAGCTACCTCACACTATTGTTGCTACTGCTTTGTTGTTGATCTTGCACTGCTGCTGCAACTACTACAATAGTGGGTTTGATCTCCTAAGAACCTAGAGCTCTAAGCTTCCATAGGGCTACTCCCTCTGATGCTAGACTCCCTCTGAGTCTCGATCTCTCACTATAAGATCTCTTTGGCTAGAACTACGCCTACATACTGCAACTAGGTAATTTTCCTTTCCTCTGTCACTACAACTGGCCCTGCAACTGTCTCACGTGTACTGACTGCAACTAGCTCTGCAACTGTCATTTGACTGCATCCTCTTGACACTGAACCTGCTACTAAGATACTGTGGGCCCCTATAGCATAGATGATGGTCTTGGTGCAACAACTGGGACTGATATAACTGATCTCCTTGTTGTTACTGCACTACACCCTTCCCCTCCTGACATACAAGAGTATCATATTCCTCCTCCAACATGATCTAGTGCCATACACATGACCTGTTTCTTTTCTCCTTCTGAGTCTTGACAATTTTGGGGGCACTTCTTTGCTTTGCAACTTGTACTGGACAACTCCACTTCCTCCGACACCTATCTCCAACAACTAGAAGTTCATTTGCTATCTAGATCTGTGTTTTGGCTAACTCATACAACCTCTATGGGCAATCTCATACGTCCATCTTTAGAAAGCTGCAAAAAAGTTAAAACTACAAAACTCAAATACTAGAGAATTTTAATTTCACTCCAACTAGCAAATTGATCTGGAAAATTATTGTTTCCTCTGCAAAACCAACTCGGCCTCTTTTGCAAACTCGCACCCTCTTCCTACAGCTCTCACTAGATCCTGCAACCCACAATAGATCCTGCCATTCATACTACTCACTGAGAAATGCTCCCGGAAATCAGATCCGGTAAACATGCTTCCTCCCTCTGACTCTAAAGCTATTTGCACCTCCTCCGAAAAATAGATCTGGTAAACTAGAAATGAAATCACTACTTCAGATCTACAAACTGGATAATCTGGCTATTTGATATGTCTGCTTTGGCTCTCTTTCTACATATAAATCAGCATTCTAGCTCTGAGAATACTGGAGAAGTATATGTTGCAAATCTCCTTCTCTTTCCGGCCCTCCTCTGCAACTCGCACTCCTCTTGAAATGCTCATATCTATTCTTGCACTGGTACATCTATTCCTACACTAGCTTTTGGTGTCCTTGGAACTCACAATGCCTACTATTCCTTTCTAGGCAGTTTGCTCTACCTTCCAACACACACACTGCTGACCCTAGAATGCACACAGGCTGGACTAGCAAATCTGTACAACATTTTTCTGCCGAAAATTAAGGCCTCATTTCTTGCAATTGGAAATCTGGAAACCCTTTAAGAAACTCGAACTTCCTTGTGTGTGTTTTTATCTTCCTTCCCTATGCAAATCTGCAACTGCAACCCTTGTTACAAAACTTTTGCGCCCAAATCTACTCTGCGAACTGACTGATCTGCTCACCAGAATTACTTCCCAATAATACCACTGCCTATGCCCATAGATTTGAAGCAAAATCAATTTTTCCTCCACTTGGATTTGGAAATCAATTTTCTGCTCCTCTGTAAATCGAACCCCTGGCTTGCCCTGCACAGATCTGGAAAATGTGCTTCAAATCTCCCTCTGAAACTGCACGATCTACTTCCTCTGCCTCTGAGCCTCGGATCTGATCAACTACACTCTAATATCATGTGAAAAATCCACAATTGCAATAAACATGAAACTATTCTTCTAACTAATCTAGTTTATTTGTCTTTTGTTATTTAATTAACGACAAATAACAAATAGTTCATTACTACAATCTTCACCATTAAAATGAGCACTACGGAAAAATAAATCAGGTACTGAAAAATAGATGCACACACACAAATATTAACACAGTTCTTTTTAGACTAGCGTCCCCAGAAAAACCCTAAAGGGAAAACCAGTGCAATAAATGAGGGTTTATATTTCATTATCTTCAGCAAATTAGAGAATACATAGATCTGCTTTCCAAGTATTGGCAAAGCTCCAGAAAATTTTCTCCATCACTCCAACTGGCAGATCGACTTGGAAACCCTCTAATTCCCTTGCAAAATCAAACTCGGCCTCCTCCAGTAAATGTGCACAAAAAACATTGTTGCAGTGAATACACACTAGCTGGAGATTGAGGTTTTGTTGATCTTGAACTCTTTGGCGATCTTGCACTTGCACTAGGCCACTCACCCTATCCTCCAAAATTGATTCCGACAACTGGAAATACGATCTCGTTTGTTCTACTCTCTGGAGAGGGTCAAAGCCCTAGATGTGTGGAAAAGGAAGGCTAAAAGGCTTATAATGTTGCAGATATGAGGGTTGAGCTCACTCAGGACCCACCACAAAAGTTACAAGGGCCTTAGGTCGAGTATTGAAGGGTCGTAGACCTAGTGGGAGCACTGTTGGCCGAGTTTGCAAGGCTACAAGTGGTCTAAAATGAGACCGAGGAGGATTAGGCCTGTAGAAATGGCCAAGAAGGATTGCGTACGGTTGAGATCCAAAGAGAAAGGTTTCTAAGGTGTGTGCGTCGAAGGTCTGCACTGTGGTTTAGGGAACCCGTTGGCTAGGAGGAGCTGGCCGCAAGCTACCTCAGCCCTTAGAGAAAGGCTGCAGGGTGTAATATGAATGCCATGATGGAAAGGTGAGCCCACAAGGCATCTAAGAGGCTAACATATGGCCAGATCCGACAAAGTAATGAAAGTTGATGACTGTTGTGGGTGTCTGGGGTTGGTCGTGACCTTCAAAGGCCATCCATCAGGCAAAGGCAGCCATCAAAGCATCCGTTGAAGTGATATGAGACCACCATAGGGCTAGGAGATCTAGCCGAATTCAGATCTGGACACTTAAGGTCTGATCTAGTTGTCTAGTGTCTTGTTGTAGGGGTAATGGAGATCAAGATTGGACCATAGCCTTGCACAATGTAAAAAAAGGCATGATCAGAGAGTTGGAATCTAGACAGAGCTGAGAAAGGTGGCAGCGATAAAGAAGGTGTTGAACGTTAATTACGAAAGCTATTCACAAACGTAATTGCAAACAGCATGTTTAATGAGCTGATATACAGTGGAATCAGATGAGGAAAACACAATGTGAGCTATTAGTATATATAAGCCTATATACAGGGATATTGGAGTAGCAAGATCACTATTAAAATGCAGATTTGTTAGGCCTATGTACAGTAACTTTGGAGCAGATAGTTATTGTTAGAAGGCAAATTTGTTGAGCTTAGGTATGCAAGGGTTTTGGATGAGCAAAACTCTTGTGAGCAACTAGGTGTGCAGAGGTATTGGAGCAGCAGTACTCTTTGTGAGTAGAGGAGGCAAAGGACCTGCCAGATGTCAAGGATGTTGGTCAAAGTTGTCATTGATGTCAATATGACAATGTTGGAGATGGAAAATGACAGTTCACAAAAATAATTTTATTGATGATACCTTGGAGAATTATTGAAGACCATGTAAAGACATTCGATAGCTGACCTTGGGGATATTATTGGAGACCATAATGTGCTGAAGTCATCATGAGGTGACTTTGGAGAATTTTGTTTGGGTGAAATGAAGAGCTGTGGTGACACTTTCATGTGAAGATAAGGTTGTCATTGATGAAAGTGATTTGGAGAAGGAATTGCTGAAGATATTGTCAAGGCTCGTTGCAAAAGATATTGGGTGCCATGAAGAATCATTGAATCTATCTTGACGAATTGGAAGATGGGGTTGGATCCCTAGAGGTTGGTGCCCCAAAGTGACAAGGTTGGAGCCTTGGAAGATAGGGTTAGAGGCCTAGAGGTTGGAGCCTCGTGAAGTCCAAGTCGGTGCTTGGCAAAGTTGTTAAATTTGGACAACTAGGTCCAAACTCCATCTTGTGATGCTCAGATGAAGATACCAATTTTTGTATTGGATTCCTCTTTCAAAGAGGTGTAAAATCGATCTAAAATTGATTTTAATCTGATGAGCAGAACATTTATTTTGAATTTATTATTTATAATAAATTTAAGTGCAAGTCGGCCTTAAGGTTTTTACCTCCAGCAGATGTGTCACACACCTCTCATGATTGGTATTTATAGGGTCAACGTTGGAGCATTTTTCCACTCATCTAAACACACATCTCCTCCTCTTATACGAGCATCTGAGAAGCAGGTTCATCTCACACGTGGGAAAGAAGGTCGAAGTTTACCGCAGCAAGAAGGTCGAAGTTTACCACAGCAAGAAGGACGAAATTCACTGCACCCAAAAATCTGTGGTTAAGGTTTCTGGGGAAGTTTGACCAGTGTTGACTTTGGTCAATGCATGGTCCGATTGGGCTGAATTTTGGAGGAGACTTCGATCTAAGGAGGTCGTACTCTTTGGCATAGAAATCGAGGTCAAAGGTTGACCAGAAGTTGAGCTACATTGACTTTTAGTGCTGCTACCCTGCGTTGACTTTTCTATGTAGCGTTGACTTTTTTGAGGTTGACTTCTAAGTTGACCGTGTGACTGTTTTGAGGACTGTTGTGACACATGCTGGGTTGGCTGACCATGAAGTCTTTGTTGGTTGAAGCATCCTGTTGACCGTCGTAATGCACCATCACCTTTATCTGTTTCTGACTTGTCTTCTAAAGGATCACTGGTATGTTCTATCTGCATTTTACTTGTAAATTCATGTGATTGTTGTTGATAAAAGTAAAGTTGCATCAAGCATAGAACATCTACATAAATTTACATGCTATCGGAGTGGAGGTGAAGACAAGCCCTAACTTATAGCAATCAACAAAAGAGAAAAATGGGTTCCACAAGTTATGGCTTCAAGAAGGATGACAAGCTGACTGGAAGGGATGACTTCCACGTTTGGAAGATGATATTAGATCTCAAATTAGAAGACCATGATCTCATGGACTATGTACTGGGTAAGATACAAGAACCTCCATCCACTGCTACTGCTACTGCTACTGCCAAAACCAAGTATAAAAAGGGGGATATCAAAGCAAAGCTAATGATCAGGGAATCCATACATAAAAGTCTGGTTGCCTACATATTTGAGCTAGGCACATCCAAAGAGATGTATGATAAGCTGATACAAATGTTCAAAGTAATCAATGCAAACCAGGTGCTATTCTTCAAGAATCAATTGAAGAATCTGAAGAAAGGCAGGAATGAGTTTGTCCAAACATACTTTCTGAAACTGACCGAGATCAGGAACAATCTGCTAGCTATTGGGGAGACAATAGCTGATCGTGAGATGGTACTCACCGCACTTGGAGGGCTCCCATATGAATGGCAAGTATTCAACACTACCATTCTCAATAAAAATACAATTCCTAACTTTGACGAGAAACTGTTGAGATACATGCAAGAAGAGACAAGAATGAAGGAATACGAAAATGACACAAATGCTGCCTACGCTGCTCATTCTAGAAAGAAGAACTCTGGTGGTTCAAAGAACAAAGGAAGAGCAGGGGCCGAAGGAAAGAAGGGCAAGTGTTTCACTTGTCATAGGCCAGGTCATCATGCTAGAGAATGTCCTTTCAAGAAGGATTCTCCCGATAGTGATGACAACAACAACCAAAGGAACGGAAATCAAAGAAACAACAGGTCCAAAGGAAGGAGGAAGGCTCCCTCTAGCAGAAACAATCAACCTTTCAAAAGGTCTAGAAACTCCAGGTATGAGGAGTCAAATGTTGTTAATAAAAGAAATGAATACATTCTTGTATCTGCCCTCTCTGTTGCATCCCCGCCCGACACTATGGATGTCTGGCTGATAGACAATGGTGCCTCAAGACACATCACTGGGTTCAAGGAAACACTTTCTGACATGGTTGAGAAGGATACTAATCTGGAAATTATCCTTGGAGATAATGCCACATATCCCGTGAAAGGGACAGGGACTGTGACCCTCCGCTTGTCTCAAGGACAAGTCCTACATTTGCAGGATGTACTCTATGTACCAAAATTGAAGAAGAACCTTATGTCTATATCATCCATAGCAGACAAAGGTTTCAATGTGGCATTCATTGATGGAAAGGTGCGCATGTGGAAGAAGAATCTCAAGGAAGCTATCGTGATTGGTTTTAGAGTTGGAACACTATACCAGGTTGGAGGAAGTCCACTGGGAGCTATGACATGTGATACTATCCGACAAACTGAATTATGGCACCGGAGGTTTGGACACCTTCATTACAAGGCCCTTCCTGACGCAAGGAAGGTGGTGACAGGGATGCTCGAATTTGGAAATAATCATGAAGGTGTATGTAAGGGTTGTGCCGAAGGAAAGCATACAAGGGGAACTTTCCCCTCAAGTGTCACAAAGACATCTGATATTTTGCAACTGGTCCATTCTGATCTATCTGGTATGCTACCCGTGACATCCCTGGGAGGATGTTCTTACTATATGACATTCACTTATGACTTCTCCCGCAAAACCTGGACATACTTCTTGAAGAAGAAGGATGAGGCTTTCATGTGGTTCCGTACCTTCAAAGCCTTGGTGGAAAATATGACAGGGAAGAAGATCAAGATTTTGAGGACCGACAATGGCACTACATATGAGTCAAATGAGTTCAACGACTTTTGCAGAGAAGCTGGCATTAAGAGGGAGACCACTACTGCCTATACTCCTGAGCAGAATAGCGTTGTTGAACGAAAGAACAGGACCATTGTGGAAGCTGCCCGTGCCATGCTATGTGACCAGGGTCTACCGAAGTTTCTGTGGGGAGAAGCTGCGAATACTGTTGTATACATTCAAAACCGATGCCCTCATTCCGCTCTAGACTCCAAAACTCCGGAAGAGGTTTTCACTGGTAAGAAACCTGAAGTCTCACATTTTAGAGTTCTTGGATGTCCTGTTTATTTTCATGTGCCAAAAGAAAAGAGAAGTAAGCTGGATGCTTCTGGGAAGAAAGGAATATTTGTGGGCTACAGCAAAACTTCTAAGGCCTATAGAGTCTATGTACCTGGTCAAAGGGAAGTAGAGATATGCCATGATGTCACTTTTGACAAAGATGCTTCCATGAAGAAACTAGTAGATCTTCCGAGATCTGAGGAAAATCATGAAGCAAGGCCTCGAAATCAAGAAGAACCGCAGGATGAGACAATGCCTGATGCTGAAGGACCAATGGACCCAATCGATCCATCTCCTTCACTGAGAAAGAGACCATCATGGCTCAGGGACACTTTCGAAGATGCTGAGGCACATGCTGCCTCGAGGGGGACATTCCGAGAAAGCAAGAAGTCATGTAGATACCAAGGGTATCTGGCTGCCATGAGTACTATTGTACAATCTGAACCTGGATCTTTTGAGGAAGCCGTAAAGCATCAAGTCTGGAAGGATGCTATGCACGAAGAATATGAGTCCATAATGAAGAATGACATCTGGGATGTGGTTCCAAGACCGAAGGACAAATCAGTTGTCACCGCGAAATGGCTCTACAAGATCAAGCATGGATCTAATGGAAGTGTTGAAAAGTTCAAAGCAAGATTTGTTGCCCGTGGCTTCTCTCAAAAGGAAGGAATAGACTATGATGACATATTTGCACTTGTGGCACGATATTCCACCATTCGATCAATCATAGCCCTTGCTGCTATGCAAGGATGGAGTCTTCATCAGATGGATGTCAAGATCGCTTTTCTACATGGTGCAATAAAGGAAGAGGTGTATGTAGAACAACCTCTGGGATTTGAAGTCCAGGATCAGGACGCCCATGTATGCCGGCTGAAGAAAGCCCTCTATGGGTTGAAGCAAGCACCCAAAGCTTGGTACGAGAGGATAGATAGCTACTTGATGAAGTTGGGCTTCACTCGAAGTAATGCTGATCCAAACCTTTACTTCAAGGTTGTCCAGGGGAAGCCTCTCATTCTGGTGCTGTATGTGGATGACCTCTTCCTGACAGGTGCTGACCCTCTCATTCATCAATACAAGAGGGAGCTCGCTACTGAGTTCGAGATGAAGGACCTAGGATTGATGCACTATTTCCTAGGCCAGGAGGTCTGGCAGAGACCTGGCGAGATTTTCCTTTCTCGGGGAAAATATATTGTGAAGCTTTTGGAAAGATTTACAATGGTGGACTGTAAGTCTGTGTCAACACCGATGGAACTCAACTTTAAGAAGTTGAGTGGCAGCGCTGCTGGGCCCGTATTGGCAAATCCTACTGAGTATCGTCAACTCGTAGGGGCCCTGATGTTCTTAGTGAACACTCGTCTAGATATATGTTTTGCAGTGAACACCTTGAGTCAACAGATGGTTGAGCCTCATCACTTTCACTAGGTTGGTGCCAAGAATCTTCTAAGATATCTTCGGGGCACAATAAACCATGGGTTGAGATACACTACCGAGAGCGTGACACTCCTTGGTTATACTGATGCCGATTGGGCTGACAGTGTGGTGGATCGTAAGAGCACATCGAGATGCTGCTTCAACCTTGGTTCTGCTTCAATCTCATGGATGAGCACGAAGCAGAAGTCGGTGGCTTTGAGCACCGCAGAGGCTGAATACATTGCAACAAGTATGGCCTGTTGTGAAGCAGTCTGGATGCGAAAGCTCTTCAGTGAGTTGTTCGAGCATGTGCTAGATACCACGGTGATACTCTGTGATAATCAGAGTGGGATTCGCTTGACCAAGAATCCTGTGTTCCACGACCTATCCAAGCATATTGATATCAGGTACCATTTCATCCGGGATATGGTACAGCGAGGCGCCGTAAGGCTCGATCATATAGGAACTAATGAGCAGGTCGCAGATATTCTCACTAAGCCCCTGGGGAGGTCAAGTTCCTAACCTTCCATGAGAGACTTGGTATCGTGGAACGACCCTATGATGTGGGTCCTGTTGGACGATGAGCTCGAGGAGCTCTGGGGGGCTTGGGGGACAACTTCTCGGAGCTATGAGCAACCACAAGGCTAGGCTTGCCAAACCTTGTTGGTGTGCTCGGACCCCACCGTTGTGATTATTGAGTTGGTTCACCTCTCATTATATGTGCCCTGTATGCATCCTACCCATTGAGTTCAGGGCTCATGGGAAGTACCTCTCATTTGGCCAATGAGGTGGGAAAAGCTAGAGACTAGTAGCAAAGACTGATGGACGCATCAAAGATTGCCGTACTCTCTATCTAGGATGGCACGGTCCTACCACTTGATCTGGGATCAAGTCTAGTGAGGTCTCGAACCTCTGCCTGACTTTGGGTCAGATGAACCAACTTCGAGTTGGTTGGAGACTCTTTGTGAGTCCGATAGAGGTTTTGACCTCTGGGCTGAATCTGTCAGTCGGGAATGATGTCTTTGTGACTGACCCACTACTGTTCTAAAATAAAGAGGCCAACAAAGCAAGTTACGGCGGGATGACGCACGAGGTTTGATTGCACTGGTGGAAGGAGTTCTCCCTAGTTGAGAGGGAGTGTTAAATTTGGACAACTAGGTCCAAACTCCATCTTGTGATGCTCAGATGAAGATTCCAATTTTTGTATTGGATTCCTCTTTCAGAGAGGTGTAAAATCGATCTAAAATTGATTTTAATCTGATGAGCAAAACATTTATTTTGAATTTATTATTTATAATAAATTTAAGTGCAAGTCGGCCTTAAGGTTTTTACCCCCAGCAGATGTGTCACACACCTCTCATGATTGGTATTTATAAGGTCAATGTTGGAGCATTTTTCCACTCATCTAAACACACATCTCCTCCTCTTATACGAGCATCTGAGAAGCAGGTTCATCTCACACGTGGGAAAGAAGGTCAAAGTTTACAGCAGCAAGGTCGTCAAAGTTTACTGCAGCAAGAAGGACAAAATTCACTTCAGCCAGAAATCTGCGGTTAGGGTTTCTGGGGAAGTTTGACCAACCTTGACTTTGGTCAACGCATGGTCCGATTGGGATGAATTTTGGAGGAGACTTCGATCTAAGGAGGCCATACTCTTTGGCACAGAAATCGAGGTCAAAGGTTGACCAGAAGTTGAGCTGCGTTGACTTTTAGTGCTGCTGCCCTGCGTTGACTTTTCTAAGGTTGACTTCTGAGTTGACCATGTGATTGTTTTGAGGATTGTTTTGACACATGCTGGGTTGGCTGACCGTGAAGTCTTTGTTGGTTGAAGCATCTTGTTGACCGCCGTAACGCACCATCACCTTTCTCTGTTTCTGACTTGTCTTCTAAAGGATCACTGGTATGTTCTATCTGCATTTTACTTGTAAATTCATGTGATTGTTGTTGATAAAAGTAAAGTTGCATCAAGCATAGAACATCTACATAAATTTACAAAAGTACAAGTTGGTGCCTGGTAGGATTGAAGATTGGTGTTTTCATCTAGAGTCGGAGCCCTACACATTATTGGATTGGATTTATTGTAAAGAAGAGGATTAAAGCCCTTGTTATATCTAACTAGTATAAGTATTTATTCTTATGGTTCATTTTGTGTTCTAATTATAAGTGATCTAACAGTTAACTAGATAAAATAACAATTGAAAAGAAACACTGATCGCCGCCCCCTCCCCTGCCCCCCTCTCCGTATTTCCAACAAAGGACAACAAGTGTAAAAAGGGCTTATCTAGATGATCTACTTCAGCAAGTAAGCTATGTGTCTATTCTTGTCTTCTTTGTGGGCAAAGTGCACATATGATGTTGCAAACTGCAAGCCCTAGTTGTATGCTATGTATACTAGTTGTATCAGAGGTCGAGGGCCATGATCTCTAGTACGGTAGCCCCATGATTCTTTTATTAATGAAGTAATAAAATAATAGAGCATTGGCCTCATGTATTTGTGCACTAAAATGATTTCACTATTGAAGATTTCCATTGTGCAAAGTGCTAGGAGTTGTGGTATTTACTATTTCGGTGTGTTTGTGATTGTATTTTTAGACATAGACTTGATTCTGAAGTGCCATGGAAAAATAAACATACATCTACTACAATATCTGATTGTGGTTGAGATAACTTCAAAAACCACGTGGTTGAGATAACTTCAAAAACCACCTGACGTCGATGCCATCTCATTGGATGGAGGATTGATACCATTGCTGCATAGAGGGTTGAGATGAAGAGGCCCATCATAGCACTGGTCCCTAATTGTTTAGAGGAAGAGTCACCAAAGGTGGTGACAAGGGAGAGGGAGACAGAGGAGGGGCAGGTGACACCACCACCTTCAAGGACTCACACAATGTGAGTTGGACTTAGCAGTAGCTCAGCAACCACTAGAGGACATCGGAGTCTACCTCCTACGTCTTCTAGAGGATGTCAATGTCGAATGCCAACCACAGGATCTTCTTCCTCTAGAGGAAAATCCATTACCTTTGGCTGTAAAAGGGACAGAGGAAATCACTAGTTTATGTATTGGATATCATTGTGAATGACTCATAAGGATGAGAGACATTTATCAGATTTCTTGTTGATAGTTTGACGCTGACTCAGGACTAAGGATTCAGGACATGATTCAGTGTTGATGTGTGATGTAGCATTAGACATCTTATATATTAACTCTGTTTATATGTTTATGGGACAATGCATTTATTTGATGTTTTTGTTTCTTTAGATATTAAAAATTTGAAAAGAAATGAATATTTCTGTTTTTTTGTACATCTGCCAATGATTGCTGTTTTTTACAACATGATGTCAGCAACACTACACTGGATTGCCTTGCATAAAGTAAAATCCCTTTCTTAGAGTCACCTTTTAGCAACAGTCCAACTCCAAGTCCAATCAATTTTAGATCTCCAATAATCCAATTCAGCATATGTAACTGCAAAGATTTGTCTTTTAAAAATGGGATATGCAATTCAATTAAAACTTGAATCTATTCACCACAATTACAGTACCACTATTCTCAACAGTCAAGATTTCCAATCTATTCGTTTCAGCGCTGTGCAATAAGCCTTCATACCAACAAAGCACAGACTAGAAATCCGATCACATGGTAACTTGTAAGTTATCCATTAGGCTTTCCACTTCCCTGATGATGAACAGTGGTACTGCTCAAAACGATGGATCCCTTTCTATAGTTATACTCATGCTTCAACTTTAAGTGTCAGTATTAATATTTTGATAAACCTTAACTCTATTTAGCCAAAATATCTCAATGGCAGGTGTTTCACAGGAAACTTCCTTCAAAGAAAGTAGAATGAAGAAAATGCAGAATAGTTATTTCACTTTTACCTGCACTGTTTTGCCAAGACCCATTTCATCTGCCAATATTCCATTCAAATGATTGTTGTATAATGATACCAGCCATCTCAGACCATTCATCTGGTATCTGAAAACAAAAAAGACATTAGCTTGTCATAGCTTAAGAACATTTCAGTTCATTATAAAGAAGAATAAAGCCTAAGAGTTGTTATAACAAATTAAGAAATCCCAGTTCAACATGACTCTATTGCTTATGACTAAATGAACTGAAGTCCATCCTTGCTGCCAGTTTTATTAAATATGACTTACTCCCTCAGTTTGCCACCTTCCAATGTGCAGGGTTGCTCATAGATAGTTTCTTTCACACTGAACCAAAACAGCATTATATAAAAAATATCATCATCGAAGAAGGTCAAAACATTGTAAATAAAAGGAAAAAATAGTTTGAATGTTAAACATTCAGTATTTTAACATTTGTTTAACTAGAGAAAGATGAAAGAATCAAACAAGGTATTCATTGAAACTGAGGAGCATGGAGAGAGACTCGTAAAGACATTATGAACTCCATACTGAACATCCAATGCCTACCAGTTATCATAAATTCTTGACCCTATTTTGAAAATTAAACATCTAGAAAGAGATCATAGACAGAAAACACATACCTGTGAGCCATGAGGTAATATTTCTCATTGCTTTCCAGATAATGCTGCACCAAGGAATGCTTTCATCATTTAAACAGATACAAAATAAAAGAAAGCTCAAAAATATATGTTAAAACAAGCAGCCCATATATCCTTGCCTGTCCTTGATCATTCCCTTCTGTGGCAGCAGAACCAAGGTCACTTTCATTGATTTCACTCCCCATTTGAGTCTCATCCATATCATCAACAAAGTGCCTTGCCCTCACTTTCTGCTCTCGCAGTTTCGATCCAAGCTTCTGGAGGTATCGTTCAGTTTCCTTTAAAAGCTGCTTCACACGATCTGATTTTGCGTCCTGCAGATTAAAAGTAAATTAGCAGCTACATATATATTTGAATTAAAGGCTGTAAATATGCAGCTCCAACATTGAACTGCATACAGCAAATAAAATAAATTTAAATTCACTGAAGAAACTTGTACCTGAACCATCCGAAGATATCCTTCGACATCATTGTTCTTCAGAAGGTTGATCTTCTCCCGTTGGAACCTCTCAATCTTCTCACGATGTGCTCTTTCTTTCCTTTTATGGAATTCCTTGACAAACCTATTGAAGCCTTTGTAGCGTTCTCTCTTAATCTTATACCACTCTTCCATCTTTTCCCTGTATAACATTTCAGAAATTCATGTTATAATATTGAAATTTAATTTTTTCTTTAAAAGGCTAAATACCCAACTTTGCATGTATCTTAAGTAGATGTATAGGATCTGGATGCTTGGATTAGGTCTTTTAAAAACTTCCCAATATTTTACTTAGAAGAGAGACCTGATGATGACCAAAACAGTGGCAAAAAAGCATCACGCTGGAATATTATGCATGAGGACCGTGCTATTACAGGTTTGTCTTAAATGAGCATTACAGACAGCATGTCTTAAATGTCTAATGAGAAGCCTTTAAGGGTCATGTGGTTTATGTCTTGATAAGGTATTTTCACTAGCCTCACATGTTAGTGTCAAATATGTGTGTGGTTCAACATTTCCAGATGAGACAATAAGCTTTAGAAGTTGGACACTATTTTTTATAGTGATCTTAACAATGAGTGCAAGTGGTTTCCATGCTAAGCACTGTTAAGGAGATTTTCCAGGTTACAGTCCTTTTCAAGGTGAAATTTAGAGCAAAAAGCTACTGTTAATTTGCAACTTGGTAAGTGTTTTTCTTATCTTTAGGATCCTTTTTCATTCAGCATACTTGGTATCTATTCTTTCATTAGCTGATATAGAGTGGCGTTATCAAAACCAGACAGTTCCAATCAGTTTTGCCCCAAACAAGCCCTGGCCAATGTACTAAACTGGTTTTGGACCGGTTCATGCCTAGACCAACCTGTTCAGGCATGAACCTGCCCAAATAACCAATTCAAGAACCAATACAAAAACAGTTTGAGAACAAACCTCCTAACAAGCGACTGTAATGTCCTGGGGTAATTTTGCCCTTACGGTTTTTACGAAAACTAGGGTTTCAGAAGAATTATCTCCCATTAATCAACTAAGAAATCATCCATAACAGTACAAACGAACAAGCATTACAGTCTCTAAATCCAACAATACAATACTTATAACTGACCATCCATCATCAAGAGATACAATTTAAGTACAGTAATGTATCCAGTGATTTAACAGTTCCAATACTAAACACGAGATTCAACTGATTAATACCAATTGCAATTTAGTTCTCACTCCTTCTATACTAATCCATAGACTAGAAAACAGATGTAATAATATGGCTGTAATCCTGATAAGGGCCACAGTTGCTCCAGGGATATTCCAAATACCTCAGAAATGGGACCCTCCGAAATTGCTTCAGAACCCAGAACTCCACCGACTCTGTTCAGATATGACTGAGTTGCTTTTAGGGGTGATTTCGCTGACTCAGGGTAAGGCCGAGTTACCTCAGACGAAGAGGAACTCCCTCAGAATGATATCATTGTCTCAGGAATGTTTACATTGCATGCCACCACAATTGAGCCTCAGGAGAGCACCGAAATCTGCCTATTGGCTGGGTCTGTGTCCTGCAACCCGGCCCTGTGCTGCAGCCTGCGGCCTGGGTCTGTGGCTCTTCTGCGGCATGCGGCCCTGTGCTGCGGCCTGCAGCCTAAGTCTGTGGCTCTGCTGCAGCCTGCGGCCTGGGTCTGCGGCTCTGTGCTACGGCTTGTGGCCCCGAATCTGCTCCTCTGAAACAAAATTTGTTGCCCACTTAATTGGCCTCAGGCAGAGTTTGTTTTCTACGTAAATGACCTCTAGGCTCTGTATATGCTCAGAAAATCATGGATTAACTCAGTAACAATATTGTTGGTCTTCATTTGAAAATTTTCGCATAGTCTCAACCTCAGAGTCTCGTCTACCTCAGGAAGCTCGTCACTTTTTCCTCATAACAGATTCACATTCCTGCAAGATAACTTCAATTAGCTTGCTTCAGATCTCCCATAGAATCCTTTATTATTCTTGAGATGGATAATTTACCTGTTTGCCAGAACAGAAATAGAAAATAATGATAGGTGACTAGGTAGGGTGGGATCACCTCCACCGAAGCTAGTCAAAGGAGGAAAGGGCTCTTAAAACCCTCAGAGCCTTGCGCTCAATGAAAAACTCAGACAAATTGATCCAATCCAATGATGATCCAATCATTCTAACTCTCTTGTATTTATAGATTTCCTTGTGGGGGTTTCTCTTCCTTAATTAATTGAGTGGGGTTCATAGAAAACCCCACCTTTGGGCTTTTTTGGCCCAGTCGCCCTAAAACTTTCCCTCTGCTGCCCAAACATTTCGTATTTTGGGATTTTCTCCTTTATCAAAGACTATAGCCTACAGAGATTGATAGGCTACTTCATCACTTGGGCCAATTAATCCCTTGGGGACATTCCCAACATTACTTGTCCCCAGGAAATGATAGATTTGGGTGCAGTAAATATTTCCCTTTCAAAAACTCTTCTTTAGCCTTTGTAACTTCCTTCCTTGCCTGTGTTAAACACACGCATGGTGGATGGAGAAACTAAACACACAAACAGAAAGATAAGCATTAGTTGCATTTCTACTACTCATAGATGTACATTTATATTACATTAATGTGACTCTTGGATTCATCTTCCAAGGTCACTTGGACTCCTTTGTGATTGTTTGCCTTCCACACCTACCCATAGAGGATTAGGTGTCCAACATTCCCCCCTTAATCCAAAGGGGTATGTGTGAGTCCAAGAAGAAAGTTGTAATACAAATTTGCAAAGTATGCATGGCAGCACTTAGGCTAAATCAGCTCTCTGAAATGTTGGCATAAAGAGGTGGTTTAAGGATGACCACCAACACTGGAACACAAAGCTTATTGCAGTTCCCGAAACTCTTCCATATCTGGCAAGAAGTTGAGGGCTTATGCTAGAGAAAGTGTCCCTCATATTTGAAGAGGGAGACCTTCAACCTAGAAGAAGGGAGGTCTACAACCTGTGATGGTTTAAGGATGACCACCAACACTGGAATGCTTAATGCATTTCCTGGAACTCTTCCAAAGCTGGCAAGAAGCTGAAGTCTTCTGCTAGAGGAAGTGTTTTGAAAGAGGAAGAATATCAACCTCACATAGATGGTTTAAGGCTGTCCACCAACCAAAGGCATGCTCATGGGCATCCGTGTCTCTGGCTACAACTCTAAATCTGGACTGACGAATTGTGGCTCAGGCTCGCTTGAACTGTTGTGTCTCTAGCTACAACTCTGAATATGGAATGAGAGATTGTGGCTTAGGCTCGCTTGATGTGGCTTTGAAGCTTGTAGGTGACCACCATTTCCCCCCTTGCTAGGTACAAGGTGAGATGATGGCGAAAACTCAACTGCAAGTTTGTTCAGTATTCGAGAACATGTTCTGACATATGTCTTAAACATCTTCTTGGTTGTTGATGCCCATTGCCAAGAAGGGAACCATCCAAGATGAATCTTTGTTCTTGCAAGAGACTTGTTTCTAAAGCATCTGTGTGAAGAATGGGTGTGCCGACCACAGTGCTTGCATGGGTGAAAATCAAAACAGTGATCTTTCATATGGCCAACTCGATCACAGTGTTGGCATTTTTCAATCTGTTGTTGTTGTTGCTGTGGAAGAGGAGCAAGATCTGGAACAGCTGAAGTTGAACTGTCATAAAGAAATATGGCACTCTAAAATTTGATGGGCTTGGAGTAGTCCGGAATATGAAAGGACAACTCCTTGTCATATCCAAGACCTGTTTTGTGCTTGTTGTGGACAAGCTGTTCCCAAGATCTGATGATGGGCTTGGGAGGTGCTAGCTGGATTTTTTCTTCTTTTTGCAAATCTGTGCTTAAAATGGGTACTACATCTACAATTTCTTGTTGCTGATGGGAGTCTGTCTCAATGTTCTGAACAAGAACAAGTTCAGAATGATGACTCTGTTGCTGTAATTCTGCTTACTGAAGCTCTGACTCAAGCTGCAAAAATTCAATCTTCTCATGTGCATTTTTCAGACAGACTTTAACATCGAAAAGATTGTCTTTACTGATTTGGACTGTATTATGAACAATAGAGAGAATTAGAGAGTTTAATAACTCTAGAAAAGCATAAAGTCTCGCCATCTCAGCAAATAAAGGGTGATGGCTTTGACCATAAATGAACTTGCAAAGACAAATAGATGTAATTGTTATATCACTGCAATTGAGTAGCGTGATATGAACAAACTAGGGAAAGTTCTTTCAATGGAGAATTAAGTGAATTTCAGAAGCTGCTCCCAACACTTATACCATAAAAGAAATGGGTCACCTGGGACTTGTATCCTTCCTCTATACAGTGAAAGCGAAATCAATAAGATCGAATGGTTCTTATATAACAAGTAATTCAAAAACATTTCAACTCGACATATATTTAAGCTCAAAATTGCATCAATTTGAGCTCAATCATGGTTTCTCAAAACAATGCTAGTATAAATCTCTTCAATTCATACCCAATGTATCAACTAATGAACAAAATTCATGTACCAATGATATTCAGTCTTCACTTCACCACATTTTACGGCTTCATCGCATGGATACTCAAGCGTAGAGAAACTGTATTACATGCAACATTTCCTCCCATGCATTGACAAAAAATCTACACAACAAGAACAACATCATCTATCAGATTCGCGATCTCATAACGACTAACTACATCACCAGCATTAACAAATATGGAGCAGCGGACAGTGGGAGTATTTGCATCACGTTAATTGCGCAATTGTCTCGGCTCCTCGGACTTTCAAGAATCCCTCAACAACATCGGAAGCTGCCTTCTCCCTCTATCCTTTGGGTAATAGCACAACACTATAAGCATTGGTTGGGGGATTTCATAAGATTTAGGAGGGCGCTCTTTCATTCGTCTTCATTTAAGCTTCAGTTGGTGTCGCATATGGAGGAGATAAGGCAAGAGCTTCTGGAAGCTAAAGTTATGAAACACATCGTGGACAATCCCAATTCTCATTTAACAATTCATCAATTCTACGAGTACAGACCAATCAACTCAAGTGATGAAGTATTGCTTCGTGATTTGTGAGAAAGCCCAAATTATATTGAATTTTGTTTCGATCCATATGGTCTCGGTTTAAGGGAATCCTTCACGAACCCCACATTAATAATACTGATTATGACGGATCCTGACACTATCGGAGGGGAGTATTTGCATTGCATGGTTTCTGCCTCCCTTACCATCGAAAATTATCGAGTCGTTTGGCAGGATATGGTTCCGTATGAAGCTCCAACATCCATTTTTACCCGCATGTTAGTTTTCACATTGTTCAAACGAAACAAATCTCCTAATTTGGTGCCCAACTTGCAGGAGAACTTCAGTACCACACGTTTGCGGAGGCCAAAGCAAAGACGGAGCAGTTGCATATGGAGGGGAGCGTAGGCCAAGGAACTGTGCATAGGTCGAGAGAGAAGTGTGTAAATGTTGGCAGAGAGTAGATGGAATGCAGAAAGTCACTGCAACGAAGGGATTGGAATGATTGAGAAGCGAGACACCTATCTCCTCATCCATTACTCTCTATCCCGGATGCCGAGAGCAGAGGTGCAAGCAGGCAGCGTGGTGCCGGAGTAGTGGAAGCGAGAGGCTGTGATGGGCAGTAGCAGGTGGGAGGTCACGCAGGGACGAAGGATTCAGTGGCCACGGCAGGAAGGACACATTGTAACCATAAAAAATATATGAAGCGTTACAATGGAGGATGTACCGTTGGACGTGCAGTTTATGATAGGAATGCACAACAACAGCAGCACTTGGACAGAATGAGCCAATGGCAGCATGAGGAGAGTTGTTGCGAAGCTGCGGTAGAGAGTGAGAAGGCACACCAATGGACCTCAGCCTGGAGCCTAAAGCAGTGAGGAGTAGGCAGCATAGGCGAGCAGGCAGTGTGGCCACAGGAGGTGCAAGAGGAAGCTGCAGTGAGGCAGCGTTTGAGGAGCCGGCAGTGTGAGGTGTAGGACCAAAACGTTTTTATTCAGATAGCCATTGCATTGTCAGCTCTAAATTTAGAGCTAAGAAATGACACTTGGAACTTTGACCGGGCACAGCAGCACATATAGAGCGTTAGGCTAGGTGCATAGTGAGGAGGAGCATCTTGCACGCCCAACTTAGAATGGAAACACAATAGTAGATGGCAGAGCTAAAACACACACAAATTCCACAAAACTAGAGGCTCTCACACAAGATTGGGCAGATTAGGAAGGTACCGGCTCTGATTGGGCAGGTTAGGAAGGTACCCACTCTGATACCATGTTAAACACACACATGGTGGATGGAGAAACTAAACACACAAATAGAAATATAAGCATTAGTTGCATTTCTATTACTCATAGATGTAGATTTATATTACATTCATGTGACTCTTGGATTCATCTTCCAAGGTCACTTGGACTCCTTTGTGACTGTTCGCCTTCCACACCTACCCATAGAGGATTAGGTGTCCAACAGCCTGATAATTAACATGCCAGCAGGTATCATCATCACGCCATAGTTGTTGTTTTCACTTGTTTCATCATAAGTAAATTCTGGGAAAAAGTTACAGCTATAAGCCTTTAGAAACAATTTGTTGGTAGTGTGTCCTCCCTTAAGTAGTGAAACCTTTGCAATAGTTTCCACACGTTGTCCATGCTATGTTGTTGGCTCCTTTTCCCTCGAAGGCGCCTTATTCCAAATTTTTAGGGTGGTGTCTTCTAGGAATGCCTGGCATTGAAAATCTTCAGCTTTGTGTGGGATAACAGCCCATCAAACTGTGAATATTTAGTAGCGACAACTTCTCTTCCAATCTTGCAGCCATTTTCCTTCGACAAGAATGATTTTGCAGCCTTCATAATGACTACCAAACTTGGAGGTGAACTGAAAATCATCTTATTTCCATGGATCAGATCTTCCTGTAATTTCGGTCATCCTAACAGGTATTTTTGTTGTTGTGTACCTTTTTCCCCATCCCTTGAAGTGTTCCTTATAACCAGCGCGACCTGTGCTTCTTCCCTTAAGCTTTTTAGAGGGGTCTCCTACTACAATATACTATCCTTCGCGGCCCCTATTTGCATGAACAGTCTATTCCATAGATATTGTTGTACAGTTCTTGAGCTGAGGGTGAATGACTTCAGCAGGTTTGTTATGTGTAGTTCTAACAAACTTCTCCCCGAGCGTAGATTTGGGGACAAAGTATATCTCCTTCATAGAAGATAACTTCATTTTCCACCTTGTACCTGTCGTCATGAATGAGACCTATTACCCACCATCTGTGGATGATATCCATAGGAGAATTTTTTGTCTCCTAGATGGTCCTCAACCGGCAGCCAGTAGCCCCTTACAGCCACCAAATAGCTCAATGTGCCACCATTCCCACCACCTGAACCATCCATTATGCACCCTTACTCATTTGCCATGATCATATGTTTGAAGGTGGGCCTTCGAAGCTCGAAGGTATGGTTATCATTATGTAGTTGGGTACTTTTGGTTACTTATCATGGACACTTTTGGGCATGAATTAGTGGGGGGATTCGACGGAAAGAATGGGATTAGTTTGTACTCTTGTCCCCTCTGTCCAACTTGTAACCTTGTATTCCCATGGGATCTCTTTTATGGCTACTCGCTTTAGGAGTGCCACTACATGGGAAATTTTGATTTTAGTTGTGTGGTCCTGCTTCCCGACAACACATACATCACCCCCCTATGCTCATTATAACCGCTTTTCACATATTTCCCATCTAGGTCCACATGTGTCCATCGGGTCCACAAGGAGTTAGCCTCCCCCTCACCTTGTCCACACTTTGGGTCGGGCCTAGAACAATGCCTTGGAGGTTGATGCAGCTAAAAAGAAAGTAGAAAGCATAATTTGGCCACTATCAATAGGAAATGTACCACAAAATGCAAAAGATGGTCGGGACATACAAATTTAGCACGTGGACAAAAGCCAACATGAGCTCTACCCCCAACATAATGGCCATCACCATTGTTCCTAGGGTCCCTTGTATTGGCCCCCTGCATCATTAAGGAACCCATGATTGTCCCAACACCCATGATTGTCCCAACCCTTGGTGGGCGATGAACTACCTCACCTAAAGGGGATATTCAGTGTTATATCATGCACATCATGCTCTCATCCCCTAGAGCCCCAAGCAGTTATAAAAAGAAAAATCAATGAAAGGCAAAAGGCATATTAAGAAGGGTGAAAAACAAAGGCCAGGGTAACTCATGTACCATGTTTGCTCCCTCCTACATCTATACACCCAAGTGTGGGCTTCCCTTATCATGGCTACCCTTGTATTGTGGCCTTCCCCTGATGCCCCACTTTGTTCCATCATTTATTCACACGACACTTGTTTCTTAATGGATGTACTATGGACTTGTCACTTCCTTAGAGTTTGAAACCACCTAATAGGGTTGTTCGTTAACCTCCCTCTTGAACTTGGAGACACTTGTACACTCTAAAGCCCATTATGGAAGGGCATGCCACTATGAAGTGTCCACTTGGTTCCATGGTTTTTAAGCTTATTTACTCTATTACACTAATGATTTGTTATACTGGAAGGTGAGGAGGCGCATTGGATCTTATACAGGATCGTGTGTGGGTCTCCATCTTGGGTTTGGTCTCCCTATACAGGGTCGAAGCCTTCCAGAGAGCCATATTAGCATTTGCAGGGTGAGAGTTGAGAGTGATGGGCCTCCATTGTAGCAGAGAGAAAATATCCATGCCATAGGATGCTTCAGTACCATCCATTGCTCGCTATTGTTCTACCTATTTGATGATAATGATGCACCTGGACAACCTTGCCCAGTCGGCTACACGATTGCACCATGCATATGGCAATTGATCCAAGGCCCATATGAGGTTGTGTCTCACCACGAGAGACAAAGGGAGGGCTTGCATAATTGTTCCAACCATTATAGATGTGATACAAGCTTATTCAATCCATTTCGATACCCAAGAGGATGTTCTTGTGCCCCCAAAGCCATTTGGGAGCACCACGGTCATTTGCTTGGAGATCAAGGGGCCACCCCCTTTATCAATATATTTGGATCCCTTCAACTCATTTTGGCACATGGTGGACTCCATTTGGCTTTTCAATGGCCCCTCGACCTATTGTATCTATCATTTTGGCTCTCTTGAGAGCCTAATTATTCTTATTTTGGAGCTATTTGGTGGGCTTATCGAATTAGATTGTTATTTTGCATATTAGAGTGATTTTAGGGGCTCATTAGGCCATTTTGACCAATTTGAATTGTTAGAGGCTCATATAAATACAAGTGAGGCCTCATTTGTAGCTTATCATCACTTGGATTTGTATCTTTATCTCTTCTTGAGAATTTCGCTATAGCTATTGGAGGACGAATTGGATGAACATTGATGCATTTTGACATTTGGAAATCTTTTCTTGGTCTTGAAGCTTCGATTTTGTCTCCCTTTGATGATTGCATATATTAGCTATACTTGTAAGTGTTTTTTCGTGGTCTATTTCTCTATTTCATATACACATGTACAATGCATGGAATTTTCGCTTGAGGAATCTAAGTCTTTACCCTAATTAAAAGTGAATTTGATTTTGTGACGATTTTGCATAGTGAATGAATGCTCCTAGGGGTAGATTATCTTCATAACTACCATGATAAGTCATCAAATTGCAGCAATAAGAAGTATAACTTTCTTTGGTAACCTATTTGTTGCCTTTAGGGCCATACAAAGTTCCTGGGGAACTCCTTGATTGGGTAAAAAAACTCCGAAGGTTGAATCTCATTGACTTTGTTCTCCCAATAGGCTAGGCATTGATCCTATCCTTGGTGATCACCTAAACAAATACCTTTTTCACCTCTCCTCTTTTCTAAGCCTTAACCCTAGGGCTCTCCTAGCGAATCACACGAAATCAATTGTAGCTATCCATTTCAAGAGCGAGTTGGGTAACTACTGTGTTCGGGTGTCCTTGAGGCCCTCAAAAATTTTGAGAAACTTCTCGTGGCTAGATTTCGAATTATCCTAAACCCTAGCTCGAACTTCATTCTTAGCCTTAGGTTTCCTTTGCTAGTGGCTTCATCAAGAAAAACACAAGTCAAATATAATTTCTTTGATTCTTTTCTCCTCTGTTACTTGGTCAAGACCTTTTGTTTGAAGTTTCACCCAAAACCCTTAACCTTGTTCGAGTATGTTACCCACCACTTCGTGGGTGATATCCCTTGGACAATTTTTTTCTCCATGATGAACCTCAGCCGGCAGCCCTCAACTAGCTCATTGTGCCATTTCTCTGGCACTTGAGTCAGCCATGTGCTCCCTCACCCATCTGTATTGATCGTATGTTTGAAGGTGGGCCTCCCGAACCTAAAGGTATGTCTTGTCATTTGGTAATTGAGTATTGGGTATACTTATCATGGACACTTCTATGCAAGGATTGATGGAGGATTCGGCGGAAAGAGTGGGATTCTGTCCCCTTGACCTCTTTTGGACTTTGCCCTTAGATTTTAGTCCTATGGGATTTCCTTTACTGACCTTTTGGTTTTAGGGTGGTACTACTTGGGAAACCTCGACTTTGGTTGTGTTGTCTCGGTCCCCTATCCACATATATTACTCCCCTTCCATTCACTATAATACCCCATTCATCATCTCTCCCACTTGGGTCCACATTACCTCTCTAGGTCCACATAGGGTTAGCCTCCCCATTCTCTTGCCCCCACCTTGGGTAAGGCTTGGAATGATGCCCAGGAGGTTGAAGCATCTAAAACGAAAAGTAAAAGCATAAATGGCCACATTCAACACGAAAATGTACCACACAATGCAAAATATGGTCAGGACAAACATAATTAGCACGTGGGAAAAAGCCAATACATGAGCTCTACCCCATACCCATGGCCATCACCCTAGTTCCATAGGCCCTAAATGAGCCTTCTTTATCACTCAGGAACCTATGATTGTCCCAACCCCTGGAGGCCAATGAACCGCCCTACCAAAAAGGGGGTAATCATTGTTACATCTTACACATCATGCTCTTGTCCTTCGAGCCTCGACCTGTTAATCAAAGAAAAATCATAGAAGGAAAAAGGTATATAGAGAAGGGTGGAAAAATCAAGGTCAGAGCACCTGATGTGCCACGATTTCTCCTTCCTGCACATTATATACCCAGGTGTGGGGTTCCCTTTCTCTAGCTACCCTTGTGCCCCGATATGTGACCACAGGTCGCCCCTCTCATTCCCTATTCCATTTCACCTTTTATCTCATGCCACCACCATTTGAGCGATGTACCTTGGACATACTATCCCCTCTAAAGGTAGAAACCACCTAATAAGGTACCTAGCTAACACCCTTTGGAGCTTGGAGGCATTAGCACATGCCAAAGCCCACTATGGAAGGGCGTGCCATTATGAAGTTGTTGTCCATGGTTTGTAAGCTCTTTTACCTGATTACTTTAATGACTTGTTGTATTGGAAGGCTCAAGGACACATTGGATCTTATGCAGGGTTGCAAATGGTGTCCATTTGAGTTTGGCCTCCCATAACGGTGTCCTAACCCTCCAAAGGGCTACATTGGCACATATAAGGTGTGTGACATGTGTAGATAGCCATGGGCATCCATAGCAGTAGAGAGCATTCCATGGATCCCCAGAGATGTTCATAGATTACTAGATATCCACCTTTTGGACAAGTTAGATGCATTTGGTAGACTATGCTCAGCTGGCCCCACAGGTGCACCACACATTTGGTAGGTGTCCCAGGACTTATACGATGACATGACAGTATTCATTCCATCATTTGAGTCCTTACAGATGGTCTACAGGCATCTTCAACTCATATGGAGGCCCATGAGGTCATTGGTGTGCCCCCACATTTGGTAGGTGTCCCAGGACTTATACGATGACATGACAATATTCATTCCATCATTTGAGTCCTTACAGATGGTCTACAGGCATCTTCAACTCATATGGAGACCCATGAGGTCATTGGTGTGCCCCCACATCCACTGGGAGCACCACAGGTTTATTGTTTGGAGAACAAGGGGCCATCCCCTTGTCCATCACTTTTTGAGGATCCTATTCATCATTATGGCACTTATGCACCTCATCAGACCTCTTAGAGGGCCATACGACATGCATAGATTATTAGTTGACCTCTTGACAAGCTTATTATTTTATTTGTGAACTAGTTTGGTCGGCTTGTCACCAAAAGTTAGTTAATTTGCATATTATTTTATTTTTAGGGGCTAATGTAGGTCCATTAGATAATTCGAGCTCCTAATGAGTGTATAAATAAGAGTTGGATGGATTCATTTGTATCATCGTTTGACTTTGGATCATTCTCTCATTAGAGAATTTCGCACTTGAGCCCTTACAGATGGTCTACACGCATCTTCGACTCATATAGAGACCCATGAGGTCATTGGTGTGCCCCCACATCCACTGGGAGCACCACAGGTTTATTGTTTGGAGAACAAGGGGCCATCCCCTTGTCCATCACTTTTTGAGGATCCTATTCATCATTATGGCACTTATGCACCTCATCAGACCTCTTAGAGGACCATACGACATGCATAGATTATTATTTGACCTCTTGACATGCTTATTATTTTATTTGTCAACTAGTTTGGTCGGCTTGTCACCAGAAGTTAGTTAATTTGCATTTTATTATTTTTTTAGGGGCTAATGTAGGTCCATTAGGTAATTCGAGCTCCTAATGAATGTATAAATAAGAGTTGGATGGATTCATTTCTATCATCATTTGACTTTGGATCATTCTCTCATTAGAGAACTTCACACTTTTTCCCTGGTGGATATTTTTGGATAATGGATGAATTTTGATTTATGGATTGGGTTCTTCTTATCTTGCAGTTTCTTATATTGCAAATGTATTGCTAGTTGGATATATTCTCTTACATGTAATTGCAATTTTAACACTATTTTATTTCATTTTGCTGCATACATTGGTTATGAGATCTTCGCTATTTTTAGGGCTAATTGTTGCATGTATTTAATGTGGCATAATGTTTCTATTTAGCTTATCGCTATGTATGGGCCATGTTTGATGAATGAAATGTCCTAGCCATTGTGTTATCTCAATAAGCCTCTTCCATTTGCAACGAAGTATAAATGCTTTTAAGGTCACTTTTATTTTCTTTCCCTTAACATTGGACGAAGTCACTTTAAGAGCCTTCTTGAACAAGAAACGAAGTCCATCTTCACAATTCTCCTTGACTCCATATCCCCAAGAGGAATTAGGCATTGATCCATCAAAGGGTGGTCATTTAAACCATATCTCTCACCTTTTTCGTCCCTCTTCCAGGACTAGCCACATTGGGCCACCTGGGGCATCCATTTCCCAGGAAACTACCCTTAGAAAAATTTTGATCTCCTAGGCTCTACTGCGTTGATGTGTCCTCAAGGTCTCTTCCGAATTTGAAGAGATTCTGACAGTGGGATTGCAAGATATCTCAAGCCCTAGGTCCGAGATCAAATTTTACCTAGTGTTCCCAAGGCTAGTACCTCATAGGATCAATTTGACATCTTTAGGTGGAAATGCTTGTTTGATCATTTCCCCTACCTTGGTCAGGTTAAGAATATCATATGTTGCTAGACTCCATCCCCTTAAACTGGGTTGGGTCCACTTGGCCCCGTGTGGTCCCATTTCTTACTAAATACAATTCATCAAGGAATTCAAATTCTATAAGAATTTTAGGGATTGGGAAATTTATTTTCAACTCATATTCCTTTAACCTAACCCTCAAATCCTCACCTCTTTTCCCTAGAAAGTCTTGTACCTTAATTAAAGAGCAAGCAAGTTCCATTCTTAATCCTATCACTTCACACCTATTTGTTGATCCATCCTTTACAAGTGACTTCCTAATTACTAGGTCTCTTGCCATCGGTGTAAGAGTCTTAGTTGTGGTGACAGTGGGCTAAGTCTCCATCGTTGCCCTTGATCTAGAAGTTGCCCTCTCAGGAGTCCCTTTTAGGTCCCCTACTGGTTCGAGTGGTAATATTTCTGGCGCCGTTGCCGAGAACAAGAGACGTGTGTTTTGTTCCCCTTACGACATATTGACATATCATTATTGGCAACTCCATTAGAAGAACAGAGCACTAGTTCTTCATTGAACCTTAAGGTCGATGCTTGTAGGGTGAAGCAAGCATTTTTTAGGCATATTTAAATTCACCCTGGTGACTCCTACATATTTTTCATGCATACCTCAAATAGGTTGTCTTTCTATGATAAATTTCCCTCTTTGGACATTATTAACATCCCTAGGCACCCTAATCATGTCACAAGAAGGATGGTACGTGGGGTGCCAGTGTTTGATGGTGATCACCTCTCTGCAATGACCATATAGAAAGATTTAACACACATGCTTCAAGAGAGAAAGTGATTCACCAAGATGTCCTTATGTTATTGTTGATGGGATCTCTCGATGGTCATAATTCATGGTTGCATGATTATGAACCTAAGAGTATCTCATCTATTGAGGAGTACATTGATGGCTTCCTTGGACATTTTCAAGTGTACCCTGCATTAAGCATGCAAGAGGAAGCCTTCATTGAGCATCATCAAGACATTGAAAATCTAAGTAGTGAGCACGTAGACGGGTCCTACTGGGGCCCACATGATGAAAAGGATGATTTTGAGAACACGTGTGTTGGGAGGGATGAATCTATGGAAGGTAAAGTTAAGACTAACCTTACCTTTCTCAAGGATATTACTTCTCATGATTCCCCTTTTGAGAACATTGAGGAAGGTGATCCCATTATCCCTTGGAGGATGACATTGGAGATTACTTCCACATTGAAAAGGGGAAATGGGAAATTGTTGGTCCTCAATTTGATTGTGCTCCCATTTACGACGCCGATAAGGAGGATGAGGATGAGATTAGTTTTGCCTTTCTCTCAAGCACTATTTATGATGACATATCCATTAGTACTCTTGGGAAGGGCAATCTTTATTTTCCCTTGCATAAAATGGGGCAGTTGGAAATGATCAATTTTCCTTTTAGAAGAGACCCAATCTTTGATACTAAGGAAATTGGTAAGGCTCCCACCTCTCCCAAGTAGGATTCTATGTTCAAATCACTTGAGGCTTTAGATTATGATGTTAAGGAAGAAAAAATCGTTGAATGCAATACTTCATCCTCCCTTTTGCTTATTGGTCATCATCTTGAGTCTTCATCAAGTGATTCCCTCCCCTCCTGTCACATGATCTCAAGTGACAGTGAGCCCTTTCCCCCTTCCAAGCATAGTATCAAGGATGAGCCCCTCATTGATTATACTTTATCTCCTTGGACACCCCCTCAAGATCGTGATCTATCTATAATCTCCCCTTTCCAATGTGATCATCATGGGCGACATATGTGTGTTTCTCCATCTCATCAATCTCCGTTTCCTACTAATCATGACCCTGTGGAGGCCATAAAATATGACATAAAAAATAAGGACCATCATGGAAATAATATGCCCGAGATTACCATCCATCAAAATTTTATGAGCCTAATCATTGACATATCTATATTTTGGTTAGAAGAAAGGATCTCATGGACAAGATCACATCATTTTCTTACCTCTTCTCACATAAGAATCCATGTGTGGGCATCCTATTCCCTACCTCCCGCCAGACTTATCATCCATGTGATTATGTCCACCTTCGCTTTGCATTTGCTACATGAGTAGTCATATAGGCCAATATATTTATATTGATTTGATGATATGTTGATTGCACTGGCTTTATGATGAAACTTAGCATTAGTTTTGTACCATATGCATGTTAGGGTAGGGGGCATTGCATGTTGATTTTCTGCATTAGAACTAATCTCATATGAAAAATTTCATGATAGATTAGTTGCATTTAGATTAAAAATTGCATATTGTTATTACTTATTTTATGGCCTGACATTAAGCATGGGTGATCATAAGACACCATGAAAAAACATGTTGCCCCGTGGTTTTGGTTATTGACATGTGCAGATATCAGGCCTACGGTGACCAAGAGATTGTTGTTCTCGTGAACTCCCGTTCGAGCAACATTGTCCACCTCTTCGAGAGATCACGTCCCAGTTGGAGTCAGATGTTGCCCACCACTTCGTGGGTGATATCCCTAAGAGAATTCTTTTCTCCATCATGGACCACAGTCAGCAACCAACAACCCATTGCAGTGCTCAACTAGCTCGTTGTGCATTTATTCGCCACCTGAGCCAACCATGTGGTCCCTCACCCATCTGTATAGATCATATGTTTCAAAGTGGGCCTCCCGAACCTAAAGGTATGTCCTATCATTTGGTAATTGATTATTAGGTTCACTTATCATGGACACTTCTAGGCATGGATTGATGGGGCATTTGGCGGAAAGAGAAAGCTCAATTTGTGCCTTTGTCCCCTTGAACTCTTTTGGATGCTACCCTTGGATTTTAATCCCGTGGGATCTCCTTTACTAGCCATTTGGTTTTAGGGCGATACTACTTGGGAAACCCCGACTTTGGTTGTGTGGTCCCGCTCTCCTATGCACATATACTACTCCCCTTCCATTCACTATATCCCATTCATCATCTCTCCCACCTGGGTCAACATTGCCTCTCTAGGTCCACATAGGGTTAACCTCCCTAATCCCTTGACCCCACCTTGGGTCAGGCTTGGAACGATGCCCCAGAGGTTAAACCAGCTAAAAAAGAAAAGTAAAAGCATAAATGGCCACATTCAACAGGAAAATGTACCACAAGATGCAAAATATAGTCCGAACAAATATAATTAGCACGTGAGAAAAACCCAATACATGAGCTCTACCCCATACCCATGGCCATCACTCTAATTCCATAAGCCCCAGATGAACCTCCTTTATCATTCAGGAACCCATGACTGTCCCAATCCCTGGAGAGCAATGAAACGCCCTACCAAAAAGGGGGTAATCACTGTTATATCTTACACATCATGCTCTTGTCCTTTGAGCCCCGAGCAGTTAATCAAAGAAAAATCATAAACGGCAAAGGGTATACAAAGGAAGGAAAAATCAAGGTCGGGGCACCTAATGTACCACGATTGCTCCCTCCTACACATTACATACCTAGGTGTAGGCTTCCCTTTTTCCAACTACCCTTGTACCTTGATATGTGACCCAGGGTCACCCATCTCATTCTCTATTCCATTCAACCTCTTTATCACATCCCACCACCATTTGAGGGATGTACCTTGGACATACTATACCCTCTAAATGTAGAAACCACTTAATAAGGTACATGGCTAACCCCCTTTGGAGCTTGGAGACATTAGCACATCCCAAAGCCCACTATGGAAGGGCATGCCATTATGAAGTGTCCACTTGTTGTCCATGTTTTGTAAGCTCTTTTACCCAATTACTTTAATGACTTTTCTACTAGAAGGCTAGGGGATGCATTGGATCTTATGCAGGATTGCAGATGGTGTTCATTTGGGTTTGGCCTCCCTATATGGGGTCCTAACCCTCCAGAGGGCTACATTGGCACATATAGGGTGTGTGTAGAGAGCCATGGGCCCTCCACAACAGTAGAAATCACTCCATGGATCTCCAGAGACGTTCATAGATTGCTAGAGATTCACCTTTTGGACGAGGGAGATGCGTTTGGAACATTATGCCCAGCTAGCCCCACAGGTGCACCACACACTTGGAAAGTGTCCCAAGACTTGTACGATGACATGGTAGCAATCATTCCATCATTTGAGCACTTACAGATGGTCTACAGGCATCTTCAAATCATATGGATACCCATGAGGTCAGTGGTGTGCCCCCACACCCACTGGGAGCTCAACATGTTTATTGTTTGTTTTATTTATGAGCTAGTTTGGTGGGCATGTCAACAAAACTTAGTCAGTTTGCACATTCTTTTATTTTTAGGGGCTAATGTAGGCCCATTACGTAATTCAAGCTCCTAATGAGTGCATAAATAGGAGTTGGATGCATTCATTGGTATCATCACTTGAATTCCAATCATTCTCTCATTAGAGAACTTCGCACTTTTTCCTTGGTGGATATTTTTGGATAATGGATGAATTTTGATGTATGGATTGGGTTCTTCTTATCTTGGAGCTTCTTATATTGCAAATGTGTTGCTGGTTGGATATATTCTCTTACATGTAAGTGCAATTTTATCGCTATTTTCTTTCATTTTGCTACATACATTGGTTATGAGATCTTCGCTATGTTTAGGGCTAACTGTTGCATGTATTTAATGTGGAATTATGTTTCTATTTAGCTTAGCTCTATGTGTGGGCCATGTTTGATTAATGAAATGTCCTAGAAATCGTGTTATCTCAATAAGCCTTTTCCATTTGCAACGAAGTATAAATGGTTTTAAGGTCACTTTTCTTCTCGTTCCCATAACATTGGACGAAGTCAACTTTAAGAGCCTCCTTGAACAAGATATGAAGTACATCTTCACAATTCTCCTTGACTCCATATCCCCAAGAGGAATTAGGCATTGATCCATCAAAGGGTGGTCATTTAAACCATATTTCTCACATTTTTCCTCCCTCTTCTCTTTTCTAGCCACATTGGGCCACCTAGGGCATCAATTTCCCGGGAAGCTACCCCTAGAAAAATTATGATCCCCCAGGCTCTACTGCGCTAGTGTGTCCTCAAGGTCTCCTCCGAATTTGAAGAGATTCCGATGGTGGGATTGCGAGATATCTCAAGCCCTTGGTCCAAGATCTAATTTTTCCCTAGTGTACCCAAGGCTAGTACCTTATAGGATCAATTTGACATCTTTAGGTGAAAATTCTTGTTTGATCCTTTCCCCTTGCCTTGGTCAGGTTAGGAATATCATTTTTTGCTAGACTCCATCCCCTTAACCTAGGCTAGGTCCACTTGGCCTTGTGTGGTTCCATTTCCTACCAAAGACAATTCATGAACGAAAGCTCGGGAATCCAGGTCCTATAAGGACTTTAGGGATTGGCAAACTTCTTTTCAACTCATATTCCTTTAACCTAACCCTCAAATCCTCACCTCCCTTCCCTAGAAAGTCTTGTACCTTGCTTAAAGAGCAAGCAAGTTCCATTCTTAATCCTATCCTAGGGAAAGGGTCTCTAAGGTCACTTCATACCTATTTCTTGATCCATCCTTTAATAGTGACTTCGTAATTACTAGGTCTCCTCCAATCGGTGAAACTTCGTACAGAGCAGGGAGTCTTAGCTGTGGTAACACTGAACAGCGGGCTAAGTCTCCATCGTGTCCATTGATCTAGCAGTTGCCCTCTTAAGAGTCCCTTGTAGGTCACCTGTTCGTTTGAGTGGTAACAGGGTCCACCTGGGCTTCTTTGTGGTCCCACACCCTTTATCACTCTAATTTCACAAGGTTCATTTTAAGAATCCCATTCTCTTAGGATTCTTAGGTCTCGAGCATTTCATATCAAGAAATATTCCTTATCCCTAGGTCTAGGTTTCCCCTTTTAAGCCCTTCTTAGAGAGTTATACACCTTGCTTCTTGAGCAAGTAACCCCACTCATTTGAGTCTCTCCTTTGGATAGGCTCTTGAAACCACTATCTCTCCATCATTGGTATACCATCCTTAGTTATTTCTCTTATACTGGGACTCCTCCCATCAGTGAAAGTCCATAAAGAGCGGGGGACAGTAACTAAGGTGACAATGGGTCTTTGTCCCATTGATGCCATTTGCTCTAGTAGTTGGTGTTGATTTTGGGTAGCATCGCATGTGCTCTAAGTCTCAAATTTGTGGAGAGACTTAGACACATCATCCCATGAGCATGCTAACCTTCAATCAAGCATGTAAACAATCAACATCAATTGGAATCTATATCAAGATCCTAAACTCCAACTTCAAAGAGCTACAATTGCACCACAAAACACCTTGTAGGACATGAACAAATCTCTCCTTCAAAGACATAAAGAGGAAAGAAAAATGAGGAGTTACAACTCTGATGCATTTGTTGTTTCAGAAAGAATATGGAGAATAGACAACCCGAGCAAGGCCATCTTCATCATTAAATTTCTCCATAAGTTGTTTCAACTCCATGGTTGATCATGGCACCCTTAGGCTTCAACTTGCAAAAAATCCTATCTAGAGTGTGCTATGGATCATGAGACCTATTCCATTGAGTCCAGAATAGTCAAAAATAGTACCTTAGCCTCTTTTGACATCCAATTTGGTTGAAAATCTGCCCAAGTTTCTCTACAATCTGCTCCATAATTTGTACAAAAGCCGGGTCGGTCCTACAAATCCACCCGTAATTTGGCAAACTGTCCTACAATTTCGTCGATTGGTGGCACAAATTCTGCGACGGTTAATTTTGTTAATAACGCCCATAATCTGCATTAGTTGTTAAGTAATCCTGGATTAGCATTTTAATGGCGCATTAAGGTTTTAGCACCTCCTGCGCTCCGCCCTCTGTCCGAGGTATAGGTCATATGCGAGTTTGTTTTGGGGGTTAGCCCCCTCTGCCGCCACCGGCGCCAACGACAAAATTCAAATAGAAGCGGCGACATATATGGTTAAGCAACAACGTGTAGGGGAGTTGGTATTGGCGCTAGTTTGTTCAACGGAGGTCTTGTGTTCGACCCCCACCCGATCCATCCGGTCCATAACCAAAAAAATTTATACACCATGATGGGGACACATGGTCGCCCCAAGCGAAGCCACATGTCTCCTCCTCATTCATCTCCCAATGACCAATAAAGTCATGCCATTAAAACACCACTTCGCACAAATAACACAATACCACTTGGCAGCCTGCTATTTGCTAGAGGAATTTGTTGACTAGTCAACCTGCCTTGTCACTCTGCCACATAGGTATGCCCATTCAGTAGTACAGACTGCTGACTATGTCTATCTACACAATTTTTTGCCAAATTCGCATGTTTGGGAAAATGGACAAAACACGCTTCTGAGGCCATACGGAGTCCATTTCGCGAAGAACAAGTTGTGTCGTATTCAGAAAGACGATATCTATACATTCGTTCAGGTTCCACACCGATCTGACAACTTTGATTTTTGAGCAAAAATTTAGCTCCTGGTCATGCTGTCTGGAGTTGGTCCCTCAGACGCTCTAAGAATTTGCAAACTGATGTATTATTCGGCATCGTTGAACTGCTCCCAATGGTATCTATCGATCTCCTTGAGGGGAAGGCTGAGAAAACACTTGAGATCTCACCCTTTTGTTGTGTAGAGCACTCTAAACATTTCTCTGTCGATTGTGCCCATGGTCTGAAGAATCCACATGAAAGTATGAGGCAATTGTCCTGGTAATCCCAGGGAAAGGCAACGTATGTATGTGTTGAGATCCATGGCTAGAAACCTCCCTGATGAAGAGTGTTAAGTATCGTTGGTCCTGGTACATGAAGAAGGTAGAGAGGAAGCCTCTTGAATCTCGATATAGACAGTGATAGTCTCCTTTGATCTCATAGTATAGGGGTGCATCTAGAAATGAGGTGTGTTTGTCTCTAGCTCTTGTAAGTGACAGTTGGAAGATCCTATCTTGCCGTGGTATATGGTGGTCCGTCTCTATCTAGAGTCTATAAGATCCAACACGGAATTGTCCCAACGAGGTCCTAAGCGAATGCATCCAATGTCAACATGTGAAATGGGGGCAGACTATGATGTCATCCTGCAACTCCAAAAAGTGCTCTAGGGAGAGGGCCATCTTCGAGCCCAAGATCACTGGAGGTGAGGTCTAAGTGACCTGAATGTACAATCAATAGATATCCTCACTAATTGCTAGGTTCACTACTTGTTGAGTTAGCAAGATATGGCTCGACGCATTAAGAGAGAAACTAAATGGGGGAAGGTGCTTTGGGGAGATAGTACATGACTCGAGAAGTCGAGAGGCCTTTGAGAACCAACCTCGAGCCCATCCTGACAAGGGGGATCTGAGGTTTGAGCCTCTGAAAAGAAAAGAGCAAGATAGGGGTACGCCTCTCTCCTAGTGTTTGAGTCTCTAAAGGATTGAACTCTACGAAGGAAAGAAACCAAACGGAAAATGATCTTGAGGCGAAATGGGTGGACACCAAACTCTACTTGAGTAATGGGTTGTGGATCTGTTCGCTTATAGAGGATGATGCATCTGAGAAGCATGGTCTGGACTCTCTCCAAGCTGGCCCAATCTTTCTAGGAAAAGCTCGGTCCCCAGTCTTCAGAGCCATAAAGAATTGTGAGTCTGATAAGTGTCTCCATGAGTTGAAGTTTAGGTGAGATGTCCTAAAATTGACTCTAAAAGCACCATATCTCAATCAGTGTTAGGGAACCATATCCTTTGCTAAGTCGAGGCTAGAGTTCCTATCACATACCAAAACGAGGTCATGCGAATTGTACCCCAGGAAGCCCTAAGTCGTGGTGATCTCAATCTCAACGCCTCGATAGTAGAAATGAAAGTTTGTAAGAGATTTCTTCCATGCATTAGAAACCAAAACTTTGGTTTTACCCGGGCTGACTGTCAACTATTGAAGATCACAAAAGTTGGATAGTGCATTGATTTGTCTCTATAATCCCTTAGGAGAAGAAGCCAACAAGACCAAGTCATGCGAAAAACGGAGGAGCGAAATTAGCACTTGGTGTAGAAGACAACCATCCCACTCTTGGGTATACTCATGTAGGAAAGACTCCAACACATAACTATAAATCCTTAAGAGTGTTGGCGAGAGGCGACAACCCTGTTTGTCTCAAATGGTACTCTGGATGAAATCAAAAAGGTACAACCCAACAAGATACACAAGGACAAGAATATTATTAACAACAGTAATAATTTAAAGAAAGATACAATATACTTATCTTTTGAGAAGATGTCAGCTCCCTCTTAACCTTAGCCTTCTTGCATCCAACCTGCAAATCAACCTCGTCATCAATATGTCATTTTTTCCAAGCGCTAGGACTTCTTCTTTCATGCGGAAGCAATCAATTCATAAGTCCTAGGCTTTCTTCTCCGACCCTTTTTGTCTAGATAGGGTTAACAATTGTTTAGATAGGGATCAAATATCAAAACCATAGGATATCCTTTACATGTCATCATCCAATCAAGGATGTCCAAGAACGTTTTCTTCCTCATACTAATTATAGTAGAAACAATATCCTCATTTCAATGTGAATGGAATGACTTCAACACCCAAACATAGAAGATGCAAGATATCAACAAGTTCAGTCAAAACTTCAATGTCTTTTGTCATAGTACAGCAAATGATTTAGCATCGTCAGATTTTGCTTCAGCAATTTGACAGTTTTGGATTCAGCAACCAAGATAATATTGTTTCAACGACCTTTCATCATCATAACTCATAAAAGGTAACTAAATATCTCTTCCAAAACAGGCTGACAATGATGACTTAGGGTCCTCGTTAAAAAAAAAAGTAATTATTTAATCTCACACACCAGATGAAATTTCTCCAAACGCTTTATGGGTTTTGGAGGTCTTGTGTGTCTTAGCCCCTCCACAAAATTTCAGGGCTAGAGCACACCCGATTCTATCTCAAAATCTCAACACTCCCTCTTAGTACAGAGTGTGCTCTAGCAATACATCCACACCATGTAACGCAAGATCTCGACATCGATCTCTGCATTGTTGATGCTTGGTCTGTTGTTCTCCATCCACTACGTTGTTTCTTTCTATACTCCTCCCCATGTCACTACCACTGACACTGCTCCATCTATACTACAGCTCCCTCTCAATTTGCTACATCATGCTGCCCATAGCACTGCCACTGCTAACTGTTGCACTGCAACTCAGTTGCTTAGAAGTAAGCAACTGAAAGACCCCTACCTAATCATTGACAGACAAATCGAGTCACATCTCATCACTGAAGCTTCCTTGGTTGCTGCTCTGTGATGTCCTCCTGAAGCTACTGCGTTGCTCCAACTCTGTGCTATTGAAGTCCCATCAGCCTCTGTGTTGTTGCCTCTACGTTGCTGGTGCCTTTACACTGTGTTGCTCCCTCTATAGCATCTCAGCACTGCCCTTTACTTCACTGTGATTTTCTGCAACCACTGCTCCACTTGTTCCGCTACCGTCTTAAGGCTCTCGTAGCTTGTATGTACTCCAAGATTTGGGTTACTCAAGGATCCTGCCTTCACTCTGTAGCTGCTCTATAGATCCATGTCGCCCCACTTTTGTGGCTCATGATCACTCATGGCTACATCATCATCACTCCCATCGTCCTTTGTTGTTGCTACCTTGGATTCAGAAGATCCTTTGTCCTTCTTAGTACAAGTGTTGGCAAAGTGTCCAAGTTCACCACAATTAAAGCACTGGACGTTGGATTGGTCCCTCTTCTTCTTCCCTTGCTGCCTTCATTCCTTTGATGTTGCATCATCTTCCTCCTCTTTCTTCCAACTTGACTGTTTCGCTACCACTTCTTTGCCTCCTGGTAAATCACCTGATTTCCTCCTGACAGAGGACTTCCCACATGTCTGCCCAGGATGGTAACGCTGCCCTACCCAATATGCTCTGGACAAACGTTTCCCATTCCTCAGTGACTACATTTAGGGCAATCCTTACCAAGAGCCATTCATCTAAAGTTGCACCCATGGCAATCAGTTGATCCCAGATAGTCTGGAGTCTAAAGAGGAAGGGATCTATCTCCTCACCCTTCTGCATCTGGAATAACTGCATCTGATTCTCTAGAAGCATTTTCCTTTGGACAGAGCCTCCCTAATACATCGTCTCCAAAGCAGTCCACATTTCATTTGTTGTGTTCTTCCCAAAAATATGTGGCACAACATGATCTTTAACTCCATCCATGATCAAATGCTTAACCGCCCTTAATTTTCATTGAATTTATTTAGAGGATCTTGATCGGCAGGCATAGCTAGGACATTCTCAGCATGGTCCTTGATGTCGTACTCATCCAAGACTGTCAGGATCCTGGCCATGCTGATAACAAAGTTGGACATGTCGTCCAACCTGTCCTGATCTCTCAGTCCATGAGAAGCCATCCAGCTCAAATCTGTAAGAACAGATACTCTTCTCCCTCTTTCTGCTGCAACACTCAACAAAATATTGGATCTGCATTTCTTAGCAATTAGAAACCCTCTATAGTAGTTGCTCCCTCCGACAACTAATTTCCCTCCTGGAAATCTTCAGTCAAAAACAACTAAACAATTCTCTACGATCACCCTCCTGATCGAATCTCAGATCTGTTTGGTGCAGATCTGCTGAGTAGCTGTCCTCCTCCCGCTCTTTGTCAACTCAGCTAGGCACGATTCTGCACCGTCAAAATCTCCACCACACCAGCAACTGCTGAAGATATGAAACCTTGCTTCCGAATCTCGGTAATACTTCATAGAAATAGAAAAAAAAATGGACTATGTCCCTCTGGAAGACCTTTGCATGAGCAGACCGGCTCAACGCAGCCTCTGCGCAGCGCAGCATGCTCCTGCATCCCTCTGGAAGGCACTGCGTTGTCTCTGCGTCAACCCCTGCGTAGCTTCTACTGGGACTACGGCCTCCTGATGCTATGCTGCCCTCTCTGAATCTCTGGTGCTTCCGCTGCTTACTACAGCAAAAAATTCTTCAGTCGATTTTGTTGGAGATTCAGCTTGACCTACAATGCTCTGATACCATGTGAAAACTTCTTAACTAAGAACCCTACTGTTAAATCTTGATTTACTTATCCTACTTGATTAAACATACAAGTTATTAATCTGAATATTCAGAATTAACATCAAAGTAAATACAATTAACAGCCTACACATACAAATCATTTACTGAATAGCACGCTCATATGACAAAGTGACATACAGATTTTTCGGACAAAATGTCCCCGAAAAAACCCAATGCAGGAAAACCGGTGCAGCAGATATGAGGGTTTACTATTATTAAGTAGAAGTTTCTGAGTACATCTAGGGTGCCATAAACTTGGCTGACCCAACCGAGAAAACCTCGGCAATCTGAGAAAATGTGAGATATACCTTACTCTCGCAAGTCTCGGCTGATCCGTATGAGAAACTGGTGAAACCCCAGCTGGCTCTACGCAACAACTCCGTAAGCCTCCATAGCCTGGCTGAAGAACTGTGTCAACCTAGCTCTGAGTGAATTTGCCTCTCCCGGATCTCGGTTTCAGCCCTCCTGGCTCAGAAACCCTCCTTCCTACAAAATTTCGGACTTCTGATTGGAGATGTTGCACTGCCTCAACGTGGGCCTGTGTCACTCCCTCTGATGGTTGCGCTGCCTCCACTGCATCTCTGATGCCCTTGCTCTGCATTGTACTCTTGGCCCTCCTGACCAATCACTGCATCTGCCCCTCGCTGCAACTCTGAGTCACTCAGATCTGATCTTCGTCTGAGCACTGCTCTGTCAGAAGAATTCGATCTCTTAAACTCTATGTGTGTGTCTCCCACTGACCCCAAGATTTCCTTTATACTTTTCTCGTTGACACATCAACGACCATAATTTAATCTCTTATTGATGGCTTAAGATTAAAAGATTGCTTGATCCGCGTCACTTAGAACATTTCATCACGTGTTTAATTAATTCACTTTAATTTTTCTAATTTCCTAAGTTAGACTTAGTGTCCTCATTAAAAAAAAAATTAATTATTTTAATATCTCACACACCAAATGAAATTTCTCCAAACGCTTTCTTGGCTTTGGAGGTCTTGTGCGTCTTAGCCCCTCCACAAAATTTTAGGGCTAGAGCACACACGATGCTACCTCAAAATCTCAACATTAATTACAATGGCAAAACAAAAAATTAATTACATATGGAAAAATTAAAAATTAAAATATATATATTTATAACCCCGCCTGCATATATAAAAAATCAAATACGAGTCACAACATTCAAAGTTCAAAACGCCCATCAGGCTATGTCACACGTTCGGGTTCGAATTCGAGTTCGGCAACGATTAAGTTCGATTCGGGTTCGAATTTTCCAATGAGGTTCGTAATGAGGTTCGACATTAGGTTCGACTATACATATTTTTCAATAAATATATAAATGGCATAAAAAAAATCAAAATCAATTAATAAATTATAAAACTATGAGTAGGAATTTTGATTAGTAAACACATGTCAAATCCCCAAACTAATGTCTTAAGCTTTGAGACCCGCTTTAGCTTTAATGCATCATAAGCTTCAGCTTTAATGGCTTCAAGCCTAGAACCAACTCTCTTGCCTTGAGGACCAGAGGAAAAAGGCAGATTTCTTATCTATTCCCAAGCCCCATTTCTATTGACATGTTGAGCTTTCAAGACTAGCTTTGATGTATTAAGAATATGGTTTCAATAGTTCCTAGCCTAAATAATACAGTCTACAGATAGGAGAACAACAGTTGATGAAAAGAATGATAGAAAATTTGAATAAGCACAATTTTAATGGCCTAGCAAGAGAGAGATAAACATCCATTGCAGCATCTTACAATGCTTCATGAAAATCAACAGTAAATTTTTATTACAGCAAGTTCCAACCATGACAAAACTGATATTTTACAGGAAAACAAGTCATAAACCATGCTTCCACATTGTCTTAGCAAAGGTGGAATTAAAGGCCAGTCTTCTAAATAATAGAAACCGGGAAAATAATTGGCAGGAATAGCCCATTATTTACAAAAACCGCTAACAAAAACTGCTCACAAAAACCGCTCAAGCAAAAAAAAATCATAAAATTTATTAAAATCGAACTTTATGGGAAAAATCATAAAATTCGCCTTCAGGTTCGATCAGGTTCGGCTTCAGGTTCGGCATAATGTTCGTCTTCAGGTTCGGCTTAAGGTTCGGCATTAGGTTCGCCGAACCTGATCGAATTCGAAATTTTTTATTAGGTTCGCCGAATTTCGAATTTCAAGCTTCAGGTTCGCCGAACCCTGTGACATAGCCGTCAGGTACCTTGGCCTAAAACGCCAAAGGAGCTAGGTCGAACAGTGGAGCTGAGTCGAACAGTGGAGCTGAGTCGAACATCGAACAGTGGAGCTGAGCTGAACACCGAACAGTGGAGCTGAGCCAAAAAGTCGAGCCGCCAAACACAAAACACCTCTTTTCCAGAGACAATAAGACAAAGACCACAGACAATGAGACAAAGAGGGACCGACATGTTAACTTTAAGTTCACTCGAGTGGTCAAAAACCTAATTTCTGAAGCCTTTTGACTTTCGCGAGATAGGAGATTTCAGAGGATTAAATTTCTCGTTTCCGGCAAGCAGTCCATTTTCCGTGCGTTTCCGACAAAGTTTGATGGATTCGTTTCTTGCCCTGAGGATCCATTTCCGGGAAAATGAAATACGCCACCTGTCGTATTTCCGCCATATTCTGGCGGATCGGGATCCAAATCTAGATCAGATCCGCAAACACAGTGATCCTACCCCTCCTACTACCGGATCCGTTAACGTAGCTCAAAACCCAAGGATCGGACCTTTATGACTGTTGCAATCACAAAGTATTAGAGATAAATGTCAATCCCTTGACGAACCCCGTGTTTGGAATGAGATCTAGCCCTTGCAAGGCTTACGGGCTTCTTAATGCTTGCAGAATAAGTCCCAAATTCTAGCCTTTTAGGTAGTGTAAGGGCTAGGGCCTTCAGAAAATGGGTTTCTTCCCCAATTTGAAAATAAGCAACCTGCAAAAATGGGCTCGGTTTTTAAGGGCTAGAAACTTCAAAAATTTACTCCTTTCTTTGATCCCTTGAGAGAATTCACATGTACAAATAAAAAGAAAATTTCCCAAAAGAAAAACCCAATATATACAAAAATAAAATAAAACCCCAAAAATTTATATACAACAAAAAATTAAAATGCAAAGGGTTAGTGAAATTATTTACATAATAGAAAATACAAGGTGAAAGGTTAGTGTATATATATTATAGACACAAATTCGAAAAACTATTTTCAAATTTTGAATGTGGGATAAAAATTTACAAATAAAATTTGAATTTAAAATTAAAAGTTGGATCTAATTAAAACATTAAACTACAAAATTAAAACTTAAATCAAATAAATATTTATAATTTTGAAATCTAAAAATTATTTACAAAATAAAATAAATCTAAAGAATATTTACAAGTATGCTAAAAATCCCCAAAACATAAAATTTAAAATAAAACCCCAAACCAAAATAGCTACAAAACAAGGGTTAAAAAAATTTATTTACAAAATTTATTCTACAAAAATAATTTACAAGTTGTATACAAATATGCAATGCTTGAAAATTAATATTTTTGAGTAAATAATTTTTTAAATGATGAATAATGACCATAGATTAGATGTGTTTCGAAAATTATGGTATTGCCCACAGCCTTGGCGAAAAAAGAAAACCAAACAAAATTCTCGGAGCCCAAACAAGGCCGGATCTCCTCCAAAGTTTGTGAACTTGGAGCCCAAGGGTCGAGGAACCTACAAACTCTATATATTTTCTTCAAGAAAGCTTGTCAGACATGGTGAATCAGATCACCTAAGATAGACCCAAAATCTACCAATAAAATGTTCTTATCACCATCTAATGGATAAACAACTTTAAAATTTCAAGCATAATATAGGAAAGCAAATACCCAGTACATACCGCAGATCATCGGACAAAGAACACCATGAATTAGACCCCAAAGTCTTTTATTATGATATTTCAAATGTTCCCAGCAAATCAGTGGAAAAAAACCAGCATTATAAAATTACATAGACTAGAGTCAAAGCTTTCATCATGACTTGAGAAGCAAATGGGTTCTAATTTATAGATAAATCCTCCAAGTGAAAAATAACAACTAGTTGGCTTGATCCTCGTCAAAATAATCTCGACTATTGATAAATATTTGATCATCTTTTAATCTTGTCATCAAAAATATTTATTTTTGAGGAAATTTGGAATTTCTCATAAAACCCATTTTTTATTAATCCAAAAATTAATGTTTTGGATTAATTTCCTCAAAATTTGACTTTGAACTAACCACTAAGTTCAAAGGGATTATTTTTTCTTAAAAGAACCATTTTTGTCATGGTGAGGGACCTCCAAAAGTTAACTTATTTTTCACCCACAAAGTTTTTGGTCATTTTCCACTTGGAGAAATTTATTTTTCTAAAATTTATTTTTTGACTCTAAATTATTAATTTTCTAGCCAAGGATATGATTTTATTTTTGCCTAAAAAATTAATTAATTGACTCATGACAAAATTAATTAATTTTCCACCCTCAAATATTTTAGCCATGGTGTCTAAGTATGAAGGACAATGCACTAAAATATTTTTTTACATAAAATCTTACAAATTCAACCCTCAAAGGGGGAATACCCGTTCGTTATAGACCCTCAAAATAATTACCCAATTCTGCGACACAATATGATCTAGTAGACCAAGTGATTCGTAATAAAACAATTTATCCAAAGAGCTTAAATCATTCCCAAATCACTTTTACAACAGACTCGACTAAGAACACTAGGACTCACCGAAGACTTCGACAATAAATCTCACTCTATTTTTGGGGTTTAAGCTGCAGGGAAAAAACTCTTCCGATCAGCCGTGTTTAGAAACACAGGTAATTAGTGAGGTCAAAAAACCTCCTAAGATAAAATTCGTCACCAAAATCACAGGCTTACCTAGGTTGTTACATAATTACACAGTCGTGCTAGCTTCATTTACATTACAACCTTCAAAATTTGGGTTTACAATGACATGACATGTAGTTGGTTGAGGATCTTGAACTTTGAAAATTTTATACAACTGCTTCCTTGGACTTATGACAAAATAGGTGCAATAGGTTCATTTGCTCAACTTGCATTCCGTTTACAAATTTGAGAAGCTCATTAGCCTCCAAATCGTCTTATGCTTTATGATGCAACTTTCACTTGGATAATTATCATAATATGTTATAGTGAAGACACATTTTTCAATTCAACGCACTTGAGTTGGTATTTTAAACATTCAGCTAATTTTATTTCATTGTTTTCATTGAGTAATTGGTACATGTTTCATTGAGCATCATTACAAGCTTATGTCACATTATGCTTAATGTAGTCTTGATCACAAATTTCATTTGCTATCTCTTTATTTGAAGCACATTGTTATAGATATATCTCTTCGAGGATATTTCATTAACATTTAAGCATTTCACTTGCATATTAAACTTAGGCTTGCACTTTTTAAAATCTACCTCCAAGCATAACCTTGGTTGAATAGAAATTATAGGATAAATCTTGTTAATTTTCTTTCACTTGTGTATGGAGTAACGTTAAAACATGTGACCAAGCCCTTGTAGGGATGAAGGCACGTGGATTGCAAGGAGTTTCATAATGGTATCATTAATGACAGACTTGTGACTCCTTAGCCCATCCTTCTTGCAACTCACCCCAATCTTTACCTAGTTGTAAGAAATTGAAGGGAGATTTTTCAACATAAATTAAGCATTCAATAAAAATCAACAAAGATAACCTGCATTTCACATAGTCTAATTAGGCATCATCTCATTTTGCATCAAGTTGATTTGTGGGCATTCTATCTGTTGATTTTTGAGAAGCATCGGATGTGCTCTAGCTACAAAATTTTGTGGACGGGCTAGAACACATGGGATCTCCAAGACCCAAAAATCGTTTCGAGAAATTCCACCCTGAGTTAAAGTTATTCAAATAATTAATTATTTTTAATAGAGCCTAAGTTAAAACTTGGGAATTAAAATAATTAAAGTGAATTAATTTAACATGTGGGTGAGACGCTTCTAAGTGACGAGGATCAAGTCTAATTTAATCTTAGCCGTTGATTAAGGATTATATCACGGTCGTTGATTTCTCAGAAGGAAAAGTAGAAAGGAAGGCTTGAGGGTCAGTTGGAGAATACACGCAGTGGATGAATCTGGAGATCGAATTCTTCTAACGAAGCAGTGCTCAGACGTAGATAAGATCTGAGTGATTCAGCAACAGTGTGGGGCAGAAGCAGTTGTTGGTCGAAGGACCAAGAGTACATAACAAAGCAAGGGCAGCGGAGACAGCAGAGGAAGCAGCGCAGCCACCAGGAGAGGTGACGCAAGCCCACGCAGGGCTCACACAGGGACTACACAAAGCTTCCAAGGGGCAATCTAAATTGAGCTGGAGATCGGGGTTTCTAAGCCGGGAAGGCCGAAACTCGATTTTCTGGGAGGCATATCAGCACAAAGAGAAGGTGATGCAGACTTCAGCCATCCCCATGTAGGCCTACACATCTACTGCGCAGAGGCAGTTGGGGTTTCGCCAGTTCGATCTTCGATCAACCAAGACTTGCAGTGTGAGGTAAAACTCAATGTTTTATCTGTTTTTCGAGGATTTTATCTGTTGGGTGAGTTGGATTTGGCATCCTAGTTGTACTCAGAATACTGTTGCTTAATAATACAAACCCTCAGATCTGTTGCATTGGTTTTCCCGCATTGCATTTTTCCAGGGACGTTAGTCCAAAAATAAGTGTGTCCTTGGTGTGATTGCTTTATTTATTTTTCAGTTCTTGATCTATATATGTGAAAAATCCTAAATATGGATTCCTACTGCAACATCTCTGAATTACTTCTATTATTTTTCATAATTATTTCATTACAGTGAAATACCGTAGTAATTACTAATTACTGAAGTAGTCTACACAAATAATGTTACGGAATAAGTCTAAGTGCTGAAACAAACTGAACAAAATACAATGAAAAACATCCACATTTGACATAGTTATTTTTGGACTAAGTCCTCGGAAAAACCCAACTCGGGAAAACCAGTACAGCAGATCTGAGGGTTTCGTATTATTAAGCAACAGAATCTCGAGTACAACTACTGTGCCTATATCCAGCTCACCCTTCAGAGAAATCTAGACAACATATGAAAATGTGAGGTATACCTCACTCTGCAAATCCACGGTTGATCTGAACAGCGCTGGTGAAGCCCCTCTCTGCCTCTGTGTGATGCCTCACTGCAACTGCGTAAGCCTGCGTGGGCAAGCTCTAGAACTGCGTCACCTCTCCTCTGCAAATGATCAAGCTAATCAGAAACTGAGTTTTGACCCTCCTGGCTCAGAAACCCTAGCTTCCAGCTATCTCCGGACTGATCACAAAAGGCACTACGTCACTTCTGCGTGATTCCCTTCAAGAACTGTGTCACCCCTCCAAGTGACTGCGCTGCCTCTCTCTGAAATGCACTCTTGGTCCTCCCGACCAGTTACTGCATTTGCCCCTCTAAAACTGATAACTGAATCAAATCACTTAACAAACCCAACCCTAGTGATTCGATCTTGATCAAAAAGCTGAGTCTCTCTCTCAAGCTCGAAAAAGCCAAATGCTCAATGTGCTCAATGTGTTTTCCATAGGCCCCTCACCCTCCTTATATTCTTTCGTTGACCCTTCAATGGCCAAAATTAAAACATAATCAAGGCTAAGATTAACTTGGAGGTGATCCATGACTTTATCTAGAAGATTCACACTTAGTTTAATTAATACCCTTTAATTAATCAGTTTCCCTAAGTCTAGACTTAGGAAAACATTAAAAAACGATTAATTAATTTAATTAAACCATCTCTAAGTGGAATTTTCCAAAACCATTTCTGGGTATTATGGAATACATGTGTCTTAGCCTATATACAAAGTTACAAGGTTAGAACACATCCGATGCTACCATAAATCAACACTCCCTCTTAGCGAGGAAAGTGCTCCAGCAAGACAACTCAATGTGCTGCTCTGACTTCTGGAACATCTGTTGATGCTGCTCACCAACACTGCACAGAAAATGTTGCATCTGTACTGTTGTTGACTTTGCATGTTGCCGCCAACTACTACTGTACTGCAACTCCCTCTAAATTCTCCACCCTGTTGCTGCAATGCGTGAGCACTGCTCTGCACTACGTGAGAACTACTTTGCACTGCGTTGTTGTTGCTCATCTGTTGCTATTAATGCTCAAATATTATTGTTGTTGCATTGTTGCTAATTGCAACAGAAAAACATCCGAAATTGGAGAAGTAAAACTGCATCTGAAAAATAAGACTGACTGTTGCTAACTTCTACATTAGCTCTCTGAAAATACTTTGTTGTTGTTGCTCTGCACTACGTGAGCACTGCACTGCACCAGTGTGCACTGTGCTGCTGCTGCTCAACTGTTGATGTTGTTGCTCCCTCTTTGCATTGATCAGGCTCTAATACTGCTAGCCACTGCATTGTCTTCTCATCTTTTGTTGCCACTATCCATCTTGCTACTGTCTTTAGGCTGTCGTAACACACATGTGATCCAAGAGTCCGAAAATACTCAAGGATACTGCCACTTGTAGATTCTGGATCTACAACTCCAAGTCAGCCCATTTCTCTCCTTTCGGAATATGAGCTAACATAGCACAATATGCTTCTGCCTCAATCTTCGCAGCTTTGGCTTGAGGATCTTGCTTCTCCTCCTTATCCTTTTTCTTAAGAGGACATTGTGTGGCATAATGTCCCATTTCTCCACACTTGAAGCACTTGATCTTGGACAGATCTTTCTTCTTCTGCTTTTTTTGCCCCTTTGATGCAAGGGCAGTGTTATCTTCTTCCTCCTTCTTGACTTCGAAGCGCTGCTACCATCCTCAATATGGATTTTGAGGAGATCTCTCCTCAACTCTTCTTGTTGCAAGCCTGCCCACATCGCTTCCCATCCTGGAAGCTTTTCTCTGCCCAAAAAGCTTTGGACAAAGACCTAATAATCTTCTAAAACAGAGTTCAAAGTGAGTCTCACTAGCTCTGAGTCTTTGGGTGTTGATCCCACTGATGACAGTTGGTCTCGGTTATCCTGAATTCTAGACAGGAAGGAGTCAAAACGCTCTCCCTTCTTCATCCCGGTATTACGCATCTTCTCCTCCAGATACATCTTCCACTGCTCGGAAGATCCTTGGTATAGCTTTTCTAGCCCTAACCACATTTCTCTAGCAGTGTTCTTTGCTGCTATGTGAGGTACGATGTGATCCTTTACACCATCTAGGATCAATAATTTGGCCCTAACCATGTTCTTTTTGAAGGCTCTCAAATGTGTTGCATCCAGTGGTTCTATTACTGCGTTGTCTATGAGGGCCTTCAGATCATGCTCATCAAGGAGAAATTGAACCCTTGATTTCCAAATAACATAGTTGGAGGGACCCTCAAATCTATCTTGGTCACGCAATCCGTTGCTGGCCATCTCCTCAATTGTTGATATCTTCCGCTACCTCTCTGCTCAGCGAGACTTACGCACTCCTTGAGGAGTAAGTCAGTGCTTCTACTGCTACATGGGAAAAACCGAGTTTCTTTGAGTAAGAAAACTCTCTGAGTTCAAGAAATCCCCAATCTGTGTTTTTCAGAAAATTTCTGACGCTTATGCACTAGCACTCATTGTTGTGCAGCAACTGAGTTCTTCAGCTACGCCGGTCTGCTACACTGCCTCTTCTGCAACTGAAAAAGCTTACCCCTCTGTCAACTCTCTCAGAGGGAGCCTTTTCTGCGTTGGATTTCCCTCATGGCCTGGACTGCATAATTTCTGGGGGGTCTACTGCTGCTTACACAGATCCCAGTGTCTTCAGCGTTGATCTGCTGGTTCACTCTTGTTTCTCCTGCACTTCAGCTTCAATAAGCTCTGATACCATGTGAAAAATCCTAAATCTGGATTCCTATTGCAACAAATCTGAATTACTTCTCCTATTACTTTTCATAATTATTTCATTACAGTGAAATACCGAAGTAATGATTGAAGCAGTCTACACAAATAATGTTGCAGAATAAATCTAAGTGTTGAAACAAACTAAACAAAATACAATGAAAAACATCCACATTTGACATAGTTATTTTTGGACTAAGTCCCCGGAAAAACCCGACTCGAGAAAACCGATGAAACAGATTTGAGGGTTTTGTATTATTAAGCAGCAGAACCTGGAGTACAACTAGGGTGCCAATATTTGGCTCACCCTTCAAAGAAATCTAGACAACAGATAAAATGTGAGGTATACATCACTCTGCAAATCCCCGGCTGATCTGAACAGAGTTGGTGAAGCTCCTCTCTGCCGCTGTGTGATGCCTACACTGCAACTGTGTAAGCTTGCGTGGGAAACCTCTAGAACTGTTGTAGAAATTTATGTTCCCAACCTTGATTTTCAGTTTCTCATTATTTCTCTCATATAGTTAAATACCCATTCCCATAGCCATACATTCAATAAGCTGGAAAAATAAATATTTTCTGAAAACAAAAATTCTGGAAATTTCACAGTGCCGAAATGCAGAAATAAAAACTCAAAAAAATATATCAGCCACACACAGAAAATAGACACGTTGATTTTTGGTCAACTTGACCCTAGAAAAACCCCCTACAACTCTTGAGGAAAACCAGTTCGAAAGCTCTTCTTATTTCAGATAAATAGCTTTTACAATGAGAGAGAAATACTCAGAAAATTTCAGCAAGTGAACAAATACAACTTATCTCGTTTTTTGTGCTTAACCACCACCTCGGAAAATGTACAAACAGCAATAAATGTTGTACGATCTCCCTTGTTTTTCGTGCCCAAAAATACAGGAATAAATGTTGTTCTGCAGCCTCCTCTTTTTGCATGAAGAACAGCAATAAATGCTGCTATACGGCGTCCTTGGAAAGCGTGCAGAACAGTAATAAATGTTGTTGTATAGAAACTACCTCGATTTCTGTGCACAACAATAGCAGCAAGTTGTACGGCCTGCCTCAAAATCCGTGCCACAAAAACAACTTTCCTCCCTCAAAATCTGTGCCAGAAACTGTACGGCTACCTAGGAATGTGTACCCAAAGCTGTTGTATGAAAACTGCCTTGAACTGTGTGCCAACCCTGCTATACGATTTGCTAAAATGTTGCCTCGGTATGCGTGCCAAGGTTTTGTTCTTCTCCTCATCGCTAGAAATTCTCCCTTGTTTTCTCTTCTCTCTCAATTTGCTCATGAAAGAATGAATGATCTTTTCTCTCATTTTTCTCCTTTAACCTAACCCTAAGTGACTTTTAGGGAATCCCTAAATCCAATGGTTGAGATAGCTTTAGATCTAGGGCTGAGATTAAATGCTCATTTAAATCTCACTTTCTATTTTTTAATTCACCCCACTTTAATAAAGACCCACTTAGTCATTTATTTCCAAAGTCACTTTTCCTTTCTAATTTTACATTGACTTTATTAAAGTCACTTTAAATTAGACTTTAGTAACTTTATCACTTAAAGTCACTTTTAAATTAGATTTGACTTTATAACTTTATAAAGTCACTTTAGGAGAAAAATTAAATTCTTTTGGACACTTTTCCCTAGGCCAAAGATCAAAGCCTTAGGGAACCACCTGTCCTCTAGTAACCAAATTTCAACAACTGCGTCATCTTCCTCTGCAAATGATCAAGCTGATCAGAAATCGAGTTTTGGCCCTCCTGGCTCAGAAACCCCAACTTCCAGCTATCTCCGGACTGATCACAAAAGGCACTGCATCACTTCTGCGTGATTCCCTTCAGAAACTGCATCACCCCTCCAGGTCACTGTGCTGCCTCTCTCTGCGTCACTGTTGCCTCTCTCTGAAATGTACTCTTGGTCCTCCCAACCAGTTATTGCGTTTGCCCCTCTCTAAAACTGATCATTGAATCAAATCACTTAACAAACCCAACCCTAGTGATTCAATCTTGATCAAAACGCTGAGTCTCTCTCTCAAGCTCGAAAAAGCCAAATGCTCAATGTGTTTTCCATAGGCCCCTCACCCTCCTTATATTCTTCCGTTGACCCTTCAACGGCCAAGATTAAAATATAATCAAGGGCTAAGATGAACTTGGAGGTGATCCATGACTTTATTTAAAAGATTCACACTTAGTTTAATTAATCAATTTCCCTAAGTTTAAACTTAGGGAGACATCAAAAAACGACTAATTAATTTAATTAAACCAACTCTAAGTGGAATTTTCCAAAACCATTTATGGGTATTATGGAATACATGTGTCTTAGCCTATATACAAAGTTACAAGGCTAGAGCACATCCGATGCTACCATAAATCAACAGTATATTGGTGTAGGATGCAATGTATTTGTATTAGAATTTACTGAATTTGTATTTGTAAATCACTTGTTAAATGAAGAAAACAAGTAGGTAATACAAATCAGATAATTGTAGTAGGATTTCTATATGTTTAGATTCAGAAATTTTCACATGGTATCAAAGCGATTGCAGATCAAGGACGACTGAAGCTGTCAGTGCAAGGATAGAAGAAAGTCTGCAGTGGGAAAGCAATTGTCCCGGGAGACAGTGCAATCCTAGGCCGAAGAGGCAGAGCAAGGGTTACGCAGTCACCTGGGAAGGCTCACGCAGAGCCTGCGTTAGCCTGCTAAGGTGATGTTGTAGCTACAGAAAGCAGTGCAGTGCTTGGTGAGAATTTTGTCCAAGGTATTTTGGGCAGGGCCGCTCTCAAGATGGGAAGAGATGTGGGCATCTCTGCGACAAGAAGAGATCAAACGGTGGACCAAGGCGAGAAGCAGCAGCAAAGGGATCAAAGTCAAGAAGGAGGAAGAGGAAGATGTGGCTCTCGCATCTAAGGGACAGCAAGGGCAGTAGAGAAGGAAGAAGAAGGACCTCTCAAACGTCAGATTCTTTAGATGTGGGGAACTCGAACATTTCGCCAGGGAGTGCCCTCTAAAGAAGAAGGGCAAGAAGAAATCTGACTCGAAGGTTAGTCCAACTCGGGCCGATGAGGATGATGATGATGGATGTGCCATGAGTGCTCATGCACTTAAGAAGTGGGGTGATATATAGTTGTAGATCAGCTACAGTTTGGTGGGGCTAGGATCCCTGAGGTGCCTAAACTCTTGGATCACATACAGTTACGAGAACCCTTAATGACAATAGCAAAATGACGAGTGTCAGTTGGTGTTAGGGATGATGGAGCGATAGTGGCAGAGCTAGAGCACAAAAGTCTAAAGCAATGCAGAGCAGAGGCAGCAAAGGCAGCAGCAACGCAATGCATTGTGGTGCAAAGCAGTGCTTACACAGTGCAAAGCAGCAGCAGTGTAGTAGAATCAGATGGTCAGCACAGAGTAGCAGCAGAGGAAGCTTCAGCATCAAGGTGCATCTAGATTGACGAGCATGTCAGTATTTGGGATATTTTTTGGTTGCTTAACTCTCAGCAACTGAGTGGCAGTGCGGCAGTTAGCAGTGGCAATGCTATGGGCAACGTGATACAGCATTTTGAGAGGGAGTTGCAGTACAGATGTGGTAGTGACAGTGGCAGAGTCATGGGCAACAGTACAAATTGCAGCAGCACAATGGATGAAGGGCAACAAGCCGAGCAACAGCAACGCAGAGGACCGATGTTGTGTATCAGGGTGATGCTTCTAGTGAAGAAGTATTGCTAGAGCAAATTCCTCGATAAGAGGGATTGTTGATTTTCGGTTAGCATCCAACGTTCTCTAGCAGCGAAACTTTGTGGTGGGGCTAGAACACATGAAATCTCCAAGACCCAAAAATCGTTTGGAGAAATTCCACCCATAGTGAAAGTTATTCAAACAATTAATTATTTTTAATAGAGCCTAAGTTAAAACTTAGGGAATTAAAATAATTAAAGTGAATTAATTTAACATGTGGGTGAGAAGCTTCTAAGTGACGAGGATCAAGTCTAATTTAATCCTAGTCATTGATTAAGGATTAGATCACGGTCGTTGATTTCTCAACAAGAAAAGTATAAAGGAAGGCATGAGGGTCAATTGGAGAATACACATAGTGGATGAATCTGGAGATTGAATTCTTCCGACGAACCAATGCTCAGACGAAGATAAGATCTGAGTGATTCAGTAGCAATGAGGGGCAGAAGCATTTGTTGGTCGAAGGACCAAGAGTACATAGCAAAGCAAGGGCAACAGAGATAGCAAAGGAAGCAGTGCAGCCACCAGGAGAGGTAACATAGTCCCCTGAAGGGATGATGCAGGACCACGGAGGGCTCAATAAGGGAATGCGCAGAGCTTCCAAGGGATAGTGTGAATTGAGCTGGATATCAGGGTTTCTGAGCCTGTAGGGCTGAAACTCAATTTTCTGAGAGGTAAATCAACGTAGAGAGGTGACATAGACTTTAGCCATCCCCACGCAGACCTAAGCATCTATTGCACAGAGGGAGCTAAGTTTTCACCAATTCGATCTTGGATCAGCAAAGAGTTGCAGTGTGAGGTAAAACTCACTATTTTATCTGTCTGCAGAGGATTTTCTCTGTTGGGTGAGCCAGATTCGGCACCCTTGTTGTACTCAGAATACTGCTACTTAATAATACAAACCCTTAAGATCTGCTACACCATTTTTCCCGAATTGGTTTTTTCCGAAGACGTTAGTCCAAAAATAAGTGTGTCCTTTGTGTGATTGCTTTATTTATTTTTCAGTTCTTGATATGTATATTGGTGTAGGCTGCAATGTATTTGTATTAGAATTTACTGAATAATTCCGTAAATAACTTGTTAAATGAAGAAAACAAGTAGGTAATACAAATCAGATAATTAAAATAGGAATTCTGTATGTTTAGATTCAGAAATTTTCACATTATCTTACTTGCAACATTATATTGTATCTCTCTTGTACTCGTTTATATAAATTATTTGCACATTGTCATGTGATGTTGTCCTATTTTATTTGAGCTTTTCTTTTAATAGTACAAGCTTCATTTATTTTAGCAAGTTCTATCTTACTACTCATATTTCAATATCTCCTGTACTAACAATTGTCTTGTAACGTTGCTTATCATTGTAACTTGAAGTGTTATTTCATTTTGCAAGTATATAATATTTACTTGAGCGTTCTTTTATAAGGCACTGGTTTCTCATCTTTACTTTGTTGAATGCCATATTGATCTTAATTGAATTTATCTTTCACATTGTTGATTAACCCTTGTACCTGCTAATTTTAAATCAAGTTGCACTGAAAAGTCACTGACTTTCCAATAGTCTCCCAGAGCTTGTTGTTTTCAACAAGTCTTTCCTTTAGTGTGAAAATTCTTAGATATGACAATCTAAGGAATCCTACTGCAACAATTTGAGTTAACTTCTCCTATTATGTAAATTATTTTACAGAAATAATTCAAATCTAAATTATTGAAGTAACTACTGAAGCAGCCTACACTGAACAAAATATGATTCTGAAAAAAGGAAACTGAGCAAGAAATCAATCACACATAGGACACAAGTGCCCGGAAAAATCGGTGCAGCAGATCTGAGGGTTTGTATTATTAAGCAGTAGCAAATCTTGAATACATCTCTGAATACCTCAAGGGTTATTCAGTTACAAAGAGGAATGCTGGCAGAAAGAAATTGTGAGTTTTACCTCACACAATCACTGGAAAATCCAGTTGATCCAGTCACTGGAAAGAATGCATGTGGAGGTCTCTGCAAGGTCACTGCATAGGCACTTCGTCACCTCCTCTAAGGACTGTGTCACCCCAGCAACAGATCAATCTGACTCTTGAAATCACAACTCTACGTCACCATGACTAGCTCTGCGGCGGCTCTGTTGGACGTCTTCTTGCCTCTCTCTGCTGATGATTCTCTGGCTGATAAAATCTATCTCTTCGAAAGCTACTATGCCCCTCACTGCACCAAATCACTTAGATCTCATCTTCGTCCGAGCACTGCTCCATCAAAAGAATTCGATCTCAAGATTCACTCCATGTATCTCTTTCCAAATGACCCTCAAGCCTTCCTTTATAGTCTTATCGTTGAGAAATCAACAGCCGAGATTAGATCTCTAATCAACAACTAAGATTATAACATGACTTGATCTCTGCCTTTACTAGATTATTCTCACTCAGTTTTATTAATGTCGTTTAATTATTTAATTTCCCTAAGTTTAGACTTAGGGTCTCCATTAAAATAATTAATTATTTTAATAAAACATTAACCGAGTAGAATTTTCACAATCGATTTCTGGGTTCTTTGGAATACTTGTGTCTAATCCTTTCCACCAAATTTGGGGCTTAGAGCACTTTCCGATGCTACAAAAATCAACACTCCCTCTTAGCAAGGAAGGTGCTCTAACAATATGCCTGTTGCATACTGCTTTGTCCCTGAAGTATCCTCTACGCTGCTAAAGTCCATTAACCACTACGTTGTTGCTACCACAGTATTGTTGCCCATGACACTGCCACTGTCACTGCTACATCCGTACTATAGCTCCCTCCCAAATGTTGCATCTGCTATACTACTAGTACGGCCACTACTAACACTGCATTTGCACTGCAACTCAGTTGTTGAGAGAAACAGTTGAACTCACCCAGAACTGAACAAGTGCTCAGTGGTTGCACCTCGGTGCTAAAGACTCTGACTACTGGTAACTACTGCGACGTCCCTCTGAGACACTGCGTTGTTGTTGCTTTGCACTGCACAGCACTGCTTTGCACTGCGTTGCACTCCTATACACTGTGTTGTTGTTGCTCTGCTCTGCACTGCTCTAGAAATGAATGTTGCTACCTACTGCATTGTCGTCTCCATCAATCCTCGGCTCTCACTGAAACTCCTCCATCCCGCTACTGCTAATCATGGGTTTCCGTAGCAAAGTAATGATCCATGAGGTGGGCTCCTCGAGGATCCTGCTCAACTAGAGTTCAAGGTGAACAACAGCTCTATGTCACCCCACTTCTTACCAGGAGAAGCATGGGCACTCATAGCAAACTCATCATGCTCGATCTTTGCAGCTGCAACTATCGGTTCATGCTTCTCATCCTTATCCTTTTTCTTCAAGGGACACTGTGATACAAAGTGGCTCATCTCACCACATCTAAAGTGTTTCACCTTCGAGACATCTCTCTTTTGTCTTCGTTGCCCTTACTTCCCTTTCGATGCGAGGGTTGCATTCTCGTCCTCCTCCAAAGTCTTCGATCCGCTACGACTGTCGTCGTCAAGCTTGCACTTGACTAGATCTCACCTCAGCTCTTCGAACTTAAGTGTTGCCCACATCTGCTCCCAACTATGAAGCGTAGCCCTAAACCAAAATACTTTGGACAAAAACTTGCCACTCCTCCGTGATTGTGTTGAGGGCTAGCCTCACCATAGTTTTTGCAGTTGGGGTGGATCCCACGGCTGCCAATTGGTCTCGAATCTCCTGAAGCCTCGTAAGGAACGAAGCAATGCGCTCCCCTTTCTACATCTGGATCATGCGGAGTTTCTGCTCCAAGTACATCTTTCGCTGCTCAGAAGATCCTTCGTACAACAAAGTCAAAGCCACCCACATTACCCTGGCAGTGTTCTTGCCAGCTAAATGTGAAACTATGTGATCCTTGACACCATCAAGGATTAGCCTCTTGCACCTTTCCATATCGGTCTTGTACTTCTTAAGTTGATACGGATTTGTATGTACAGCAACCACATTTGCCACAAACGTCTTGAGATCGAATTCATCTAGAAGGAACTGAATCATTTCCTTCCAGATTACATAGTTGGAGGAACGCTCCAACCGGTTCTAATCTCTAAGACCATGCGCTGCCATCTTAGCCGAACACTGTCGAACTTCTTCCTCTTTCTCCCCCTCTGTGCAGCCTATGAAGGCTTACGCACTCCTTCGGGAGCTCGTAGATCTGTTGCCCTGATCTGCTGCTCAAATCCTGGAAAAATGTTGAATTCCTCAGCTAGGAACTTAGTCAGGAAGAATTCCTGCTATGTGCTTTTTCTTTCTTCTAACGCTTCTCTGCTCAGCAACCACCTGCAGAAAAACGGCTTCCCTCTGGCTTTGCGTGGAGGCTCTGCGCAGCTCCCTCTGCCTCGGCAAAACATTGAACTGGAAGTCCTAGCTCTCTGTCGACTCACTCAGAGAGAGACAACCTCAAGACTTCAGCACTCCTAGCTAGATCTGCGCAATCTTTCTCAGGATTCGATCTGCTGCTGCTGCAACAATTCGGCCTTCACTCTAGATTCAGATTAGCTCTAACGGTTTCACATCCAATCCTCTGATACCATGTGAAAATTCCTAGATCTGACAATCTAAGGAATCCCACTGCAACAATCTGAGTTAACTTCTCCTATTATGTATATTACTTTACAGAATTAATTCAAATCTGAATTATTGAAGTAACTACTGAAGGAGCCTACAATGAACAAAATATGATTATGAAACAAGGAAATTGAGCAAGAAATCAATCACACATAGGACACAATTATTTTTGGACACAAGTCCCCGGAAAAACCCATTGCGAGAAAACCGATGCAACAAATATGAGGGTTTGTATTATTAAGCAGTAGCAAATCCTGAATACATCTCTGAATACCTCAAGAGTTATTCAATTACAAAGAGAAATGCTGGCAGAATGAAATTGTGAGTTTTACATCACAATCACTCGAAAATCCAGCTCATCCGGTCATTAGAAAGACTGCCTGTGGAGGTCTCTGCATAGGCACTGCGTCACCTCCTTTAAGGACTGCATCACCCCAGCAACAAATCAACCCGACTCTCGGAATCACAGATCTGAGCCTCCTGATCTCACACCTCGGCTTCAGGCATCCAGATCTGATCAAACAACTGAATCTCGAAAACCCTCTTAACCTCTATGCAAGCTCTGCACTAGCTCTGCATCACCCTGACTGGCTCTGCTAGACGTCTCCCTGTCTTTCTCTGTTGATGATTCTCCAGCTAAGAAAATCTCTCGCTGGACGCTACTATGTCCCTCACTGCACTGAGTCACTTAGATCTGATCTTCGTCCGAGCATTGCACCGTCAAAAGAAGTTGATCTCAAGATTCACTCTGTGTGTCTCCTTCCAAATGACCCTCAAGCCTTCCTTTATAGTCTTCTTGTTGAGAAATCAACGGCTGAGATTAGATCTCTAATCAACAGCTAAGATTATAACATGACTTGATATCTGCCTATTCTAGATTATTCTCACTCTGTTTTATTAATGCCCTTTAATTATTTAATTTCCCTAAGTTTAGACGTAGGGTCTCCATTAAAATAATTAATTATTTTAATAAAACATTAACCGAGTGGAATTTTTACAAACGATTTCTCAGTTCTTTGGAATACTCATGTCTAAGCCTCTCCACCAAATTTGGGGCTTAGAGCACCTTCCGATGCTACAAAAATCAACACTCCCTCTTAGTGAGGAAGGTGCTCTAACAATATGCCTACAGCATGCTGCTCTGTTCCTGAAGTATCCTCCGCGTTGTTGAAGTCCATCAACCACTGTGTTGTTGCCCATGACACTACCACTGCCACTATTGCATCTGTACTACAACTCCCTCTCAAGTGTTGCATCTGTTATGTTGCTAGTACTGCCACTGCAACTCAGTTGTTGAGATAAACAGCTGACCTCACCCATAACTGAACAGGTGTTCAATGCCTGCACCTCGGTGCTAAAGACTCTGACTATTGGTAATTACTGCGTTGTCTCTCTGATGCACTGCGTGGCACTGATCTGCTCTGCGTTGCACTCCTATGCACTGCGATGTTGTTTCTCTGCTCTACGTTGCTCTAGAAATAAGGGCTGCTACCTACTGCATTGTCGTCTCCATCACTCCTTGGCTCTCACTGAAACTCCTCCATCCCGCTATTGCTAATCATGGGCTCCCGTAGCAAGGTAATGATCCATGAGGAGGGCTCCTCAAGCAAACTGCCCAACTAAAGTTCAAGGTGAACTATAGCTCTATGTCACCCCACTTCTTACTAGGAGAAGCATGGGCACTCATAGCAAACTCATCACGCTCGATCTTTACGGTTGCAACTATCGAATCATGCTTCTCATCCTTGTCATTTTTCTTCAAGGGACATTGTGATGCAAAGTGGCCCATCTCACCACATCTTAAGGATTTCACCTTCGAGAAATCTCTCTTCTATCTCTGTTGCCTTTGCTGCCCTTTCGATGCAAGGGTTGCATTCTCCTCCTCCTCCAAAGTCTTCAATTCGCTACCACTGTCATCATCAAGCTTGCACTTGACTAAATCTCTCCTCAGCTCTTCCTCCTGAAGTGTTGCCCACATCTGCTCCCAACTAGGAAGCATAGCCCTGCCCAAAATACTTTGGACAAAAACTTGCCACTCCTCTATGACTGCATTAAGGGCCACCCTCACCATAGTTTCTGCAGTTAGGGTGGATCCCACGGCTGCCAACAAGTCTCGAATCTCCTAAAGCCTCGTAAGGAACGAAGCAATGTGCTCCCCCTTCTCCATCTGGATCATGCGGAGCTTCTTCTCCAAGTACATCTTCCGCTGCTCGGAAAATCCTTTCTACAACAAAGACAAAGCTACCCACATTTCCCTGGCGGTGTTCTTACCAGCGAAATGTGAGACTGTGATCCTTGACACCATTAAGGATTAGCCTCTTGCACTTTGCCATATCGGTCTTGTACTTCTTAAGTTGATCCAGATCTGTATGTACAGCAACCACATTTTCCACGAACGTCTTGAGATCAAATTCATCTAGAAGGAACTGAATCATTTCCTTCCAGATTACATAGTTGGAGTAACCCTCCAACCGGTCTTGATCTCGAAGACCATGAGCATCTTAGCCGAACATTGTCGAACTTATTCCTCTTTCTCCCCCTTTGCGCAGCCTATGCATGCTTACACACTCCTTCGAGAGCTCGTAGATCTGTTGCCCTAATCTGCTGCTCGAATCCTGGAAAAATGTTGAATTCCTCGGCTAGGAACTCACTGAGGAAGAATTTCCCGATATGTGATTTTTCTTTCTTCTTACGCTTCTCTGCCCGGCAACCACCTGCAGAAAAACTGCGTCCCTTTGGCTCTGCGTGAAGGCTCTGCGCAGCTCCCTCTGCCTCAGAAAAATCTCAAAACGGATGTCCTACCTCTCTGTCGACTCACTCAAACAGAGACAACCTCAAAACTTCAACCCTCCTACCTAGATCTGCAGAATCCCTCCTGGGATTCAATCTGTTGTTGCTACAACAATTTGGCCTTCACTTCAAATTCAGATTTTCTCTTCTTGTTTCACATCAAATGCTCCGATACCATGTGAAAATTCCTAGATCTGACAATCTATGGAATCCTACTGCAACAATCTGAGTTAACTTCTATTATGTAAATTACGTTACAGAATTAATTCAAATCTGAATTATTGAAGTAACTACTAAAGCAACCTACACTGAATAAAATATGATTCCGAAACGAGGAAACTAAGCAAGAAATCAATCACACATAGGACACAATTATTTTTGGACACATGTCCTGGAAAAACTCAATGTGGGAAAACCGGTGTAGTAGATCTGAGGGCTTGTATTATTAAGCAATAGAAAATCCTGAATACATCTCTAAATACCTCAAAGGGTTATTCAGTTACAGAGAGAAATATTGGCAGAAAGAAGTTGTGAGTTTTACCTCACACAATCACTAGAAAACCCGGTTGATCCGGTCATTGGAAAAACTGCCTCTAGATGTCTTTGCGCAGCCTCTACACAGTCACTGCGTAGGCACTGCGTCACCTCTAAGGATTGCGTCACCCCAGCAACAGATCGATATGACTCCCAGAATCACAGATCTGAGCCTCTTGGTCTCACACCCGGCTTTCGACTTATGGATCTGATCTGGAAGTTGAATCTCGGAAACCCTCTGAACCTCGGTGCAGCCTCTGTGCAGCCCTGACTAGCTCTGTGTTGGCTTTGCTGCACGTCTTCCTGCCTCTCTCTACTGATGATTCTTCGGCTGAGAAAATCTCTCTCTAGAAGCTACTCCGCCCCTCACTACACTGAATCACTTAGATCTTATCTTCGTTCGAGCACCGCTCCGTCGAAAGAATTCGATCTAAAGATTCACTCTGTGTGTCTCTTTCCAAATGACCTTCAAGCCTTCCTTTATAGTATTCTCGATGAGAAATCAACGGTCGAGATTAGATATCTAATACCCGTGTCTAAGCCTCTCTGCCAAATTTGGGGCTTAAACACTTTCCGATGCTAACAAATCAACATTTAGAACCCTTTCTTAGGGTCCACCTCCCATGGCTTTAGCTAGGAGCCAGCCTAGAGAGAGAGATCTTGAATTATGTGACAGCCCCTTCTCTGAGTTTTGACACCAAGGCCACACCTAGTGTGGTTGAGGATTTTTCCCACATGAACTTAGGTGTGTAAGCAAGACAGCAACATCACTTATTATGGAACCTAAGTCGCAGGGTTCGCCGAACTTGAACCTCCATGTTCAGAATTTGGCGAACCTGAAAAAAAATGAAATTCATTGAGGTTTTCCCTCAAAATCGATCTGAATCGAATCATCAATTGAACTTGAAGACGAACTGGATTGAATCGGATCAAGAACTTGAACCGCAATGAAAACATGAATTTCACAGGAAAAAAAATTTGGTTCGCAAGGTTCATATAGAGAGAGGGTTTTATTGGCGTGAAAAGTTCCCACGTGGGCCTGATAGCGCATTGGCATGTTGTCGTTTGTTATAGAAGGGTCTATTCACGAATCACAATTTCACAAATTTGTTGTCGATTGTATGTTGTGTGGTTTGTTGTGCCGACTGTATGTTCTATGCTTTGTTGTGCGTGAAGCCTGTGGACACTGGACGTGTTCAAAGTTTCAAACATTGTTGTAGCCTGAGTTTTGTAGAAGTATGTAAGAATTGTTTTCTCTAAAGGTGATTCCCTAATAATTTAAGCAAGAAAGGGTCGTCCTCGAGCTTTGTTCGATTTGTTTGGGTGTTGATCATTGCTTGTATTCTAGCATTGGATATAGTAGTAGTTGAAGTTTAATAATTAATAGTTGTGGGTAAGATTCCTATTATGAAAAGAATAATAATGGTTATAATATGATGTTGTTGCAATGCTTGTGAGAACAATTGTTATCTTTGAGTAGTGCTCTTGGATGTGCAAATCAATTTTGAACTAGTCATGCATTCCAATGTTTATTCTTATGCTTGTTGGGCTCAACTCAGGTGTTGTAGTAAAAAGCAATAATTCTATTTAGAATTTTCAACAGATTACTAATTATCAATCTGTCGTGGATTAAATGTTTATAATGTTATCAGTTTAAAGAAAATTGTAGATAATGTTATAATTCTAAAAATGCATCAGTATATATATATATAGACGAATCGAAAGTCGAACCCCATCTGAACCTTATCAAGAAATTTGAACCCAATTCGAATTTAACAGTCGTTAAACTCGAACTTGAACCTAAACCATGTGACTTAGTAAGGAACCAATCATTGATTCCAACTTTATAGCCTAAGTGAGTAATAAAGACTCAAGAGTACTATCACGGGTTTGTTTCCAAAGGATTCTCTTAGAGAGAGGGAGTTGGCATTCATGAAACTCTTGCTTTGGCTTTCTGAGGATTCTCTCAAAAACACAAAGTTGACCTTGAGGTTTTTGCTTCAAATGTGGTTTTGTGGTTTATACCCATGTTCAAGGGGAGACCCATGTTTGCAAGTCGATGAAATTCTTGTATCCCCCGATTAATGAAAACAAGCTTGGTCATTCTAGATGAATGAGTTGTTACCCATATCGTGTTTTTCCAAGATTTTTGAAGATTTCTATCTTTGTTCTCATGATAACTTTATTTCACCTATTTTAGTCCTGTATAACGATGAGTATTGGAAGAAGTAAAGAAAATCTCATAATGTGTTGTGTGAAAACTTTGTCTCCTGAGGTATACCTTCAATATTCTCAAGGGATTTCAGAGTACAAATGGGCACAATGGTCCAGGATCATGTTCTTTCCAATTCATAGGTCATCAACATCATAATGAAGCCCCCTAACAAAATGGAAGCTTCACATGAAGAGGGAGTAGCTTGAATTGGTGGAGAACACATTCCTCACAAAAAGGGAGTGTTAGTTTTGGTTGATTTGAACTTCTCCAATTTTCCTCAAATAAGTACTTACTTTTGAGAAGCACTTTGCTCAGAGGAAGAGTGCTTCATGGTAGATAGTACCAATGATCGGTGTTTGGTCTCATGGCCCAATGTTCATCTATTTTCTCACTTGGAATAAGAGAATAGACTAAGAGGGCAAACTTGTTGCATAATAATATGTGGAGTGGGTGAGTTGGCACTTCTAGGTTATGTCACATGGCTTGGGTTTGAGTTTGGGATCGTCAACGATTAAGTTCGATTCAAATTCAAATTTTCCCATCATGTTTGGATGAGGTTCTCCATCAGGTTCGGCTATATGGACCGGAACCGATGACTAGGCCAGTCCACCTATCAAACTGGGTTTCAAACCAGAACCAATCAAACCGGGACTGGTCAAATCTCAGGGAACCGATCTTTAAAAAAATACATGAAATAATTAGTTTTTTCATTAAAAACTATTTTTAAGATTTAAAACAGTGATTCCAACCCAATAGAGATAAAATATGCAGAGTTTGCTCATCTATATACCAGGTAAAGGTGAATATATCAAATTGGCACCAAGTGCAATACATATCAGCAACAAAATACATAAACAATGAGGCTCAAAATGGCCTCTAGAGTCCAAAAACAATGTTATAAGCTATGGGGTCACTTGCCTACTACAAGTCTACATATCAGTGATCAGCATGATATCAGGAAATTTGAACCCAATTCAAATTTAACAGTCATTGAACCCGAACTTCAACCTGAAACATGTGACTTAGTATGGAACCAATCATTGATTCCAACTTTATAGCCTATGTGAGTAATGAAGACTCAAGAGTACTATCTCGGGTTAGTTTCCAAAGGATTCTCTTAGAAAGAGGGAGTTGGCATTCATGAAACTCTTGCTTTGGTTCTCTGAGGATTCTCTCAAAAACACAAAGTTGACCTTGAGGTTTTTGCTTCAAATGTGGTTTTGTGGTTTATACCCATGTTCAAGGGGAGACCCATGTTTGCAAGTTGATGAAATTCTTGTATCCCTCGATTAATGCAAACCAAGCTTGGTATTTCTAGACGAATGAGTTGTTACCCATATCGTGCTTTTCCAAGATTTTTGTAGATTTCTATCTTTGTTCTCATGATAACTTTGTTCCACCTATTTTAGTCTTGTATAACGATGAGTATTGGAAGAAGTAAAGAAAATCTCATAATGTGTTGTGTGAAAACTTTGTCTCCTGAGGTATACCTTCAATATGCTCAAGAGATTTCAAAGTACAAATGAGCACAATGGTCCAAGATCATGTTCTTTCTAATTCATAGGTCATCAACATCATGATGAAGCCCCCTAACAAAATGTAAGCTTCACATGAAGAGGGAGCAGCTTGATTTGGCGGAGAACACATTCTACAGCATGATCACTCCACTCCTCATCATGATCAAACTCATCACCACTACTAGACAAGGGATCATCAACATGAGCTACATAAATAATCTGGCTGTTGTAGGAAGACACCTAAAACTCCTCTGCAACCTTAGCAGTAGTGGTAGTAGTAGAAGCAAAAATAGACAACAAAACTACAAATCACTGATCAACATGATCAACCATGAAACTCATCATTGATTTAGTGCTACTAAAAATGGGATCATCAGCAAAAGATACATAAGCATCATCTCGCTCAAAGCCTTCAGACTTGAATTGCTCAACCTTATAATATGATAGAAATTGAAAAAGTTTAACATGCCTAACTAATGATTTTGGCTTTTGTGAAGGGTTCATCTCCTCGGCCTTATAATCTGGTAGAAAAAGCTTAGCATCCCTAACCAATTATTTTCCTTTGAGTGAAGGGTACATTCTTGTTAAGGCCATGGTAGAGAATTTCAATTATCAATACCACCAACATCAAGGTCCTTAAAGGGCTTCATGCTCTTCATCAAATGCCAAACTGTAAAGTTTTGTAGATGTTCTATGCTAGTAGAAATTTCACTTTTCTTTCAGCAATCATACAAGTAGTAAAGCAAAATGCAGATAGAACATATAAGTAGATCTTACAGAAGACAAATCAGAAAATGTGTGTATTCGTTTACGGTCAACAGGATGCTTCAACCAGCAAAGTCTCCTTTGGTCAGCCAGCCCAGCATGTGTCACAACAACCCCTCAATCTGTAGATGAGTCAACCCAAGTCAACTCTGCAAAAGTCAACGCTGTCCTGAAAAGTCAACGCAGGGGCAGCAAGCTAAAAGTCAACGCAGCAGCAAAACGGTCAACCCTTTGACCTCGATTTTTGTGCCAGGTAGTACGGCCTTCATAAATTGAACCTTCCACAAGTTTTCAGCTTGTTTGGACCAAGCGTTGACCAAAGTCAACGCTGGTCAAAGTTTCTGCGAAACCCTAGCAGCAGAAAATCCGTACTTCAGCTCAGCCGTACAATTTGTCCTCTTCGTCCTTCACACGTGTGGCTGAAACTTGTCTTTAGGTAGCTCGTACAATTTGATGAGAAGAGAAGATGATGAGTTGTGTTGATGATAAAATGCTCTTCAACTTTTCCTGTATTTATATCAATCATGAGGGTGTGTGACACATCTGTTGGGCATGCGAGCCTACATTACAAAACTGGCCGACCTTGCACATATAATTTATTAAAATTAATAAATTCAAAATATAAGTTCTGCTCATCGGATTAAGACATATTTTATATGGATTTTACATCTCTCAGAAAGAGGAATCCAACAAAAATATTAGCTTTTTAATCTGAGCATCAGAACATGGAGTTTGGACCTAGTTGTCCAAATTTAACACTCCCTCTCAACTAGGGAGAACTCCATCTATTAGTGCAATCAACATCGTGCGTCATCCCGCCGAAACTTGCTTTGCTGGCTTCTTTATTTCAGAACAGAAGTGGGTTAGTCACAAAGACATCATCCCCGACTGACATAGTTAGTCCAGAGGTCCCAGACCTCACAAATCTTGATCCCAGATCAAGTGGTTGGACCGTGCCATCCTAGATAGAGAGTACGGCAATCTCTGATGCGTCCATCAGTCTTTGCTAATAGTCTCTAGCTTTTCCACACCTCATTGGCCAAATGAGAGGTACTTCCCATGAGCCCTGACCTCAATGGGTAGGATGCATACGGGGCACAGATAAATGAGTGGCGAACCAGCTCAATAATCACAAGGGTGGGGCAGAAGCATTATGAGTGCTTATAGCTTCGAGAAGCTATCCCCAAAGCCCCCCAGAGCTCCCAGAGCTCATCGTCCAACAAGACCCACATCATAGGGTCTTTCCACGACACCAAGATTCTCACGAAAGGTTAGGAACTTGACCTTCCCCAGGGGCTTAGTGAGAATATCCGCGACCTGCTCATCAGTTCCTATATGATCGAGCCTTACGGCGCCTCGCTGTACCATATCCCGGATAAAGTGGTACCCGATATCAATATGCTTGGATCGGTCGTGGAACACAGGATTCTCAGTCATACGAATCCCACTCTGATTATCACAGAGTATCACAGTGGTATCTAGCACATGTCCAAATAGCTGACTAAAGAGCTTCCTCAACCAAACTGCTTCACAACAGGCCATACTAGCAGCAATGTGGTCGGCCCGCTGCTCAAAGCCACTACCGTCGCCATCCATGAGATCGCTAACCACAAGATTGAAGCAAGATCTCAGATGTGCCTTTACGACTTAATTGCTGACCGCCAAATTCCCAATCGGCATCGATATCCACTATATCACACTCCTGCTAAAGGTATCTCACCATGGTTTATCGTGCCCCGAAGATATCTCAAAAGATTCTTGGCACCAACCCAGTGAAAATGATGAGGCTCAACCATCTGTTGACTCAAAGTGTTCACTGCAAAACATATGTCCGGACGGGTGTTCACTAAGAACATCAAAGCTCCTATGGGTTGACGATACTCAGTAGGATTGGCCAAGATAGGCCCAGCAGCGCTGCCACTCAACTTCTTAAAGTTGAGTTCCATCGGTGTCGACACGGACTTACAGTCCACCATTGCGTCTTTCCGAAGGTTACGATATCTTCTTGAAAGGAAAATCTCTCCAGGTCTCTGCCAGACCTCCAGGCCTAGGAAATAGTGCATCAGTCCTAGGTCCTTCATCTCAAATTCAGCAGCAAGCTCCCTCTTATATTGATGAATGAGAGGGTCATCACCAGTCAGGAAGAGGTCATCCACATATAGTACTAGAATGAGAGGCTTCTCTTTCACAACCTTGAAGTATAGGTTCGGATCAGCATTACTTCGAGTGAAGCCCAACTTCATCAAGTAACTATCCATCCTTTCGTACCAAGCTCTGGGTGCTTGCTTTAACCCATATAGGGCTTTCTTCAACCTGCAGACATAAGTGTCTTGATCTTGAACTTCAAATCTCAGAGGTTGTTCCACATACACCTCTTCCTTTATTGCACCATGCAGAAAAGCGGTCTGGACATCCATCTGATGAAGACTCCATCCTTGCGTAGCAGCAAGGGGTATGATTGATCGGATGGTGGTATATCGTGCCACAGGTGCAAATATATCGTCATAGTCAATTCCTTCCTTTTGAGAGAAGCCACGGGCAACAAATCTTGCCTTAAATTTTTCAGCACTCCCATCAGATCCATGTTTAATCTTGTAGAGCCATTTAGCGGTGGAGCCATTTCGCGGTGACAACAGATTTGTCCTTCGGTCTCGGGACCACATCCCAGACATCATTCTTCATATTAGACTCATATTCTTCATGCATAGCATCCTTCCAGACTTGATGCTTGATGGCTTCCTCAAAAGATCCAGGTTCAGATTGTACAATAGTACTCATGGCAGCTAGATACCCTTGGTATCTACACGGCTTCTTGCTTTCTCGGAATGTCCCCCTTGAGGCAGCATGACCCTCAGCATCTTCGAGGGTGTCCCTGAGCCATGATGGTCTCTTTCCTAGAGAAGGGGAAGGATCAATAGGGTCCATTGGCCCTTCAACATCAGGCATAGTCTCATCCTGGGGTTCTTCCAGATTTACAGGTCTTTCTTCATGATTTTCTTCAGATCTAGGAAGATCTACTACTTTCTTCAGGAAAGCATCTTCGTCAAAAGTGACATCATGGCTTATCTCTACTTCCCTTTGACCAGGTACATAGACTCTATATGCCTTAGAAGTCTCACTGTAGCCCACAAACATTCCTTTCTTCCCAGTAGCATCTAGCTTACTTCTCTTTTCTTTCGGCACATGAAAATAGACAGGATATCCAAAAATTCTAAAATGTGAGACATCGGGTTTCTTACCAGAGAAAACCTCTTCGGGAGTTTTGGAGTCCAAAGCGGAATGAGGGCATCGGTTTTGAATGTACACAGCAGTATTTGCAGCTTCTCCCCACAGAAACTTTGGTAGACCCTGGTCACATAGCATGGCACGGGCAGCTTCCACAATAGTCCTATTCTAGCGTTCAGCAACACCATTCTGCTCAGGAGTATATGCAGTGGTAGTCTCCCTCTTAATGCCAGCTTCTCTGCAAAAGTCTTTGAACTCATTTGACTCATATTCAGTGCCATTGTCGTCCTCAAAATCTTGATCTTCTTTCCGGTCATATTTTCCACCAAGGCTTTGAAGGTACGGAACCACATGAAAGCCTCATCCTTCTTCTTCAAGAAGTATATCCAGGTTTTGCGAGAGAAGTCATCAGTAAATGTCATATAGTAAGAGCATCCCCCCAGGGATGTTACAGGCAACATACCGGAAAGATCAGAATGGACCAGTTGCAATATCTCAGATGTCTTTGTGACACTTGAGGGGAAAGGTCCCCTTGTATGTTTTCCTTCAGCACAGCCCTTACATACACCTTCATGATTATTTCCAAAATCAGGCATCCCTGTCACCACCTTCCTTGCTTCGGGAAAGGCTTTGTAATGAAGGTGTCCAAATCTTCGGTGCCATAGTTCGGTTTGTCGGATAGTATCACAAGTCATAGCTCCCAACGGACTCCCTCCAACCTGATAGAGTGTACCAACCCTAAAACCAATTGAGATAGCTTCCTTGAAGCTCTTCTTCCATATGAGCACCTTTCCATTAGAGAAAGTAACATTGAATCCTTTGTCTTCCATGGCAGATACAGACACAAGGTTTTTCTTCAATTTGGGTACATAGAGTACATCTTGCAAACGGAGGACTTGTCCTTGGGACAAGTGGAGGGTCACAGTCCCGGTCCCTTTCACAGGATAAGTGGCATTATCCCCAAGGATAATTTCTAGATTAGTATCCCTTTCAACCATGCCAGAAAGTGCTTCCTTGAATCCGGTGATGTGTCTTGAGGCACCACTATCGATTAGCCAGACATCCATAGTGTCGGGCGGAGATGCAGCTGAGAGAGCAGATACTAGAATATACTCATTTCTCTTATCAACAACATTAGACTCCTCATACCTGGTATTTCTGGTCCTTTTAGAAGGTTGATTGTTTTCTCCAAAGTGAGCCTTCCTCTTTCCTTTGGATTTGTCATTTCTTCGATTCCCATTCCTCCGGTTGTCGTTGTTATCGTCACTATCGGGAGAATCCTTCTTGAATGGGCATTCTCTAGCATAGTGTCCAGTCCTATGGCAGGTGAAACATTTACCCTTCTTCTCTTGAGTCTTAGTCCTTCTTTTGTCCTTAGAACCACCAGAGTTCTTCTTTCGGGAATGAGCACCATAGGCAGCATTTCTTTCATTATCAAATTCCTTCATCCTTGTTTCTTCTTGCATACATCTAGACAGAAGCTCATCAAAGTTAGGAATGGTGTTATTGTTGAGAATGGTAGTTGTGAATACTTGCCATTCATATGGAAGTCCTCCAAGTGCGGTGAGAACCATCTCACGATCAGCTATTGTCTCCCCAATAGCTAGAAGATTGTCCCTGGTTTCGGTCAACTTCAGAAAGAAAGTTTGAACAGACTCATCTCGGCCCTTCTTCATATTCTTCAATTTGTTCTTGAGGAATAGCACTTGGTTCACATTGTTTACTTGGAACATAAGTATCAATTTGTCATACATCTCCTTGGATGTGCCTAGTTCAGATATGTAGGCAACCAGACTCTTATTTATGGATTCCCTGATCAGCAGCTTTGCTTTGATTTCTCCCTTCTTATACTTGTTTCTAACAGCAGCAGAGGCATTTGATGGAGGTTCTTGAATCCTTCCTTTCACATGATCCAAGAGATCATGATCTTCTAATTTGAGATCTAATATCATCTTCCAGGGATGGAAGTCATCACTTCCAGTCAGCTTGTCATTCTCCTTGAATTCAAGACTAGTGGAACCCATTTCCTTCGATGATGATTGCTATAGATAGAGTTTGTCTTACCTCAGGCTCCGATACCATGTAAAGTTTTGTAGATGTTCTATGCTAGTAGCAATTTCACTTTTCTTTCGGCAATCATACAAGTAGTAAAGCAAAATGCAGATAGAACATATAAGTAGATCTTACAGAAGACAAATCAGAAACAGAGGAAAAAATGTGTGTTAGTTTAGGTCAACGGGGATATGTCGCTTAAAGTCTTTAGTCGTGAAGCCGAAAGCATGTCCACAACAACCCTTCCAATCGGTAGATAGGTCAGCAGGTCAACTCTGCCGAAGTCAGCTGACGTACGAAAAGTCAACGAGCGACAGCTAAATTCAGCAGCAGCCCGACAAGCGATAGTACCCTTTGACCTGGAATTTTTAATACCCGAATGACCATTCATAATCGAACCACAAGTTTCGACATTTGGGCTTGGTGACCAAGTCACTTCGGTCAAGACTATAACGAAAACTGGCGACGAGAAAAATCCGTACTTCAGCTCAGCCGTACAATTTGTCCTCTTCGTCCTTCACACGTGTGGTTGAAACTTGTCTTTAGGTAGCTCGTACTATTTGATGAGAAGAGAAGATGATGAGTTGTGTTGATGATGAAATGCTCTTCAACTTTTCCTGTATTTATATCAATCATGAGGGTGTGTGACACATCTGTTGGGCATGCGAGCCTACATTACAAAACTGACCGACCTTGCACATATAATTTATTAAAAATAATAAATTCAAAATATAAGTTCTGCTCATCGGATTAAGACATATTTTATATGGATTTTACATCTCTCAGAAAGAGGAATCCAACAAAAATATTAGCTTCTTAATCTAAGCATCAGAACATGGAGTTTGGACCTAGTTGTCCAAATTTAACACAAACTCATACCCTCATGCATGATAGAATCAATTGGAAACATTGCAAACCCCCAAACCATGAAATCCTAAAAATCACAAGTCTGTTGAAATTTGAGTGAACTCTAAAATTCCAGTTTCTCCATATGAAATCCAATGAGGTTGAAACCACTCTCAAACATCCTAAGTCATTTCATGGTAATGTTAAAAATTTAAGTAAAAGGATGAAAATGAAAAATAAAGGAAATGTCACTTTTACTTGAATTACCCTTGATTGCTAGTGTTGCTCGAGTTGATATGTGTGAGACAAATGAGAGGGGAGGCATGCGTTTCTTAGAGGGGCTGTTTTTGGAGTTAAACAACCCAAATTTCCCCCAAAACACCATCAAAACTCACAAAATTGCATTTTGTCGGGTAGATGGCCTAACAATAAATTGACCAACTTATGAAGGAACCAGTCAATTTAAGGGAAAACTGATCGGTTCCTTCATAAACCGGCCGGTTTATGGCCGGTCGGACCAATAAACTGGTGGGCCACTCAAAAAACCGGGTTTTTCAACCAATTTGATAGCCGCTAATGAATTAGCCGACATGACCAGTTTCCGGTTCAGACCGACCAGTTTTGAAAACAATGATACACACACACACACACACACATTCAAAAACAACATAAATTAATAAATTAACAAGGAATCAAAGCTAAGCTAAAAAGCGGCAACTGGGGAATCGAAACTTGTTGTAAGTTGTGTCATTGACCTATCGCCTATGTGCTCACTATGGAGCTTGCTCAATATGCAATCGTGAGCTACATTGCTACACAATTGTTTGATTTTGAGCTTCAACAGTGAGCAAGGTTCAAGCTTGAGAAAAATTTTGCAAAACACAAGTTTGATTTCGAGGTAAGTTTCATAATGGAGAGAGATATTTGCAAATGCAAGTCGATGGCACAGTCGAATGACTATGTGATAGAATAGATGTGGTGAAATTAGCTTATGTGGGAATTCGCAATTTTTTAATCATTAAATTGTTGAACTACAAAATCCTAAACTTAAGAACCGGTAAAAATTATGAGTAAAATTCACGTTTAAATATGGTTTTAGATTTTTCCTTCAAGTTAAGCAAACCTCAATGAATTTGAAATTTTTTTGAGGTTCATCGAATTTCGGACTTCAAGGTTCAAATTTGTAGAACCTTGTGACATAGCTTCCAAGTGCATGTGGTGTTGCATAAAAATTTAAATTGATAGTTGTAGGCATGTACCTACCTACATGGAAAATGTATTGTGCCCATTTGTGGACTCATGATCCATTCATGGAGCTAGTCTAGGGTTAGGGTTTTACCATACTTATAATTTAGTCATTTTCTTACTCTATAGAAGGAAGGAGCACATCACTTCATTATTTTTTAACACGACAAAAAGAAGAAAGCATAGACAGAATGTAGCTTCTTGTTGTTGATTTTTCATATAGAGAATGTAACCTCTTGTTATGTAAAGCTAGGGTTTGATAGTGATTAGCATGTTGAACCTTAGCTAGGGTTTGTTCTACTTTGATTGGGATAAATTGTAAGGGTTTTGCATTTCAGGCTTAAGATGAGTTAAATAGTTGTATTATGATCATCCTTCATGTGAAATAGAAAGATGTGTTTTCTGCCCCAAATTATGTTGTGGATCTGGTTTTGGGTAAATTTGTTGCTGATCTAATAGGCTGATGTCATGAACAGATGGACTGATTGCTAAGCTGATTTAAAATGCTTAATGTGTACTTTGAAATATGACTATACCACTGGTTTAGCTGTTGATTGCTAAGGTAATTTCCAGATCCAATATGTGGGTCAGATCTTTCCCTAATGATTGTTGAAATGATTGATCTAACACTTACATGTTCACAGTGAATGCAACTGTCTGTTTCCTAAGATGTTGCCATTCCAGATTTGGAAGTGTGAATAGGATCTCCAAAGAGATCAGATTCAGCTTAGTGATAAACATTTTTAAACGTAAATCCATTTTCTGAGATGAAATTTTCATCGGCACACAAAATATCAACAGAAGGCAGCCTGCAAAGGGGATGTGTGTAATCCAACAAAATGCAGAAATACTAACAAAAGGAACATAGAATTGGTGCAATCACAACAAATGTATTGCAATTTGAAATAAATACAAGCTTGAAGAAACATTAATGAGAAAATGTTAGAAAAATAAAAATAAAAATAAAATCAACAAAGTCAGTTATAAAAGAGAGAAGCACAACCCTTATCATGGATGATGGAAAAGTGAGACAAAAAACAAATTAGTAGAAGAAAATATTTCTAATCTCTGTGACTAGCTCCACTTGCATGAAATCAAAAATCAGAAAAGAAAAACAAAATCATAAAAAGAATCAAAAAGCAAACACACTTAAGAACACCACAAGATAGTCAAACTCTCTTCAAGAGAGATCTATTAGGTCTGATCCATACCACAACAACACAATCGTATCCCATATTTACAACAGAAAACCATAACAACATATTACAACTGGACGAGGACACCTATGTGAGGTGACAACTCACACTTGTTGGAAATATGACTCTCTAGAAGAATGCAGGAATTTGGAACAACACATTTCTCCCATTAACTCTAACACTCAACCTTAATGGACAAATAGATTCTCTACAGCATCTCACTTGTCTTAATCTCCATCTGTTAAGGTCTTCATAAATATCTCCCCCTTGATAGCACATTATCTACTATGAAGTTTGAACTAAAGAACCTCTTGATCAGTAAAGTCTATGTCTAGTCCAACCTAGCCCTTACACATCAATACCTTTATCATGCAAATAATACCAAAATGTTGACATCCATATAAAGGAAAAAAACATCCTTTGGAATGCATCGGTAACCATCCTTTGGAATGCACCGGTAACCAGCCATTGCAACCATTGGTCTAGTAGGATGTCCTTAGTGTACATGGTTCATTCCAATGTTGCGAACAATGCAATTTTATCGTAAAAATTGTGATTAAATCATGAGTCTACCCAAAAAAATCACTGGTGCACAAAACAGCGAGATTACAAAGTTTTTTTGATGGGTTATTTGTGTCATTTTGCAAACAAATGTCAAGTTAGAGAGCAAAGGAGGATGAGAATGAATCCACTAAGCTAAGAGAGGAGAAAACCAGCAGTATTCAGGATCCCACTCAAAGAAATTTGGATTGTGGACAGAGTTTCCTCAGCAGGCCATGGATTTACAGGTATGGGCATCAAATACAGCCCTATTTTTTTTGTTTCCTCCTTGTTTCTCCTTGGGTTTCAGACACCCATTTATTTTCCATGATTTTGCTAGGGCAGGGAGTGTGTTTTCTTTCCATTATTGTTTCATTGATTGGAGAGGGTTTTTTACTGTCCTTAATTCAAAATGTTGATTTTTTATTTTATTTTTTAGTTCTTCTTGCGCCCTAAGTTCAATCTTACATTAAAGAGTTCAATAAGCATGAAAATATATTTGTACCCTATGTGGGAATATGGTGAACCCGATGGGAGGTTAGATAGATCAAATTTGAGTTACAAGTTGTGTGTGATGCATATCAGGGGGAGAGTATTCCGATTGAAATTCCACTTGGGTCATTTTCACATCTTTGGTTGCCCAATTTATATCCATGTGCCTGTAGAGAAGAGGACCGAGTTGGACGCCTTCAGCATGCAGGAGGTGTTCATGGGATAAAACAGGACTTCAAAGGCTTACAGGATCTACATTCCAACATAGAGAAAGATTGTAGTGAGTTGAGATGTGAAGTTTGAGGAGAATCTTACATCCAAGAGTTCGCACAAGCCCATTTCAATGGCAAGGAACCAGGAGTAGAAGGCTCCGAAGGTTGAGTCAAGTTCATCCAGGACACCAATAACTTCCAGTTCATGAATTCAGCCTTTAGGTGGGGTGGACAAGATAGTAGCTCCTTCCAGTTTTGTTAGAAGACCTTGATCGTTTACCCAGACATTGATGGATGCTCAAGAGTATGTTGAAGCTCCTAAGGGTACATTCAGTGAGAGAGGTCCCCCAAAGAAGCTTCTCACTTATATGGTACTGATGAGCAACATAGTTGAACCTTCTAGTTTTCAAGTGGCAACAGACCAATAGGTATGATGGGAATCGGGATGATGAAGTACAGCAAAATCGGAAGGAACATTAAGGGTGAATTGGATTGGTGCAAAATATCGTCTTTGCTAAGAGTGAGTGCTGATGTTTGTGGCTCAGATAGGTACTTCAGCACAGGTTTAGTGTCGAACATGCAGAAATCCGTCCAAAGTCCTTTTACCTTTGTAATTCACTTTGTTAAAATTAATTATTAAAGTGAAAAGCCATTTAATTTTATGGAGTTGTTTAAAGTCTAATAAAGCGTAATTTTACACTAGTGATTTAGATGTAATCTCCACCATTGATTGGGATTTAATCTCATTGAGAGATTAGGGTTATGGAGACTTAGTCATCAACTCAAAATTTTAAAGGAAAGGAAAGGTAGAAGAGTAACTCAATTGCACAAAGTGACAAAGAGTTTACTAAGTTTGCAAACCAGAGAGAAAGAAGATAGTTCGCAGTGGGTGGAGGATTCAACCAAGCAACCAAAAGTTGAAAGAGGTTGTACACACCAAGTAAAGAGGCTGAATTCAGGAGGCCATAGAGCACACGGCCATACATTAGCTGGGTGCAGGGATTGTTTCTTCAGCGGTTTGTGCAAGTTGTACAAGGTCGTACAGCACACAGAAAGACCAGGCATTTGCTGTAGTTTTTTATTTTTCTCAGCGGGCAAATTGTCAGTCTAGGAAGGCCTTGTAAGCTTGGAAAATTTTAATAAAAAGTTGATTTTAAAGTGCACAAAACTTGCTATGCATTTGGAAATATGTATTTTGCTTCCACTGATTTATTTTCTATGTTACCGGATCCGTTGACCTTGGAAGGAGGATACGTGGATCCCCGGATCAGATCCGGAACCGGATTCAGATTCGACTGGATCTGCCCAGGATCTGTTTGATAACGTTTCATGTGCTGATGGATACGAATCTGTCCACTATAAAATAAATCCCAAAATTCATATGTGCATCTTATAGTTTTTGGTTTTTTAAATATAAAAATAAGAAGTTTTGTCTGCAATTTTATGTTAGTCGATCTGCCGGGATCAATAAACAGCCAATTCCTAAATCTACTCACCTACACACTATTTATTTTTTAATTTAAAAGGTTATGTGTATAGTTATTAAAGTGTGTACACTGTATATATATTAATTAGATTATATAACTAATGCCTTAGTGTTATATCTATATTACTTATATTTTACTATATATATTTAAACATTTAAAATATTAATTTATTTTAAGCTTTATTTCCTGTCGGGTTCACTAAATGAATTTTTAATTTAAAAGGTTATGTATATAGTTATTAAAAAGTGTGTACCTATAAATATATATTAAATTATTTTATGCTTTATTTTTTGTCGGGTTCACTACACAAATTTTTAATTTAAAAATTTTAAAAATTTATGCCTTTTTTTTTTAAATTTAAATAGTTTAAAAGGTTATATATATATATAAACCTATGCCTTCTAGTTTTATATCTATATTATGTATATTATAAAAATATATATATATTATAAAATATAAATAAAAAATTATATATATTAAATATTTAATGTGTTTTTTAAATTTCAATAGTTTAAAAGGTTATATATATATAACCTATGCCTTTTAGTTTTATATCTATATTATGTATATTATAAATAAAAATTATATATTAAAATATAAATAAAAATTTATATATATTTAAATATTTTATATTTTAATTTATTTTATATAAATATTATACATATTTTTTTAAATACTAAATTATATATATATATATATATATTTCTTTTTTATTTAAGTTATATTTTTACACTTTAAAAATGTTGATTGGGTAAAATCTTGTTTTTCTAAAAAAGTAAGGAATCAACCTAACAACTAAGACATGGAGCATTTGACAAGACTAGAACTTTTCCCCTCATGTAACACCAATGGATTATTTTATGTGGCTAGGTTTTGTATACACATAAAGATGTGTCTTTAAATTGTATCAAAAGACAGAGATTAGGTTGGAAGTGTGCCCCTTATGTAAGACCAATGGATTATTATGTGGCTAAGTTTTGTCTACACATAAAGATGTAGTGATTAGGTTAGTAGCCATAAGTATTGTAGCTATATATAAATATAGCACCTGCCGTTTCCTTGCTGTATCCGGATCCTGGATTTTCAAAATAATGACGGATCCGTATCCGAATCCGCATCCGGATCCGTATCCGTATCCGAATCCTGGAAACTTAGTTTATTTTTCCTGATGAATTTCCAGCCAGTGTTATTATCCTATGACCTGTAATTTTCTATGTAGTATAGCAGTGGAATTTTGCCTTAGGGTTATATGCATTAATAAACTTCTTCTCCAATACAACTATTGAAGTTAATGCAATTATGGTATGTTTCAATGAACAATACAATTATTTCCTAATAATGCAATATTCAATAATATGTTTCATTCAATAACAAATCAGTGTTTCATTCAATAATTTGTTAAGTCCAGCAATGCAGTGCTAACTCGCCCATAAATCCATGCAACAAGTATTCCAAATCAGAACAGCCTTTGATACAACAGATATGAGCCGCCCTTAATGGTTGCAGAGATCAGAATAGTTGCAGAGACCAGTTCCAAATAACTCCCTTGAAATTGGACTGAAGCTCTGCTTGCTTATTGTGCCAGTCTCGAGCCTACTCCAACTTCTATCCTTTTGTCTGTTGCAAAGTCATGCTACAAGGGGTCACACTTCGGTCTCCCTCTATTGCAAGATCTGAACTCAGGAGGTCACAGATTGGGTTTTCTTCTGTCACATGGTGCGAGCTATATCAAGCCTCGATCTTCGGCCTTCCTTTAGTCACAGACTCTGAGTTGCAAAACGTTTCAGCTACAGACGAAGTACTTCTCGCAGGGTTGTGTGGGTGTATTCTTCCACAAACACGAATTCCTCTGCAACCCGCACTAGCTTGCGAGATTCCCACCGTCATTTTTAGTCAAATATCTCCGAACAGGACCATCTGAACTTTGGTTCTCCTCCAAAATCTGTGGCGCTTAAGGGATGAAACAAACGGTTAATTCCCATCGTCATTTCTCAGTTTAGCCAAACAATTCCAATCGAGTCTGTCCTCTACCCTAACTTTGGTTCTGCTCCAGAATCCGCAGTGGCTTAGGGGACAATACGACCAATTGCAGGAATCTTTTCTGCAACGATTATTTCAAAGTATGCCCTTCACCTCAGAAACTTCAGAATCCCTGTTTGGATAATTTCACGTGCCTATGTCTAGTGTCGGTTAGCTACAAGGGCCTCCACTAATTCAGAAAAGGTATAGCGTCACTTTTTTCAAGGGTTTGCTCTAGACGAGTTCTCACACAAACTTATCCTCCAAGGATTCGATTTGTTCTATTAATCTACCTCAGAAACTTTCGTTCAATTCTCAAGTATAGACTTGTCTCAGACCTTGCCCAGAAACTACCTCTCTACTCCTTAAGAAGAGAAGAATATTGTACCAAAACAAGAAGATCAAGCAAACAAATATTTAGCTACCTTCCAGAGGATTTCCCAGTGCCAGAACAGAATGAAGGAAGGATAGATTGGTGTCAACTAGGGTGGAATCTTTCACCACTGAAATTGAGAAGGGAGAAAAGGGGTCTTAAAACCCTCAGAGCCTCTAGCTCAAAAAAAAAGGAGACAAAACGATCCAATCCATGATGATCAAAATGAATTTATCCCCCTCGTATTTATAGATTCCGTAGAGGTGTCTCTCCTCCTTAAATGATTGAGTAAATTTCACTTTAAACCCCAGTTTTGGGTTTCTTTGCCCAGCTGCCCCAAAACTCGCCCATAATTGGAAATGTTGCGGTTTTCCCCTTTATTGAGGACTGTATCCTACGGAGATCGATAGGCTATTCCGTCCCTTAGGAAATTAATTTCACGGGAACATTACATTCTGTTTAAAACTTAAGCAAGTAAATTGTTCAGAAAGATCATAAGGAAATAATAAACCTATGGTTGGTAAAGAAATTTTAACATAAAATTCTGTATGTGATGCCTCACTATAACTTTAGAAAAGATGGTCATGACAATTCCAAGAAGCCATCTTTTTCAACCAGCTAATTAAATATGACATTGCCCAATGTGTTGAAATTGAACAGCGAAAATTATCTGAAAATCATCAAAAGAGCCAACATGTGGGACATGCAAAACGTAATTAAAACTATTGAATCACTACAGTGATTCTAGGAACAGACATTTTAAGAAGTTTCAGAATCATGAAAATGTGTGCACATGTTTTTAATCCAAACCCATCCATAAATAAACACAATATATGCATTTGTATTGTGTAGTAGATAAGCATGCACATATGCATCCAAACATCATATATGTTTACAAAAAAACATAAAAATGCATGCATGCATACCATATTCAATAATAAGCCCAAGGGGTTAGCCCAACCAGTTGTTACCAATGTTGGTGGGCATTTGTCTAATTATGTGACAGCATGTGCCTGGTTGGAATCCCCCTAGGTGAGGTGCAAGAATCTACACCGAAGGGTTTACTAGGACTTCCTTGGCTTTCACAGCAAGAATGACATTGGAAAAAATATCATGTCTAATAAGCCAAAACAGATCATGTTTTAAAGAAAAGGAAAATAAACTCTTACTTGTGAGTTTCTAGCTCACTGAAAAATTCTTTCTGCCTCTCTCGGATTCGCCTTTGTCGTTCCTCTTTCATTTTTAGTTCGAGCCTTTCTAATTGCTTCATGCGTCTTCCAGGCTTATTTTTCTTCATTGCTCTTAAGTTATCAATATCAGGTGTGATTGGCTTGAAAAAATCATGTAAGAAATCCCTGATATTCAAAAAAAAACTTGTATAATCACTTTTCAGATAAAACTATTTCCATTTCAAAAACTTGTTATTATGTTTCCCAATCTAAACCACCAAATCAAAGTATAGGTGCAAAGCTAACATTCTTCCTGACTGCAAGAAAACGAAGAACCAAGATATGACAATTCCTCAACGCATGAAGGGGCAATGAGAACAAATAGAGCACCTGCGTAACCTCCTCTGGAGTTGAAGTAACTGAAGCTTTTTAAGTTCGATCACACTCTTAGTTTTTGCCGAAATATCTTCTGAAGAACTCACAACCTCCTGTTCATCATACAATCAGAAATTTCAAATACTAGTCAATTTCATCTTGTTGGGTGCATTCCACTAAATATTTATATCATAAAAACATGTCATGTTGCCATAGGTATGGACAGAAAGGAAACTCTATATATCCATTTATACTATATTATATTTTCAAGAAAATAACCAGGAATGAATTCATATATACGAGTGCTTAATTGTATGCAACTGGATAATAGTTTATCATGGAGATTAACAACAAGATCAGTCAGTCTACTTTCTCAATAGATAGGTTTGCTAAAAGCAATTACAAAGATTATAAGGGAAAATGATATGGCGTACTTGATCTGAATATCACATTCAACAATGTTACTCCTTGTATCCAATGTCACATGGTTCGGGTTCGAAATCGGGTTCAGCGATGATTAGGTTTGGTTTGAGTTCGACTTTTTTGATGAAGATCGGATGAGGTTCCCCATTAGGTTCTTCTATATATATATATAAAATGAATTATAGGATAAAATAGTAAGAAATCAACATCAGTAAACATCAAAAATGCTATCATGGACAAGGAAACTGCAAGAATAAATTACAAGCGTGAGTTGTGACATGAGCTTACGAGTTTCGATCTATGGACTTAGTCAATGACTATGAGGTTCGCCAAACATCAAAAAAAATTTAAGGTTCGCCAAAATTTGAACCTCAAGTTTAAAGTTCGACGAAACTCGTGACATAGCTTGTATCTAAGCGATTCTGGGTTTGCTCTGTGTAACATATTTTATTCAACATGATTCAGGCAAGCATTCCACCCATCATCAGGGATCTGAAGTAAAAGAGTGATCGGTCAACAACATATTGACAGATGGTTTTCATATTGCAACCTGCCCAAAACATTTTGGGGTAAGATTCGAGGAGGGACTGCATTTCCTATGACAGTGTGTTACGAAGGAAAGACTAGATTTTGAATAAGAGTCTTATGAACTATACATGTGATAACTAATAAAATATCCATCGTAAATAGGATATAAGAGTTAAAATCCATTTAGGACAGAAAATGTATGATTATATGATCAATGACTGAGACACAAAAACTCTCATGACAGTATATATACGCATTGACTAGTCACAAGGGTGAAGGCATATGAGTATGATACTTGGGTTTGTTTAATATATATTATTACTATGTAATGTGTATTTAGGTAATTTGCATGTCCTCCCTCTTAAAGGATGCTTTGTCCTCAAAGCATAGTTAGGAGAGGCTGTGTCATTGTTCCCACATGTACATCTTTCACTACTTTTGACATTGTGCTCAATAAGGAAACAGGGCAGTAAGACCTTCGAAGGTCTTAACTAGTGTTGCACTTACCATGATATTATCAAAATTATCGCAATAATATGACCAAAAACAACCTCGGCAATAATATCACCAATATTTATAGTGATAAGTTGCCCTTTGAAATTACTACAATAATTTCAATGTATACCAATAATTTAGGTAATTATAGCAATAATTTGGACATTATCATTGTGTCGCTGTCATTATCACCTTATAATCAATTTCTTGGTCATTTACCTCTCATTTTTAGAAGTTAGGGGATTGAGCGCTGAGGATACTATGACTACCAGCAACAAAACAAGGAGGAATTTGTTGTTTTCATTCCCCATCATTCATCTCATGAGATACATCCCCTAGTCATTATGGTAATAATATTAAATTCTTAACGTAAAATCATCAAAATGAAATGATAAAGGATGTTTGAGAGTGGTTCCATTTCATTGGATTTCATATGGAGAAAGTGGGATTTAGATCCCATTAAAAAATCAGCAGACTTAACAGCTTCTAGGATTACAAGATTGGCAAGATTGCAATGTTTCTAATGGATTCCATTACGTATGAGGGTATGGAACAGACATTTAATCAAGAGCTGTAAGCTCTCTTTGTACCTCAATGTTAGTAGCATTGACTGTTGAACTCCTCTGTCATGATCCTAGTAAAAATGTATCCTTCACTCAAGCAAAATTGTTGATTAGGCATGTTAAGTTTTTTCTATCTTATTTGAATGCTTGGAGGGTCATACAGATGAGAAGGACCCCAATATAGGCAATGATTTTAATGTATGTACATATTTGTTGTAGCATGATTTTCTTTTGGACTTTAAAGGCCATTTAGAGTCTTTTTCTTGAGTCTTCTTCAACTATAATGGGCTCCTGTACTAGTGACAATGACCCACTTACAATGGATGCTGATATGACAATAAAATGATTATTACCCTCACTTCAAAATCCCTACTGCAAAAGTGGCAGAAAGCCGTTACAAGACATGAACCATGTCAAACTACCTTCCATACTGCTACAACATACAATACCAGTGAAGGATTTCTGCTTCTTTAGAAAAATAAGGTATTGTAACAACAATGACTTGTGAAGTGACTGCTGCCAAATCTCTGCTACTTTTAACTGCTATAATAGTTAGCCATGAAACTCTTATGCAAGATGTTCAAGTGACATAATGATGCAACCCTTACTGCTATTACTGTGTAGCAAACTCCATCCTTACTGCAGATAATGGTCTTGAAATAAGTGCCAATGAACTGCTTATTATGAAGCAACACTGATACACTCATCAAATGTCTGCAAAATGAAAACCCTAGCTATTGTGCAAATAAAGCCCTGATACTACCATCCAGAATTCATTCACTGTAAAACCTTGATACAACTGTTGATATTACAGAGCCTCCTTATGTAAATTCGGACCATATATATATTTATATAGAAACCCTTGCTCAAAATGATAGTTTGATATGTCTACAACTAAATCCTTCTACTTACTGTATAGTGTTTCTTACATACCTCAGAAACTACCATAAATGACCATCATCTACTACTGCAATTGCTTCAATGCAATTATGTGTCTAGGGCTGCACAAGTCGGCTTGATCTGGAGTTGACACAATCATGATTGCCACAGAATTTGAGTGAAAATATTACTGTGTCTTAATACTTTCACCGTGTCAGATTGTTCCTTCAAATTTGACTTGCAATACCTCAAACAAGAAACACTGATACAAATCTTCAGATGTGAAGATGCAAGTATATACTGGATTGCTCAGATCATTTTACAGAGGTCGGCTTAACTCCTTGATAGGACTCCAGGCACATGCTTCTACTTTTGAACCAAGGCCACAGATATCTAACCGCAGAAGCTGAGCTTGTATAAGGGCTAGAAGACTTCAATTCAATACTTCTGTTGCTGTTAATGATACATAAGCTACCATTCTTTAATGGAGACCAAAGGCCGCAGATGCTTCAAGCCAATCCGAACTACAAATGAGGATAAATCTGCCACTGCTTCAAGGCTAAACACTGTCTTTGTCTTGGTCATAAATTCGCCTTGCTTTAACAAAGATCCAAAGATCAGTGATTAGGCCTTTCAATGCTTGGAGCCAAGCTCTTTAAGACTGCGGCAAGTTCTGCAATAAAAAATATGCCACAGACCCACACTTCTTGATGAATGGTCCTGTACCAAGATTTTGGTTCAGGAAAGATGCCCAAATGAGGGCTGAAAACTACAGACAAATTTGCACGGAGAACCTGCAACAAGTCATGCAACGAAACCCTTGTCACCACAACCATAACCAAACCCTTCTGCCTCTCATCTGATTTGACAGTATTCCAAAGGGCCAAGGTTGATTTCAGAGCACAAAATGATTCAAAAGATAATCGTTCAAACACATATCTTGGATGATGTATCAAGTATCTTTTATAGACTTGGCAGCAGCTTCAAGAGATGCAACGATTCCTATAATGGAGGGAGGAATTTACCATATGAAATTCAAATAATTTGGAAGGAAACCCCTTTTGTGGGAGGCCGTCTGCCTTGAGGATTAGAATAGAAATTTAATTAACTTTTCTATTTGAAATCCTCGTGACTTATATATTAAATATAATATTGAGATCCTTATTTCCTAATTTGTGTAATATGCCGGCTAATGTGAATGTGCCAAAACATCAATCTTTTGGGGTTATTACCAACAAGTTGGGTACTTCAACTTCAAAAATGCATGACTCACAAACGGTGAGGCCTCTCATGACATGCCACATACCACCGGAAACAACTCGACAAGGGGAATCCAAAAAGGCTGGTCTGAAATCGAAAGACCATGATTTGCCATGTCATTTTGGTAGACAAAAGGCGGGGCATCATCTGGTGCTGCTTGGGTCGACATCAATGACAACCACATATAAACGCAATAGGCCACGAGCAGGGAGAAAACAAAGTTGGATCATGGAAGAGGTTCTGCATAAGATCAAACCCAATCACCATTGAAGAAATAGGCCTCAAAGAAAGGGAACCATATGGCTGAATCCAACCAGCAGGCAGCCAAACATAGCACAGTGAATAGACAAGATGTGAAGCGCTACAAGAGCTCATAACAGTTGCTAAGTGGGACTCAGGTCCAAGGTTGTACAAGATGTATGGCAGCACAGCCACCAACAAAAGTTACCAAAGCCACTGTTGAAATTTAATGACTAAAAAGTATCCTATAATCCCAACCCAGTTTTAATTTCACCTTATCACTCCCATTCAATTAAATGTTCTTTCACATAAACATACATTCAAAATATAGAATTCTAGAAATGAAATTTTCAGATTAAAACATATGGGACTGTCAACGCATGCTGAAAATAAATATGGACATGAACAGACCAGTAACACATAAAAATACACAGATTTTGGTCAACTTAGACCCAGACAAAACCCCTTCAATCTTCTTCAGGGAAAACCTGTTAGAGAGCTCTTCAAATTTATTTATCTTTCAAGTTCAAGAAAAATACATTTGCAGACAAAACAAAACAGCAAAATACAGCTTATCTCTTCAGCCCAAAACTCCTTAAAAACTGTGCCCACTTTGCCTCGATTTCCATGCCCACTTGAAGCTGAAAATATGTACTGTATGGGTGCGGACTGTACTACACAGATTTCGTACGGACTGTACAGATTTAATAAAAATATAGTTAAAAAAAGCCAAAATCTTCTCTCGAACTGCATGCAACTCACAGCATTAAATGATGTTCGTAAATGATTTCCATGCCCAGCTTTGCCCAAAAATCACTCCTCCAGCTTGCTGCAACAAATTTCTCCTTCAAAACTTTTCTCAAGCCCTTAGCCTCATTTCTCCAATCTGCTCATGAAAAATGAATGCAGTCTCACTTTTTTTTCCTCCTTTTGTTTCCCTAAATGACATTTGGGCAACCCTAAGATCTAATGGCTCAGATTCATTTTGATCAAGCAATGAGAATAAATGTGCACTTAATTCTCACTTTCTATTTTTTAACTCACACATTAAATAAAGTACCCACATTGTACTTTATGTCTAAAGTAACTTTTCACTTTACAATTTAACATTGACTTTACCACTTATAATGTCACTTTCACTTTATAAAGTCACACTTAGGAAAAGAATTATTTTGGACACTTTTCCCTAAGTAGAGACTAACCCATGGGAAACCACTTGTCCAAGGTACATCAAAAATCAACACTCCCTCTTACTGAGGAAAGTGTTTCTCACCACACCCATCTTGTCCCTGAAATGGACATGCTTGCCTCCTGGCAAGGACTTCATGAGCACATTGACCACATGCTCATCTGTCGATATATACTCCAACTTCACTGCACCCTTCTAAACATAGTCCCTGATGAAATGATATCTGATGTCAATGTGTTTTGACCTGTTATGAAACACTGGATTCTCCGTGAGTTTAATGCAACTCTGATTATCACAGTGAATAATCGTCGGTCTCATCTCCTGATCAAATAGGCCATACAAAAACTTGTGAAGCCAAATGGCCTCACAACTAGCCTGGCTAGCAGCCATATACTCAACCTCAGAAGAGCTCAAAGCAACTGACTTTTTCTTTCGACTGAACCACGACACGACTGTCGAACCCAATCCGAAGAAACACCCTGAAGTGCTTTTCCTATTAGAAGAACACCCTGCCCAATCTGAATCTTTGTAACCTGCCAACCTCACTCTACCTCCCTACCTATAGTCCAGACCATAATCAACAATGCCCTGCACATAACGAAGAATGTGCTTTGCAGCTACCCAGCGCACCCTCTTGGGCTCAACCATGAGCTCGCTAAGTATGTTCACTACAAAGCATATATTTGGCCTAGTGTTTACCAAATACATTAAGGACCCAATAAGTTGCCTATACAATGTGAAATACACCAAACTAGAATCTGAAGCATGAAGCTTCTTCCAGTTGGTGATCATAGGTGTAGACATGGGTCTACAATCTGCCATGTGAAATCTGCTCAACACATCCACAACATACTGCCCCTGCCCCAGAAAGATATGCCCCTCCTCCCGCCACACCTCAAGCCCCAAAAAGTAATGCATCAGCCCAATGTCCTTCATCTCGAACTCCATTTCAAGATCCTCCTTGCAACCACTAATCAGTCTATCTGCCCCAGTAATGAACAAGTCATCGACATATAGCACAAGAATGAGCAGATCATCCCCTACAACAATGTAGTATAGGTTCGGATCTGCATCACTCTTCGTGAAACCCATCTGTTGCAAGTATCAATCCTTGAATACAAAGCACTCGGAGCTTGCTTAAGTCCATAGAGTGCTCGCCTCAACCGGCATACATGGGTATCTCGACCAAGTACCTCAAAACCTGTGGCTGCTCAACATACACCTTCTCCTGTATAACTCTGTTCAGAAATGCAATCTTTACATCCATCTGATGGATCTGCCAACCCATTTCTGCAGCAATAGAAATAAGGGACCGGATACAAGTGTACTGAGCTACGGGAGCGAAGGTCTCATCATAGTCAACTCCCTCTATGTGTGAGAACCCTCTAGCCACAAACCTCGCCTTGAACTTCTCAATGCGGCCATCCACGACATGATTGATCTTTTAGAGCCACCTTGAAGTCACAACTGACTTGCCCTCAAGCCTAGGCACCACCTCCCAGAAATTGTTCTTACTAATAGAGGCATACTCCACCATAGCTTCTCTCCATACCTCCTGGCTGGCAACCTCCTCATAGCTAGTAGGCTTTGAGTCAACAATGTTGGTAACCTTGGCTACATAACTGCAAAACCGCCCAGGTGGCACACTCTCCCAGTTCACCCTCTTCGATGGACCAACGAACTCTGCATCCTTCAAGGTGTCTTGAAGCCACTTGGGCCTCCTCTTCCCTGAAGGAGCCTCCCCATAGGGAAGCTCATCCTCTGCCCCCTAGTCTAGTGAACCTGAAGGTCTGCCAACTGACTCTAGTGTGCCTGTACCAGCACCTATCCTCGAAGAACCTGTACCGGCACCTGTGCCTGTTTCATATGAAGTGCCATGTGAACTTTGTACCAGTGGACTCCCTAAAGAAGTGCTCGATGAACTCACCACAAATGCCCCAAATGTCACTAACACTGAAGTACCTCCTGTACCAGTCGATCCAGAACCCTGAGATCCTGCTCCCTGTACCTGACCTCCCTACTAAGGAGAAGTTTGTCACTCTCTCTTGTCATACTCCCGTGATCTCCGATAGGCCCTATCCTCCTCAAACTTAACATCCCTCCTAATCACCACTCTCCGTTTAGAAGGAATGAAGATCCGATAGGCCTTCGAAGTCTTAATGAAACTCATAAAGATACCCTTCTCTACCATGGGCTCCAACTTCGTCCTCTGCTCCTTGGGGATACAAGAATATGTGAGACATCCAAAGATACGAAGATGTCCCACATGAGGCTTCTCTCCAGTGAAAGCCTCCTCCGGAGTCATATTCCCCAATCCTCTGTGAGGACTCCTGTTCTGAAGATAAACAGCAGTATTGCATGCCTCAACCCACAAAAACAAGGGCAACCCCTGATCATGAACCATCGCTCTAGCAACCCCAACAATAGCTCTGTTCTTCCTTTTAGACACCCCATTCTACTGGGGGTTGTAAGGAACCGTGAACTCTCTCCTAATGCCCTCCTGTGCACAAAAGTTAGAAAACCCACTATCGGTGTACTCACCACCATTGTCTGACCTCAAGACCCGAATCTTCCTACCTGTTTGTTTTTCCACAAGAGCTTTGAACTCTCTAAAGCGACTGAAGACCTCCCCATTGGTCTTCAGGAAATATATCCAAGTCCTCCTAGAGTAGTCATCAATGAATATAACATAATACTCATGACCACCCAAAGACACATAGACATACGACCACTTACATTAGTATGAATCAAGTCTAGTATACCTATAGATTTGTTGTCTCTCGTTGGGAATGGTAACTTGGTGTACTTGCCCAAAGCACCCCCTCTGCAGACCTCATAATGCTCGACACTAAAATCAGAAACTCCAATTGTGATTTCCCTTAGAACTCTCAAAGCTCCATGATGCATATGTGCCATCCTCCAGTGCCATATAACTCGCACAAGTCTCTATTGTTGGTGGTAATAATGTGAGTGCTACCAGATGTACTACTCACCAATGCTCTTGCTGATTGAAAATTGAACCTGTATAGCTTCCCAAAGTGGACTCCAATCACTTCGGCCGAAGTGATGGAAGCTCCCATAAGATGCATCAATACCTGCCCTCCTGAGAAAGTGACGTCAAACCCCTTCTGCTCCATAGCAGACACTGAAATCAAGTTCTTCTTCATCCCCGGAACATACAAAACATCCATGACCTTCAAAGGAGGAAAAGACTCCCTCTCAAACGTCACAGTCCCCACACCAACAGCTCTCCCAGTGCGGTCATATCCTAGTACAATCTCAATATCAAGTGCCCTCTCTACAAGCTCTAAAAAGAACTCTTGTGCACCTGCCATATGGCGGGAATCCCTGTTGTCTATGTACCACACATCAGATGATGTACTCCTACTAGATGTAGAAGTAATAAATGAGTCCCTGTCAAACTGTGAAGCAAACTGCTCCACCTCTATTGATGCTACAGTACCCTTCTTCCCCTTGTTTTTCCTCTCAGGACACGTAGCAACATAGTGTCCCATCTTCTGACATGCGCAACATTTGACTTTGGACATATCCGTATCTTTCTTCTTCTCCTTCTCTTTTCCCTTAGCCCCATCTAATGAGGCCCCTTTCTTGTCCTTCCCTTTGTTCTTCCCCCTGGCTGTCAAGGCTATATCCTCCTCATCTGCTATCTTCACCGCACCACTGGCAGTCTTTCATATCTCATGTTGCACACAATCATCGCAAAATTTGTCCCAATTGGGAAGATTCTCCATAGAGGTAACAGCATCTCCAAAGACCTCCCAAGACTTAGGAAATCCCACTACAGCGATCTTGACTAACTCTGTGGGTGCAACTGCCTCACTAATAGCAGTCGAATCATAACGTACATGTTTGACCCTCCCTAGATAATGATGTTCTTCAATTATTCTTTGAGTACAATCTTCCTGCTCTCATTGGTACTTTGACAGAGAGTGGTTAGAGTTGTCCACATTTGATATGCATATGTGTTTCCTTTCACCTAAGGAACCACATGATCCTTCGACCTGTCCATCAAAATCTTTTTTTTCCTTTGCATTATTTTTTGTGAATTTAGCATGTTCATCTACAGCAGGAGGAACAACCTCTTGCCGCACTATGTCCCAAACCGCTGCCTCTTCAAACACTGTCTGAATTTTGTCTTCGAAAGGGCTTAGTTGGATTTCCCATCCAGTTTGTCCTCTATCTTTAAGAATATGGCCATGACTGTTGTCCAAAATTCACAAAACCAAGTAAATGGAGAAATGAATTTTCCAACACATCATGTTGTCCCAAAAGTTCAGTCTGTGTGAAATTTCACCTTGCTGTCCCAAAATATAAATTTGTTGTCCAAAAATCATTGTTTGTTGTTCAAACTGCAATTTTGAGCCTGTAGCTCTGATACCATGTTGAAATTTGATGACTAAAAACTTTCTTGCAATCCCTACCCGGTTTTAATTTCACCTTATCACACCCATTCAGTTAAATGTCCTTTCCCATAAACATACATTCAACATATACAATTCTGGAAATGAAATTTTCAGATTAAAACACATGGGACTGTCAACACATGCTGAAAATAAATATCGACATGAATAGACCAGCAACACAAAAATACACAGATTTTGGTCAACTAAGACCCAGGCAAAACCCCTTCAATCTTCTCCTAGGAAAACGTGTTAGAGATTTCTTCAAATTTATTTATCTTTCAAGTTCAAGAAAAATACATATGCAGACAAAACATAACAGCAAAATACAACTTATCTCTTTAGCCCAAAACTCCTTGAAAATCGCGCCCATTTTGCCTCAATTTCCATACCCACTTGAAGCTAAAAATATGTACTGTACGGATTCCTTACAGACAGTACAGATTTTTTAAGATTTTTTTTAAACTTCTCTCGAACTGCGTGCAGATCATAGCATTAAATCATGTTCGTATTGTACCTTCTATTGTCTTTTATGCCATGATTTTTGTGTCCAGCTTTGCCCAGAAATCACTCCTCCAACTTCCTACAACAAATTTCTCTTTCAGAACTTTTCTCCAGCCCTCGGCCTCCTTTCTCCAATCTGCTCATGAAGAATGAATGCAGTCTCGCTTTCTTTTCCCCCTTTTGTTTCCCTAAATGACTTTTGAGCAACCCTGAGATCTAATGGCTCAGATTCATTTAGATCAAGGGATGAGAATAAATATGCATTTAATTCTCACTTTCTATTTTTTAACTCACCCATTAAATAAAGTACCCACATTGTACTTTATGTCTAAAGTCACTTTTCACTTTATAATTTAGTATTGACTTACCACTTATAAAGTCACTTTCACTTTATAAAGTCACAATTAGGAAAAGAATTATTTTGGACACTTATCCCTAGGTAGATACTAACCCATGGGAAACTGCTCAGGTGGCACACTCTCCATATTCATCGTCTTCGAAGGACCAACGGACTCCGCTTCCTTCAAGGTGTCTTGAAGCCACTTGGGCCTCCTCTTCCCTGAAGAAGCTTCCCCATAGGGAAGCTCATCCTCTGCCCCCCAGTCTGGTGAACCTGAAGATCTGCCTGTACCACCACATATCCTCGAAGAACCTGTACTGGCACCCGTGCCTATCTCAGCTGAAGTGCCATGTGAACTCGGTACTAGTGGACTCCCTAAAGAAGTGCTTGGTGAACTCGCCACTGGTGCCCCAAATGTCACTAACACTGAAGTACATCCTGTACCAGTCGACCCAGAACCCTGAGATCCTGCTCCCTATACTTGACCTCCTTGTTGAGGAGAAGTCTGTGACTCTCTCTCATCATACTCCCGTGATCTCCGATAGGCCCTCTCCTCCTCGAACTTCACATCCCTCCTAATCACCACTCTCCGTTTAGAAGGAATGAAAATACGATAGGCCTTCCAAGTCTCGTTGTAACCCATAAAGATAACATTCTCTGCCATAGGTTCCAGCTTCGTCTCTGCTCCTTGGGGATATAAGAATGCGTGAGACATCCAAAGATACGAAGATGTCCCACATGAGGCTTCTCTCCAGTGAAAGCCTCCTCGGGAGTCATATCCCCAATTCTTTGTGAGGACTCTTGTTCTGAAGATAAACAGCAGTATTGCAGGCCTCGGTCCACAAAAACAAGGGCAACCCCTGATCATGAATCATCGCTCTAGAAGCCCCAACAAAAGCTTTGTTCTTCCTTTCAGACACCCCATTCTGCTGGCGGTTGTAAGGAACCGTGAACTCTCTCCTAATACCTTCCTGTGCACAGAAGTTAGAAAACCCACCATAGGTGTACTCACCACCATTGTCTAACCTCAAGACCCAAATCTTCCTACCTGTTTGTTTTTCCACAAGAGATTTGAAATCTCTAAAGCAACTGAAGACCTCGCCCTTGGTCTTTAGGAAATATATCCAAGTCCTCCTAGAGTAGTCATCAATGAATATAACATAATATTCATAACCACCCAAAGACACATGAGACATACTACCACTAACATCAGTATGAATCAAGTCTCGTATACATGTAGATCTGTTGTCGCTTGCTGGGAATGGTAACTTGGTGTACTTGCCCAAAGCACACCTTCTGCAAACCTCATAATGCTCGACACTAAAATCAAGAACTCCAATAGTGATTTCCCTCAGAACTCTCAAAGCTCCATGATGCATATGCGCCATCCTTCGGTGCCATAACTCGCACAAGTCTCTATTGCTGGTGGTACTAGTGTGAGTGCTACCAAATGTGCTACTCACCAATGCTCTTGCCAATTGAAAGTTGAACCTGTATAGTTTCCCAGAGCGAACTCCAATCACTTTGGCCAAAGTGATGGAAGCTCCCCTGGGATGCATCAATACCTGCCCTCCTAAGAAAGTGACGTCAAACCCCTTCTCTTCCATAGCAAACACTGAAATCAATTTCTTCTTCATCTCTTGAACATACAAAACATCCATGACCTTCAATGCAGGCACAAACTCCCTCTCACAGGTCACAGTCCCCACACCAACAGCGCTCACAGTGCGATCATCTCCTAATACAATCTCAATATCAAGTGCCCTCTCTACAAGCTCCGAAAAAAACTCTTGTGCACCTGTCATATGGCGGGAAGCCTCGTTGTCTATGTACCACACATCGAATGATGTACTCCAACTAGATGTAGAAGTAATAAATGCAAATTCCTTATCAAACTGTGAAGCAAACTGTTCCACCTCTTTTGAAACTACAGTACCCTTCTTCCCCTTGTTTTTCCTCTCAGGACACGTAGCATCATAGTGTCCCATCTTCTGACATGCCCAACATTTGACTTTGGACATATCTGTATCTTTCTTCTTCTTCTTCTCCTATCCATAAGCCCCATCTGATGAGGCCCCTTTCTTGGCCTTCCCTTGGTCCCATGTGATGAGGCCCCTTTATTGTCCTGCATACCATACCATATCTAGTTGTTGTGACATGTTGCTTGGTGTCACCATGCCGCTCCAACCCACTTGTCACTTGGCTACTACATCTCCACGTCAATTGTTTTGGTGGTTGTTGACTTTTAATGCACCTTGGACAAGTGGTTTCCCATGGGTTAGGAAAAAGTGTCCAAAATAATTATTTTCCAAAGTGTGACTTTATAAACTAAGTGGTGATTTCCTCAACGGAGACACTCAGAACAACTTCATCAAAGGAAAATTTGAGCCACTCGTGTGGGAGACAGCACAGAAGGGTTCGCACTGGGTTTTCGACGACCAATTTTCCGAAGGGAAGTTGTGTCGCGATTGCTTGTGGAGGAAGGGTAATTCCTTCACATAATTTTGCCCAAATTTTCTTGTTGTTTGGATTGCCAGTTGGACATCCATAGATTGTACTCAGAATTAATAATAAAAACCCTCACTACTGCACCAATTTCTCCAAGTTGGGTTTTTCCAGGGACATTTGTCCAAAAATAACAGTGCCATATTTTTGTTTCTGTGTGTGCTAGTATTTTCTCAGATTCTAGCGCTATTTATTTTCCACTAAATTTTATTTTTGAAAATTACAATGTGAATTATTTGCTATTTGTCGTAGAAAATTGCAAATAAATTGTTAAACAAAATTAACATTTAGGTGAATAATTTCAAGTTGTTGTGATAGATGAAATTTTCAAAAAAAATTGTGTGTCAAATGTATGATTGAGATTGGTTATCATTTTGCTTCCAGTGAATGTTTATGTTAAGAATCTCATTGTGCTTCTATTCAATAAATTTAAGATAGTTTGCTTGGAATTAATTGTCAGTTCTTGGGTTCAAGGTAATTTAACAAGTACACATGGAAAATTAGATGAATTAGGAGAAGATATAGACGGTGTCTGTCACTACAAAATCTAGCATGCATAGTGCACAGCCTCACTAGGAAAATCCAAACCTCAGGGAAACAAGAGCTCGACTACTACTATCACCTTAGCGGCCTTTCTCCAGCTATTTAGTGGTGTTTGCACCACAAGGGAGGCTTCCCTTTAATGGTCAACTACACGATATTCAATAGGAATGGCTTAAGGTGATGGATGAGATATAACGATGGGGATAAGGTACCAACAAAGCCTAAATGTCTAGGACAATCTTCACCCAAGTTCAAGAAATCTATGCTTACCACTAAAGCAAATTATAGGGTTGTTATAACTTATAAGTTAAAGTTTTGTAGATTTGCAATGATGGGGTACACAATGTTATATAATAGCCAGAAGAAAAAGCCTTTCAATGACAAATCAACAAAGGATCAATCAAGACTTTCAATTACGTATGAAGGAGCCAAGATTTACAATGGAGTTTTTATGACTGAAACATGCATAAAGCAGCAACAAAATGATGACGCCAGCCCTAGAAATAGGGTTTAACATACAATAAATGCTAGATTTTGCTTTTTAGATGATTATTCAATGCACTTTCTATTTAAAGAACAATGACACATCAAAGAATAAAAAAATTAGCAATATTTCATTTAAATCCTAACCATAACCCTAAATATCTAGAATTTAAATGAGAATAAAGAGAATCTAATAAAAGAATAGGATTTGATCAACACCACCTAGACTAGTTCCTTGTTCTAAATGGGCAAATGGAGTCATTTAGGGAAAATTCAATGAAGTCGCCCTTGTTTCAAAGGGTGAAATGGAAAGTGCATCAACCTACAAACCCTAGTGGCTTCCTTTTTACGAAGATTTTAAATTTCAAAGATGCACAACTCGAATTTCTCTTAAAGGATTAAAGGAAAACAACTTTACGTATCATAATGGAGAAAGATTTCTTGATAAATATAGCAATTTTAGCCATAGCACATGCGGAAACCCTACTTCAAACTATATAACATGCAAAATATAGACAATATGTAATAAAATTACAAAATTTCCACAAGAATCACTTCAATCAATCCCAGCAAACCATCTTCAAGCAAATTTACACCTCCAAGTGCAACTCACGCCATTAAGATCACACTTCGGCCAAGTAGAAGAGACAATGAGTAATGGGCACTCACAAAGAGATGATTGCAAACATCAGCATCAGGATAAAATCGGCAAGGGTTTGGAAAACCAAAAAAATAGTAAAAATCGGGAAAATATTGGTAAAAATTGGCAAACATCGGCAAAATCAAGATAACATCAAAATATCGGTAAAAATCAGCAAACATTGGCTAGGCCAAAAAATCGTGATTTCAAGATAAAATCGGGATGTTATTGAGATGTTCGCAACATTGGTGTGATGAGTGAATGATCATGAAAATGAAATGAGACCTTCCCCCTATTTATATGAGGGAAACCAAGTCTCATTTTAATAATTTTACAAGCAAAACCCCTAAAGAGTTCACTTGGATGTTCAACAAGCTCAAAAGGTCACAAGTAGACATTAAAATAGCCCAAAAACATAACAAAATGACAAAAATAGCCAACACATGCGGGAAATAAAGGTCTCCACCATGACATCCTCCTCTAAATATGATCAAGATCCATCAAGCAAGTTATGAATAGATCCACGAGTGCTCCTCACTCCAAGAAATCCTCAAATGCATGGGTACATCTCTAAAAGTGCCTCCTCAACCATGATATCATCCATCAAGAAGCCTACGTCAACCTTCTAGGGCATGCAGGGATGACATCGCATCATCCAAGGCAAGTGTTGGGGTCCAAGAAGAATGTGTAAGCCCTTCAAACTCAAATCGTCATCATTTGGGCTTTGGAACAAGCAATGTCCAACAAACAAGTCAAAGCTAGCCTGAGGGCATCTCAAATAAATTTGGGCACATCATCGAGTAGTCTGACACAGGGCACGGGGTTAGGGCTTCATAGATATGTTTTGGCAGCCCTTCTTCAATGCATGAAGATCCTCAAACATAGTGTTCCGCTTTTCAAGCAAGGGCCCAGATTTAGCTAATGAATAGACCTCCTTTAAGGTCTCCAATCGACTTATAGCAACCACCAGATCTTGAATATACATGACAGAGATTACGACAGCAACTCAACCTTCAGCGAAGATGATATAAGGCTTGTGGCCTCCAGCGAAGATGATATAAGGCCTGCGGCCTAGCTGTGGGAGGATCTCCTAGTTGCGGTTAAGATGAATAGTGAAAACCCACGCCATACCCATACACAGATCTGCTCCTTAAGATTGGACCTAAACCAGTCCATAAATTGTCATCCTATGCCTCGCTGCCTCAGAGTGCCCAAGAGATATCGATGCATTAAAATGGGATGAGAAGAGTTCCCTTATATACAATTTAGACAATATGATTTGCCTTTAAGAGAGTGAAGTCGACTTTAATGTTTACAGGAAAATTCAAAATTCAAATTTTCACTTTTTCCCGCCTAAACAAACTCATGACTTATAGAATTCCTTTTGAATAAATAAATGTTTTCGCTGTCCAAATTTGAAGATCTTTAAAACGATTTTGGTCCTCTTGACGAGAGGAATGCAATGTTGCAATTATGTTTTCCATAGGCGCTGACCAAAGTGGACTTTCGTCCTAGTTTCCAATTATAACACTCCCTGTCAACTAGGGAGAATTCCACCACTCAATCCATCTGTCGACATCGATTATCATGCCATATTGTCGTCATGTACCATCTATGTCATCTCATCTCTCCTCTGCTAAACCATGATGTAATAATGAAGAAGAATTGATCGAGAGTGAGTCACAAGACCTTACCACTCTCCACTGACAAAAGTCAGTCCGGAGATAGAACCTCAATTGATCCCAAATCAAGTTGTAGAACACCATACATCCTTGCATAAATTGTACGGAAATACACGATGCGTCCATCGGTAGTGTTATGGTCTCTATCCTCATTTCCCATCTCATTGGCCAAATGAGAGGTACTTCCCATGAGTCCTGGACTGCATGGGTAGGATGATGCAGGAACACCAGTAGGGAAAGAATATATCACATCATGCTCATAATCACACGTAGGGAAAGCAGAAACCACATCCTACAAACACATGTAGGGAAAGGATGAACCACATCCTACAAAACAAATATCACAACCATAAGTAGAGAAAGGATGAACCACATCACAACCACATGTAGGGAAAGGATGAATCACATCCTACATATATCACAACCACATGTAGGTAAAGGATGTACCACCTCCTACAAGTATGCAAAAACACCGAAAGTAGGGAAATGATGAAACACGTCCTACATGCATGCAAACCAACAACAATAGGAAGAATCCTACGTGGGGAAAGGATGAACCACATTCCACCAACATCTCAATCACATATCGTAGGGAATAAACATCCTACAAGTGGGGAAAGGATGAACCACATCCCACTGACATGTCCACAAGCAGATGCCTGAATGCATCTCCCACTAGGGTATCCGCAGGAGAAGGTGAACCACTCATCCTGCTCATATGCCATAGGAGAAGGTGAACAACTCATCTTATGCATATGACATCAATAGTAGGGGAAAGTGAACCACTCACCCTACACACGTGTCATCCACCATGGGGTATCACAGGGGAAGGTGAACCACTCACTTTGTACACAATGCACCAATAGGGAAAGGTGAACCACTCACCCTATGGTCGCTCATATCTCAATAAGTACTCCAAGCCCACAGGAGCTCTCAGCTCAATTCTTCAACCAAGAATCCCTCCATATAGGGAATAGTGCCAAGCTGCTTTCAAAAGGATCAAGTTTGGATCCTAACGATGATCTTGATAGTCTGATCGAAAATGAGAGCCTCATAGCTCTACCCAGCATATAGACAAATATAGCTCTTTCTACAAACATTCCATCTGACCTAAGCAAGATGACAATATTTAGTTGTACTTACTCCCTCTTACCCAGGGAGACCACAAGTCTAAGCTTGTCTTATAGTGTCCATCTAGCAACATGTTCATCATGAGAAAACATGCCATAAAACAAGAACGTCCTTCGTCGTACCAAATAAAGCGATACAAGGTGTCAACACATGAAACACAGGATTCTCTGAATCCTATTCTGCAATGACGGCTGAAGAGTTTCCTTAAATGGCCATGCTTGCTATACATTCTGCTTCAATAGTGCTTTCAGAGCAATAGGCTTTTGTCTTTGGAATAAACATGGATCCCAGAAGATACAGCACTTAGATGTGCTCTTTCCATTCTTTACACTAACAGCTCAAATTCTAGGCATAGTACGACAAAGAATAGGCAGCCAAAAATTGTAGCAGAGTATGTATCAGAATACTAGGATCACCACAGATTGTCTATACTTCGGAAGTATAGACATCGGAAGTAGTGCATCAAGTCTAGGAATTTGACTTTAAAAGTCAACTCCTCACATTATTATTTGATAATGGCTACACCTATGATCGTGACTTCCTCTAAATATCAAGTTGTCTGCAACCTACTACCATTCCTGCCAATATTCCTTTGGATTATGAGTCACAATCATTTCCATGATACTTTGGAGATATAACATATCATCAGAGTTAAAACATTAGAGACATCAAGTTATTCCACCATATAGCTCCCTCTGAAGTCTTACTTTAGTAAGGCTTCATCAATCTACCCCTCTTCTTTAATATGAGACTTTTACCATACTGCAATTGTATTAGTAAACTTCCAAATCAAAGAGAAGATCATGATCTGGAGTGTAAAAACTCTGGTAAACTTGATAAGTATATATTATTATTGATAAAAGATGAAAGATGATTACAATGGGGAATCACCAAGGCTTTAAATATAGCCTCATAGTGTCCCTTGGTGAAGAGGCATGATCTTTGATCATGCCCTTTCACTTAATAAAACCTAAGATAACTATATCTAACTAATAATTAATAAAATATACATAACATTGCCCCTCTCTTGAAGATGCTTTGTCCTCAAAGCATATGTAATGATGGACAATGTTGACGAATGCCTAGGTTTCTTGAGCAGCGAGCTCTTGCTTCCCACATTTTAAAAAGATCGTGGAGCATCTTCTCGAGTTAAATCTTTTGGTGAGGTGGATAGCAACAAGATTTGATATTGACAGGGTCAGGTCCTTTCTTGACTTCTATTGGATGTTCATGTTCCTTATTAGGAGGTATTTTTATTGGCATGTCTTGGAAGAAATTTTCGTGTTTCCGAACTATTCCTTGTTCTTCTGGTGATTTTTTGTGATTCCTTTTTAGATTTAGAGGTAAGTTACCAACAATTATCGTTCGATGCAACTTCTCCTCATCATCAAACGCTTCCTTCTTAACAACCTTATCTGCTTCACCACCGAAGGCCTCAACAGCTTCTGGCACTGTATCAATGGCTTCAGATGTGTTTGTCTCTTCACATTTTTCTTTCAATTCTGGGGATGGAACATTTTGTTGTTTATAAGCATTTGTATTTTCATGGTTTCTTTCATTTTCAATGACTGTGTCTGGTGTTGCATCTGTGATAGCAGTCACGTTGAATTCTTTATGTGGCTCTTCCACCAACATTGTTTCGTTTTCTGCTATTGGATTTTCATTTATATAAAAGTTCTCAATAACTTTTGTTGTTGCATTACTGGCTTTATTAGTGGATTGAGTTGAATTTTCTTCTCTTGGCTTCTCAGCTCTATAACTTTCATGTTTGATTTCAGAGTCTCTGCTTCTAGGTATTTCAACACTATAGCTTTCATGTGAGCTGATTTCCAATTCAACCTCATTTAATTGCTCTTTTTCAAAATTGTTATATTCATGATGATGATCTGAATTAGCTGCATTGTTCAGTTGATTATGTTCAACATTCGAGAATATTGGTTTTTGCATTAGATTTAACTTGTCCATAATGGCATTAAATTTCTGCATCATTTTGTTCATTGCTTCGCTATGCTCTGTCATCTTGTTCATTGCTTCGCTATGCTTTTCTGTGGCCTCATGATGATTTAGCCACATTTGTCTTTCTATTTGATTTGTCGTATCATCGAACCTTTTTGATGTCGTTGGAGTGTCGTACAACTGTAGCTTCAAGATTGACTAATCTTTTTCCTAATTCTTCGGAATTATTATTGATCTGTTTCTCGAGATCCACCAATTTCTTCTGGAATTCGGCCATCGACATCGATGAAGACATTGAACGTGTATGAGGTGGGGAATATTTTTCTGCCAGTTTTTCCCTTCTTCTTTTTTAAAATAATTAATTACTTAAATTAAATTTTTTTTAATGAAATAATAATAATAATTTTATTATTATTATTATTATTATATATTTTAAATAATAATAATAATAATTATTATTATTATTATTATTATATTATTTGAATTATATATATATAATTATGGGGAAATTTTTTTGTTAACTTTGAAAAGTCACGTTGTTTTTAAAAGTCATGTTGTTTTGAAAAGGGTGAATGGGTTTTAATACCATGGGCAATTACCATGGGCTCCAAAACCACGAGCTTGTAAACCACAAGCAATTACTCTTCCTTATTTCTTTTTACTTTTTTATATATATCTCTTTTTTCTTTTTCTTTTTTTTCTTCTTTTTAATTTATTTCCCCCTTTATGTTGACTTTCCTTCCTCTTTTGATTTTTTTTATTAATATATATTTCTTCCTTCTTTTTTTAAAAACAAATGTTGTTTCCCACAAGCACTTGGTTTTAAAAAAATCTGCAATTTTGAAATTTTCTTGTAATTCCTTAATTCTGGATGATCACACAGATCCCGAAGAGCGATGGCTCCGATACCAATGGAGTGTAAAAACTCTGGTAAACTTGATAAGTATATATTATTATTGATAAAAGATGAAAGATGATTACAATGGGGAATCACCGAGGCTTTAAATATAGCCTCATAGTGTCCCTTGGTGAAGAGGCATGATCTTTGATCATGCCCTTTCACTTGATAAAACCTAAGATAACTATATCTAACTAATAATTAATAAAATATACATAACATGATCCTTCTTTAACCATGGTGAAGAAGTCCTTTTATAAGATCATCCAGACAATCAGTTGCTTCATGATAGCTACCAATCCATAATACGGATGTCCTTTTCATTCAGGCATCACAAAATCTGAGCTTTCCAAAGATCCAACCACAGTCCCTTATGATTATAGGGGCTCCTCCAAGTGTCTGACTCAAATTTTCTTTTAAAAGGAGGGACTTCAAAGGTTGCACATATTGTAACCTTCATTGCCAAATTTTAACTGCTTCAAGCCTTCCTTCTAATAGACCAACTCCTGCATAGGACCAACTGGAGTAGCTTGCTTCAAATCTAATTATGTCAGGGTTTCTTATGTAACCCTGATTTAGAGTCCTGGCCCTTACTAGTATTGTTCCTAACATCTTCTGCCACACTCTGGAATCTAGATAGTTCAAAGAGAACCCAATACATACAATGGATCAAATGCTGCAAAAGATTGTGTTGAAAGGTTCCGACAATGGAAAGTTGTAAACACTAGTTGTAGCTATGCCAATAACACTGCTCAATATATTATGAACATCAATATTATGATGTCAGTAACTCTGTTATACTTAATTGAACAATTACTACTGTTGATGTACTGCTTCCACTTTTGTTTAATATCACAGTACTTCCATTGAAGTACAGTTTATCAAAAGCTACACAATGTACTCATCATCACAGCATATAGTATTCAAAACAACATTGTTCATTTCAACATCTGGAGCGAGAAGGACCTAGCTCATCAAAATTTCGAACAATATACAAGCTCAACAGTCAAATCAATATACATGGGTACAAGCAATTTCAACTTAGTCATAAGTCTATTCTTCGGTATGACACACCTATCGTGCAACTTTTCGATATAAATGTTACTGTCGATCCTAGAATTATTCTGATAAACCAATCATCAAAGTATCACAGGCTACAGCTTATTGGCAACAATATATGCACAGGTCGGATAAATCAAGCCCTAGCACATATGAAATTGAACTAGTGCATACGACTTCTTGTCAGAATTCAAGATGCTACCGAACTATTGACTAGAGTGCTCTGATGCTTGCACGTTCAATTTGGAAGATCAAAACATTCTAAACAAGATCAAGCAAGTCTGCCAAACCCTTGTTAGACTTTCTTCAAATATAATGATAAGCCAAACTTAGAATTAGATCCTATCAGGTAGTTGATCTGTTCATGAAGGCAGAGATGATGCAGGGTCAACTTCAAAGCAAATCCTGGAATGTCCAGAAAATTCAGAGGTGCATTAATACTTTAAGGATTCATGTGAAGTTCAGGTCCACCTTCTGGACAGGCTTAAATCTTTCCTTAACACAGTGAACCAAAAGAAATACCCTTTGAATATACCTTTGGCTGCTTTTGATTACTTCAGAACAGCTATAGGAACGTACTCTAAGAGGGTCAAATTTTCAACGTTATGGAGTATGATAGATGAGCTAGAATCTTAGTAGAACCTCCAGACGCTAATTTATATCCTGTACATTTACTTTTGGATATACTTACGTGGGTCACCTGAGAGATGTGAGGATGTTCAGACATTCGTAAATTTGGATGAACAAAACATACCTAGAGGTCTCCCCTTCTAATCTTTATTTCAAAGTCAAGGGAAGCGGCCTCTCTTCTGAAAGACCCTTTATCCTTAACTATTGTCTCCTTGTCCTCTCGCTGCAAATTCGATTCGGATCAGAGTGCTAATGATGCACTTGGATCTTAACTTGTAATTTTTCTAGGAACTTGGCTCAAGGTGTGCTGCCGTGAATCTTCCTTCCAGCCCCCTCTGGAACTGACAGAAACTAGATTCTTGGCAGTGGTTACTTCAGCATGTACAGCAAGCCTCCATGCTTAACTTCGGCATTATTATAGTTGAAGACTACTTCAAGGAATTAATACAAAGATATCCATCCTCCTCCTGCTGCTAATCAATTTGACAGTCTGTACACATAGACACTTCATGAAGTCTTACCTTCAGGCTGGCAAAGAGAGGAGATCATGAAGACCTGACAACAAACTTCATTAGAGATGGCTTCTCTTTCACACCAGCTTAGGCTTGTCCTCATCTGGCTCTGATACCATGTTAAAATTTAGACTTAACATGTTCTTACTTAGGTCGGTCACTTCTTTAACCCATTATTGATTCCATCATTCGTATTAGCCATAAACTTATCACAGTCACTGATGAAAGAACATCTAATGAAAATGCAGAAGACAAGCCAAGACAAGAGAACACCGGGATTGGATCAAGCCAAGGAAAAACCCCACGATGGGGAAAACCCTTGATTGAATCTTCTTATTATTAAAATCAGAAGTTCAGCAGAGAGAGAGAGATAGTTCATTAATTCAGAGTCAGAATGATTTGCCAATACTGCTCTAAGATTCAATCATCAGGTCACAGAAGACAAATTATGTCACTGAAGGAGATGGACTCGTTAGGGCGACTAAAGATTATAGAAGCTGGACTAAACGTCCTCAATGAAACATTCTTTCGCAGGGACTACAGGTGGATGTACTATCATAGCTTACTTTATCTCTGAATATCAGGTTTAGGACTTCAGAGGTATGCTGCGGCAGCCCTTCTTCAATGCATGAAGACATTCAAACATAGTGTTCCTCTTTTCAAGCAAGGGCCCAGAATTTAGCTGATGATTAGACCTCCTTTAAGGTCTCCAATTGACCTATAGCAACCACCAGATCTTGAATATACATGACAGAGATTACAATAGCAACTCGGCCTTCAGTGAAGATGATATAAGGCCTGTGACCTCCAGCGAAGATGTTATAAGGCTTGTGACCTCCAGCGAAGATGATATAACGCCTGCGGCATAGATGTGGGAGGATCTCCTAGCTGCAGTTAGGATGAAGAGAGAAAACCAACGCCATACCCATAAACAGACCTGCTCCTTAAGCTTAGACCTAAAACAGTCCATAAATTGTCCTCCTATGCCTCGCTGCCTCAGAGTGCCCAAGATATATCGATGCATTAAAATGGGATGAGAAGAATACCTTATATACAATTCAGACAAGATGATTTGCCTTTAAGAGAGTGAAGCCGACTTTAATATTTGGAGGCAAATTCAAAATTCATGTTTTCACTTTTCCCCGCCTAAACAAACTCATCACTTATAGAATTCCTTTGACATAAATAAATGTTTTCCCTATCCAAATTTGACTATCTTTAGACATAAAGTACAATCTGGGTACTTTATTTAATGGTTGAGTTAAAAATAGAAACTGAGAATTAAATGCACATCTATTCTCATCCCTTCATCTAAATGAATCTGAGCCATTAGATCTTAGGGTTGCCCAAAAGTCATTTAGGGAACCAAAAGGGGGAAAAGAAAAGACAGACGGAATTCATTCTTCATGAGCAGATTGGAGAAAAGAGGCTAAGGGCTGGAGAAAAGTTCTGAAGGAGAAATCTGTTGCAGTAAGTTGAAGAAGTGATTTCTAAGCAAAGTTGGGCATGGAAATCAAGGCATAGAAGACAACAGAAGGTACAATACAAACATCATTTAATGTTGTGAGTTGCATGTAGTTCGAGAGAAGTTTTTGAAGAAAGAAAACCATACATTCCATACGAAATCCATATAGTACATATTTTAAGCTTCAAGTGGGCATAGAAATCAAGGCAAAGTGTGCATGGTTTTCCAAGAGTTACGGGCTAAAGAGATAAGGTGTACTTTGCTATTTTGTTTTGTCTACAAATGTCTTTTTCCTAAACTTGAAAGATAAATAAATTTGAAGAGCTCTCTAATAGGCTTCCCCGGAGAAGATTGAAGGGGTTTTGCCTGGATCTAAGTAGAACAAAATCTGTGTATATTTATGTGTTGTTGGTCTGTTTATGTCCATATTTATTTTCAGCATGTGTTGACAGTCCCATGTGTTTTAATCTGACAATTTCATTTCCAGAATTCTATATGTTGAATGTATGTTTATGGGAAAGGGCATTTCACTGCTAAGACCTGCAATATTGTTGTTTATCTTTGGAACAGGGTCCTCATAGAGGACTGGAGAATATGACTCTGAAGGAGGCTTTCACTGGAGAGAAGCCACATGTGGGACATCTTCGTATCTTTGGATGTCTCACATATTCTTATATCCCCAAGGAGCAGAGGACGATGCTGGAACCCATGGCATAAAAGGGTATCTTTATGGGTTACAGCGAGACTTCGAAGGCCTATCGGATCTTCATTCCTGCTAAACAGAGAGTGGTGATTAGGAGGTGTTGTCGCACATAATGTCTAAGCACCATGACAACGGCTCAGATCGGGGGATGTCACCCTGATCCTCAATGTCTCTATCTAAGTTGTCTCCTTGCAAGCTAAGGGAGGTAGACCCTAACTAAAATGAAGGAATAGAATTGATTGCAAGTCAATCAACTCAGGAGACACAATCAGATAACCAAGTACTTGATGAGATTAACAAGATTTCACAGATCAATTATATTAAAACCAGTGCCTTATGGAGTTAAAAAGATCTCGTTATGCAATTAAAGCCAAGTAATTGATGTATAACTGCTGCTACAAATGACCACAATGATATTCAATGAAACACCACAACCATTCATTAAGATACTTAAGCCAACAGCAAAGCTTATCATGAAATGATCATTTAAAAATAAATGCTAGATGCTTGAAATATTTCCAAATTTATAATGTTCCAATATAACCCAATCCAGAAATTGAAATGTTTCTATAATAAAACTTATGATAAAAAATTAAAAGCTCATTTGACTATAGAACCTTTTCAAAAAAATTTAAATTTTTTGAATTTTTGGAATTTTTATATTTTTTTATTATTTTATTATTATTTTTAAATCTAAAACAAATTAAAACAAAATTTTAAAACTAACACTAAAACTAACCCAACTTTACAATCTAACAAATCTAAACATTTAAAAGCTAAAACTAAAAGTAAATTTTTTGTTTTTTTATTTTTTAAATCTACAAAAAATAAAAAAAATGAAATTCTAACTCTAAAAATCAAAATCTAAACTGAAACTATAATCTAAAACTACACAAATTAAAACTAAAACTAAATTAGACTTAAACTAAATTAAATCTAAAAAAATTGAAACAAAAATTTAATTGAATCTAGAACTAAATTAAAACCTAACTAAGACTATGCTAAAGTCAAAACAAACTAAATTTAAAGCCTCCTAAGAAATAACGCTACCCTTAAACTAATGTTAATAAATAAATTAAAAAAATTAAAAACTAAAAACTAACTTAAACAAAAATCGAATTTAAACTAACAGCGAACACTAACGTTATCCAACCTAACTAGCTAAAAAAAATCCGACTCAAAAAATTTAACGCATATATGTGAATTGGCTTTTTAACAGGTGCGTTTGTTTGTTTATGCAGGTCAATAGGAGCTCGACGGAAGGAGGGGTTATGCGATGGAAGAGGGAGGACGTCGATGGCAGAAGGACGAGTTGGACAGACGACAGATGAATGGAAGAAGGCAACGTTTAACGCAGTGCAGAGGACGGCTAGGGAATTCGAGGGCAGAGGAGATAGGCTGGATGTCAAGGGAAAAGTTAGGAAATGGTCGCAGCGTGAGGAGGGAAAGAGCACGACAGTAATGGAGAAATCGATGGCAGAGATAAGGCAGCGATGGAGCTGAAGGATGGACGAGCAAGGGAGACGGAGGTGCAGATGAATGAAATGAAGGCAACGTGAAGGCAAGGAAAGTGTAGAGAAGGGTTAACGCAGGAGACAGAGGCAGAGATAAAAACAAACCCATACACATCTAAAACATCCAGCAAACTCAGAATTTTTCCGCAAAACTCTGATCTTTGACACTCTTTTAATCAAATAATATTCAGATTTTCCCACAGAAGCTATTTCTGAGGCCAGATCTTAAAATAAATTTCTGAGAAAACCCTGCAACCTGCAAATCCAGATAGATCCAAAAAATATGCACAAAATTTTATAAAACCCTTACAGCCTAGAGCACATATACAAATTTACAAGCTAATTTACAAATTTGAGGCCCTCATGGCTAGATTTAAACCCATTTCAACACAATTTTTGAAGATAGAAAATTTTAAGAGAGGCACAAGCCTTAGAAGACCCTGTAAAAACACAATTTCGTAAGATAGCTTTAAGAAATTAGAAACAATGGGCTTTTTCAGATTTACGAATCTGAGAGTCGACTGGTCCAACTGAAGACTTCCCCAGACGCTCAAACCTTAAAAAAAAATTCCCTGCACACTTAGATCTGAACTTTAGATTGATAGAGATTTAAGAAAATAACATGAGATCCTTCAGAAAAATAGATAACCAGTCTTTCCATTAAGTCAAAATGTCATTTTATGAACCCAGAAAACTGCACAAGATACTTGTATGCAGATCAATCCATTAGGGTCATCAACCATAAAAATGTCAAACAAAGTAGCAGAGTTTAGAAATGAATCACCACATAGATCTGGAAAAGGAACACCAAAGTTTGTAACCCCAAAGTCTTTATGCTTTATTCATCAAAGAAAATTCACAAGAGCTTCCAAGACAAGTGCACGATCCAAAGATCGGATGACTCAAGACTGACAAAGACCTTTAATATATAAGACAATCTCCAACAGCTAGTTCAGTTGATCCATGTCAAAATAATCTCGACCGTCGAAAAGATTTGATCATCTTTTAATCTGGACCGTCGAAATTATAAATTTGGGGAAAAAACGAATTTATCATTTAAATTCATTTTAATTAACTCAAAATAATATTTTGAGTTAATTACCTCAAAATTTTTACTTTGACCTAACCACCTAGGCCCAAGGGTCCAAAATTCCTTGAAATTCTCAATATTCCCTTGGCCTGGGGCCTTTAAAAATTCATTTTTTAAGGACCAACGAATTTTGCCTTTGAAGAATTTTATCCTCACCTAGGACCTAAAATTAATTAAATTTCTGGCTTAAGATTTTTTAATTAATTGACCACAAAATTTAATTAATTGATTGAGAGGGGATTTTAATTATTTTTTCCAACCCTCTTTACATAAGATAATACATTTAGACACATGAAGGGGGAAAACCCATTCGTATAGACCCTCAAATAGGTACCCAATTCTGCGATTCAAAACATGATCTAGTAGACCAAGTAGCTTGTAATAAAATAATCTAGCCAAATAGCTAAGATTATTTCCAAACTACTTTTACAAGGACTCGATAGAAAACACTATGACTCACTTAGCATGCTGATGACAAAATCCACCCTAGCTTTGGGGTGAAGCTGGAGGGGAAAACTCTACCGATAACTTGTGTCGAAAAACACAAGTAAATCAGTGAGAGAAAAACCCTCCTAGGATAGAAATCGTCACCAACATACTAGGCTTATCTAAGTTGTTACATACATTGACAGTCTTACTTAGATCATTTACATCATAAACATGCAGAAAGGGTTTACATTATTCATAAAACTGTCCACTGATGATGGAATCTGAATGGCGCGACCACGTCGAACATGATGAATCCTATTCAAAAAAATGGGGGTGTACTGCTATGGGGTCGTTGACAAAGTGTGGTCAACAGGAGGTATGTGAAGTTCGAGGAGGAGAGGGCCTATCGGAGATCACAGGAGTATGATGAGAGAGAGTCACAGATTCCTACTCAGCAGGGAGTGCAGGTACAGGGAGCAGGTCCTCATGGTACTTCAATGTCAGTGACATCTAGGGCACCAGTGGCAAGTTCACCGAGCACTTCTTTAGGGAGTCCACTAGTACAAAGTCACATGTCACTTCAGCTAACACAGGGACGGGTGCCGGTACAGGTTCTTCGAGGATAGGTGTTGGTACAGGCACACCAGGGTCAATTGGCAGACCTTCAAGTTCATCAGACTGGGCGGCAGAGGATGAGCTTCCCTATGGGGAAGCTTCTTCAAGGAAGAGAAGGCCCAAGTGGCTTCAAGACACCTTGAAGGACGCAGAGTCCGTTGGTCCTCTGAAGAGGGTGAATAGGGAGTGTGTGCCACCTTGACTCTAAGCCTACGAGCTATGAGGAAGCTGCCATCCAGGAGGTATGGAGAGAGGCTATGGTGGAGGAGTATGCCTCTATCATTAAGAACAATGTCTGGGAGGTGGTGCCTAGGCCTAAGGGCAAGTCAGTTGTGACTTCCAGGTGGCTCGAAAAGATCAAGCATGCTGCGGATGGCAGCATTGAGAAGTTCAATGCGAGGTTTGTGGCTAGAGGGTTCTCACAGTTAGAGGGAGTTGACTATGATGAGACCTTCGCTATTCTAGCTCAGTACACTTCTATCTGGTCCCTTATTTCTATTGCTACAAAAATGGGTTGGCAGATCCATCAGATGGATGTGAAACCCGCAATTCTGAACGGATTTATAGAGGAGGAGGTGTACATTGAGCAGCCATAGGGCTTTGAGGTACTTGGGCGGGAGATCCATGTACGTCGATTAAGCCAAGAACTCTACAGACTTAAGCAAGCTCCAAGAGCTTGGTATTCGAGGATTGATACTTATGGGTTTCACAAAGAGTGATGCAAATCCAAACCTATACTACATTGTTGCAGGGGATGATCCGCTCATTCTTGTGCTATATGTTGATGACTTGTTCATTACTGGGCAAAGAGATTGATTTGTGGTTGCAAGGAGGATCTTGAAATGGAGTTCGAGATGAAGGATATTTGACTGATGCATTACTTTTTGGGGCTTGAGGTGTGGCAGGAGGAGGGGTATATCTTTCTGGGGCAGGGGCAGTATGTTGTGTATGTGTTGAGCAAATTTCACATGGATAATTGTAGACCCATGTCTACACCTATGATCACCAACTAGAAGAAGCTTCATGCTTCAAATTCTAGTTTGGTGGATCCCACATTGTATAGGCAACTTATTGGGTCATTGATGTATCTAGTCAACACTAGGCCAGATATATGTTTTGCAGTGAACACACTTAGCCAGTTCATGGTTGAGCCCAGGAGGATGCATTGGGTAGCTACAAAAAAGCACATTCTTCGCTACGTGCAGGGCACTGTTGATTATGGTCTGGACTATACGCAGGCAGATGGAGTGAGGTTGGCAGCCTACACGGATTCAAATTGGGCAGGGTGTGCTTCTGATAGGAAAATCACTTCCGGGTGTTGCTTCAGATTGGGTTCGACAGTTGTGTCGTGGTTCAGTCGAAAGCAAAAGTCAGTCCAAAATATTTCTTTTCCTAAATGTGACTTTATATAGTGAAAGAGACTTTATAAGTGGTAAATTCAATGTTAAATTATAAAGTGATAAGTGAGTTTGGACATAAAGTACAATGTGGGTACTTTATTTAATGGCTGAGTTAAAAAATAGAAAGTGAGAGTTAAATGCACATTCATTCTCATCCCTTGATCTAAATGAATCCGAGCCATTAGATCTTAGGGTTGCCCAAAAGACATTTAGAGAAACAAAAAGGGGAAAAGAAAAGAAAGACTGAATTCTTTCTTCATGAGCAGATTGGAGAAAGGAAGCTGAGGGTTGGAGAAAAGTTTTGAAGGAGGAATTTGTTGCAGCACGCTAAAGGAGTGATTTCTGAGCAAAGTTAGACACGGAAATCAAGGCATAGAAGACAACAAAGGTACAGTATGAGCATCATTTAATGTTGTGAGATGCATGCAGTTCGAGAGAATTTTTGAAAAAAAAAATCTTAAAAATCAGTATGGTCCGTACAGTACATATTTTCAGCCTCAAGTGGGCATGGAAATCGAGGCAAAGTGGGCACGGTTTTCAAGGAGTTTTGGGTTGAAGAGATAAGTTGTATTTTGTTGTTTTGTTTTTCTGCAAATGTATTTTCCTGAACTTGAAAGATAAATAAATTTGAAGAGCTCTCTACTAGGTTTTCCCCAGAGAAGATTGAAGAGGTTTTGCCTGGGTCTAAATTCACCAAAATCTGTGTGTATTTTTGTGTTGTTGGTCTGTTTATATCCATATTTATTTTCAGCATGTGTTGACAGTCCCATGTGTTTTAATCTGAAACTTCATTTCCAGAATTCTATATGTTGAATTTATGTTTATGGGAAAGGACATTTAATTGAACGGGAGTGATAAAGTGAAATCAAAATCGGGTTGGGATTGCAAAAAACTTTTTAGTCATCAAATTTCAACAGATGATAAATGTTATATATCGAAACTTTAAGATTGATGAATCATGAGACTCGATATGTTGTATGTTACTTACTTGTGGACGTGGTTCATAAAGACTATAACTTCTAGATGATTGATGTTATATGGTTCAATCCATGTTTTTATGCTTTTTATATCTAATTCACCATTCTACATGCTTTTGTTGACATATATACATCGAAATATATATTATATAAAAATTCAATCTCGTTCCGCTCCCAAACCAGGAGCTTTTGAAAATGTTGCTCCCCACTCCCGTTTCCGCTCCCTCTCCCAAGTAACCTTGATCCAACACCCAAGTTCTATGGCTCAACATCTTAGCATCTAGGTGTGCATGAAGGGATGTAGTACCAAATGCAATCATCTCAAAGCCCAATGCTCATCTCTAGAGGGGCAATGTTGAAGCATCAAGGCCACATTTTCTCTCAAATTGTGGCAAAACGTCCTCAGGAATGTTCCTAGAGAGGGTGTAGCCCATGCCTTAAGGGATCTTTGTTGTTGTATTAACACAGCCTAACATAAACCTTTCAAGATTAAGTGAGATCAACAATCATTTGGGAAAAAAACCACTCAAGCATCATAGTGGACCATATCTAATGCTATGGAAACAACAAGACTTCACAACAAACTCACATTCGAATGTCTAACTAGATCTGGCCCTATAAACAAGTTACCTCACTTATGTTATGAATGATTAGCTCTAAACTCTATTACGTGTTTCCATGCCCTAACAGGAGTGACACGTCCATAGGTGTGTACGAGAATAATGGTCATAGAGTGGGAAAGACTTCAAGGCATGTGCCATATCCATGAGACCAGTTAATGGAGGTCCAACATCCTAAGTGTACTAATGTAAGGAGCCAGCAATAGTGGTGGCATGGGTTACCCCCTTCCTTGACATGCTATTTCCATCCTTCTAGTGTACTTTTTACTAAATGATTTGTATTTATTCGGTGCATGACTTAGGAGCCCAAGCTTGCTTTTATATTTCTCCAATAACCCTTTAAGATATAGCAGTTTCTCGCTCATCCAATTTGGGTTATCCAAGGGTTTCTTTCTTTAGATGAAGAATTAAATGCTTGAGGAACTAGGTGATGGCTAATGAGGGGCATAGAGCTCATGCTACATAATGTCCCAACCATCTTTTGCATTTTACATTTTCTTTCATGGTAGCCTTATATAATTTTAACTTTCTTTTAGCTGCATCAACCTTCAGGGCCAAACTTTTTGGGCCCTAACTAGAGGATGTGGATGAAGGGTACCAATTCCAATGACCCACGACTACCAACCCAATGAATGGATATGGATAACAAGAACAAATGGAAACTAGTAAAGCAGGAACTACCCTGGACATGCTACATCAAGCAGTGCTTCCCCAGTAGTTCCCTTTCTAAACCCTAAGGCCTCAAAGGAGGTTCCAATGGACTAAAGTCAAAGACCAACCTCCCAGGTGAAGTGTGCAAACAAGAATACAATCGAGATCGGTAAATCATCCAGTTTTCCCTTTGATCTATATTAATATGTCCATAACATTAAATAAAAGCACATGATTGCAAGAATGGTTAGAGTACCTGTTGATAGATGACCAACCTTCCATCAAAGGGAAATGCCAAACAGAAGGGAGATCTAAACAGAGCAATAGGTGGATAATCCTGGCATACTATTATGAACTGACCATCATGGGGCTGCTGGCTGCCTGGATGCTCAATGAGAAGAAAAAAATTATCCTCGGGGTTGCCCACTTCTGGTGGGCAACAGTGCCTACTAGAACTTTCATTTTAAATACACAACTATTCCTAAAGACACTCAGGTAAGTAGCAGTTCAGTAGAGGGTTTTTTCATCATATCAGGCATTCAAGAGATTATCTGACATTAGATAATGTGAAAAAGGTTATTCAAGGAAGCACCAAAAGATGGAAATAATGTATGGTATAATGGATCATTAGACTTGTTTATATGAACCAGTTCTAATGGACTGTACAGTTAACTAGAATCATGCCAAGTCTAGCTCAGGTGCAGAAAAACACCATGTCAAGAGGTTCAATAAACCAAGAGTCAGCTTTGAGTTTCTATGGAAGGAACAAAATATATTTATAACAACTATAGCATAATATGTCTTGTGGAAGGCTATGGAACATAACTTAGAAGTTAGTATATGTACTGTAACAGTTTCTTCAGAACAAGCAAAGCCATGTGATCATGATAAATATGGCATTATTTTCACATCTGAAAAAGCAAGACATCTCCATTGGAAAAAAGAACTTTTGATGAGATCCACCTAGGAATATGCAAAATCATAGTTAACATGAAAACATTATATACACTAAGAGAGACTTGCCTTTAGCTGATGAAAGCAAACTGCAATCTTTTCCTCTGTCTTTCTCTGCTTCTGAGCCCAATTTTGTTGCTCAAGGTGTTTCCTTTTACGCTGATCAAGTATCCATTTCTCCACTGTAGTGTACTCTGCCTTGAAAGGAAAAGCTGAGGAATCCTCCGGTGAGCTATCTTTTTCTTCTTCATCAACTCCTGAGTTCGGACTCCCATCTTGAAATCTAGAGTTGGGATGCAAGGTCCCATTTCTAATAATTGCTGAAGAACTTGCTTTCCACTGAGTATCAGAGCCAGCCTGTTTACCTAACTGTGAGGTGAATGCACCTGCAGGCTGACAATAAGATTCACTAATATTTTTCTCGCTAATAGATTCTGAACCAGCCATAGTGCTTTCAAGCTTCATTGGTTTTGTTAAAACCCTACCACTTTGTGCCATCATTGTCGACTTAAAAGTCCTAGCCACCTGCATGAATGCCTCCAACCCAATATATTCCCCATTCTGCAACCTGATCATCTGGTTCCTACTCAATGATGTAGACAAAGGTGCATCCACACGAGACCCTACTAGTGGATTTGTTGACTCCACCAAATGATCTGTACTGACTGCCTTCTTTCCATCTGCTTCATGAGAATCTTGTATAACATCCTCGACTTTTTTACTGTCCAGCACTTGTTTATTGTCAGCAACAATCCACTTTTCCATGTTACTTGCAGGAAATCCTGAAACTCCTAGCAATCCAGAAGATTCTCTCTCCTGCTGCTTCCCTGAACTCAGCACTGAAGCACTCATGTGGTTCCCTTTTGGTGTCTCCAAAACACTAAATAAGAGCTTGTTGGAATCCTGCTGCTGATTAATAGAGGGAATTGTTTCAACTTTTGTCTGAGATTGTGCATCCAATCCTGCAAATTTTATCTGAGATTGAGAATCCACCACTGAAGATTTATAAAGTGCATCTTTAGGGTCTTCGCTTTCTTGTGCTTGTACAGCAGTTTCAACTTTTCTTCTTGTAGCCATTACATGTTTCCTGTCTTCTTTTGACAGATTTGGATCGATACGAGCATACTTTCTTCGTCTTGTTCTCTTTGTAGGTTCCAATTCTTTTGATGATGATTCTGCTTCAATAGGACTTCCACTAGAGGAGGCTGCAGAGTTTAGCTTTGGCGTAAGGGGCTTTTCAGTTTCAATTTCTTTGGTCTCAATCATTTTCCTTTCTTCAGTTACGTTAACTGTGTCATCACCTGTCTTCTCTCCAGCCAACTCTTCTTTATCACCTTCATTCTTATCCCTTTTCCCAGTTTGAGTTTCATAAGTTCCTGATAATAACAACCACTTATCAAAATTTATATCTTCATATACCTATCATGAGTGATTTGTTCTTGAAAATAACAGTGAAGGATTCCTTAAGAGTTTCAAGAATACATACTGTGCATATTTCATGATAAAACACCTTGAGTTCTATTGTGTACTTAGTTTATTTTGTCATTTGGTGCCTTCTGACTTTTTCAAGTTATCATTAAAGAACATGCACTCAAATGTAACACACTGCTCAATAAGAAGTGTCATAGGGTCATGAATCATGAATAGTTGACAGACTGTATATGGGAAACCTACCTATTTGAACACAAGCAAAGGCACCTTTCCTAGCATTGCACATCATACCTCCATCCTGGTGCGCACCTTTTATATACGTATAAACTGCTGTGCTTTTTTAACAAGACAGCCATTTTCTAAACGCCCTTAATTTGCTTCATGTGGTCTCCTATTTTTAAAACCATGTGCACAGAGATATAATTTGTTTCACTGTCATTAATGTCAACTTCTAAACACATGGAAGTTTCAAACGACACTTTCTTTTCCTTCAAATTCCATATGCAAAGTAGGCTGAAAGATGTAGGAGAGTTTATAGGGAGACCATGAATTCAGTGTGCAGGGCTTCTTGTTGAAGGAACTTTCCAGTCGCCTACTTTTCAATATCTAACAGCTCACTTTGAAGTAGTTATAATGCTTCAGCTAGAGGTGTCTGTGTTTGGCATAACAGAGGTCAGTGATCTTCATCTCATGTGCCTGGAGTTGGGTCTTAATTTCTGCAATAATAATGTTCCTCTGCCACTAGAATATGAAGATGTTGCATATGATCATGGAATTTTATCTTAGATCTGCTTTCTGTCTTTTCTCTTATATATGAGTGACCCTTGACTCAAACAGTGCATTGACACTTCTGTACTTAACAGACCCATTGACCTATTTGTAATCATCTGCAGTCTCATTGACCTATTTGCAATCGTCTGTTCGACAATAATAAATGTATCTTATCTTCAGCTCCTCAAAAGGTGATTTTCCCAGTTGCCCCAACTTCTCCAAAACTAAACCTGGTTTGACAAGTCTTAAGTAAATACATGGCGATTTAAACCATCACAGGGAGAACTGTAGAAACTTGAAATGTTGTTGAGGAGTCTCCATTAGCATGAGTGAATGGCTAAAACCCCATAAGCAGAAGGGATGCAATTGCATGAATACCACAAAACAAGGGTTGAGAGGGGCTATGCAGATGCCCAGATGAATGAGGCCATGCAGCAAATCCATGTGAGGAGAATAGGAGCTCAGACCAATTTTTGGTGTAATCCAACTGCAAATGCCAGATCCAGGATATTGTTCTAAGATTTGGAGACTACTGTGAATTACATTGGAAAATTCAGGATCTACCTAGATCAGCCATTTGGGTAACATATCTGGAGCAAAGTTCAAAAAATTAGTTTGATAGACTTAAGCGCAAGGGCATACGAGAAGGGGTGGTGGGTGCAGAACAAACAGAAAGGGCAGTGCAGCATGGGTGCAGCACACAGGAGAATCACAGGTAGTAGAGAAGAGGGTTTTTGTGAATAGCAAATGGGAGGGCCCACAGTTAGCAGATGGAAAGGCCACCAGGCTAAGTCACATGACACCATAATAGAAGACACAGACGAGATGAAAATACGAGTGTCCAACATGAGACACGGTGACCCAGAAACAGGACACAGAGGACACCTTACACAGAAAAATTTGTTTTATATATTAAAAAGCATAACGAATTTGTAATTTATTCGTACAAAACTGAAATATAGACAAAGATTCATTTTTTTTTAGAATTTAGAAACTAAAAACATTTAGAATTTTACATGATCATGATACAAATTCAATCATAGAACTTTTGCTCTTTAGCCTGTTGTCTTCCTAAAACAATGTTTTTTTCAGCATTTGAAGCTACTGTTGCAGCCCCACTTCTAGCAGATGTACTATGGACTCTGGAGCACTAGCAGGCCCCGACAAAAATTTTGGGGGGGGTTGGGGGGCGGGCAGCATCAATGGGGCATTCCTTCCTTTCCATTAACTTTCTCCAACTGCCCTTGATGACTGAGCCATGATTTCTGTGAAATGGGGGCAATGGACTGCTGTAGGAAAAACCCTGAAGATTGGTGGCCAAATCCCACTTGCAGAACACTTGGAATCCTTTCTAACACTACAAAATAACTCTCAGCTGTACTCCAAGATGTCCGACACCTCAAACCTTTTGAATGAAATGAGCTCAAATGAAAGGGAAAACATGTTTTTATGAGGTGCACGTAGAAATTTTAAGACCCACTCCGGTTTTCAGTTTCTCCCTATTTCTCCCAGAAAGTTAAATGCCTATTCCCATAACCATACATTCAACAAACTGGAAAAATAAATATTTTCTGAAAACACAAATTCTGGAAATTTCACAGTGCTGAAAATGCAGAAATAAAAACTAAGAAAAATAAATCAGACAAATACAAATACAAAAATGATGAGCGTACTGATGAACAGATTGAGTTAAAGTTGCATTTAAACAAGAGAGAGAAATATAAATGACTTGTAATGTGTTCCAAGATTTCATTTTTGGAATTATTTTGGCATAAGTGGATGATCTTATGTGCAGACCACCATGGCCTCAGCCACCTACTCGTAACTGCCCTCTGAGGATTCAGATGACTTGAAAATGTGTAGAAAGGAAAAACTTACTACATTGAAATCCACCATCAAGAAAGTGTTGTAGAGTTGCCTGTATGATACAGAACTGCAAGTTGTTAGATATTTACAAAGACATGCATGCACTTAGTATATGTCACATTGTATTGGATCATTAATGAATATGTCTCAATTGTATTAGTAATATGTATGCATAATGTTACTTTGTATGATTGTATCTTTGTAAAACTTACATCTAGATGAAGATCTATGCTTGAATCAATGAATTTGTATGAATTTGTGTAAGAAATATCTAATTTTTAATATATATATATATATATCGTGTCTGGACGTATCCTGTTACAGGGGTTCGCAGTGTCTATGTCTGACACTCGAATCCTCGTGTCCTTCGTGTCCCGTGTCCCCGTGTTAGGTGACTTAGGTTTTCAATGGTTGTCCTCTAAGTAGATACAATTTATTCTCCCTACTGACTATGACTCGGCTCACGCTAGGATCAACCCCTTTCGTCCTAATAGCTACCTCACCTCCCGTGAAAGTAACCTCAAGTCCTCTATCCTCCACAGCCAAAACTAAGAGTAATTTTTTCTCAAACCCAAGTACATACATCACCTCCATAAGACTCCCTAAGTCTAGCTATAACAGTATGTTGCCAATGCCCTCCACTGCATACCTAGTGTTGTCACGAAGCTCCACATCTTAACCTTTGTTCTCGTCAGCCATACTGATGAAGATATCACAAGATCACGTCATGTGACGAGAAGCACCACTGCCCACAAACCAGAGCTTCCTCTTGTAATGGTGCTAGAAAGAGAGGATACTAGAGAAAATTCCTCCTCGAATTTGTTATCCAACTCATCCATCTATGCGGATACCACTGTTATTGTCTTTCCCATGCCTTTATTCTTGTTTAGACATTGCCTAATATAATGATCGAGCTTGTGACATGCAAAGCACTTGATTTTGCTCATGTCTCTCTTCCCTTGAGAAGATGCTCCTCCAATCCAGTTTTGCTTGGCTCTACCCTTTCCCTTCTTTGTTTTCCCAACAATAGCAAGGTTCTCTTCATCTTCACCCTTGCACTATCCACCAGTTATAGATACCTCTCAAATCTCCTTTTGGGTGAAATCATCCCATACTTTGGCCCAACCAGGAAGTTTATCTCTGGCTAGTATACCTGTCACAAATGTAGCCCACTTAGTCAAGGCCATCCACATTTAATATAGGTTGAATCTTACATGTGACGGATTATGTGATCCTTCACACCATCCAAAATGATGATCCTAGGTCATGTATTTTTCAACTTATGGACAGTCGCTTGGGTAGCATCTTGAGAACCCTGAACCAATTAACTTGCAATTTTCCAAAGTTCGTTTGCATTAAGACAAGTGTGATTCGCTCCTTCCATGCACTGAAGTTTACAGCCCCGTCCATCATGTCTTCATATCTTAGACTTGTTTTCTTCCATACCAAACCTGATTTTTTACTTCAATGTTGAACTTATTAAAACCCCAAAAAATACTTATATCAAGTATTTTTGAATTTGCCTAAAAAAAATACACTGGTATATAAACTTAAAGATGCAGCGAAAATAAATTGAAAAATTAATCACATCATAACAGAAAATTGAAACCCAACACAATGTTGATTTTCTAGTGCATTCAAGAATAGTATAATTTTTCAAAATTGAAAACTACTTCCATTGATATGTTTAGTATCATTTTTGCATTCCAATCATTAAGCAGTTATACAAGAAAAACTTCGATCATACAATTTCATCAACAGAGCAATAGATATCACATGAACAGTAAACAAGAGACAAGAGACAAGAGACACCAGAAATTAGGCTTCAAGCCAGGGAAAAACCCACAACGGGAAAACCCAACCAATCATTCCTTATGAGAGCAATTATATTCATCATTAGTACATCAGAGTATTCCAACAATATTCCAAAATTCAGATCTCAGCAATATCCAATTCAAACTAGTCAAATGAGAGAGAATCTGGTCAACGTTGGTCAAAATTACAATCTGCATAGAGGGACCGAATTTCGGCTTGTGGTATTTGAACAAAGGGCTGAAATTATGTCCTGAAGTTGCCTCAGAAAAAAACAATCAACAAGCCAGTCAAACCTTCAATCAAAGCCTTAGTCAAAGCATGCAGTCAACTATAGTGAATGAGCTAGAACATGCACGAAACCTCAACCAAATAAGTCACCATATCTCTGCAATCTTCGGCCCTCCAAGACAGTCAAAATCTCAGTCAAACTGATCCACAATTGCTCAAGTCAATGAAAGTCAAAAAAAGAAGAAATGTCGATCAATGCAAATAAGATTCTCCTTCAGATTCCTTCCCACGTGTGAACTCGCTCTCTTGCTATTGAATATTAGATGTGATGATGTGATGTTTGTCCAAATGAGGTCCAACGAGTCTATTTATACGAGTTTTAGGTGGTGCCTTTTCACACGTGGGGTCGACTTGGTCCAACTCAAAAATATGAATTTTCTCCATCACATGCCAATGAAAATGCCGACCATAGCTACCCAAATTTTCAACACACAATCTTCCTCAGTTAAATTTCTCAGGAAAATTCTGGGTTAGTTCCGCAGACTCCAGAGAATACATAGAAAAAATACAATTACTAGGCAATTGGAAACTCAACCCCACTTCAAAAATTGGCCTCAAAGAATTAGGCCTATAGAAATCGAACCACCTAAAGCAAATCATCCCTAGAGAATTGACATGTCTCACCAGCAAATTGAACTCCCTTTCTCCCTTTCTTGTATGGCACCTATGCACTAGAGAAATCAGCCTCCCAGGATAATTCAGCATCCTCCAAAATTCGGCCCTTTTCTTCAGCAACTCAACCTCCCTCTTTCCTGAACTCGCCTTCCTCGCATTTATCCTGAAATTCCCTATTGCACTTCTCACTTCTATTTAGTCTAGTTGTGCCTCTTGCTCTAGAGAAAATAGCTTCCCCATAATTATGTGTGTCTTAACCTCTACCTTAGGCTTATTTTATAATTCCATTAAGCCAAAATCCATAACCCTAAAATCCTAAGTGATTAATGGCTAGGATTAAATCCTAAGCCTCACTTGAGATCAATGATTGAGATTATATCTAAGTCACTTAAATAATTTTATTGTATATCCTTAGAACTTTGGCGTAATAGTCCACAATAACTAATTAGATTAATTATTGTACTTTTACCAAGTTAATCTTAGGAAACAAATCATAACATCACTTACTCCATCAACCAAGAACCTAAAGAGGGAATCAAATATATTCTACATGCCAAGAGACCAAGCCTATATAGAAGACCTTTTGAAGCTACAAAAACCTCAACATTTTCAGCCATATATGTTCTTTTTGTATTGTTATTTACAGTTATATGTCTTGATAGATTTGACATAAGTACAATTGTTACATCATTTGACATCATCATCAAACAATCTAAAGGTTGTTTTCCTACTATTATCAATTATGTAAAAGTGAATTTATAAAATAGAATTATGTGGGACAACTTGCCCTAGAGGGATGAAACTTATCTAAGTTGTTTGATATATTTTCTCCTCGAATTGCCTAATAGTTTGGGCAACTAGGCAGTGAAATATTGTACTTTTTTCATTTCTATACTCTTTTCATTGTCGTTTTATACTTTTTCTCATAACATCCCTAAGACTGCAAATTCACGGTGTTAACATCCAAAAAACCTCTAGAAAAAGGTTGAAATTTTTGTTTTGCACTAAGAGTCAGAGTGCATAAATTTCTATAGGCACTCCATTGAATCCAAACACACAAAAACCTATCGTGCCTATCTACTGCCACCATAAAATCCTAGCTTAAGAAGTTCCCTATGAGACAGACCACACCATATCCTCTATTGTTGTCAAATCATGTCTCATGTCAACAATACCATGCTTTGTGATACTCATGGATTTGAGGTGGTGTCCACATGGGGCTCATGTGTGAGTTCGAGAAAAATGAGTTCATAGGACCCAACTGTGAAAATTTCAACTAGCACAGCAACTGGAAATTATTTTCCTAATTTTTAATTTATTTAACAATTTTTGCTATGGCAAATACCAAATAATTCAATCTATAATTTTCACAAATAAATATTGAGAAAGAAAAAAGCGTTGGAGACTGAGAAAATACTAGCGCACACATAAAAATGACACCATTATTTTTCGACAAATGTTCCCGGAAAAGCCCCAACTTGGGAAAATCGGTGTAGCAGTGAGAAATTTTGAGTACAATCTGGATGTTGAAATCTAGCAATCCTACAGAGAAAAATACTGGCAAAAATCTAGTGCGGAATTTTCCTGACCCCACAAGCAAATCCGGCACTGAAAACTGGCCTTTGAAACCCTCTAAATCTTGCCCTATGTCACCCACTATGCAGGCACAAAATCATACGGCCTCGAGCTCACACTAAGCTGCCTCTTCTGCTTGCCATTGACTCTAAAAACGTTTCTCTCGACCTCTACGAAATTCTTCTGCCACCAGAACTCTGAAACGATGTTATGAATATTTTGTTAAGTATTAGTTAGATATAGTTATATTAGGTTTTATTAACTGAAAGGGCATGATCAAAGATCATGCCTCTTCACCAAGGGACACCTTGAGGCTATATTTAAAGCCCAGGCGATCCCTCATTGTAATCATCTCATCTTTCATCATTAATAATATATATTTATCAAGTTTTTACCGCAGTTTTACACTCCATTGGCATTTCCGAGCCATCGTTTCTCGGGATCTCAGGACGCACCAGAATTGCTGCACCCGCAATCGGCAATTTCGTACTTATGCATTGCCCTAATAAAAACGCCACAGCTGAAACAACAACCGTAAATTCAGTAAGAATACAAGAACAAGTCATATCCTAGAAAAATCGCAAAATACCCTTTCATGGGCGTGTTCATGCCTTTATGGGACCATTCGGTTCTCGACCGAGCTCATTTTTTATCATGGGACAACCATAAAATGGTACCAACGCCATTACTCAAGCTCGGTGTTATATTAAGGCTTTAAAATCATCGTTAATTCGTGAACCCGCAAAATTCGCATTCTTCGAATCGTACACATCTCTGCACAGTCACCGCCGTTTTTCCGGCGCGTTCACCGTGTCTTTCGGTCTCCTTGAGTCCCACACATACCTACATATCCTACCGACAGACGGAGGTATTTAACATCGTCAAAGTATTGATAAGACATAACGTTGACTTTGTCCATTCTCCGAAACTGATTCAGCACGTGCTGTTGTGCACGATTCCAAGCTTGGTCTTTAGGCACTGGGATTTTGGGTCGATCATATTTCAGAATCGCATCCATGTGTCCTTCGAGCGTGTAAAAAAAAATACTCATCGAATTATTTAAAAAAAAAATACGTGAACAGTGTGTCGTTTCAACAAATCGGGATATTAAAAAAAATTGGATTTGTTTAAATCATATGAAACACGGGCACATTTAAACGGAACGGACGGGTATATTCTTTAAATCTATACGGGTATATTTCTGCAAATCGGAATAAGCCGGCCACTGCCCACTAAACACGTTCGGTCAGCAAACTAAAAGACACGTTTTTTTTTTTCTAAATCGTGAGACAGGGCCGGTTGGTGACATAAAAAATAAAGCGATTTGTTAGAAATCTAAACGGTGGCCGGTTCGGTGAGATTAGGTTTCGCAAATAAACGGCAGCAAATATACATCGATTAAACCTCAAAGCAGCGTCAATCCATGAATTTGCACTGGAGACCATTCATCTGTACCGCTTAACCGTGATTTTCCAGTAGGCCCACTCTCCGATACAGTTCCAAGGCGAGTTTTGGGATATTCAAACCAAAGGATTGTGCTTCCTGTCACGCTTTCAAAGGTCGCGGTTACTCGGCAAAAGGGTCTGCGCAGTAACTGAGAGTCTGCGCGGTGTAAGAGGCAGCGGAATTAAACTTACGTTGTGAGAACGAGCGGGAATAGAACTCCTGACCTATAGATCTCGCAGAATTATTTTTCTGGTTTATTTTGTCCTCGCGTCTCTGTAGGTTTCGTTTCTCGGTTTCGTAATTGAACAGGTCTAAAGTTATATATAAAAATTAGATTTTAAAAAAATAAAATAATAAAAATTATTATTGTTATATAATAATTATATAATTTATTTATATATTATATAATTTTTTAAATCAAAAATTATATATATATAATAATTATATAATTTTAAAAAAATAATAATTATTATTATTATTTAAAAAAAATTATTAATTTAATTAATTAATTAAATATTAATTAATTAATTTTAAAAAAAAAAGGGAAAAGAAAAACTGGCAAAAAATATCTCCCTCCTCATACGTGTTCAGTATGTCCTTATCAATGATGACGATTGATCAGATAAAAAGGCAAATATGGCTTAAACAAATGGAGGCTAAGGACAAGGAGAACAAAATATTGCAGAAATTTAATGCGATCATGAACAATATGACAGAACTCTACAGTAAGCTAAATGATAAAATAGATAAGTTAAGTCAGACACAATCCACAATATCTCCTAACAGGGAACAAAGTCAACAAAACAATTTCGCAGATTCAGGGAACTCAGAAGAGCATCAGGAAAAAGATGATTCCCCACATCACCATGAAGATACAGATGATTGTAAACAACAAACTGTTCCATCCCCAGAATTGAACGAAACATATGAAGCGACAAACACATCCGAAGCCACTGATATAACGACAGAAGCTGTTGAGGCCTTCGGTGATGAAGCAGATATGGTTGTTAAGAATGAAGCATTTGATGATGAGGAGAAGTTACATCAGACAATAGTTGTTGGTAACTTACCTCTAAATCTAAAAAGGAATCACAAAAAATCACCAGAGGAACAAGGGATAGTTGGAAAACATGAAAAAGTATTCCAAGATCTACCCATAAAAGTGTCTTCCAATAGGAAAATCAAACGTCCAATAGAAGTCAAGACAGTATCCAACTCTGTCGATATCAGATCTTTTCACTATCCACATCACCAACAGATGGAGCTCGAGAAGATGCTTCACGATCTGTTTAAAACGTGGGACGCAAGAGCTCATCGCTTGAGGAAACCAGACATTCGTCAACATTGTCCATCATTATGTATGCTTTGAGGACAAAGCATCTTAAGAGAGGGGCAATGTTATGAATATTTTATTAAGTATTAGTTAGATATAGTTATATTAGGTTTTATTAACTGAAAGGGCATGATCAAAGATCATGCCTCTTCACCAAGGGACACCTTGAGGCTATATTTAAAGCCCAGGCGATCCCTCATTGTAATCATCTCATCTTTCATCATTAATAATATATATTTATCAAGTTTTACCAGAGTTTTTACACTCCAAACGACTTCCCGAATCTGCAAATCGAACTACTTATTAGAGGTTACTGCGTTGCCCCTGCGTTAGCCTCATTGTGGCTCTTCTACAACTGCACTTGCTAGATATGGAAATCCTCCTCCAACCTCACTATCCCTTCCCCTCACTCACTGGTTCAATTTCCAGCTCTCCGGCCACTGACTGTTGCTACTCTAGAAATCGATCTGCCAAGAAAATCAAACTTCTAGTGTTTCTTCTCCAAGTGCCCATTGACTCCCTCTCATAATCCACATTTTGAGCACCAACGACCAAGATTAAAACTTAATCAATAGCTAGGATCATCTAAGAGTCGATCTATGTGAGTTCAAGATTATTCACACCTTGACTTGATTAATCCTGATTAATTAACCATATTCCCTAAGTTTAGACGTAGGAAATATTTAAAAGTTGGTTAATTATCTAATTAAGCCATTTCTAGGTGGAATTTCCATAAACGATTTCTGGGTTTTGGATATCTCATGTATTCTAGCCTCTCCACTCATGGCAAGAACACATCTGATGCTACAAAAACTAACACTCCCTCTTAGCAAGGAATTTGTTCTAGTGTTGCACACTCTACCACAACACTTTATTTCTGTATCATATCATGTCACGTTGTCGATGTTGTTGATGTTGAGACTTCAAGATGACATAGTTGGATGATCCATCCAACCTATCCCGATCTCTGAGCCCTGCAGTGGCCATCTCAAAAACTGTCGAAAATCCCCTCTTTCCTTCTGCTTGGTTGTTGCTCTGCTAATTGCACTCCCTTCTGGAGTGAGAAGATCTGATCACAACTACTGCCAATCTACAAGGAAAATCGAACTTTTGAGACTCGAAGTTCCCTTAGAGAAATTTTCCCTTTATTGTGCGTGCTTTTCTCTTCCACCTAACATTGGTTCTGCTACTGCAAAACCCTCTGCATCCAACCAATGAATCCGCTCAATGAAAATCTGAGTTGCAGTTGCTCCCTTTGACTGTTGGAATCAGTAATCTGAGCAACTCGACTTTTCTGCAACCCTGCAGCTGAAAATCGAATTGTTTCCCCAGCAGCTCGGCTTGCCTGTCAAGGAACTACGTTGCCTCAAGAATTTTGACATGTTGCTCCCTCTGAGCAGCGAAATTCTTTCCTCTACTTCTGAGCTTCCCGGTTGATCTATTATGCTCTGATACCATGTGAAAATTTCAACTATCACAAAATTGGAAATTATTTTCCTAAATGTTAATTTATTTGCAGTTTTCTACGTCAAATACCAAATAATTCACACTGTGATTTTCAAAAATAAATACGGCGGATGAAAAATAGCATTGGAAACTAAGAAAATACTAGCACACACACACATAAAAATGACATTGTTATTTTTGGACAAATGTCCTTGAAAAAACCCAACTTGGGAAAATCGATGCAGTGGTGAGGGTTTTTATTATTATGCAACAGTGAGAAATTCTGAGAACAATCTGGATGCCGAAAGTTGGAAATCCTACAAAGAAAAATACTGGAAAAAATCTAGTGAAGGATTTTCCTCACCCCACAGGAAATCCAGCATTGAAGACTGGCCTCTGAAACCCTCTACGTCTTGCCCCGCGTCACCCTCTGCATAGGCTCTGCGTAGGCACAAAATCGTACAGTCTGGATCTCACACTTAGTTGCCTCTTCTGCTTGCCATTGACTCTAAAAACATTTCTCCTGGCCTCTGCGAAATTCTTTTGCCACTGGAACTCTGGAACGACTTCCCGAATCTGCAAATCGAACTACCTATTAGAGGCTACTACACTACCCCTACATCAGCCTCACGGTGGCTCTTCTTCCTCTGTGCAAATGCACTCGCTAGATCTGGAAATATTCCTCCAGCCTCACTGTCCCTGCCCCTCATTCATTGCTTCAATTTCTGGCTCTCTGGCAACTCACTGTTTCTACTCTGGAAATCGATCTAGCAAGAAAATCAAACTTCTGTTGTTTTAGTGTTTCTTCTCCAAGTGCCCATCGACTTCCTCTTATAATCCATTGTTGGAGCACCAATGACCAAGATTAAAACTTAATCAATGACTAGGATCATCTTGGAATCGATCCGTGTGAGTTTCTATATGATTCACACCTTGACTTAATTAATTCTAATTAATTAACCATATTCCCTAAGTTTAGACTTACGAAATATTTAAAAAGTTGGTTAATAATCTAATTAAGCCATTTCTAGGTGGAATTTCGAGAAACGATTTTTGGGTTTTGAAGATCTCCTGTATTCTCGCCTCTCCACCAAATTTTGTGGCTAAAACACATCTGATGCTACAAAAACTAACACCAACCACATCATGGAGTGCACCTAGGGAAGACCAAAACACACCATTACAGTGCCAACAGCCAACGGAGATGGTAGACACCCTTGATTTTGTCCTGCACCTCGACAAACTCTTCACTGTGACCACTAGTAAATGTGCTAGTCAACTGGATTGAAGCACCAGAGATGGAGCCAATCACTAAGTGCATGCCCTTTGTTTGAATATCCACACTTCCCTCTCATAGTTAGAAGGACAACGTGCCCCTCAATTGCTCGAATACCCCCACTTGCTTTGTTATCTCCTTCAAATGCTTGCAAACGTGGGAGAACCCGGAAGGGAAGAGTCCTGAATGACAGATCTAAGATCTAAATAACCCACTTCCTTTATTTACTTGCTGCTATCACTTGACCCCTATACTGCTTGAACTCCACCTGTTGGTCTCAGGTAAGGGCAACATCAAGGTAGATCACGCTAAATAGTCTCTTAACCCAAAGGGCTCGAAGTCGGTCCTTTGCTGTCTGGAAATGACGGAAAATTGTGGAGTTAGAACCCATCTATGCATGCTCAATGCTATGTCCTTCAAGTCCAATGTGTCATGACTCATGAAGGAAGGAGGGACCTATATATAGCAGATCCCACAGGGATGAAGAAGGGGACAGCCCATGCACTCTAAGGCTAAATTCCTGAGTCCAAGGAAGGTGTTCCTCATTTAACTTGGCTTGTAACATTTCTTAAACCTCGGCAAGCGGGGGAAGCAATTCGCTTTTCCAGACCAGTTGAACCCAATAATTAAGGATGTGCTGCTGTCTTTATGTTTCCTCTTTAAACAAGGCCTGACGTGTTATCATCCATTCTTTCAAAGTTTTGATGTTAGAGATTATTGATTGGTACATAGTTGAAATCTACAACCTGTTTCTGCAAATGTATCTTTTCTTGGTTTTCATTTGAGAAACTAGTTGTTTGAGATATACTACCTATGGGGTGAGCTGTTTCCAGTTTTGAGAAATTTCATCTTTCACAACAGATTTTCAATCTAGGATAATTCAGTATGAAAAGTCCAATTTCGTGGCTATATCAAGGGGGCTGTAAATTGGATCCTGACTGCTGTTACAATTTGACAGCTTTATACTGTGCACTATAGCACTGAACTTCTGTTCCCATTGCAATTCCCCAAACTGTCTATCATTGGAGAGATGAAGATGGGAAACTAATGGGGATGTGGGAAAGGAAGAAGTTAAATGTGCAACACTCCTGGAAGGAATGAAATCTACAATAGAACAATTCCATTCATCCAAGACATATGCAGTGCAGGAAACAGAAACATGGAGAGTGTGGGGGTCAATTTGTGGCAGGCAGCTGCAAGAACTTTCTGAATATGGCCAATCTTGAAAATTGTCTGTTCATTTATAATTTCCATGCTATTTCTGCCTCAGTGTCTCTCTAAACCTTGCAAGTCAGAGAGCATACACTTGGACTGCCTGGATTCTATATCCTCTTCTTTAAATAAGCCATTTCTGATTGTACATCTCAGTAAATGTCTTCCGTTTCAAACCTCCAAAGCAGATGTTACAAAATCCAAATGAGTAGGATCCCCAAGAATAGTGAAAGGGCACTGTGCTTCTTACCCCCATTATGGTGATCACCTTGTCAATACACGTATATTGTTTAGTTCATTATGAGACTAAGCCATCATCAGTACTCTTGTAATTTCGAAAAATATTATTTTATGTCATTTCTATTTCTACGAGTTCCATTTTTACGTGCACACATACTCACTTTCACATACTCTCATTTTTATGTGCATACATAGTTTCATTATTATTACTCTATAGTCTAAACTTGCAGCCACAATAAAAATCTGTATTAAACCATACTCGCCTTTGTTTTTTGCATGACTATTATCTAATGCAACAGCCAGGTGAAGTCTTTTTGGAGGAAATTTATTCCTGCAATTGAAACAAAGATATGATAAATGTTAGCGATGATTTTCAAGTGATATATATTATAATCACTACACCATAAAATGTCAAAGCATACGATTTTTTCATCAACCCGATATGGATGATAGCATGAAAGTGCAACCAGAATACAATGAATACCACCCATCATATATCCTAACTATCTTAATTACGGTAAATTCACACCTGAATGCTAGAAAGACAAGGCACTGGGCTCTAAGTTGTTTCAATTGATAATCATTAAATGGCATGTTAGGAAACAACGGGGCATGTTTTGAGTTGCTTTGTGAAGAGAAGCCTCCAAACTTCATGCTTTCTGCACCAACATTTGATTCACCTCTAGCATCAGTGAAAGCAGGTGTTGATACAGATCTACTAGTTGATACATAATCTCTTACACTATTCCTTTCATCTCTCTGCATGCTCTGTTCTACAGCTGCTTCTGTATCCAATTTCCCAACATCTTGTGCAGGAGCAACACCCATCTTGTGTCCCGATGACACGTGCCTAGAAATATCCTGTAAGAAAAATAATAATTGAACAATATTAATTATGGGCACAAAATACCAAGGGCACTTCTAATATAATTTATATAAACAACATTCACAAAACCTATCAGATTACCTTTCGTTAAAACTATCATATATTCTATGATGCAAGGCACATCTTCAAAAAGACATGCTTGATATTGAAAGGTAGCACTTGAAAGGCTCACCAAATTCTTGACAACTTTAGTTACCATGACAGCTGATATTGCAGATTCCATTTTTGAGTGATATATAAGCAAACAGCTTATCATACTTTGGCATTAAATCATTGATAAATATCATAATGCAAACACAGAGCAAAAAAGACTACTATGAAAACAACGAAGTCAAAACTGTACCCATGAGTTGTCTAAATGCAGTGACTGGCATTAGATAAATATTTTAATGCAAAGAAGACCTAAATAAATAAAACCAAAACGATGAAGTCAAAACTGTACCCATGTGTTGTCTAAATGCAGACTGCACTGTCAGGCATTCAACAGCTAACCTTTAATGAAAGAGTCAGGACTCAGAATAGCTAAACAAGAGCGTAAAGGCTTTCTCAAGCACACAGCAAAAGTGGAATGCATGAAAATAAAGTGCACCAATTGGCCTATAAAAAGATGTTGCAAATCTAAAATTACAAGTGCATCAGCCGGCTTTTGTCAAGATATTCCAGAGCCACATTATCAGAAACATAGCAATAGGAAGGAAACTTGCTACAGTTAACTTGCTTCTCTATCATATAGCTCAGTTCAATTCTAAATGAATCGATACTATATCATTCTCATGAGAATTTTGTTTCCCAGAAATCAACAATATGGTAAAAAAAACTGCATGTTATCATGCAGAAAAATGCATATAGATTTAACACGCAGGGCAGCATTGGAATTTTCTTCAGAAAGAGTCCAATGGAGACGGCAAAAGGAATCAACAACAAAAAAACAAATGGAACAGGCTGAGATTATTGAAAGTTCTTTTTGTAATTTCTTTCCCTCGGAGGATAGAATATGCAGGCAGCTGAACAGTTGGGTTGAGGGTTAGTAGCATTAAAAGAGTTCTGTAGCAGGCATTATGGAAGAGAAGAGATCGCTGCACATGTTGCACAAAACATTGTTGGATGTCACTACAAGGTACAATCCATTGGAGGAAAGGACAAGGTACAAGCACAACTCCCCACAATATCACCCATGCTAAAAGTTGTGCACACTTTCTTTTAGAGAGTTTTCAAGTTCACATCTTATCTAAGTAAGATCTATTATGTCAGGACAGGAGGTAACTCCGCCAAAAGACTGAACTGCATTGATTAAGGACGCATATGAATATATACATGGAGGTGAGACTCTTGGGATTCAATTCCCAGTGTCACTTCAACTTCCTTATTTTCTATTTACATTATTATACAATTTCGCGCAATCCCTTTGGATTAGGTGTCAACATCCCGCACCCCCCCGCCCCCCTCCCTCCCCTTAATCTGAAGGGGATGTTGGTGAGTCCAAGCATCGTTTTGAATCTTTCAAACTTTTCTCTTCCAAGTGCTCTGGTGAAGATGTCTGCAATCTGCTCATTTGTGGAACAATGGCGTAGATGGATTGTCTTGGCCTCAACATGATGTCGAATCAAATGGTATTTTACTATTTTGTATTGATGTGCTTTGTTCAATCATGGAACTTTGGGTTCTTAGCCAACTTTATTGCAGAAGTGTTATTGATCATGAGTGGAGTTGAATGCATTTGTTTCATCTGCAAATCTTCCTGGAGTTTCTTGAGCCACACAATTTCCTTTGTCCCTTCAGCTACTGCCACATATTCTGCCTCAGTTGTGGAATCTACTGGAACTGATTGTTTATGTGATCTCTAGGAGACAGCTCCTGATCCAAGACACATAGTATAACCTGAAGTAGATACCCCAGTTTCTTTGTCTCCGTCAAAGTCTGAATCAGTAGCATCGGATGTGCTTTAGCTCCGAAACGTTGTGGAGTGGCTAGGACACATGAGATCTCCAAGACCCAAAAATCGTTTGGAGAAATTTCACCCGGTGTGAAAGTTATTCAAATAATTAATTATTTTAATGGAGACCCCCAATATAACCTAGGGAAATTAAATAATTAAAGTGAATTAATTAAAACATGTGGAGGATCAAGTCTTTCTAATCTTAGTCGTCGATTAGAGATTAGAGCACGATCGTTGATTGTTCAACGAGAAAAGTATTAAAGGAAGGCTTGGGGTCAGTTGGAGAATACACATAGAGTAGCAGCACTTGATCTAAGTCGAAATTATGGGGCGCGGTTTGCTGAGAATTTTCAAGTGAGCTTGCAGTGCAGCAAGGGGCAGATCGACAGTGTGATTTCAGATCCGAGGCCGAGAATACCTCTGCAGAGAGGCAGATTCGTACCAGAGCAGCGCAGAGACCCAGCAGGGGTGACGCAACCTCGCCAAGCTCATGCAGAGGCAGCGCAAAGCATCACACAATCCCAGAGGGGTGACACAGAGCAAGAGGGGCTGATGCAAAGCTGGGAAAGGCAGCATTGAGGTTCCAATGGGCCAGGTAGGGCTTGTTTTCAACAGATCTAGAAGGGGTGACACAAACACACTGAAGGGTGACGCAGTGACTGCGTAAGCACCTGTGAGGTTTCTCATCCTTAGCTGAATCAGCCATGTTATCTGTCTCCGAGAGATAGAGGTACATCTGCTGAGATTTTCTCTATTGGGAAAACCACTACTGGTGCCCTAAAAGTGTTTTCAGAATTCTGCATAAGAATAAAACCCTCAAGAGCAGTTGCACCGGTTTTCCTGCATTGGGTTTTTTTAGGGACATTTGTCCGAAAAATATTGTGTGTCCTTTGTCATGTGTGCTTAATTCTTCAATACTTGATCTGTATGTATGTGCAGATCTGCAGTGTGTATACTTCGTTGTTTTCTAAATATTTCTAAAAATAACTTGTAAATGTAAAAACACAAGTAGGGGAAGTAAAGAAGATTTCTGCAGTAGAAATTTTTGTTAAGTAGATTCAGGAATTTTCACATGGTATCAGCGCTATTGCAGATCAGGGGAGCTGAAGCCATCAGCAAAGTGACGAAGTTTTTGCTGCAAGAAGGCAGTTGAGATAGCACAGATCCAGAAAGAGGTAGCACAACACTGGAAGTGGATGTTTGTGAAACTGCTTTCCCCTATGAAAAACTAGGAATCGCGGTTTTTCCCAAATACAATGATGAGTCCACTTCTTGTTTTCCCAATGACGAAAATAATATCAACCTAAATGATTTTGAGATATTCGATCCTTCTTACATAGAGGGTAATAGGATTGTGATAGCTCTTCATCAAAGATTCATGTACTTGATCATTGACATTTCTATCTTCTAGTGAGAGGATCAAATTCAATATTCTCGGTTGATGTATTTCCCTTCTTCTAGGGTTCCTTTCTATGTCATATGGGTCTCTTGTTTTCCCACCTCCTGCCCCCATAACCCCTCATATCATTATTCCCATTTCCATTGCAAAAATAATCATGGAAACATGCATTCCTGTATTAATCAATTGATGTGTTGGTTGCATTGGATCTATGATTACACCTAGAAATTGATATTGTATATTATGCATGTTAGAGTAGGATGCATTGCATGATGATGTTTGCATTAGAACTAATGTCATATGATATTGTTCAGAGTAGGTTAGTTGCATTTAGATTAAAATCTACATGTTTTATTATCTGTTGATTTTAAAGTCCTAACATTAAGCATGAGTGATCATAGACAATGTGAAAAACATGTTGCCCCATGGCTTTAGTCGTTGATATGTGCAAGTAACACGTCTGCAGTGACCAAGAGATTGTTGGAGTTCTCGTGACCTCCCGTTCGAGTAGCTTTGCCCACTTCTTCGAGAGATCACGTCCCAATTGGAGCCATATGTTACCCACCAGTTTGTGAGTGATATCCCTAGGAAAAAAATTTCTCCAAGATAGTCCTCAGCCGGCAGCCAGTAGCCCCTTGCAGCCACCAACTAGCTCGATGTGCCATTTCTCCGCCACTTGATCCAGCCATGTGATCCCTCACCCATCTGTCATGATCGTATGTTTGAAGGTGGGCCTCCCGAACCTAAAGGTATGTCTTGTCATTTGGTGATTGAGTATTGAGTTTGCTTATCATGGACACTTCTGGGCATGGATAAATGGGGGGATTCAATGGAAAGAGTGGGCTTAGTTTGCGCTCCTGTCCCCTTGACCTCTTTTGGATGTTACCCTTGGATCTTAGTCTCGTGGGTCTCCTTTAATGACCATTTGGTTTTAGGGTGGTACTACTTGGGAAATCTCGATTTCGGTTGCGTGCCCCCGCTCCCTCATCCACATATATCACTTCCCTTCCATTTATTATAACCCCATTCATCATATTTCCCACTTGGGTCCACATGTCTTCACTGGGTCCACGTAGGGTCAGCCTCCCCTTTCCCTTGCCCCCACCTTGGGTCAGCCTTGGAACGATGCCCCGGAGGTTGAAGCAGCTAAAAAGAAAATTAAAAGCACAAATGGCCACATTCAACAGGAAAATGTACCACAAGATGCAATAGATAGTCGGGACAAACATATTTAGCACGTGGGCAAAATCCAATGCAAGAGCTCTACCCCATACCCATGGCCATCACCCTAGTTCCATAGGCCCTCCTTTATCATTCAGGAACCCATGATTGTCCCAACCCTAGAGGGAAATGAACCGCTCTACCTAAAAGGGGGGTATCCACTATTATATCTTACACATCATGCTCAGTTAATCAAAAAAAAACATAAAAGGCAAAAGGCATATAAAGAAGGGTGCAAAAATCAAGGCCAAGGCACCTCATGTACCATGATTACTCCCTCCTATACATTATATACCCAGGTGTGGGATTTCCTTCTTCTAGCCACCCCTATACCCCGATATGTGGCCCAGCATTGCCCCTTTCATTCTTTATTCCATTCACCTCTTGATCACATGTCACCAACATTTGAGGTATGTACCTTGGATATTCCATCCCCTCTAAAGGTAGAAACCACCTAATAAGGTACTTGGTTAACCCCTTTTGGAGCCTAGAGACATTAGCACATGCCAAAGCCCACTATGGAAGGGCATGCCATTATGAAGTGTCCACATGAAGTGTCCACTTGTTGTCCACGGTTGGTAAGCTCTTTTTACCGGATTACTCTAATGACTTGTTGTGTTGGAAGGCTAGGGGACGCATTGGATCTTATGCAGGACTGCAGATGGTGTCCATTCTAAGTTTGGTCTCCCTATACGGGGTCCTAACACGCTAGAGGGCTACATTGGCACATGTAGGGTGTGTGTAGAGAGCCATGGGCCTCCACAGCAATAGACAACACTCCATGGATCCCTAGATATGTTCAGAGATTGCTCAAAATCCACCTTTTGGACAAGGAGGATGCACCTGGTACACCATGCCCAGCTGGCCCCCGGTTCCACCATACACTTGGCAGGTGACCCAGGACTTGTACACTGATGTGGCATCATTTATTTCATCATCTGAGCCCTTACAGATGGTCTACAGGCATCTTCGACTCACTTGGAGACCCATGAGGTTATTTGTGTGCCCCCACACCCACTGGGAGCACCACAGGTTTATTGTTTGGAAAACATGGGGCCACCCCCTTGTCCATCACTTTTGAGGGTCTTATTCATCATTATGGCACGTATGGACCTTATCAAGCCTCTTGGAGGGCCCAACGACATGTATTGTTTATCATTTGACCTCTTGAGAGGCTTATTATTTTATTTATGAGCTAGTTGGTGGGCTTGTCACCAAAAGTTAGTTACTTTGCACATTATTTTATTTTAGGGGCTAAAGTAGGCCCGATTAGGTAATTCGAATTCGAACTCCTAAGAAGTGTATAAATAGGAGTGACATGAATTCATTTTGTATCATCACTTGGATTGAATCATTCTCTCTCTTCAGATTTTCGCATTTCCTTCTTGGTGGACAAAGTTGGAGCATGGATGAATTTTGATGTTTAGATTGGAATTTCTTATCTTGGAGCTTCTTTATTGGAAAATGTATTGATTGTTGGATATATTCTCTTACATGTAAGTACAATATTGATGTTATTTTCTTTTACTTTGTCACAAACATTGGTCATGGGATTTTCGCCATTTTAAGGCTAATTGTTGCAAGCATTTACTGCTTCATTGTGGAATTACGTTTCTATATAGCATATCTCTTTGCATGGACCATGTTTGTTGAACAAATTGTCCTAGAGATCGAAGTTATCTTGATATGCCATCTTCATTTGCAAGCGAAGTATAAACGCTTTAAGGTCACTTTATTTTTTTCCTTAACGTTGGACGAAGTTGCCCTCAGAGCCTCCTTGAGCTAGAAACAAGATCCTTCCTCATTATTCTTCTTGACTCCATATCCCCAAAGGAATTTGGCATTGATCCACCATAAGGTGATCACCTTAAAACCATTTTTCTTCACCTTTTTGCCCTCTTTTCTAGGCCTAGCCACGTTGGGCCACCTAGATCATCATTTTCCTGACTAAGTAGCGATAGAAAAAGTTCAATCTCCTAGCCTCTAATGTGTTGGTGTGTCCTCAAGGTCTCATCCAAATTTGAAGAAATTCCGACAGTGGCATTGCGAGATATCCCAAGCCCTATCTCTGAGATCAAACTTTGCCCTGGTGTTGTGTAGGCTAATACCTCATAGGATCAATTTAACAGCCTTGAGTGGAAATTCTTGTTTTGATCCTTTCCCCTTCCTTGTTTAGGTTAAGATCATCATTGATTGCTAAACACCCTCCCCTTAAACTAGGCTGGGTCCACTTGGCCCCGTGTGGCCCCATTTCTCATCAAAGACAATCACTTTAAGACAACTCGGGAATCCAAGTTTTGAAAGGATTTTAGGGATTGGGAAACTGCTTTACAACTCACATTCCCTTAACCCAACCCTTAAATCCTCACCTTCTTCCCCTAGAAAGCCTTGTACCTTGCTTAAAAAGCAAGCAAGTTCCATTCCTAATCTTCTTCTAGGGAAAGGATCATTGAGGCCACTTCAAATCCATTTTTTGATCCATCCTTCATAACTAAATTCCTATATATTGGGTCTCCTTCTACCAGTGAAAGTCTGTGAAGAGTAGGGAGCCTTAGTTGAGGTGACTGTGTGCTAAGTCTCCATCGTTGCCCTTGATCTAGTAGTTGTCCCTTTAGGAGTCCCTTTTAGGTCCCCTGCTAGTTTGAGTGGTAACATTTCTAGCATCGTTGTCGGGGACACGAGACGTCTGTTCCGTTCCCCGTACCACATATTGACATATCATTATTGGCAACTCCTCAGGAGGAACGAAGTCCTAGTTCCTCATTAATCTTCAAGGTCAATGCTTGTAGGGTGAAAATAATGTTTGTGAAGGAAATTTCAATCAACTTAGTGACTCCACATATGATCCCCAACGAATATTCAAAACCATGTGGGATTGGGCAGCAAGACACCGAGCTTTGGATACTAAAGGGATCCCAGGATACCCAAATGCCATTAATCGTAATCATAGGGAAGCCTTGCGTAGGTTTAATGATGACCCATCTTCAGCAGTTGACCTTGTGGCTAGTTTCATGCCATATATTTCAAAGGCCAATATCGTTCATGAAGATGTTCAGATTCATCAGTTCCTCATCTATGTTAGGGCCGCACCTTGGGGTTGGCTTGAAAAATCATGCAAACCTAAAAGTATCTCTTCTTTGTCCACCTTGGTTGACCACTACTTGGCACACAAGAAGCTCAAACTAAAGGTGGTTGAAGATGTCATTCAACGCCTAAATTCCTCCATTCCACTGAACTGAAGGGCCTCTTCCATTCCTCGGCACCTGTTAATTGCTAAGCATTATGAATAGTTGCCCAAATTTGAAGGCAATAGTGTCGATGCCTAGAAATATATGATTGACTTTATATGGGAATGTGCCTTTCGGATGCCTGATGAGGATGACGATGATATCTTCATGATGATCTTCACATTGTCACTTAAGGGTAATGCTAGGGGCTGGTTTGTCAACCTCCCCCCAAAAAGTATTGAATATTTTGATCAATTCAAGGATGCATTTATAAAGAAATGGGCCAATCAAAGTAATGTTTATCATTTGACCTCTTGAAAGGCTTATTATTTTATTTATGAGCTAGTTTGTTGGGCTTGTCACCAAAAGCTAGTTACTTTGCAGATTATTTTATTTTAGGGGCTAATTTAGGCCCAATTAGGTAATTTGAACTATTAAGAAGTGTATAAATAGGAGTGACATGAATTCATTTTGTATCATCACTTGGATTGGATCATTCTCTCTCTTGAGATTTTTGCATTTCCTTCTTGGCGGATGAAGTTGGAGCATGGATGAATATTGATGTTTGGATTGGATTTTCTTATCTTGGAGCTTCTTTATTGGCAAATGTATTGATGTTTGGATATATTCTCTCACATGTAAGTACGATATTGATGTTATTTTCTTTTATTTTGTCACAAACAGTGATCATGGGAATTTCGATTTATGTCTAATTATTGCATGCATTTAATGCTTCCTTGTGGAATTATGTTTCTATATAGCATATCTCTGTGTATGGGCCATGTTTTTTGAACGAACAGTCCTATTGATCAAAGTTATCTTGATAATCCATCTTCATTTGCAAGCGAAGTATAAACGCTTTAAGGTCACTTTCTTTTTTGCCATAACGTTGGACGAAGTTGCCCTTACAGCCTCCTTGAGCTAGAAACAAGATCCTTCCTCATAATTCTTCTTGACTCCATATCCCCAAAGAAACTAGCCACTGATCCACCATAAGGTGATCACCTTAAATCCTTTTTCTTCACCTTTTCCCCCTCTTTTCTAGGTCTAGCCATGCTGGGCCACCCAGGGCATCATTTTCCCAATAAAGTATTCATAGAAAAAGTTCGATCTCCTAGCCTCTACTGTGTTAGTGTGTCCTCAAGGTCTCCTCCAAATTTGAAGAAATTTTGACGGTGGGATTGCGAGATATCCCAAGCTTTAGCTCTGAGATCAAACTTTGCCCTGGTGTTCCCTAGGCTAGTACCTCTAGGATCAATTTGACACCTTTGAGTGGAAATTCTTGTTTTGATCATTTCCCCTTACTTACTTAGGTTAAGATCATCATTTGTTTCTAAACTCCCTCCCCTTAACCTAGGTTGGGTCCACTTGACCTCGTGTGGTACCATTCCTCATCAAAGACAATTTTTTTAAGACAACTCAGGAATCCATGTTTTGCAAGGATTTTAGGGATTGCAAAACTACTTTACAAGTCACATTCCCTTAACCTAGCCCTTAAATCCTCACCTCCTTCTCCTAGAAAGCCTTGTACCTTGCATAAAAAACAAGCAAGCTCCATTCTTAATCTTCTTCTAGGGAAAGGATCATTGAGGTCACTTCATATCCATTTGTTGATCCATCCTTCATAAGTGACTTCCTAAATACCTGGTCTTCTACCATCGGTGAAAGTCCGTAAAGAGTTGGAAGTCTTAGTTGTGGTGACAGTGGGCTAAGTCCCCACCATTTCCCTTAATCTAGTTGTTGTCCCTTTAGGAGTCCCTTGTAGGTCCCCTACTAGTTTGAGTGGTAACAATGTTCTAAGCAAGGATAAATTTGTTTCGATCTCTGAATTCATTGAAGAGTTTTCTTTGTCTGAGGCCTATGCACAAGTTTCAGTGTTATCAATATAATTTATATAAAAATAATAAATAAATGATTAATTAGTAATTAGTATAGAAGATGTATGTCTCTAAGGACACGACCATTCATGAAGGGGCTCTTTCCTAGGTATATAAGTGGGCCCTCATTTGTAACAACATTATCATATCTCATTTCAATTCTTTTAAATACTATTGAATATATATTTTATCTTCAATGGATGTCTTTGTGTACCAAGTGTTCCGAAGATTATTGCAGAATACGAACTTTGTTCGTTACATTGGAATCAGAGTTGTTCGATCCTTTGGCCATTCAACTATTGCACAGAAAACCAGTCTAATTTGGTCGTTGGCCATTAACTCTTCGTCAACCTTGTTGTCGGCTCAATTGAAGCGTTTCGTTGCATGGCTTTTGGAGTTTCTTTGATTCGTCATTCGGGCCTTTGGCCACCAAAAATATATATATATATATATATATATATATATATATATATATATATATAATATAATAAAATAAAAAAAAATAAAAAACCAAAAAAATATTATTAAAAAAATCATTATATATATATATATATATATATATATATATATATATATTATAAAAAAAACCCAGCAAAAAAAACGTGGGTAAAAAGTTAAATACATAAATATAATAATAAACTATATAATATAAAATTTAAAAAAAAAAAAAAATATATATATATATATATATATATATATATATATATATATATAATAAAAACAAAAACGACTATATATTATTCAGGACTATGCTCCTAATGTGAATGAATTCCTAAAGCAGCGAACAAGCTTTTGATCGGAGGCCTAAAACCTTATCCTTGCGGTCTTCTTTTGTTGCACCTGAAGATGATATCTAAATTATTTTGCAGTCTACGTTCCTGAGCATAGGGGTTTTACTATGTTCTGATTTTAGGCCTTCAAATATACATCCATGGCAAAATCCTGAGGCACCGCAGAAAATTTTTGTGACACTCGTATAGTCTTCAGGATTGAAATGCACCTGCGGACCTGAAGTATTCAAATGCGGAGACAAGATACATCTCGAAGTATGTGGCCCAATCAACTGTGGTTGGTCCTCCAAGCACACGAAGTTTCATGGTTAATTTGTTTATTCAAACAAGGCCATTGCATTAGGATTCTGGCCTCTCTAGAAGACCAGAAAATCTGAACTTTGAGTAGCCTTCTAAGTAATGAACTAATTGCAGACCTCTGGAGACAAGAACTTAAACTTTCTGCAGTTTGTTTTAGCCTCATTCTAGGGAAGACCTTTGTGCATCAAATAGTTCAGAGATAGTGTAACTCTCCTGTGGTCTTAACACAAGGGTTCGGACTTGTGACTCTTAACTCATCAAGAAACATGCAAAGAAATAAGCTATAATTGGAGCCACTGTTAATCCTATTGAAGCTTCTGATTACGTTATTTTGAGCATCGTTTCTCCTACATACAAGACAGACAACTTGATCAGAAATAGAGGACTGGACCTTACATTATCTAAGTGTTTAGTGGTTTACAAATGTTTATAACCTGAATCTTATTTTTAATGGAGTATAGTTGTAAGGGCTTTATTCTCTCACTGAAGTACACTTGCAGTATAGTCTTCCTAAGTTATGCAAGTCGTAAGGGCTTCATTGTATCCTCAGCAGTAGTGGTCATTTCAGTTTACATTTATGTGCAACAGTTTGGAAAAGGTTCTTATCATCGTATAGCCTAAGTTGCACAAAACGGGGAAACGGAAACGAGTTTCCGAAACAGGAAGCGAAGCGAAACGCGACCTCCCCAAATTTTGGAAACGGGGAAACGCAGTATATATATATATAATAATAATAATAATAATTTATATTAGAATTTAGGACATTTAAGAAATGTTATGTGAAATCATAAAAGTTTAAAACATACATGATACATGATAAATTCAAAGCATAAACTATTACAAGTCACAACACATTTACTCATGAATGATAACAAACACAATGAAAATAACAATATTGGAATATCGGATTGGTGCTCTTGATTAAAAACGAGTTCCATACCCTAATACATGACAAAATACGATGGAAACATTGCAATCACCCAATCCTAAAGTCCTGAAAAACTGATAAGTCTGTTGGATTTTGAATGAGATCTAAAATTCTACTCTCCATATGAAATCCAATGAGGTCAGAACCACTCTCAAACATCCCGAGTCATTTCATGGTAATGTTAAAAATTTAAGTAAAAGGATGAAAATGAAGATTAAGGAGAAAACATTACCATGAATCACATATAAATACTAGGGCCATAGGCTTTAAAAAGCCATCTAGAAGCATCCATAAACGATTAGAATAATATCAAAAAGCACAAAACCCAAAAAAAAAAAAAAAAAAACCAAGTTAAATCGCTTTAAAGGGAAGGAAACGCGGCCGTACAGCCTGGAAACGCGTTTCCGGCCGTACTGACAACATTTTCCGTACGGAAAACGTGCCAATACGGCCTCGTACGGTACGTGTTTCCGTGTTTCCGTTTCGTTTTTTGCCAGAAACGAGGGTGGGGAGGACGTTTCTTGCAACATAACGTATAGCAGACCATAAGGATTTCACCATTATCATTGGTTAGCTGAAGAAGTTGATAACTAGGGTTTCATTGTCATCATTGTTTTACAGCAAGAAGGGTTTTAGATTTAATTCATCATCATGCGGAAATAAATGTTTGATGTTGGGATCATTGTCCTTTACAGTTGATACAGTGAAGCAAGTGATCTGCTTGAGCAGTGCTAGAGTTTCTCAAAATAATTTGCACTGAATTGGCATGAGAAAGAGGATTTATTATTATGATATGCATATATTGCTGCTAATGTATTGTTCCTTGTCCATCGATATGATCAGAGCATGCCACTGTTAAACTGATCAGTTAGATGTTGATATATGTGATTTGATGAGTTGGTATGCTATTAGGATTTGATCTCTTGAGTAGAGTCATTGAATGTTGTATAACGAGCAGGCAAACAAAGTGAATTTGGTTGACTTGCGGCCTAGAATTTGATGGACTGCAGCTAGGGTTTGAGTTGTTTGACAAAAACTTGTTTTACAGAAAAAGTATTGAGCAGTGATTGAGCAATGGTGATGTGCTCAGCAGATCTAGTCTTGATGTACAGAGTTGTTGACATAGGAAAATAGTTTGTCTGTTGACTTGCAGAAAGAGCATGATGTATTGAGCAGTAAAAACATTGCCTGTATATTGCAAAGATCAGATTGGTTGTTGATCGTTGAGCAGAAATTGTGCCATAGTTTCCTTTGTATTGATATCGAGCACAGGTGGATCTAGTCTGAAATTTGTGAAACGTGGTTAGTCGGCTTATCAGGGTGGCATTAGGGTGCAAAGCAGGAGAGTGGAGTCTCCTTCAGGTTGAAGTCTGAGAACATTTCATGGTGGTAGGGTGGTGCTAGGGCAGGTTAGAGCCTGCACAAGGCGTTAGAGCATCCGTCCAGTTGCAGCTAGTACACTGGGTGTTGGAGCACCTTCAAGTTGGAGCCTTTAAACCGACATTGGAGCGTCCTCCCAGTTGCAGTTGGTAAACAGGGAATTGGAGCGTTGTTAAATTTGGACAACTAGGTCCAAACTCCATGTTGTGATGCTCAGATTAAGAGGCTAATATTTTTGTTGGATTCCTCTTTCGGAGAGGTGTAAAATCCATATAAAATATATCTTAATCCGATGAGCAGAACATTTATTTTGAATTTTTTATTTATAATAAATTATATGTGCAGGTCGGCCTTAAGGTTTCACACCCCCAGCAGATGTGTCACACACCCCAATGATGGATATAAATACAAGCAAAGTTGGAGAGCATTTCACCACAACTCAACACACATCTTCTTCTCTCATCTGATTTAGTACGAGCTCCTTGGAGGACAAGTTCAGCCCACACGTGTGAAGAAGAAGAAGGACGAATCTGTACGGCTGAGAGGAAGGACGAATTTCTGCAGCTAGGGTTTTGCTGGAAGTTTGACCAGCGTTGACTTTGGTCAACGCATGGTCCGAAAGGGCTGAAAATTGTTGGAGAGTTCGATTTTGAGAGGCCGTACACATTGGCATAGAAATCGAGGTCAAAGGGTTGACCGAACTGTTGCTGCGTTGACTTTTAGCTCGCTGCCATGCATTGAATTTTTTGGACAGCGTTGACTTTTCTGGAGTTGACTTGGGTTGACTCGGTAGCTGATTGGAGGATTGTTGTGACACATTCTGGGTTGGCTGACCAAGAAGACTTTGCTGGTTGAAGCATCCTGTTGACCGTCGTAACGCACCATCACATTTTTTCTGTTTCTGGTTTGTCTTCTATAAGATCCACTTATATGTTCTATCAACATTTTACTTAACTATTTGTGTGATTGCTGTAAGAAAAGTAAAGTTGCTTCAAGCATAGAACATCTACAAAAATTTACATGGTATCAGAGGTGAGGTGAAGACAAGCCCTATCTTTAGCAATCACCATCGGAGGAAATGGGTTCCACAAGTTTTGAATTCAAGGAGAATGACAAGTTGACTGGAAGGGATGACTTCCATGCCTGGAAGATGATATTAGATCTCAAATTGGAAGACCATGATCTCTTGGATCATGTACTGGGTAAGATTCAAGAACCTCCATCCAATGCCACTGCTGCTGCTAAAAACAAGTATAAGAAGGCGGAGATCAAAGCAAAGCTGATGATCAGGGAATCCATACATAAGAGTTTGGTTGCCTATATATCTGAGCTAGGCACATCCAAGGAGATGTATGACAAATTGATCCCGATGTTCAAAGTAAACAATGTGAACCAAGTGCTATTCCTCAAGAATAAATTGAAGAATATGAAGAAGGGCCGGGATGAGTCTGGTCAAACTTACTTTCTGAAATTGACCGAAACAAGGAACAACCTGCTGGCTATTGGGGAGACAATAGCTGATCGTGAGATGGTTCTCACCGCACTTGGAGGACTCCCATATGAATGGCAAGTATTCACCACTACCATTCTCAATAATAATACCATTCCTAACTTTGACGAGCTTTTGTCTAGATGTATGCAAGAAGAAACAAGAATGAAGGAATTCGATAATGACAGAAATGCTGCTTATGGTGCTCATTCTCGAAAGAAGAACTCTGGTGGTCCTAAGGACAAAAGAAGAACAAGGACTCAAGAAAAGAAGGGAAAGTGTTTCACTTGCCATAGGCCTGGTCACTATGCTAGAGAATGTCCCTTCAAGAAGGATTCTCCCGATAGTGATGATAACAACAACAACCGGAGGAATGGGAATCGAAGAAACGACAGATCTAAAGGAAAGAGGAAGGCTCCCTCTGGTGGAAACAATCAACCCTCGAAAAGGTCTAGAAACTCCAGGTATGAGGAGTCTAATGCTGTTGATAAAAGAAATGAGTATATTCTTGTATCTGCTCTCTCTGTTACATCTCCGCCCGACACTATGGATGTCTGGCTGATAGATAGTGGTGCCTCTAGACACATCACTGGTTTCAAGGAAGCACTCTCTGACATGGTTGAGAGGGATACCAATCTAGAAATTATCCTTGGAGATAATGCCACATATCCCGTGAAAGGGACAGGGACTGTGACCCTCCACTTGTCTCAAGGACAAGTCCTACGTTTGCAAGATGTACTCTATGTACCAAAATTGAAGAAGAACCTTGTGTCTGTATCAGCCATGGAAGACAAAGGGTTCAATGTAACATTCTCTGATGGAAAGGTGCTCATGTGGAAGAAGGGCTTCAAGGAAGCTATCTCGATTGGTTTTAGAGTTGGTACACTCTACCAGGTTGGAGGAAGTCCGCTGGGAGCAATGACTTGTGATACTATCCGACAAACCGAACTATGGCACCGAAGGTTTGGACACCTTCATTACAAGGCCCTTCCCGAAGCAAGGAATGTGGTGACAAGGATGCCTGACTTTGGAAATAATCATGAAGGTGTATGTAAGGGTTGTGCCGAAGGAAAGCATACAAGGGGACCTTTCCCCTCAAGTGTCACAAAGACATCTGATATTTTGCAACTGGTCCATTCTGATCTATCTGGTATGCTACCCGTGACATCCCTGGGAGGATGTTCCTACTACATGACATTCACTGATGACTTCTCCCGCAAAACCTGGATATACTTCTTGAAGAAGAAGGATGAGGCTTTCATGTGGTTCCGTACCTTCAAAGCCTTGGTGGAAAATATGACCGGAAAGAAGATCAAGATTTGGAGGACTGACAATGGCACTGAATATGAGTCAAATGAGTTCAAAGACTTTTGCAGAGAAGCTGGCATTAAGAGGGAGACTACCACTGCATATACTCCTGAGCAGAATGGTGTTGCTGAACGCAAGAATAGGACTATTGTGGAAGCTGCCCGTGCCATGCTATGTGACCAGGGTCTACCGAAGTTTCCGTGGGGAGAAGCTGCAAATACTGCTGTGTACATTCAAAACCGATGCCCTCATTCCGCTCTGGACTCCAAAACTCCCGAAGAGGTTTTCTCTGGTAAGAAACCTGATGTCTCACATTTTAGAAGTTTTGGATGTCCTGTCTATTTTCATGTGCCGAAAGAAAAGAGAAGTAAGCTGGATGCTACTGGGAAGAAAGGAATGTTTGTGGGCTACAGTGAGACTTGTAAGGCCTATAGAGTCTATGTACCTGGTCAAAGGGAAGTAGAGATAAGCCATGATGTCACTTTTGACGAAGATGCTTCCCTGAAGAAAGTAGTAGATCTTCCAAGATCCGAAGAAAATCATGAAGAAAGGCCTGGAAATCAAGAAGAACCGCAGGATGAGACAATGCCTGATATTGAAGGACCAATGGACCCTATTGATCCATCTCCTTCACTGGGAAAGAGACCATCATGGCTCAGGGATACCCTCGTAGATACTGAGGGTCATGCTGCCCCAAGGGGGACATTCCGAGAAAGCAAGAAGTCGTGTGTGTATTCCGAGAAAGCAAGAAGCCGTGTAGATACCAAGGGTATCTGGCTGCCATGAGCACTATTGTACAATCTGAACCTGGATCTTTTGAGGAAGCCGTAAAGCATCAAGTCTGGAAGGATGCTATGCACGAAGAATATGAGTCCATAATGAAGAATGATGTCTGGGATGTGGTTCCAAGACCGAAGGACAAATCCGTTGTCACCGCAAAATGGCTCTACAAGATCAAACATGGATCTGATGGAAGTGCTGAAAAGTTCAAGGCAAGATTTGTTGCCCGTGGCTTCTCTCAAAAGGAAGGAATTGACTATGATGACATATTTGCACCGGTGGCACGATATACCACCATTCGATCAATCATAGCCCTTGCTGCTACGCAAGGATGGAGTCTTCATCAGATGGATGTCAAGACCGCTTTTCTGCATGGTGCAATAAAGGAAGAGGTGTATGTAGAACAACCTCCGGGATTTGAAGTTCAAGATCGAGACACTTATGTCTGCAGGTTGAAGAAAGCCCTCTATGGGTTAAAGCAAGCACCCAGAGCTTGGTACGAGAGGATGGATAGTTACTTGATGAAGCCGGGCTTCACTCGAAGCAATGCTGATCCGAACCTATACTTCAAGGTTGTGAAAGAGAAGCCTCTCATTCTAGTGCTGTATGTGGATGACCTCTTCCTGACTGGAGATGACCCTCTCATTCATCAATGTAAGAGGGAGCTCGCTGCTGAGTTCGAGATGAAGGACCTAGGACCGATGCACTACTTCCTAGGCCTGGAGGTCTGGCAGAGACCTGGAGAGATTTTCCTTTCTCAAGGAAAATACATTGTGAAGCTTCTGGAAAGATTTGGAATGGTGGACTGTAAGTCCGTGTCGACACCGATGGAACTCAACTTTAAGAAGTTGAGTGGCAGCGCTGCTGGGCCTATCTTGGCCAATCCTACCGAGTATCGTCAACTCATAGGAGCTTTGATGTTCTTAGTGAACACCCGACCAGATATATGTTTTGCAGTGAACACTTTGAGTCAACAGATGGTTGAGCCTCATCATTTTCACTGGGTTGGTGCCAAGAATCTTCTGAGATATCTTCGGGGCACGATAAACCATGGGCCGAGATACACTGCCGGGAGTGTGACACTCTGTGGATATACTGATGCCGATTGGGCTGGCAGTGTGGTGGATCGTAAGAGCACATCGGGATGTTGCTTCAATCTTGGTTCTGCTTCGATCTCATGGATGAGCAGGAAGCAGAAGTCGGTGGCTTTGAGCACTGCGGAGGCCGAATACATTGCTGCTAGTATGGCCTGTTGTGAAGCAGTTTGGTTGCAAAAGCTCTTTAGTGAGTTATTTGGACATGTGCTAGATTCCACTGTGATACTCTGTGATAATCAGAGTGGGATTCGTATGACTGAGAATCCTGTGTTCCACGACCGATCCAAGCATATTGATATCAGGTACCACTTTATCCGGGATATGGTACAGCGAGGCGCCGCAAGGCTCGATCATATAGGAACTGATGAGCAGGTCGCGGATATTCTCACTAAGCCCCTGGGGAAGGTCAAGTTCCTAACCTTCCGTGAGAGTCTTGGTATCGTGGAACGACCCTATGATGTGGGTCCTGTTGGACGATGAGCTCTGGGAGCTCTGGGGGGCTTTGGGGATAGCTTCTCGGAGCTATAAGCACTCATAATGCTTTTGCCCCACCATTGTGATTATTGAGCTGGTTCGCCTCTCATTTATCTGTGCCCCGTATGCATCCTACCCATTGAGTTCAGGGCTCATGGGAAGTACCTCTCATTTGGCCAATGAGGTGGGGAAAAGCTAGAGACTATTAGCAAAGACTGATGGACGCATCAGAGATTGCCGTACTCTCTATCTAGGATGGCACGGTCCAACCACTTGATCTGGGACTGCTTAGTGGAGGTTCTGGGACCTCCGCCCGACTTCGACGATGAACCAATCCTTGCTCGTTGACATCAGAGTCCGATAGAGGTTTCGAACTCGAGCCGATTATGTCGGGCCGTGGGATGATGTTCTCAGGACCCACTCCACTTACGTTTCCGAAATAAAGAGGCCATTGTGCTGTGTTACTAAGGATGGGACGCACGATGTTTGATTGCACTGATGGATGGAGTTCTCCCCAGTTGAGAGGGAGTGTTAAAATTGGACAACTAGGTCCAAACTCCATGTTGTGATGCTCAGATTAAGATGCTAATATTTTTGTTGGATTCCTCTTTCGGAGAGGTGTAAAATCCATATAAAATATATCTTAATCCGATGAGCAAAACATTTATTTTGAATTTATTATTTATAATAAATTATATGTGCAGGTCGGCCTTAAGGTTTCACACCCCCAGCAGATGTGTCACACACCCCAATGATGGATATAAATACAGGCAAAGTTGGAAAGCATTTCACAACAACTCAACACACATCTTCTTCTCTCATCTGATTTAGTACGAGCTCATTGGAGGACAAGTTCAGCCCACACGTGTGAAGAAGAAGGATGAAATCTGTACGGCCAAGAGGAAGGACGAATTTCTGCAGCTAGGGTTTTGAAGGTAGTTTGACCAGCGTTGACTTTGGTCAACGCATGGTCCGAAAGGGCTGAAAATTGTTGGAGAGTTCGATTTCAAGAGGTCGTACACTTTGGCACAGAAATCGAGGTCAAAGGGTTGACCGAACTGTTGCTGCGTTGACTTTTAGCTTGCTGCCCTGCGTTGACTTTTCTGGACAACGTTGACTTTTCTGGAGTTGACTTGGGTTGACTCGGTAGCTGATTGGAGGACTGTTGTGACACATTCTGGGTTGGCTGACCAAGGAGACTTTGCTGGTTGAAGCATCCTGTTGACCGCCGTAACGCACCATCACATTTTTTCTATTTCTGGTTTGTCTTCTATAAGATCCACTTATATGTTCTATCAGCATTTTACTTAACTATTTGTGTGATTGCTGTAAGAAAAGTAAAGTTGCTTCAAGCATAGAACATCTACAAAAATTTACAAGCGTCCTACAGGTTGGAGCCTCTGTCAGTTGGAGCTTAAAGTAATGATGTACATTTTAATGGCAGACAAATATTAAAAAGCCTTCAGTGGTTTATGTGTCTACTACCTTTATTATTGTGCATTGTTGAAGGGTGTTGATGAATGTTTATATTTATCTAATGCTAATAATAATTAATGCTCTGTGAAATTAAAGATATACTAATTAATAAGAAATATTGATTCATCTCCCTCTCAGTATTTCCAACACGTGGACTTTTGAAATTAGATTTTAAGCATAGGCTCTTAAATATATCAAAGGCAGATTTTATAAACCAATCCCATTGCACACAATCCTATTAAATGGAAATTTTATAAACCACTGAAGTGAACAAAGTTCGTACTTCTCGTTAAATACTCCAGGAGACTTGGAATATAAGAATATCCACGAGGATACAAATATATATATTAAAATGTATGATGAAATAAATAAGAATGATTGAATGTTACAAATGAGGCCTACTTATATACCTATGCAAGTGTCTCTTCATGGAAGGTCATGTCCCATTAGACATGCCTCTTCAACCTAATTACTAATTAACTAACCATTATTTATTGGTTACATTATTTATATTATTTTATTCATAACAACCACTTACATTAAGGAATCTTAAAAATAACATGTTAAAAGTGACATGGTTTATAAAATGACTTGTTATTGTTGAATTTATAATTATGGTCGGTCTTCATAATGTACATTTGGTCACTTGGTGTAATTATATTTATCATTGTAAAGCATATTTATAAATGTTTGAGTCAAAGGAAAATTTATTTTGAGTCAAAACCCCATTGCGAATTTTTAAATTTGAAAATTTGAATTTTTGAAATGTAAACTTTGGCTCCAAAACTGAAGTCGGCTTCCCTCCAAGTCATGTCGGACCTGGCCAAGAGACTCACCCATTCAACATAGACAGCTCACTATATAAAGGCTATTCGACCTCCTCCACTTGGGCATTCGTATTCTCTCAAACAAGACAGTTTCTTGGCAAGCAAGTTAAGGACAAGGAGGACGAAAAGAAGGACAAAATTCATCTCTCTCTCTTCTCTAGCTCGCATGTGTGGATAGTTTCTCTCTTTTTCAGGTTATGTAACCATGTAACCACTGAGGATAAAGTTAACAATTCATAATTAAAAAAAAATTACGTCTAAGGAATCATAATCAAAACCTTCTTCCCCAAATAAAGAAACTTAAAAGTGACAAGTCGCTAAATAGCAAGTTATAACAACATACTCAAGAAGAAGTATTGAAGTCTCCAGTTGTAACAGTCCAAGTTGAAGATATAGGAACGAATGGAACGAATACCGATCCAGTTAGTATAACAACTCAAGAAGAAGATAAACCAGTGAAAGTAAAAACATATTCAAATGTTGCAGTCTATACAACAAAATTTTCAAGTGAAGATTCAACAATTAACCAAGTGACTTTTGTACCTGAAGGAAATCAAATACCTCCAGTAAACCAAGAAATCGCCACAAACAAGTTAAGGGGACATCTGATCTCAAGGACTCCTTATCAACATCCGAATCACAAAAGCAAACAACTCAATCGGTAAGCATATTTGTATCACTAAGAACAAAAACAATGAACTTATGTTCTGAAGACTACTAATGTTAGTGCAATTCACTCTTGTAATAAAAATTCATCTCAGTTTTTCAATAACTGCAAGATTTTGCAGAAGATTGATTAAGGATGGTTAGATCCCTTCTCAGTTCGATAATTTTGTCTATCACTTAGAGGATCCTATCATCTTGTATCAACAAAGATGATAAATCGAAAAATTCAAAAAGATGCAAATAGATTACAAAGACCAAAAATAGATGACACGCCTTGTCAGCAATAAGCTTTAAGGACAAATATTTTGAAGAGGAAGACAGTGTTATGAATATAATTTATATAAAAATAATAATAATAATAATCATAGTAATGATTAATTAGTGATTTATAGCAAACCATCACGATCACAATGACTGCGCTTCAGAGAAAACCCTAGGTCACGGCGAATTGAGGCAGGAATTTGCAAGCAGGGACAGTGGAAGGAGGCAGTGCCTTTGGGCTTGCGAGGCATGGGATGATGGAAGGGAGTATGGGAGATGAGGGTGGTCCCTCAATGGCCCCTTGGTGACGGAGTACCCTACGGCGGAAACAAAGGACTCGGGGGCAGCAGCTGGGTCTGAGAAGGAGCAGGCTTCAAAACATGTGATTGGGGGTGGGCAAAAAAAGGAAGCCATGCGCCCTGGTCAATGCCTACCTAAGACAAAGGAGATACCTCAGGTGCACATCAAATCAAATGGTATGGGCCGCTGGAAAAAACCCTTATATGGTGGATCAATACAACCTGGAAACCAAAAGGGCACTATGACTTGCAGTTAGGGGCTAAGGGCTTCTTCACGATAATATTTTTTAACCTGGAAGATAAGAATAGGGTATTCGATGGAGGACCGTATTTCTACAACTCAGCAGGGTTGTATTTAACCTTGTGGAAAGAGCGATTCAACCCGGACAAGGCAGATCTCTCGGTGGCCCCGGTCTGGCTGAGACTCTACTCCCTCCCGGCAGAATTCTGGGATCCCGAGATTCTTGAAGATATTGGTAACACCTTGGGGTCCTTTGTCAAGGTGGCTGAGCAGACCAAGAAAATGAGGTATGTATCTTACACTCGCATTTGTGTGTACTTAGATATTTCGAAGGAACTGCTGGAAGGAGTGAACCTGACTTGGAATGATGAGGATTGGTTCCAAGCAATAGACTATGAGCACATCCCATTTGGGTGCAGGCGGTGCCACGAACATGGTCACTTGTTTCATGAATGCCCTCTGAACTCCCCGCCTGCAACATCTAACAACACTAACGAGGAGAAAGATGCAGAAGCGTTCAAGAAGGTTGTCAATAGGAAAAGACAGGCAAAAAGAAACCCTGGGCCCGAAGTGCATAAGAAATCACATATCCAGAATAAGTTCGAGCCTTTGAACAAGGTTAGTGAGGAAGGGGCCAGTGATGTGGCAGGAGTTCAGTCGACTAACAAGGAGCAAGGAAAGGATGGCACAAAATCGGAAGCTTTTAATCAGGAGATCAAAGAGGAGATGACCCACGGAGACGAAAGGCAAGGGGAGGAGGCAGAGGATATGGAAATAGGGGATTTAGACCTCGACGGGATCAAACAAGCTTGTGCAGACCCAAAATCAGGGTACATACCTTTCCAACAAGTTGTGCTCCGAAAGGTCTCTAAAGACACTAGGAGTGGTTTCAGAATCCTTAAAGGTCTCTGAAGGAAAAAGACGACGGAGACGAAGCAATGCCCAGAGGATCCTGGAAGGGGGGAGGAAACTCGTTGCATTAGGGCAATATCCAACTATTGAGGATGCCTTTCTCACTATATCAAAATCTTCCTCTTGAAAGTGTTATCCTAGAATGTAAGAGGTTGTAATAGTCAACTCAAAAATGAATGGTTAAATAGAAAATAGAAGTAGAGAAACCTTTAATTCTCTTTCTCCAAGAAACTAAGTGCAGCAACAAAGAATTGAAGAAGTTGAGCCGACACATCTGTAAAGGCTCGGAGGCGATGGCGGTGGATGCGAGGAGAATGGCCAGCAGGATAGGCATTTTGTGGAACCCATCAATGATAAGCCTCTTGGACTTTGTGGTTTTTCCCCACACCCTCTCTGCCCACTTTCATGCCCTCGGCATCTCTGTCCAGGGGGGTGATGTTGAACGTCTATGGGCCTTTTCAAATGGTTCTGAAACCGGCATTTTTAGAAGGCATTCGTAATCTTAGGCACTGGGTGGGTGACAAGCACTGGGTATTAGGCGAGGATTTCAACCTGATCAGGAATCTGGGGGAGAAAAAGCGGGGAATCAAGACCCTCGGTAGCATGAGTGGACAATTCAATGAAGTTATTGAAGAATTGCACTTGGTGGATGTGCAGACTACCAACAGCTTATTGACTTCGCAAAACAAGTGTGTGGGCTCCCAACACATTTCTTCTCAGCTAGGTCGATTCCTAGTGTCGGAATCTATTTTGAAGGGAGGGAGAGATTGGGGCCATTGTCCTCACGGAAACTAGGTCGGACCACTGGCCAATTTATTTGGATTGGCATCGATTAGGCAAGAACCTCAAATAGCCCTTCTGGTTTGAGAGATTCTGGTTGTCACACACTGATTTCCACAGTCTTCTCAAGGAGTGGTGGGAGGGATATGAGGCCCCCTCAGGTTCTAAAATGCATTGCCTGCAGCAGAAACTCAAGTTTATAAAAGAACAGTTGAAGAGGTGGAATAAAGAATCCTTTGACAATATCCAAGAGGAGAAATAGAGAATAGAAGGACAGATTGAGGACCTTCAGTAACGGGTGATGCTCGGTGGCTACAGTGATGAGGAGAGGGAAACAGAATCCAATCTCCTCCAGGAGCTTTCCCATCGTGAAAGGCAGGAGGAGATTCTGTGGCAACAGAAATCTAGAAACCTTTGGCTTAGAGAGAGGGATGGGAACACCAGGTTCTTTCACAGAGCTACAACACAACATCGTCAAGGAAACCACATAGCCCGATTAAAAATTGCCAATGGCCAATATGTGGAAACGCAGGAAGATCTAGAGCAAAGCCTTAACCATTTTTTCTTTGGTCTACTTCATGAAACAGAGGAAGACAAAGGACCTGATATAGATTAGATAACTGCCAATATACCTCGTCTGGTGTCAGCGGAGAGTAACATGATGCTGATGCATAAAATTGAAATGGCCGAGGTGGAGGAAGCGGTCAAACAGATGGAAGGAGGGAAAGCCCCGGGCCTCGACGGGTTCATGACCAACTTCTTTCAACGCTGTTGGGATTGAGTGAAGGATGAATTGTTGGACACTGTTGAGGACTCTCAGAAAACGGGAAGAATCTTGAAGGCTTTCAACTCCACTTCCCTCACCCTTATTCCAATAGAGCACGGGGCGGAAGAACCTGGTAAGTTCAGGCCGATTGCTTTATGTAATGTCATCTACAAAATTATCATGAAAGTAAAGGAAAATAGATTAAAACCTCTGCTCCCAAAGCTTATCTCCTCGGAACAAGTTGGCTTTGTAGAGGGGAGACAGATTCTGGATGCCATCATCCTTACACACGAGGTGATCCACTCCCTGAAAAACTCTAGGAATTTGGGGATGATGATAAAACTTGATTTGGCCAAAGCCTTCTACAAACTGAGTTGGCAATATATGAGGCAGATGTTAAAAGCTTTCGAGTTTTTCCATGACTGCATTAAATGGGTCCTTAACCCGGTTTCCTCAGCTTTTTATTCTATTCTCGTTAATGGTACTCCTTCTGATACTTTTCAGGCATCGAGGGGCATCAGGCAAGGGGATCCATTGTCCCCCTTTCTTTACATATTGATGGAGGAAGGGTTGGGCAGAACTTTGAAGGCTAGCCAAGGGGATGGGAGGATCCAAGGTCTTGGGCTACACAAGGGAGCAGCCCATCATACTCACCAACAATTCGTGGATGATACGATGTTGATGGGTCAGGCTGTGGTCAAAGAGGCAAGAGGCTTAAAAGAGATATTGGAGGTGTTCAAAAGAGCGAGTGGCCTAGAGGTAAATGAAGGGAAATTGCAAGTCTTCTTCTTCAATACTCCACTGATAACGCGAATAAACATTATTAGAATCCTCAGCTTCTTGGAAGGCTCACTCCCTTCTAAGTACTTGAGGGCCCCATTGCTAGACTCTAAGGCAAGACAAAGCACTTGGAAAGATCTCTTGGACAAGTTGATAGCCAAACCAGATAACTGGACCCATCGGACGCTAAACCTTCCTAGCTGGCTAACTCTGGTGAAGTTCGTGCTTCAGTCGATGCCTATGTACCTCTTCTCGGTCTTAGCAACCCCCAAATCGATTCTTAAGAAAATCAAGGCCATCCAAAGAAATTTCCTGTAGGGTAGCAGAGAACAAGCAGAAATGGGTCTTGGTTGACTGGTCTATAGTTTCTCTCCCCAAGAAAACGGGAGGCCTGGCCTCAGGGATCCGGAAGTAAGTAACCAGGTGCTTGAATCGAAAATTTGGTGGCGGTGGATCTCAAAAAAGTCAGAGCCTTGGGTGGATCTCTCGAAGTGTAAATATGCTAGGGATTGGAACAGACAGAACCTGATCAGATATAATGAGGACACCTCGAGATTCTTGATCTAGAGGGCGTCCAACCGCAACCTAGTCAAAGAGCACAACTTTCGAGAAATAGGGGATGGCGGGGAGGCAGATTTCTTTAGGCATGCATGGCAACAACAACCTAGTATCCAGGGGTTGGTGAAGATGCCAGGGCTTCAAGAGCAGCTGAGAAGGGAGGGCCTGACAAGAGTCAAGAACTTCTAGGACACTAATGTAGAGGACAACCCTTTCTGCCAGTGGGTGAAGGGGGATTGGTTCAGGACTCGTTGTCTAAGGGAAGACACAAGCAATCTAATGCAGGTGCTAAGAGAAAGGAAGATAAAAAAGAGTCAGCACTCAGATAAAATTAGATAAAATCGGTCAGTTCAACATCAACGAAGCATCTGGAATAGCTGGGAACCACCATATGTTGCAATCTCAGAAAAAATGGAGCAAAGTTTGGAACTTAGGTCTCTAGCCTAAAATATCCACCTTCCTCTGGTTGAAGCTGAAAGGAAGAGTGTTGACGCGAAAGAACCTCCACAAAAGAGGGAGGGCAGGACCTTCAGTTTGTGTTTTATGCCTGTTAGCGGAAGAGACCATGAATCACCTGTTTGATGAGTGCAGATGGACCTCTAGAGTTTGGAACAAGGGAGATCAGATTTTCAAAAGGTCCAACCAGGTCCTAGGATGTCCGTCGACCAATATTATCAACTGGGAGGAGGACCCCCTTAACGATAACCTATTAAATCGAATATGGGAGCTTGCCTCGAGGTTCCTATTATGGGAGATCTGGAAAGAAAGGAATCACTGTATCTTTGATGGTAGGAAGAGATCGGAAGAGGAAGTTTGGGCAAGCATCCAAGTCCATGTGCGTGAAACCTTGGGTCTCAGGAGATGGAGACTGGACGACATTAAGACAAGTAGGGAGGAACTTCAGATGTTTCACGAATGGAAGGTTCAGGAGGCCCCGCAGTATATCGGAAAGGTCGGTAATGGACCCAACATACCTCCGAGCTCAGAAATCTGGGAACCCCCGAAAGATCAGATGTTCAAGTTGAATTTCGATGGGGCATCGAAGGGCAACCCAAGGGCTGTCGTGCATGGCAGAGTAATACGGTACTGTAAAGAAGAGATCCAAGGAATCTCTTGGGGTTACCTAGGGGAGACCTCTAACAATGTTGCGGAGCTTGCGGGGCTACTGGCAGGGCTAGAATTAGCAATCCAACATCAGTGGTTTCCTCTAATCATTGAGGGAGACTCTAGAATCATTATTGATCTAGCTCTCAGATTGCTAAATGGGTCCCAAGTGAGTAAGGTTACCTAGAGCTGGAAGATGGAAAATAGCTTGGAAAGCCTGAGCTCCCTCCTTCGGATGCACTTGGAGGTCCAGCTCAATTGTGTGAGGCGAAAAGCTAATAGTCTTGCAGACCTGCTCGCCAACCACGGGGTCCAGGCGAGAGAAGAAATTCAATCAAGGAAGTGGGGAGATATGGCCGAATCAGACATTAAGGAATGATGCAAGAGGATAATGTTCAAGGATCAAGGATGTCCCGGATGTGGGTGACTAGGGCCTCTGGGGGTAGGAGGGGTGTCACGTGCCCACCACAGGGACGAGCATGCGAATGTCGCATGCAAGTTGCGACGTAAGTGTAGGCATGAGTGGCGGTGATAGTTTAATTGCGGGAAGGACGGTGGCAGAGGTTAGCAGTTGGCAGTACAGAAGCATGGAGGCGGAGGCGATGGGGATGCAGGATCCCGAGGGCGGGAGGTACCACCTCTGTCCTAGCTCGCTCACGTGTGTAGTTATTATTGACTAAGGGTGGAGGGAAGTAGGTACAGGAGGTTGCGGAGGTCGGGATGCTTTTATCTGTGTGAGGAGGGGCAGGGTTGGTATTGCTTCAGCCCAGTGCAGCGATGTGTTCGAGCATAGAGGGGAGGGTTCTCCAGAGCTGAGCAGGCAGTTGCGGCTGGGGTCCGTTAGCGTTCCCTTCTAGAAGAGACGATGGCAGATCGCCCATTTCAAGGTCGTCGTTGTGTGATTTGTGGAATAGGCAGCGGCAGCGGGATGGCGTCCAGAGGCGGAAAAACCCCTCATTCTTCTCAGCTGGAGAATTGGGGTGGGAGACTTGATTGGGAGGCCCTGTTCTTTGCGGAGAATGACGATGAGGACACCAACACCATTTCATAAATGGAGGCGGAGCTGGTTAAGTCTTTGCATCTTAAGTACGGGGGGGTCGAAGTGCACCCAGTCTGGGTGTCAAGGATCCTCCTGGGCCATCTGATTTGTGAGAGGAGGAGAATTGGGAAGGCGATAAAGGAAAATCTCAACAGCATCAGGAAAGCGCTGGACAAAAGCCTCGACAAACTGCAGAACACCTTGGACATGGCTGGTTGTTTTAACATTTTGCGGCCTGCCAGTGTGCTCCCGCTGGAAGCCGCCGGGGATGAAGAAGAAGAGAAAAACGTGACTAAGCACGATTCGAACAGCCTGGGGGGGAGGACCAGGACCGAGACTGATCAGGTGCCTCAGAACTTTTTGTTGTGTTAAGCTATCTGTGTGAATTTAGCCCAATAATGTTTATAGTGCGTAGAGTCTTAGCAGGTTTAGTTGGTTACAAGTTGGAGTTCTGGCTCTTCTACCTTTGTTAAGGGCCATCAGACTAGATTTTCCTTCAGTTTCCCGATATGGGCGGAGATGTTTTTGTAATTTTGGACAATCTCGATCTGGTTTCCGGTGTGCCGACAAATCACTTTATGTACACATTTAAATAGTTAATAGAAGGAGGCCTATATTTGCTGACAAAAAAAAATGATTAATTAGTGATTAAGTATTGAAGAGGCATGTCTAATGGGACATGATCGTTCTTGAAGAGGCACCTACTTAGGTATATAAGCAGACCTCATTTGTAAACAAATCATCATCTCACTGGTATTCAAATATTCTAATATATAACTACTTGTCCTACAATGGATGTCTTTGTCTTCAAAGTGTTCTGAAGATTATTGCAGAGTAGGAACTTTGCTTGTTACATTGGTATCAGAGCATTCCTTTGAGTATATGAATTTTGTTCGTTACATTGGTATCAGAACATTCCTCCGAGTATACGAACTTTGTTCGTTACATGTAATCACAAACTACGAATGTTTAACTTTGTATAAATAATTAATATTTAGTACTTATAAATGAATTAGAAGATTATTAATCTAATATCTTAATTATTTTTATAAATATTACAGACACACATATTTTTTATGTATTTTTTTTAATTATGAAAATGCATTATATTGTTTATACTTGTTGTTTCCTTTGCATATCCAAATCTTGGATTTTCAAAAAATTGGCTCATATGTATCCAGATTCGAATCCTAATCCAAGTAACTTAGGCCCATGTACACGTTTAGCATTAACCAAACCTACAAATAGAATAATTATACAATATTAGTGGTGGCCAAAAGTGAAGCTTACCCCTATATTTCCAACATCCCCCTTGAATTGAACAAGTGACCTTTAGGAGAAGACATTGCACACCACCTAATTGAAAAGGGAACACATAGAGAAGGAAATACAGGTCACTCCCCTTGAACACCATAAATCACCCTCTAGTATCTTACTATCTAGCAATCTTTGGCACCATTGACTCTGTAGCAAAGGACCTATAGTGGGAAAAGCTTCAAATTAGCAAGCACATCATTGACCTTTGCGTGAAGGGCCAATGATGGAGGAGGTTTTCAATGGTGCTCTAATTCATCTTATGGTGCAAGAAAATCAACGTCAACTACAATTGTGGATATGCATACTTAAGCAAAGGTCTTGACCTAGACAAAGGAAGAGGAGTGATTTTTTGGTTCCAATTTGTTTCTCTTTTCACTAGAAAAATGGATCCATGCACTTTATCCAAAAATTCTAAAATGCGAAAATAACAATTTATTTCTATACTATTTCTTATGTGGAGTCATACCTTCAACAATAGGAGTAGTTATCCAACTGAAGATGTGCATAGCATAAACCATTGCTTCTTCCCATAATTTACGCTTTATTCGCTTGAGGTGAAGCATCCAGCCATATACATAATAGATTAATTAATTTTTTCAACTATTCAATTCTATGTGGATTGCATCAAACAATGATCTACTAAGAGAAGCCATGAGAAAAGAGAAACGTTTGGAATCATTATCGATATATTCTCCTCCACCATTAGTCATGATACAATTAATCATTTCTTGCCTTCATTTTCCATTAAGAGTTAAAATTCTTTGAATTTCGCAAAAACTTTATCCTTCAATTGAATGGTGTATATCCAAAGAGAGCAAGAAAAATCATCAATATAGGTGAGTACATACTTATCTCCCCTAACTAAACAAGTAGTTATAAGCTCTCAAAAATAACTATAGCTAAGAAGTTCACCTCATTTTGTCCTTGGGAAAGGACTCTTGATGGTCTTTCCCCAAAACACACCCTTCATAGACAATATTATGTGGTTCAAACAATGAATATCATTAACCGTGTACACGACACATATCACAAATACCTAAAGTATATATGTCCCAAACCATGATGGCATGCAACTATAGCATGACGGTATCGTCAACATTAGCTACCATAGCACAAAACCTTTATCTTTTGAAGAAGGAAGCTTCCCTAGCTTGTACATATAATCAGATTCATGACAATATACTAAGGAAATTGCTTTAAAACCGTCATTTATGTTCCATACACCGTCATTCTAGGCAAAATCCCACCTTTTTGTTGATGTGTGATGTAGTAAATAATAGAAGATTTGGTCCAACTCCTAAAATAAGATGGACATCTCCAAACTTGATGATGTTGATGATGATATCAGCACATCGTAAAATTATTACGCCTGAGTTATCACCAATTACCACTTTCTCTCCATTGTGTTGTAATTGATAATCAGAGAGGAGGTGTTGATTCTTGGTCATATCACTATAGTAGCTCCAAAATCAGCAATCCATTCCAACAAAGAACATGACCGATGTGAGGAGGAATGGTGAAATGTGCATTATGATCTAGCAGTATCATCTTCATGAAGCCCATTATTCGCACTTGTCTACTATGCAAATTCTTCAATTCTTGTGAAGGTGGGAGATGTAAGATATGGAAGCATGACCCTCCTTACCACAATAGCTACATGTAAGTTTCTTCATCTTGGAGGATTTAACACTTCCCTCGTTGAACTTGTTTAACTCATGTATGAAAGGTGTAGAGAGAGCTTTGGAATGACCTTGATCTCAAGGGGAAAATTCTCCCATATTCCTCAATATGTCTTGATGTTAGATAAGATTAGTGAAAACCTACTCAACAGAGGGACTCTTGTAACTCTTCAAAAATAATGAAATTACTCAAAGAGATTAGTCAAAACAATGCTTACATATTCTAAGTTTGATTTCACCTTCCCTCTTGGTGTAATGATGTAACCTTTCAAGTTCTTAAACCTCACAGTAGGCCCATTCACATTGGTAAAGTCATCCCTTTTGAGATTACAAAACTCAATTTTTGATCAGTAAATAAAAATAATAATAACACATCATAGCCACGGGACAAGATTCTTCCTTAGGCCTGGAACATACAAAACATTTGCTAGTCTAAGAGGGGAGCCAGACTCCCTCTGAAAGTTAACTGTACCTATGTCGGTCACGCTATACCTGCCATCATCTCCAAATTCTATGTTCTGCTGGACGTCCTTCTCCTCCAAGTCACTAAAGAGATCTCTATTCCCCGTCAGATGGAACGAGGCACCGTTGTCTAGATACCACATGCATCCCATTGCAGTGTTGGCCATGCATACAATGAGAGTAAAATCAAGCTTGAACTGTGAATCCAATGCTTCACCCGTTGCAACTGCAAGCTCCTTCTTGCTTGCCTTCTTTTGTGGGCAATTCAAAGCATAGTGCCCATGCTCGTGACAGTGAAAACATTTGATCTTGGACAAGTCTCTCTTGCCCTCTTTGCCTTGGGATTTCTTTCCCTTGGTCTTCTTTTGTTTTCCCACTAATGCACAATCTTATTCTTTGTTGGTGTTGGAGGTTTCGTCTCTGGTGCTCCGCCTTATCTCTTCTATTACCAAATCCGACCATAGTCACTCCCAATCTGGTAACTTCTCCCTCTCGTTCACAGAGTCCTGGTAACTATGCCAGCTCTTGGGGAGGCCTAGAAGTGCTAGGCTCACCAAGTCATCATCGGCTACAGTCACACCAACACTTCCAAGCTCATCTCAACATTAAGTGAACTTCGCCAAGTATGTTGGTACCGTCTCGCCCTCCTTCCTGATCTTTCTGAGCATGTCCTTCAGCGCCAACTTCCTTTGGTCGCTGTTGTTCTGAAACAGATCTTTCAAGGCCTTCCACATAGTATATGGAGTCGACTTCCCATGGAGACTCAAGAAAATATGATCTTGAACTCCCTCCAACAAGATCATCCTCGCCTTTTCTACCTTATCTGCTACTGCAGGATTGGGAATATCATTATCTATGAATTCCTTCAACCCATTGACCTCCAACACTGCCCCCATCCTGTCCTTCCATGCAATATAATTCGAACAGCTCTCGAGTGCATATTTGAGTCTCAAGCCATTGAAAGACATCATGATCCACTTCTAGCTCCGAAGAAAGTATCTGCAAATTTGAATAACTTTCAACACGAACTCAATTTCTTCTCCACTATTGTGGTTCCTGGGGCTCTGATACCATGTAAAAAATCTCTAACACAGTTATAATACCATGTAGAAATTATATCAATGGACTCAATCTGATCATGCAATGTACTAAAACAAGATACTGAATCCTTCTACAATATTTGCGGAATATAAAACATGATCGCTCAATCACATGCAAGTAAGAGAAAGGAAATTATCAGTCACACAACACAAGATGTTCTTGGGGAAAGCACCTGTTCAAAACCCCTCTATCATATATTGCGCATAGTCAAAGAATCATGAAACAATACAAAGCTTTCTCACACCAAGAAAATCCTGCACTCTACTGACTATCTCACTCTGATCCTGCTCAAAACTGTCTAGCAATTCTTAGGCAAAATTGACCAACACTTAGCCAATTCTCAGCCCTTCCATAGCCTAGCGTTGCTCAAGCAATCCCTAGGCAATTAATCCCTATTAAATAGGATAATTAACCTTCCTTGATTGCGCAATCCCTATGGAGCCTTCCTCTGACTTTATAACTGCACCTGAGCAGTTCGCCAAAAATACAACTGATAGTTTACTTGTCTTTAACCTTTGTCTCAACTGGGTTGTCATCAGAATTGACATGCATGCAGCTTTTAATAGTGAATCATCGGTTACTTGGTAGATCAATACTTGTGAATTAAATCTATTTTAATTCACTTGATCTTCCACTAGCTCATCAATCAATTAGAACTAATTAAACTGATTTTAACTCAATTAATGTGAGTTAATTGATCCCACTCACACCACACTAGTGCTCCAACTGCAACTAGACCCTGTAAATAATAGAATCACTCTACATGCCTATCTTTTGACCCTCAACTCGAAATTCTTGAGGTAACTAAGTCTATCACACTTAGTTAACCATTACAAGTTGTTGTGAGATAAGATTATAATTAATTTTCCAATTTATTTAAAAATTGGTTGCACACTAATGTGTCGCTAGGATCCCTCACTCATGTGTGACCTGTGATCCCACACAAGTGTGTGTGCATTTTCATGTTGTTTCTGGATGCCAATTTCACTGTTTCTTGTTGCAAATTTCAACAATTGTATGATGCTTCTCCAACATTTCAGAGAGGATGTCTAGCCCCACTTGACTCTATTGGGCACTTTGACCTAGAACATTGACCACTTAATGAGGAACATTGACCTTGGAATGCCTTCAACACAGTCGTTGACACTCTTCTCTCCCTCCAAGACCTGAAACACTACACACAAGAGGCAAGACGTTGCTTAGAGAAGTTGAGTACCCCAAAGATGATAGGGTGCCCCCAAGCTAGCATTTCACCTTCCTCGATGGATGTTGCTATATTTCTGAGGATATTTGGTGAAGATGATTTTGTAACCCTCTAGAGGAGATGGTACATTGCTTTGCATGATGACAACATGCTCTAGCTCCATGTTGTCCCTTTTATGTGGTTTTGATTAATGTCGTGGACTAGTTTTGATGATGAGATCTTGTTGAGTGAGCCTTGCTTGATGATTGGACACCTTTTGATGAGGAGATGCGACTTTTGGGATGAGATGCCCCCCTTGAGTCATCCATGTCACCTTTTGATGAAAGACATATTTTGGAGGGTGGCATCACACTTGAAGGCATTTTAAATCGCACATGTGGGTTAAAAGAGGCTTCTTTTTATGTTTTATCATTGAGTTAGCTATCGTTGGGGGTTGGCCTGTGACCTATCCAACTTGGAATCACATATAATATTACTTTTAGGGCTTTTAGTGTAGTTTTCAATAAGATCAACTTGGTCACCCTGGTATAAGTAAAGGGAAGACAATTTATCCCTGGATCATTGTCACACACATTTGGAGACTAATGTGCACTAGTTACCTTTTCTCTTAGTCGCTATGGAGCATTAAATGAGCATATTTGTCTTGGGGTGGATATTGTCATTTCGATGGTTCTTTGTCTCCTGGATGAATGGTGATTCTATCATGATTTTGTACTAATTTATTATAAGGATCTTCATCCAACTTGTACTTATTGAGGAATTAGGGTTTTGATGAAATTTTTACCAAAACATTGTGGAATTTTTTATGGCTCTAACATCTTCTTCATAATATTTTCATCAAGTTTCTACTGAGGAAACTAAGTGTAGCTTCGTCCCAATTAATCCTCAAAAAATATAAGAGGATGCTAGTACGAATTGTAAAACCTAAGTCTAACTTACTCTCTCGCCCTTGAAATTGATTCCACCAATCCTCTTCCATCGATTTTTAGCTTTAGACTCCATTAACCCTTGATTGAGAAAGGCACCAGTCCATTCTTTTGTGTCAATCCCATAAAATAATAAAAACAAAACACTAAATCTTCATTTTTATGTTTTCTACAGTAAATTAGGGTTAGGTTACACAAAAATCTGCATTTCCAGCATTATTTACCTTGGACCTTATTGTCCTAGGGTTAGGCTTTGCAAGCATTCAATTAGAAAATGAAAATATTATTTTACATGCATTTTTCAGCCATTAAATAGTGTTGTCATCTAGGGTTTTTATTTTTGTTATATGTGTTTTCAACCATTGAAAATTGTTGTAATTTACTTCCCTCTTTACTCTTTGAATAGCCCTATTCTTCAATTGTTTATCATGGATTCTTGCGTTGCTTTCTTGCTATGGTTATAAATGTTTGCATGCCCTAATTTTGATAATTAAAACCCTAGATTATAATAGTGAAATGTAATTTATACATTGCATGTGTTTGGAAACCTATTTGTGCCTCTTTCGGACTTACTAAGCCCTCTAGACATTGCAAGCATTGCATTAGAAAAGTGAAAATAATATTTTACATGCATTTGTTAGCGATTAATTAGCATTGTCATCTAGGGTTTCTATTGTTGTTATATGTTTTTCCCACCATCGAAAATTGTTGTAATTTATTTCCCTCTTTACTCTTTGACTAGCCCTATTCCTCGTTTGTTTATCATCAATTCTAGGGTCGTTTTCTTGCTAAGGTTATAAATGTTTGCATGCCCTAATTTTGATAATTAAAGTCCTAGATTATAATAGTGAAATGTAATTTCTAGATTGCATGTGTTAGGGAACCTATTTGTGCCTCTTTACGACTAACTAAGCCATCTAGACTTAGCCATAGGGTCCTTTGAACTTGCCATCTTGGAATTATATCTTAATTCACCTGAGACCATAATCACTAAATATCTATCTTTGGGTGAAACTTTTGGTAGAACCCTCAAGGGGTAAAGAACCTAAGATCATTTGGGTCACTTAATCCCTAATAAGATCTATTGAGGAAGCCTCTCTTGCAGGGATTGTCTCCAACCACAAAATAGTAGGAAAGTAATTGCTTAGTGCTAAGATGACAGTGGTAACTAATCCCATTGTTGCTCTCAATCTAGATTACTTAGTGAGGCCTTGCACTGAGGTGTTAGATACTGCAGTAGCATTTTTGGTGTCATTTTCAGGGAGGAGTTGAGTCCTGCTTGTGATCTGATTTCTATGATTCAATCCTTCTTGATGAGCATATCTCAAAGCCTAAAATAATTGCTCATCCAACAACTCCACAATCTCATTCTAATTCACAAGCTTCTAATTTAAGACCTAGCAATAAAGCTACTAATTCTCCTAAAAGAAAGAAACATCCTAACACTCATGTACTTGAAAATATCTTCAAAAGTCCTACGTCAGCCACAATGACTAAGCCATGGCTCCCCAATGTTTTCAAACCTTTGGACATGAACGCCATTCAAGATACCCAAACAAAATGCCTGATAAATGTGAGGAATGGTTGCCAAAGTTTACCACAGATGATGTTGTCAAAGCGGAAAAACACATAGATCTGTTTCACTGGCATGTTGGTGGCAGTCATATTGAGGAAGAAGATGTTGTCATGAAACTCTTTGCTCCATCATTTAAAGAAACCAAGGCATGGTACCAAGACCTGCCTGATAGAGGTATCAAGGATTGGGACCAATTTCATGAGGCTTTCAACAAAACATGAACGACTAAGAAAGATGAAAAAAGAAAGAAAATGAAACGGTCTGTGAGTTCAAACAATTATTTGATAACTTGATCAAAGAAATACCAACAAACTTTAAGGCAGTGGCAGAGACTGTATTGATGCAATATACTACTGATTTTGATGGACATTTTGCTTTTGCACTTGGAAACAAAGGTCCTACTTTGGCTCAAGCAAAGGAGTGTGCTGCTCTTGTTGATGAAAACCTATTAGCTGTCAAAATTGATTTCTTCTCTTATCCTCAAGCTAAACTTGAGTCCAAGCAGGGACAAATTACCATGCTGAATAAGCTGATTCTTGGATAAAGAAAGAGGATCCTGCCCAAATTATCCTCCTAAGCCTTATTATAGTAAATGAAAAACCACCTAGAAGGAACCCGGGCCCAAGAAATAGCAAGAAATAGTAAACCTCATCCTCATCAGAATGTTCCTAATACCCTCGCTCCAGCAGGGGAATCAAATATAGATACATTTGAACTTTGAAGCAAATAGAAACAGTGCATACCAACATCGTGGTACCAAATTTAAATGTGACTCTTAAATAGTTTCTTATTATTCAATTATTAGCCGAGGGGATTCAGTTGAGTGACGAGTCTTTGGCTATTTGAAACGGTAGAATCCAACATTCAACCAATGGGACAGGAAGAAAGATGTTCCATATTTAGAGTACAGCAGGAACTCACGATGACCAGCAGCCATTAATTTCCTCCACAAAAGTTCCATCTGCCAGGAATGACCTTTCCTTTCCCTCTCCCTTTGGTCAAGCAACTCAAGTTCCTTGGGTCAAGCAGCTCTGCTCCTCACATTTGTCAAACCTAGGAGATAAGTAAGGCATCTTAACTTTTAATGTCTCTTTTCACTAGTTCAGAAAGGTGAAAACTCACAATATTATAAGCTACTTCAACTTTTTCTCTAAAGGGCATCTTAGAACAGATGTTTAATCCATTAGGAAACATGTTTTAAAGAAACCATGAACGCGTTCTTTTAGAATTATAATGCTTGATTGTTTGTCTGAAACTTCAAATATTTTATATGTTTTAATGGGCCGACTTTTGCTGAGTGACTGAGTTGACTCTTCATTTTGGTACGTCAAGACATTGCAGCATGTGGGTCATGTGACTTTGTTCTATATGAAGCATAATAACAGCATTCATATGAGTCTTCTGAACCAGTAGCAAGTAGGTCAGGTCCAGCAGTACGAGACAAAATGAGAAAATGCAGAGTTTTTTTAATAATGACAACTTAACAAATCAACCGACAAAATATTTAAATCGCACTAGAATGTATATGCTGCTTTTCCAGATGTTGTCTATATACATGTTCTTTCCCATGATAGCCTGGTAGCCATAGCCTGTGACAAATCAGCATAAGTAAAAAGAAAGAGTATATTATGAAGATAATTAACCTGCATTATTGAATGGACCAGGGAACAAACCTGTGAGGTCCTGTATTGACTGATGGATGAAGATAAGGCTCTCATTTCCAGACCACTGCTTCTCTGAGTGCATATCAAACCCTCTCTGTCTGAACTTAAATGCTCATCTTGTGACTTTCCACCTACTGCCGATAGAGGATTCTTCATTTGCTCTAATTTGCATACTTCTTTATTAATCATACCTTTGGTAAAACTTGAAGATTTGTTGCATTCAACCTCATTTGAGAGAGAACTAAAACCTGAAATCACCCTACTTGGAAACCTACTTTGGTCTTGATGTTGTTCATGGACAGTGCTCTTAGAACCATATGGTAAACTAATCTGACATGTAAGTGGAGTTGAACTATGGTCCTGTGTTCCAGACGGTTGGTGCACATCAGCTCCAGACAGATACTGACCTGTTTGTACAGCAGAATAAGAAATCAAAGAGGCACTGACGATATCAGGAACTAAATTCTTTATTGATTGATTTTTTTCATACAAAACAACCTCTGACACCCCAACAAAAGATTCCAATTCACCTTGCTTTTGTATCATTTCTTCCCGCATATTCCAACCAATATGTGGTACGGTCTGCTGCTTGATACTAACTTGATCATTACTAGCTTCCTCAACCTGCTGCTTTGGAAACACAAAAACATGTTTTCCTGGAGAAGCTGGGGAGGGATGGACAGTAACAGAGCCCATATCTTTACCTGAAGAGGTGGACGTTCGACCATGGTTTGTAATTGATGTCTGAAGTACCTGGGAGATAGATGAATCCACCATTGGATGCTGCTCTTTGATACTAACTGGATCGCTGATAGCTTCCTCAGCTTGCTGTTTTGGGAACACAGCAAATTGTTTTCCTGGAGATGCTGGAGAGGAATGGACATTATCAGAACCCATACATTTACTTGAAGAAGTCGCAGTTTCAACATGGTTTCCACTTGATGATGGATGCAGCTGGGATATAGATGGATCCACCACTGGATGCTGCTCTTTGAAATTAACTTGATCATTACTAGCTTCCTGAGACTGCTGCTTTGGAAACTTAGAAAATTGGTTTCCTAAGGAAGTTGGACAAGAATGGACACTATCAGAACCCATGCCTTTATCTGAAGAGGTAGATGGATCCACCATCGGTTGCTGCTGTTTGACGGCAACTTGATCACTAACAGCTTCCTCCGCCTGTTGTTTTGAGAACACAGCGAATTGTCTTCCTGAAGAAGCTGGAGAAGGTTGGACACCATCAGAACCCATACCTTTACTTGAAGAGGTAAAAGTTTGAACATAGTTTCCATGCGATGGCAGATGTACTTGAGAGATGGATGAATCCACCAATGGATGCTGCTCTTTCATATTAACTTGATCCTTGCTAGCTTCCTCAGCCTGTTGTTTTGGGAAAACAGAAAATTGTTTTCCCAATGAAGCTGAAGAAGGCTGGACAATATCAGAACCCATAACTTCACTTGAAGAGGTACAAGTTTGGACATGCTTTCCATGTGGTGACTGATGTACTTGGGAGATTAATGAATCCTCCATTGGATGTAGCGCACTGGGATATGGAGGTGTTTTATAAACTGTAGACCTTTGAGACGGAGGGTCTTCTTTGGCCTGAATCCATATTCCAGTATTAAAGGCTCCCTGTGTTGATGGTGAAGAGTCTTGCATTGGACACCTCAGCTCACAAACTGACCCTTGGTTTTCCTCAGAACTCCTGAAATGTGGATCCATAAATTTCAGTGGTACAACAGTATTTCCTGCACAATCCTTATCAGACTGTAAACACTGAAGCCTGTGACAGCTTTCCTCTGGCACTTCTGCTGTAAACTGTAGCTTTGTATCCATCCCAGAAACCTTTAGACTTGGCACGTTATCAACATTTACCTGTGGAGGACCTCCAGGAAACGTTTCTACCTGTCCATGTATCCCTCCTGGATCCTTTCCTTGTGTATTTCCAGGCATGCCACTCAGGTAAGTCTGCTGCTCATTAGGAGGATCTAATGATTCATTGTGAGGAATGGATCTACTTGATTGAGTCGTAGATCCATCAAATCTAGAATCTGTTCCAGGATTTTCCTTATTTCCCAACTTCAGAGAACTTGGAGTATCAAATTCACTTGAAGCCTCTTTGGTCTTAGGCATCTGTTTCATATCTCTTTCAAGGTAGCTGTTTAAGCTTACAGCTATAGCTTCTGAAACTTGATTGTTTACTCTGCCCACCTTCATTAAAACAGCTGCATTTTTCTGAACTGAACCCTTATCAGCTGTGCCTGTTACTTGTGAAGGCAATCCCTGAGTCTGCGGAACTGGAAGAAATGCTGATGATATCTGTGGCTGATCATTTTTGGTCACCAAACAGGTTTGCTGAATCGATTTACCATCTTTTTTCTCCTCTTCAACCGGTACAAAACCTTCTGTAGTGTTCTCCTGTTTACTATCATTGGTCATAGCCAATTTTTTCCTTTGTCGTGTAATCCTCTGTGGAAGATCATCCCTAAAATTCATTGCAGCAGCTGCTCTTTTTCTCTTTGTGGCAGGTTTTTTATCAGGTTCCTCAACACATTTTTGACTAGCCTGCACATCTGAACAACCAAAATTCTGTTCCTTTGTCTGCAACTCTAAACCCTTACTACCTTCCAGAGTTTCTAGAGTCAACCTCTCATCATCCAGAGGCTTGGCATTTTTAATAGAAGAATATTCTAAATGAGCAGCATTGCACGATAAGGCCATTGATTCATTTTTATAATCTGTAAAAGACGGTTTCTTTGTCTCCTTTGGTCCATACTTGGAAGAATCATCTGCAGAGGAAACCATTTCAGAACCTGTAGAAATCCCCACACTGGTGAATGGATCTGTCCTAGAAGTAGAAGGTATTTCTTCCTTGAGCTTATCATTTACAATCAGAGCCGAGCTCCCTGTCTCAACTGGTGCCGAACTTCCAGCTGCTACTTTATCTTTTGATTTGAGCACATCAGCACTCCCCTTGTCCACTGACAACCTACTTTCATTCCCAGGTTTTGAAGATTGTGAATTCAGATCTGCAGAAAGGGATCCACTGGCCATCACAAGACTTGACGGTCTAAGAGCATTCCGATCAAGGCCATTCTGAGCAAGAACTGTTTCCATGGCCCTGGGGGTAAGAACAATTGCAAAAAACAGTTTTAGTATGCAATCGACTAGTAGTTCAAATTTTGGAATCACAAAGACACTGACTTGATCAACAAATGATATGCATGCACATGACTTAAATAAATAAGAGGGGAGAAATAAACAAGCACAACATCATTCATTGAATACAGGAACCATCACTGAGCTCTTTATTCAACCTGTAGTCTATTTACAAATAATCGCATGATTAATGGAGGTGAAGATGGCACACAACACACAACAAGGAGAATGCCTCCAGAGTCTATTAGTGATGATAACTCAAACAATATAGAGGACTTATCTATACACATGGAACAACATGTACACAATGGTTGGGAAATACACATTCACTTAACCAATCAGGAATTCTGAATTTCTAATGACATCTTCAAATTAACCTCATGAATTACCCCAACAAACACATCATAACAAAAGAAGAAGAGTTCCATCAACCAAAATGTCAGTAACAACAAACTACGCTGAAAGGCAAAATATGACAATGAAACCAACCTTCCTTGGAAAATGACGAAGTAACCAACCTGAGGCTAACATTTACCTCAAACATTAATATTGAGCATCGTCACCTAAATTTTAGGACCTCTATTACTTATAAATTAAAATAAAATTATAAATTTATAAATTCTAATAATAATAATAATAAAATCAGATTGAATAAGGTTAAGCAATTGCTGTATAATATCCCATAAAACATCATTTCTTTCTCACCACTTTTGCACATTAGTATCTTTACATGGAAGATGTATTATGCACTCCCCCCATGCTAATATGGTTTGTTACATTCTAGGGTTCCATTGACCTACTCTGGTCATTTGAAACTTCATTTTCTCAACATAGTTCAGTGGTACAGTTGGGAGTCTGTCACAAGTTTCGGGGAGTTTATAAGTGCAATAAAAACAATTTTGACAGCAAAGTGGCAGCTAATGGCTTTTTCTAGCTATTTTCAGCACTGAAATGGCTACCTATTAACATCAAACTACAAGTCAAAGAGCTAAAAAATGCATTCAAAATGATTACCCTCTGTGGCATTATGAAAAGAGGAGCAATGTGTGAATGGAAGAGCGACACTCCTAATCCAAACAATTAGGACAATTATGATTTGGGCACACCTTAACCAAGCTTTGCATTACCTTCCTTGAGAAGTGACTTTCAGAAAATTTCAAAAGCAGAAAACTACCAACTAGATATGAAGGAGGTTTTACGAAAGATTACCAAATAATAGATCACGTTCTACTTCTAACCCTCTGGGCTATCAATGAGGAGGCTCAAACAAAAACTTCTAGAACCCTTTGTTGTTTTGTCAATTTTACGAATGCCTTGGACTCTGTATTGAGACATTTGTTGTTTTAAGCATTGCAACATCAGTATCTCTGAATCCATCAATGTCATAATCATGAGGGTGTTTGAGTCTATGGTACCATTACCCAAACAGCCTCGAGAGCACTAGTGAGGTTAAAGTTTTTAACAACAGTGTTCTCTTTTCCTTGTTAACTTGTAGCAAGAAAAGGCTTCATTTGACTTGTGCCTAGAAATTCAAAATTCCACATCAGCAAGATGACTTAAGTAGCAATTAGCAGGAGTGACATGGCCAAGTCACTTAGTAAAGTCAGTCAATTCGAATTTCTAGGCTAGAAGTAGAGTTGTGCATGAGTTGATTGCTAAGATCTAGCAACCTAGTGGAGTTATAGTTAGTGAAACTCAGTTATCTGAGCTCTAGTCATGAATAGAGTCAGTAGGAGTTCAGTACAATAGTTGTAACCATTGTTAACTCACTGGTCTCTCATTTAAAAGATCAATTTACTAAAAATAGCCCTAGTCATGCATGGAATTTGAATTGCCTAGTCGAGTGGAGGAAAAAGAGATCAATGTATTTATTATTGTATACTAGCAATGGTTTGAACATCGCGATTTTTTCGACAAAATGATTAAATCAGCGATGTTTTGCACGATTTTTTGAAAAAATCGCTAATCGGGAAAAAATTGCGATTTTTTCCAAAAAATTGCGATTTTTTCAAAAAAATCGCGATTTTTACCATAAAAATCGTGGGCCCATCAAACAGCAACCCTATAAGTTCAAAAATCGATTTTTTTTGGGTCATTTTTGCAGCGCTCTCATTTTCCTGACACACCCTGTTGGCAGTTAATGGTAATGTTAAATTCTTAAAGTAAAAGGATGTTTTCATCCTTTTACTTAAATTTTTAACATTACCATGAAATGACTCAGGATGTTTAAGAGTGGTTTCGACCTCATTGGATTTCATATGGAGAAACTAGAATTTTAGATTTCACTCAAAATTCAGCAGACTTAATGGTTTTCAAGGTTTCATGGTTTGGGGATTTGCATTGTTTCCATTTGATTCTATTATGTGTAAGGATATGAGATTGGCATTTGATCAAGAGCATGAAGTCCTTTAAGAACCTTGATGTTGGTGGCATTGATTGTTGAACTTTGTTGATGTTGGTGGTATTGATTGTTGAACTCCCCTACAGTGGCCTTAACAAGAATGTACCCTTCACTCAAAGGAAAACAACTGGTTAAGCATGTTAATCTTTTTCTACCGCATTTTAAGGTTGAGGAGATGAACCCTTCACTCAAACCAAAATCATTGGTTAGGCATGTTAAACTTTTTCAATTTCTATTGTGTTATAAGGTTGAGCAATCCAAGTCTGAAGACTTTGAGCTAGATGATGTTTATGTATCTCTTGTTGATGATCCCATTTCTAGTAGCGATGAATCAATGATGAGTTTCATGAGGAGGAGGAGGAGCAACAACAGGAGGAGGAGGTGACACCACCTACCCCTGCTACCGGTAGAGGACGTGGTCTGCCTCCTTTAGCTCCTGGTGCTTTAGGATCTGGAGCACAACAGAGTCCATTGCCAGCCCTGCCAGCTTCTTCGTCTAGAGGGAAAGCTGTTACATTTTCTCGCAAGAGGGGCAGAGGAAATCAATAGTATAGGTTATTTGGTTCATTCCTTTGTATATAACATTATGACTCATGATATGAGATACATTATTATATTTTTTGTTGATATTTTGAGGTTGAGTTGAGACTCAGGACTTAGTATTCAGGACATGATTCACTATTATATGTGATGTAGCACTAGACATGATATTACACGTCTTATATATTAGTTTTTTTTTCATCATTTATTTTATGTTGTGGGTGCTTTAGATATTAAAAAAATTGAAAAAAAATGAATACTTTTGTATGTGCCGATTTTTTCCCAATTTTTACAATTTTTTCCGATTTTTTCCCCTCGCCGATTTAATCCCGATCGCGATTTTCAAAACATTGTATACTAGAGAGTGTACACAGTTTTCATGTAGCAGGTGAGGCTTTCCTATTGGAAATTGCGCAAGCAAATAGGAGGAGCAGGAGGCCTTGGCTAATTATTTGCCAGAGTAGACTCGGGAGAAAGAGATAAGTATTGCAGTGCAAGTTGAGCTTAAAGGAATGATGTTGTCATTGTAATAAATCATTTTTTCTCATCTGATATAATACAAACAGAAGGGTTTTTCCCAATTGGCTTCACCAGTAAAAATATTGTTTTCATTGTGATTAAATGATTGCATGTGATTGCATGTATGTCTATTGTATGTTTTCCTTTTTGCAGATTGAGTAGAAGAATTTTGTGTCTATTGTTTTCAGTCTGAATTTATTAGCAGCTGCAAATTTCGAGTTATTTCTACATTCCCAACTTTATTTGGGATTTACATTGATGGCTTCAAGGAGTTCCTTAGAGCAAACACAAATGTGGAAGTCAATAACATATACAATGCATTAATCACAATGCTTATTTTTGCTAATGATGTGGTCCTTTAGTTTCTTCCCTTGAAGGTTTGCAAAGACAATTGATTGACTTCACCTATTTTTGCAAATATTATCAGCTAGTGATCAAACTTAGCAAGACTAAAGTTTTTTTCTTTAACACTTCTTAGGACATCATCTCCAATGTACATTTCTTCTTCAACAGAAAACAACTGAGATTAATATGACCCATACCTAATTGATGAGTTTGCTTACAAACCCCACTCTTAACAAGTTAGCCTCTCATCACATCTTAGTAAAGTTTATACCTCTCTTTCTATGCCTAAGCATCACTGTTTCTAGATATGATCTCTCTATATGCCTTTGAAGATGCATCTTTTTGACATGAACATATAAGCCACTATGCTTCATGGCTTGGAGATTTGGAGACCCAATTACAGGCATGTTGATTGGGCACATGTGGAGAGAATTCTCACTATAACACTCTAACATATACAATGCATTAATCACAGTGCTTCTTTCTGCTAACGATGTGGTCCTTTAGCTTCTTCCCTGGAAGGTTTGCAAAGACAATTGATTGCCTTCACTTATTCTTGTGAATATCATCAGCTAGTGATCAAACTTAGCAAGACTAAAGTTTTGTTCTTTAACAATTCCAAGGACATCATCTCCAAAGTACATTTCTTCCTCAACAGAAAAATACTAAGATTAATATGACCCATACCTACTTGACAATTTTGCTTACAAATCCCACTCTTAACAAGTTAGCCTCTCATCACATCTTTGTAAAGGGTATAACTCTCTTTCTATGCTTAGGCATCATTGTTTCTAGATGCAATACCTCTATATGCCTTTGAAGATGCATCTTTTTGACACGACCATATAATCCACTATGCTTTATGGCTTGGAGATTTGGAGACCCAATTACAGGCATGTTGGTTGGGCACATGTACAGAGAATTCTCACTATAATACTCTAACATATCATCCATTGCAAATAGACAATCCCCCAAAATATTACCTGAGCTGAAATTGGTGCTTATCCTCTTCCTCTTGAGAGTGTCTTCACACTTATTTATTACCTTGAACCCCTAATAACTTAGCCTTGGGTTAGGGATGATATCCATATTTTACTCTCGATTCCTCTAAGAAGTTTTGCCTCCTTGAACCTTTATAGACAGAAACATTCAGATTATTATGTTTCTTTAGTCTCTTATCATCTCAATTGACCAACTCCTCCTTTACAAATACGCCTCAATTGCTCTCCCAACCTAGTGGGGAGAATAATAAGTCAGTCCTAAAGGACATCTATTGATGGTTTATTCAAATCAGTTAGGTCAGCACCCTGCACCCCACCCTCTGGGTACCTCTCAACCCTAAGTTTATCTTTTAAGCAAATAGTTTTCACATAATCTCATTCCTTGTCCAGATTCCAAACTACGTATGGAAAAATTGGCACGTGGCATTAGGATTTCCCTCAATCCATTAAGTGCGAGCTTCCATTAGCTACAGGTTGATACAAACCATCATATTCTACAAAAGAACAAGATTCGGTGTCATTGCTCCTTTCAATAGTTAGAAACAAAGAAAAACTTCATTTTTAAGCACCCCATCTATTGCAAGGTTCGAGGGAGACTTCACTACTTCCACAAAAATTTAGGTAGCTCCCTTGCTACATTCTTCTATTACCTAGACCAAAGATGCTTGGCCTTGTATAATTGAGAGGCAATTTCTTTTAGAAAGTGAGATTTAAAGGTACCTCTAAGGTTCCTCAATTGAATGTCTCCCTCTATCAACCCCTCTCGGCCAGTGAAGCACTAAGCACCTAACTAATATTAATATCATTAGCATAGACCATAATATATAAGTGATAGGGTGCCTCCTAGCATGAGGGACCATAAGGCCACCTCATCTTATTGTAATCCAAATAGAAAATAGAGGAATTGTTAACCTTCCTTAGTCTAGGCATAAATCTCTCAGACATATGCCCATCACCATGTTTCTCCTCACTAAGAAATTCATCAACTTTGGATGATATGCCTACCTCAATAATAGGTTCTCAACTTCTTCCCCACAAGAGAGCACAATCAATCATCTTAGCCTTGGCCTCTCTCCAAATGCAATTCTAATGCTCAACACTAGCACACTCGTGGTGGTTCATTGGAATAGTGGCTCAGCTTTCAACTCTAAACCTAACAATCTTGTTGCTTTTCCTCAACATATTTAACCCTAGCTACTTTACGAACATGCTCTCAGCACTGCTTATTTGTCTCGTCAAATGTTGTTCTTCCTAGCCACATTGACCCATCTTCATCACTTGTGAACATTAATATAGCTTCTTTCTTTCTTTCTATGGTTATTCTGCACAGGCCTAAGTTTCTAGAAGTGCGTAAATTGTCCAAAGTCTCCTTAGACACTTGCTCTAATGTGAGCAAGTTATTTTTGTAATTTAGCCTAAGTTAAACTTAGGAAAATCATTTTTTTTGCTTGTGTCTACGCTAAGCCTAGGTTGGGGCCAGCCCGTCTATTGGATGGAAGAAGACAAATCCACCCACAATGGGATGTTTATCACCAGGATTTTGCGAGACTCGATTGAGCCTAGATGCCCCTTAGGAAGTTTAATTTCCCCAAAGTCGCTTCCATCCTGAATCCCTCCCCATCACATTTATTATGTTGGCTTTTTAAGCTAAAGAAAACTTAGAAAAAGTAAATTATTTACTTTAGTGATTATGTTTTAATTTGGGCCCTTGATCTCAAGTGAGGGAGATCTAATCTTAGTTGTCAATCACTTTGGAGATCAGGGTTAGGGATTTAGCTCAATGTAAAATTATAACAGCAAGGTTAAAGAGAAGGAGAACGCACCATACAACAACACAAGATTGAGAGAGATAACTCAATAAGTGTATTGGAACTGAGGAAGGGAGCAACAATGAGATCCAGATCAGCCAAAGAGGGATTGATCAGCTGGATCAAATCTAGGTGCATGTAATTCCTCAATTGGGCCATTTTCCCAGGAATGGAGCCCAAGTAACTTCTAAGGAATTTTGAAGAATAACTTTAATTGGGTAGAATTTGTTGTGTCATCTTTTTGTGGTTGGGATTGGTAAATTTTTCTTTTGCTAAAGTTTTGTGTTAATGAAACTAGTAGCGCATTTAATCAGTAGATCATTAATCTGCTAAGAACTAAGCGCCAAGTGTTAGGTTGGTAGGAATTCTAACATGGTATCAAAGCGAAAACTTTGAAAGAGTATCGATCTATGAATCACAGGTGCCAAGTTTGTACAAGATCGTTAGTGCCAGGTTCAGCTACAATCGTACAAGAAAGAGTTTTTTCTTTTAAGGGGGCCAAGGATCAATCATACTGCCCAGCTACCCCTAAAGTGAAATTTTTTTAAACGGGGCCAAAAATAAATTTTAAAAAAAAAAAACAAAATCAGATCGAGTTAAAGTTTAAAAATACAAAAATGGCACAAATGGTGGTTGTGGCCAACAAGAAAGCCCACCCAAGGACTGGCCATAAGGAGTCGAAGGAGCTACCTGCTGCAACAACCAACTAGAGAAGCTTGGTCAATACAGAAGGGAGCAATCAACAAGCCATCAGCAGTGGGAAAAAGTGGTAGCATATGGAGTGAAGCAACAGTGAGTGATGCAGCACCAACAAGTCACGCGAGGCAAAGTTGAAAAGACAAAGCGACAGTCGATGGCCACTGTGGCACAAAGAAGTTGTAGCAAGAGTGGTCCAACAATCAAATGCCAACAGCAGTCAACTGAGTCGCAAGTGACAGAGTAACGACCATGAGCAAGATAGAAGCGACTCAAGGGCAAAATTCTGGTAATTGGTCATTGTCCAAAACCGAAAAATCAACGCATATTGTAGATCAAAGCCACCGATCAAGGGACATGGTTACGTGGCAATGAGAAACAGCATTGTCAACAGCCACGAAGAAAGCCATCAAGACTACGTCGATCAGTATGGGGTAGTTGCGACCAGTTGTACAAGATGTGCAGGTACAATTGTGCACTTAAGGCATAACCACCAGGCATTAAGGGACAGCGTGCAATACAAAAAAGTGTGTCGGGAAGTGGTTGCAGGTTGAAAAAGGTGTTCGCAGTTGGCAGCCAAGCCAAGCCATAGCCGCACAAAACAACCACAACTAGATGTGTTTACAACGATGTGGTGTTGGCACGACGCAACAGATAACAGTCGAGCCAGTGCAACCAATGTAATTAGCGAAGGTCAACCCTCAGAGGGATAGAGGGAGACTACGTCGATCAGTATGGGGTAGCTGCGACCAGTTGTACAAGATGTGCAGGTACAATTGTGCACTTAAGGCATAACCACTAGGCATTAAGGGACAGCGTGCAATACAAAAAAGTGTATCAGGAAATGGTTGCAGGTTGAAATAGATGTTCGCAGTTGGCAGCCAAGCCAAGCCATAGCCGCACAAAACAAACACAACTAGATGTGTTTACAACGGTGTGGTGTTGGCACAACGCAACAGACAACAGTTGAGCCAGTGCAACTAATGTAATTAGCGAAGGTTAACCCTCAGAGGGATAGAGGGAGACTGTATCAATTATGGTATAACGCCTAGAAGTTTTTCAATGATTTTCAGATTTCGAGATGGCATCAATTGATCTAAGGTACAAGGACAAGTTCGATGGGGCCTATAACTTCATTCCATGGAAGAAGAGGATAACGTTTGTTATCAAAGAGAACAGTCTATGGGAATGTGCAAAAACCCAAGTTATAGCTCCTTTAGGCACTACAACTTTGGCAATCCACGAATTGAAAGATGTGAAGGCCAGATGTATCAACGTGGATGGGGTGAAGGATCATGTAATCCCTCGCATATCAGGGAAGAATCTTTCCCATAAGATGTGGATCGCTTTGATGAGCTTATATCAGAGTGACAATCAAAATCAAAAAATGATGTTAAGGAAGATGCTCAAAAATACTAAGATGACTAAATCAGATATTGTGGTCGTCATACCTAACTAGGATCCAACAAGTTTAAGATGAGCTTGGAGGTGTTGGGCTAGCCTAGCTAGATGATGAGCTTGTAAGGATAGCCTTGAGCAGGTTCTCAAAACATCGGGCTACCTTGTCACAGGTGTTTTAACAATAGAAAAGCTACCAGATTGGAACAGATTGTGGGATGATGTCCCAAAATAAGATCTGGGAGAAATCTTTGTCTGGAGGACAACAAAAGAGTGTGGAAGTTGAAAGTTATCTTGCCAATCGAGCAACATGGAGCAGGGTTGAGGAATCAACCTTAGCCTAAGAAGAAGAAGAACTTGACTTAGGTCAAGTGTTTTTACTATCATAAGATGAGACATTATGCTTCACAATGTCCGAAGAGGAAGAAAGGGGGAAAACACACAACTAGTTGTAGCTACATCAGCGAAAGCTCGAAAGGAGTTTGCCAAGTTCAAAATTGAATTCGTACTTGTATCCTACCTTACCTCAGTCACATTACCAGTGGGCGCGTGACTACTACATAGCAAAGCCCCAAGGCATATGACAAAAGCACGAGAACAGTTTGACAACTTGACCAAGTGGGACTCATAACTACATGTGAAGTTTGGTGATCATGCCAAACATGCAGTACAAGGGGTTGTAACTATGATATTCCAACTCGAGTCAAGAGGTAGGATGGAATCGAAGGATCTGTTGTGGGTGTTGGAACTCAAGTGGAGTTTGCTCTCAGTCTTTATGATTGAGAAGAAGGGGTTTTGCATACCATTCTAGGATGGGAAGGTATTGATCAGACTCAACGGACCTAGCTCGAATGAGGAACATGTCATAGGAGTTAGAGAGGGAAACATGTATAGGCTAAAGGGCCAACCTATTCAAGAAATGGCACATAACGGAGCAATGACTAAGAACAAGGAGCAGGTAGCTCCAAAGGTTGAGCAACTCAAAGGGAGTTGACCTTCAAGTTCAAAAGGGTAGGAGCAATCGACAAATTCATCCAAATCTGTCAAGAAGGTTTGTTGGTACAAGATGAACTTACAAGATGTTCAGGAGCAAAAGGCTTCTAGAAACCAAGCCAAGGACAACAAGATTTCGAGGATGTTTTCAAACTAGATGGCAGGGAAGGATTCTAGTTTAGAGGGAGCAGCCAAGGGAGCGCATGCAATTCCAAAATTGAAATCAATTCTGGGTGGCAAAAGTACCTCCCTCGCTAAGAGGGAGTGTTGATGTTTGTAGCTTGGACAGGTACTTTTGCATAGGTTTAAGTGTCTATTCGTGAAAGAGTCGCCCCAAGTCTCCCTAGACACTTGCTCTAGTATGAGCAAGTTGTTTTTGTAACTTAGCCTAAGTTAGACTTAAGAAAATCACATAATGATTATGTTGGCTTATTGAGCTAAAGTAAACTTAGGAAAAGCAAATTATTGCTTTAGTGACCATGTTTTAATCCCAACCCTTGATCTCAAGTGATGCGAGATCTAATGTCAACTGTCAATCACTTTGGAGATTAGGGTTATGGATTTAGCTCAATGTAAAGAGATAAAAGCAAGGCTAAGGAGGAGGAGGACATGCCATACAATAGCACAAGATTGAGAGAAGCATCTCAATGAATGTGTTGGGTCTCAAGAAGGGAGCAATAAGGAGGGCTTGATTAGCTAGATCAGATCCACTTGTGTGTTGGGTTCGAGGAATGGAGCAACAAGTGTAAAATCTTGTACAGCTCTCCACCTTGCCGGGCCACCCTACACCCAAAATAGTTAAATGCCCTTTCCCATATCCATACATTTAACAAGCTGGAAAATAAATTTTGCTGAAAACACAAATTCTGGAAAAAATATAGAATGCTGAAAATGCAGAAATAAATATCAGCACACATAAAACAGTCATTCACACATTTTGACACATATATTTTTGGTCAAGGTGACCCTGGAAAAACCCCCTACAACTCTTGGGGAAAACCAATTTGAAAGCTCCTTATTTCTGGAAAAATGCTTTTTACAGTGAGAAATATTCAGCAAAAAATCAGCAAACAGACTTTTACAACTTATCTCGTTTTCCGTGCTTAACCACTGCCTCGGAAAGTGTGCAAACAGCGAAAATCAAAACAACAATAAATGTTGTACGGCCTTCTCGATTTTTGTGCCAAATTTCAGCCTCAAATGCTGCTGTACGGCCTGTCTAGAAAAGCGTGCAAGCAGCCACAAAATCTGCTGTACGATTTCTGCCTCGAAATGCGTGCCAAAGGTACAGCCACTGCTGTACGGCCTCCCTCAAATTTTGCTCCTCGAACCGTGCAACCGCCGTACGCCCGCCGTACGGCCTTCCTTCCTGCACCCGGCTGCAACCGCCTCACCGTGTGCGAACGGCCTTGATGGTCTGCTGAAATGTTCTGGTCGAAATGCCGCCTTTGAATGTGTGCCAAGCCGCCGCCTCCTCCTCCTCACCGCCCCGCGTAAATCTCCCTTGCTCTCTTGCTCTCCTTCTCTCAATCTCGCTCATGAAAGAATGAATGACCTTTCCCTCATTTTCTCCTTTAACCTAACCCTATGACTTTTGTAACTCAACCAATGGTCGAAATAGATTGAGATCTGTACGAGATTAAATGCTCATTTAAATCTCACTTTCTATTTTTTAATTCACCCCACTTTAATAAAGACCCACTTAGTCATTTATTTCCAAAGTCACTTTTCCTTTCTAATTTTACATTGACTTTATTAAAGTCACTTTAAAATTAGACTTTAGTAACTTTATCACTTAAAGTCACTTTTGAATTAGACTTTAATAACTTTATCACTTAAAGTCACTTTTAAATAGATTTGACTTTATAAAAATTATAAAGTCACTTTAGGAGAAAAATTAAATTCTTTTGGACACTTTTCCCTAGGCCAAAGATCAAAGCCTTAGGGAACCACCTGTCCTTCGGTAACCAAATTTCAACAACAAGGAGATCCAGATCAACCATGGAGTGCTTGATTAGTTGGATTAGGCCCAGTTGTTGTATGTAATTCCTCAGTTGGGCCACTTTCCCAGAAATGGAGCCCAAGGAATTTCTGGAGTATTTTAATGAAGAACTTTGATTGGGTAGACTCTATTGTGTCATCTTTTCGTGATTGAGATTGGTAAATTTTGCTTTCACTAAATGTTTGTGTGAATAAACCTAGTTGTGCATTTAATCAGTACATCGTTAATATGCTAGGAATTAAGTGTCGGGTGCTAGGTTTGTAGGAATTCTAACATTACACTCATGTGAGGTACCATTTTTTGCATGAGAGTGGCAATGAGATCGATCTCTACTTGGATACACTTAACATGCATATCATGATTCCCTATATAAGAGAGGAAAGATAAACTAAGATTACCAGACAAAGAAATTCAAGGATGATAAATCCTCTAAAAGGAGAATCAATGGTTGAATGAGTACTTCTAATTGGCCAAGAAGCAAGAAAGAAGTAAGAGTGGCAAGGTAGACTAAAAGCAATATGGGACAGATGGGAAAAAATAAATAGCGAGGATGCAAGCCGAAATTTGCATGCAAGATTCCATCCATGTAATGTTATCTACTAATAGAGAACAACATATTTTGGGTTGTCAAAAAATGACCACGAGCATACAAGCACCCTGTTGACCACTCTGTGTCAACGACCCCATAGCAGTACACCCCCATTTTTGCAAATGGGATTTATCATGTTCGAGGTGTTCATGCCATTCAGATTTCATCATCAGTCGACAGTTTTATAAATGATGTAAACCCATTCTACATGTTTATAATGTAAATGATCTTAGTAAGACCATCATGTATGTAACAACCTAGGTAAGCCTAGTATTTTGGTGACGATTTCTATCCTAGGAGGTTTTTTGTCTCACTAATTCATTTGTGTTTCTCGACACAAATGATCAGCAGAGTTTTCCCCTCCAACCTCACCCCAAAGCCAGGGTGGATTTTATTGTCAAGATACTAAGTAAGGCCTAGTGTTTTCTTTCAAGTCTTTGTAAAAGTAATTTGGGAATAATCTGAGCTAATTGGCTAGATTATTTTATTACAAATTACTTGGTCTGATAGATCATGTTTTGAGTCGCGGAATTGGGTAGCTATTTGAGGATCTATTACGAATGGGTTTTCCCCCTTCATGTGTCAAATTGTAATATCTTCATGTAAAAAAATTTAGTGCATGGTCCCTCATAGTTAGACACCATGGCTAAAGTATTAGAGGGTTGGAAAAATAATTAATCCCCTCAAGAGTCGATTAATTAAATTTTTTGGCAAAATTAAATTATAATTATAAGCGAAAAAATTAATTTATTTGAGGTCCTAGGAAAATTTAATTCTCCAAAATTAAAAATTTGTCGGTCCCCAGCCAAGGGAATATTGAAAATTTCAAGACATTTTGGACCTTTTGGCCTTGGTAGTTAAGTCAAAGTCTATTTTTTGAGGTAATTAACTCAAAAATATTATTCTTGAGTTAATTAAAAATGAATTAAATGAAAAATTCGAAATTCCTCGAAAAAAATTAATTTCGACAAATGAGATTAAAAGGTGATTAAATCTTTTTCGATGGTCGAGATTACTTTGACGAGGATCAAGTCAGATAACCGTTGGAGAATAAATCTATAAATTAGAGGTCTTTGTCCATCATTTGCATTCAATCACTGAATTGTGCATTTGCTCTAACAAGCTCTTGTAACTTTTGTTGATCAATAAAATAGAAAGACTTTGAGTTTACAGACTTTGGTGTTTCTTTTCCAGATTTATGTAGTAATATTGTTTCTAAAACTCTGCTACTTTTATTGGCATGTGTTGGTTAATAGCCTTTGTGGATTGATCTGCATACAGGTATCTTATGCAGATTTCTGGGTTTTCTTAAATTTCATTTTGATTTGATAGAAGTATCAAGTATCTATATTTCTTGATAATCTTATGGCTATTTTTTAAATCACTAATAATCTAAAAATCAATTTCGAGTGTGCAGAGGTCATTATTCAAGATTTGGGCATTTGGGAAAATCTTCAGCGAGATCAACCGACTCTCAGATTTCAAAAAATCTGAAAAATCCCCATCGTCTCTTAATTTCTGAAGTTATCTTACGGAATATTTTTTGCAGGGTCTTCTTAGGCTTGTGCCTCTCTTAAATTCTTGTTTCTAAATTATGCAAAAATGGTTATAAATCTGGTCAAGAGAGCTTTGATCTAATAAATCTGTAGAATAGCATTGTATATTTGTAAGTATTGTTATTTTTTTTAACTCACTGGGGTTTTAGGGTTTTTATTTTCTGTACATGTTTTGGGTTTCTGGGTACCTTAATTCTGGTTTTGTGCAAGTTATATTGGAAAATTTTCAAAAAATAAAAATAAATTAATTAATTAATTAAAATTAAAAATAAAAATCTAGATCTAAGCCAGATCTAGGCCCTAGAGGGTAAGATCTAGTCTCAGGATCAAATTGTTTGCAAAGGTCTTGCCTCAAAAAAGTATAAATTGCAAGTGCATCCATTTAAATCTGAATTTTAAAAATCTAAGTTTACTGGTTAAAACAGATTTCTAATGATAATTCCAGTCCTTATAAGTTATAAAAACCACAATATATGCAATAATTCATAACATCATCTCACATCCATAAAAGTACAACATAGCATATTCGATTTTTGTAAGCAAAACATTTAGATACTGAATAAGTAAAGGAATCATGATTCCATAATTAAAATAAAAAATGTCAGCAAGTTCAAAATTCAAATACATAAGTCATAAATGATAAATGATTGTCTCATAACAATCTTGATTCTCATCACTCATGGACGACCACGCCTATAATAAGCCCTCGAGGAGCTCATGGTCACATCGGAAGGCTAAAGCAACTGTGGGGCAGGTGTATTTGGAGTCTCCATTTGAAATAGCAAACTAGAGAGATCCTCAGTCTCTTCATCAAGCCAACTCAAATCAAGGGGCTCCTCCTCCACAACCCAATCAAACTCTAAATCAATAGTATCCAATAAAATTGGATTGGTATCCTTTGGTTGCACTTGTTTTGTGAGCATTCAAAGGTTGTAGTAGATGAAAACCAACTTCTCCAACCTCTCATGCTCCAACCTGTTTCTCTTTTTGTTGTGGATGTGCTCAAACACTGACCAATTGCGCTCACAAAAAAAGCACTACAGCGTCGACTCAAAACTCTGATGGCGAATTCTTGTAATCGCGGTTCCTCAGAGCCACAATCTATCCACCAATGAGCTATAAAAAAATAACAACAAAGATTATCAGTTTGCAATGCTAAATACATAAAAGAGAACTAGCAAAATTACAAGCTAAGTTCTAACAATTTGCACTTACAAGGCATTTTCTTGTCCTTGAGACGTTGGCTGGAGCTGAATCCAAACATGCCAGATGCTTCCTTGTACATTTCTCATTGTAGGTTGATTTTGTCTTGAATATCTACATCTGGGAACATCTTCTCAATGCATATCATGACACCTCTCATCACCTCGAGATATCTTTGAATGTTAGACCCCTCATTATAGAAAAAGCTCGGATTGAGATATGCTCCTACTACATGCAATGGTGAATGTAGTTGTTTGTCCATATAGGGAGATATTTAGATTCATCTCCCTTATAGAAAGTCTTGATGGCCTCTTTGGCCCTATCCATGCCCTCGTAAATATATCCCATTGGAGGTTTCTCTCCATCCATCAATCTCAAGACTTTCACAAGGGGCTCAGTGAAGCTGACAATCTCAGTGACTTTGTCCCACAAACTATCACCAAAGACATATGCTTTCGCAAAAAATGCTTCTAGTTTTGTGCTATCTTTCCAAAATACCCATTGTTGGCTACAAAACATTATTCGCAAAGCTTGGTACTCATACAAAAGGCTTTGGAGGGAAAGAAAGTTTGTAGCAAACTGTGTGACAGTTGGGCGACTAAGCTCACTCTATGTGAATTCCCTCATAAGGTTCAACACCCAAGCATGATTATAAATATACTTGATAATTTGCTTGCATTCTTGCACAACATCCTGCACCCACTCCAACTTCCCAATGTCCTCTAGTATCAAGTCTATGCAATGGGCAGCGCATGGAGTCCAAAAAATGGTGGGATATTTGGCACAAAGCAACCTTCCAGCTGCTACATAATTTCTTACATTGTTTGTGATTACTTGGACAACATTTGCAACCCCAACTTCCTACACCACATCACCCAACAATGTAAAAATCAAATGTGCATCTTATACATTTGCAGATGCATCAATGGATTTTAGGAACATGGTTCCTTTAGGGCAAGCTACAACAAAATTTATTATTGTTCTACCCCTCTTATTTGTCCACCCATCAAACATAATTGTACAACCTGTAATTTTCCATGAGCTTTTAATGCTCTCCAATTGTTCCTTGACACACTCAAGCTCCTCATCTAGCTCTTTCCCCCCAAGTGCATTATAAGATGGGGCTTTGTATCCAGGGCCAGCACTTGCAATGGCATCCACCCTGGGCTGATAAAAATATGACTTTGCATAGTTGAATGAAAGACTGTTATGGTACCAAAACCTCCTCACTGCCATATCTGCCTCCTATCCAAGGTTGGTTGAGATCCTAGAGTTGTACGAGTGAAGAAAGAAGAGGTTATACTCTTGTTTGCCACAACACTTGAAGAGGAGTTACCAATACCTGGACTTTGATTATGTGTTTCACTCTGAGATGAAGGTCTATCTATCCCAACAAGCTCATCCTTCCTTCTTGCCCTCTTAGAAGTTTCTTCTTTAATGGCTTCCAAAGCAGCTACCATTTCAGTAGTGACTTCATCAGGGCAATTTTGACAACATCCCACACCATTCCCAGGAATTATAGCTAGGTGGTATTTTAGCCTGTTTATGTCTGCATGGATTGTGTCATTGCAATAATTGCACTTGACATGGTGGTCATTACCAGCAATGATTCGTGGACCATGTGCCCATGCTAGATCACGAAACTTTCTAAAACCCTTTGGTGGCATGGTGACAAAATCTGGAAGAAAAAAATTAAATTTTTAAAATCTAATTGATATTTTTTTTTTAATTTGGTTTTTAAATTTACAATTTTTTTTGGCCTTGTGGCTAATTTTCTCAACCACACGAGGTCGCTGCGTGGCTGAGAAACTCAGCCACAAGGCCTGCAATCTAAGGAGGCAACCCGCAGGCCCTTGTGGCTGAGTTTCTCAGCCACACAGGGCTGTTGTGTGGCTGAGAAACTCGGTAATAAGGCCAAAAAAAAATTGCAAATTGCAAGTGAAAAAAAAAATTTTGAATTGATTACATAAAATGTAAAAAAAATTACATGCAAGCAGCAAAACAATGAAACAAAGGTCATGAAGCTTACCTGGATAGTGTGTTGCTACTCCGCCAGTGCTGCTACTCTGCCAATGTTGCTACTCTGCCAGTGATGTGACTCTGCCTTGCTGTTACAGTGTGTTGCTACTCCGTCAGCGTTGTTATTCTCCCAGTGTTGTGACTCCGCCTTGTTGTTACAGTGCACTACTACTCCGCCTTGTTGTTCCATTGTGTTGCTACTCTGTCAGTGTCGTGACTCCACCAATGCTGCTACTCCGCCAGTGCTGTGACTCCGACTTGCTGTTACAGTGTGTTGCTACTCCGCCAGTGCTACTACTCCCAAGAAAACAAAGGACTATACAACTTTCTAAACATATGTTGCTTTCAAAATGTCCAGTTCTGCATCGCCTAAAACCATATCCCTGCTCCAAAAGCTAGGAGTAGATGATGGTCCCTGCATTTACCAGCATTCCATGATCATGAGCTTTGAAAAAAAACTTACCACTTTCCTTGCCTATGCCTTTGAAAGGGAAAGAGGTGCTTATAAAGCATTTCCTTCCCTCCAAATTCCCTTTTCCTCCACCTTATTTCCAAAAAAAATCAAAAAATCAAAAAAATTGAGAAAAATTCAAAAAAAATTGTCTTTTGTTGTGGGATAAGTCTTATAGTGTAGGAATTTACAGGGTAAGTTCCGTAGATCAAGAACCAAAGGTCACTGCTCACAAACAGATCACAAATCAGTACACCAGTATAATCACATGGTTAAAACCCTCAAAGAGGGAAACAGTCCATGCCCTGAGCCAACACGGCCACTTCAGGGAATTTATTAATATAAAAAGAAAAGTTACATATGTTTCTCTCATAAACAGTTAACCTACAAATGACCCTCCATGCTCTTTAAATGGAGTTCATGGACCAATCAGGTGTTAAGCCACGGATCAAGTGTCGTTAATACCGAGGAGAGAGATAACCGTCGGATCACTACAAATCGTGACTGTCGGATTATAAGTTACAAATGTACATGGTAAAGAAACACACTTTACCTAACTCTACACTAGACTAAGTTATTCTTAACTATTTCCTATGTGTTGAAATATCCTAACATCCCCTCTTAAGAACAACTTGGGATAGGATTGAAGGATTTACAAAGGTGACACAAAAGGAGCCTATTTCCTATGTGTAGAAATATCCTAACATCCCCCCTTGAGAACAAATTGGGATAGGATTGAAGGATTTACAAAAGTGACACAATAGGAGAAGGAAGGAGGCATTAGAGCCTATCCCCCCTTAATGACAACTTTCCTGAACTCCAAGCATGGATCGAAATTTGGTAAACTTCACTTTTGTGAGAGCCTTCGTAAAGATATCGGCTACTTGATCATTGGTTGGACAATAGTACTGCACTTCAAGAACACGATCATGAATGAGCTTTCTGATGAAGTGTATGTGGAGTTCAATGTGTTTCATATGCTGATGCTGAACTGGATCTTTACATAGTTGAATGGCACTCTGATTATCACAGCAAAGTGTAGTTGGATGCTGCTGATGAAGACCAAATTCAAACAGAATATGACGAAGCCACATGGCTTCCTTGCTGGCTTCAACTGCACCATGATACTCTGCTTCTGCTGAAGAAAGAGAGATAGCACTTTGTTTCTTACAAGACCAAGTAATAGGTCCTGAACCAAGATTGAATACATCCTGCAGTAGACTTTCGATCATCAGGGTCACCAGCCCAATCAGAATCAGTGAAACCAATCAACAATGGAGATGCCCCTGCACTGTAATGAATCCCGAATGAACTATACCTCGAATATATCGAAATATTCTTTTCGCTGCTTTCCAGTGACTTTCATGAGGTTGGTGCATAAACCGAGAGACAAGACTAACGGCAAAGGAAAGGTCAGGACAGGTATGGGTTAGATACAAAAGTTTACCAACAAGGTAGCATCAACTTTAGGGGTAGTACAAGTGACTGAAAGCTTGACTCCAGACTGAAAGGGAGAAAGGGCAAGCTTACAGTCGTGCATGTGAAAATGGTGTAGAAGATCACAGGGATACTTGGACTGAGAGAGGGTAATGCCTTCCTTGGATTGCAAGACTTGAAGACCAAGGAAATAATGCAAGTGTCCTAAGTCTGTCATTTCAAACTTCTTTTTGAGGCTAGAATTCACATGTTTTATATGGTTTGGATCACTACTAGTAAGGATAAGATCATCAACATAAAGAACAAGGATGGTGAAGGAATTACCCACTTTCTTGGTGTAGACAGTGTTGTCAGAATGACACCTAGAAAAGCCATTATCTAAGAGAAATCTATCCATTTTGGCATACCAAGCCCAAGGAGCTTGTTTGAGACCATAGAGAGACTTCCTAAGGCGACAAACAAGGCTGGAGTCTTTTTGGATAAATCCAGGGGGTTGTTCCATGTATATTTCTTCATGCAAATCCCCATGTAAGAAGGTGGATTTAACATCCATTTGATGGACTTCCCATTTAAAGGAGGCAACAAGGGAAAGAACAAGGCAGATAGAATTCATTTTGGCAACAGGGGAGAAGGTTTCAGTATAGTCAATGCCTTCAACTGGTGAAAAACCTTTAGCGACAAGACGAGCTTTATGTCTATCCACTTTTCCATCTGGTCCAAACTTGGTTTTGTAAACCCATCTGCATCTGACAAGTTTTCTTCCTTTTGGAAGAGGAACAAGATCCCAAGTATTGTTGGCCAATAAGGAACGATACTCTTCATTCATAGCTTCATCCCAATCTAGATGACCGGAGGTTTCTTCAAAGGTTTCTAGATCAAGTTTTTCTGGAACTTGAGCCAATAAGGAAGAGGCTCTTTCGAACTGAGAACGTGTACGTCGTCGATCGGCAAGGTCACCTGCAAGAGAACCTGCTGCATCCCGAGTAGAGCGGACCCATCTTGGAAGTGGTGGAGTATAAGGAACAATTTCAAGAGGTGGAGGAGGATTGTCATCCTCACTGTCATCATCTAAACTAGAAGGAATGATATTAAAAATAGAAGAGAGAGAGAGAGGTGGCACATATGTCGAATCAGGCTTGCAGGCCAAAGGTGGCACACTTACCAAACTAGGCTTGCAGGCCGATATATTTTCATCAAATTTTACATCTCTTCTAATGATAATATTTTTGGATTTTGGTTGAAGAAGTCTATATCCTTTGACATCTTCAAAATATCCAACAAAAATACATTTTTCACTCTTAGGTTCTAAGGCTTTATGTTTCACATCTGGAATATGGGCCCAAGCATCACTTCCAAAAACACAAAAGTGACTTACATCTGGTTTGATTGAGCTCCAAGCTTCTTCTGGAGTTATATTCTTTAAAACCTTAGTAGGAGTGCAATTTACTATGTAATTTGCATAGTTAATGGCTTCTACCCAAAAATTGAGACCAAGTCCTTTAGATTGAAGCATACAATTAGCCATTTCTTTTAAGGTGCGATTTTTCCTTTCAACTACACCATTTTGTTGTGGAGTATATGAAACAGTGTGTTGCAATTGAATGCCATGCTCAGTGCAGAAGTTGATAAATTTGTTGTTAACATATTCTCCGCCATTGTTTGATCTTAACTTAAGAATTTGATGTCCAGATTGTTTCTCAACAAAGGCCTTAAAGGCCAAAAACATGTTAAAAACTTCACTGTTGAGTTTCAAGAAATATACCCAAGTGCGTCTGGAAAAATCATCAATGAAAGTTAAGAAGTACTTGCAACTAGAAAAAGAAACAATAGGAAGTGGACCACATAAATCACTGTGCACAAGCTGCAAAGGGGCTGAAGCGTGCCAAGAGGCACGTTTGTCAAAACTATCCCGATGATGTTTTCCGAGTACACATCCAAAGCAAACACCATCTCGGAAAGATACCATAGGAAGGACCCGTCACCATATTTTCCTTACATAGAGTTTGAAGAGAGCGATAGTTTAAGTGACCAAATCGCTCATGCCAAAGTTTGCTCACAACATCATTATGAGCAACAAAAACGGAGGGAAGAGAGGATGACCCAAAGTTGTCAAACTTATACAACCTTGTGGAATCATCAGCAATGCCAGTAGCCAAAATATGTTTAGGATCTTTGAGGTCCTTGATTACAACATCATGAGGTGAGAATTCTATTATTTTCCCTTCACCTGAATGAGTTATCTGATAAACAGATAGAAGGTTGCATGACAAGGTAGGAACACATAGTACATCATTAAACTGACCATTATCTAGATGAATGGTTCCAGATCCTACAACACTAAGAGATTTATCATCACCAACATAAATATGTTTGGTGTTACAATCATTTAAGGAAGAAAACATGGATTTATTTTTAGCCATGTGGTAAGAAGTACCAGAATCAATGAGCAAATCATGAGAAGGAGAAGAAGAAGATACATTTAATGCATAACCAGATCTTGATGCTTGACAACCACAAGCAGAAAGTGCCATGCCTGAAGATGAAGGTGAAGAGTGCTCCAAATTGATGTTGTGATTCTTCATTGCTGCTTCTAAGGCTTCCATCTTAAAACATTTGGACTCTATATGGCCATCACAATTGCAAAAGTTGCAATGTCTATCTGTCTTCTTCCCTTTGTTTTTATTTGCTTTATCATTTTGGTGATTTGATTTTTCAGTTTGCGGCTGAAATTGCTTGGGACCCTTGTTTGGTTTAGGACCATACTTTTTAGGATATTGCTTCTTGGGATTCTTTTGATATGGTTGTTGTTGGGCTGCTAAGGCTTTCTTAAAAGCGTTTCCAGGAGTGATAAGGCCAAGGTGTAAGAGTTTTTCCTGTTCTCGTATCAAAGAATCACAAAAGGAATCAAAAGAGAGATTCTTGTAGGTGGTTCCAGAAGAGATGATGGCTTCTCTAGTGGAATGGAAGGCAGAAACAAATACAGAGTATGCAGGGCCAAGTTTAGCAAGAATGCAATAGATGAGGCTACCATCTTCCTTTTTGACCTTACAACCTTCTAAAAGAAGTCTAAGGGTCTTGAATTTGGACAAAAAGTCTTCAATAGAGGAGAAATTATTAGAGTCCAAAGTAAGCAACTCATTTTCAAGCTGGTGGGCCCTTATTTGATTTTGAATGCCAAAAACATTATTTAGCTTTTCTAGGGCTTTATCAGGGGTGTCAATGTCAAGGATGTGAAATCGAAGATCTTGAGCAATGAACATTCCTATCAACCCTCGTGCTTGATCTTGTTTATTTTCCCATTTAGGAACTTTATCATCATCAGAAGGTTTAGTTTCTTGTCATGTGGCTATTCTATAAAGCCCTTTACTTCTAAGTATATCTACCATGTGAGGTAGCCATTGGAAATAATTGGTGCTGTTAAGAATAATCGGACATGCACTTTTCATTTTTAAAACTGAAGCTGAGAAAAAGTGAAACTAACTGCTCCAATGGAAAGATCTCGAAAAATTAGGCTGTTTCAAAAAAAACGGCTCAAGAAACGGCTTCCGGATGAATAAGTTATGCCCTTTTGAAAACACGAGTCAAGAGGAGCTTTAATTTGTTGTACTAACGCTCTGTTTTGGAGGATCCTTAGCGTAACTAACGCTTTGGTCAAGAGCAGGGGAAGCATTATAACGCACTGGATCAATGTAGAGAGCGCGTTAGCATTATAACGCACTAGTGAAGAGAAGAGAGTCGCGTTAGTGGACTTGTACTTAGACCGATTCCGAACTAACGCGGTCTGCAGCTGAAGCAAGAGCGTTACTGTGATTTCCAAACAAATTTGGAAGAAAAAATAAACTCTCTTTAAGTTGTTTGGCTGTCAATTGCACACAAAACCAAGAAAACAAAGAAATGCAACCCTTACGGCAGAATGTTAGTTTTCCGGTTAGCCTTTCCGGCAACTATCTATTTTTTTTACTATTTCTGATTTCCCGAGATCGCTCAAAGACGCAGGGAAAGAGCATACGTAGTAAAAAAAACTTCTTCTTGTTTCTGATTTGCCGAGATCGCACAAAGCGCAGAGCAAAGAGCATACGCAGAGAAGATGGTATAGATCCGGCAAATAAATAAAACCTAAAAACCGAAATAAACACAGGGAACCGGAATAAGCAGAACAATGAACAAATATAACTGCAGAACAGATACTTTATGCCTCCAGATCTAAACTGAAATAACTTGGGCAACCGGAACCCTTTTCGCATGAAACGAGGAATTCCTCAACACAGCAACAGAGCCCGCTCACGGACTGTGGAGCGAGTTCTCACGAGCCCAAAAATGTTCAGAAATAGTAGATCTACAAAACAGCATTTGCATGCAGTCAAACTGGCTTCGAATTTTGATCAACAACAGACGCAACCCTCAAAATAGCTCTAATACCATGTAGGAATTTACAAGGTAAGTTCCGTAGATCAAGAACCAAAGGTCACTGCTTACAAACAGATCACAAATCAGTACACCAGTATAATCACGTGGTTAAAACCCTCAAAGAGGGAAACAGTCCACGCCCTGAGCCAACGCGGCCACTTCAGAGAATTTATTAATATAAAGAAAAGTTACATATGTTTCTCTCTCGCAAACGGTTAACCTGACGGCCTCCATGCTCTTCAATAGGACTAGCGGGTTGAATTAGGTGTTCGTATGGATCAAGTGTCGTTAGCTGCAGGAGAGAGATAACCAAAATCGGATCCTTACAAATCGTGGTAGTGGATGTGGAGATTACAAATGTACATGGTAAAGAAACACACTTTACCTAACTCTACCTCTGATACAAATTATTGTAACTATTTCTATGTATACGAAATATCCTAACATAGGGGGTCCCGTGCGGGTCCCCTGTGAGCACGGGTCTTATGCGGGTAGGCGAGCTTAATACGAGTTTGAGCGAGTAAGGGTAGAAAGCCCGGGTTCTATGCAAGTGACCCGGCTCTCTATAAAACACGTGAAGACCCGCGGGTCTTATACGAGTGGTGCTTCACTAGTCTTCCTACTTTGCTTCCACTTTCAAATTTCAATGTTTTTTCTGATGTTCTCTTATTTGTTGTGGGGATGCTTGGTGGACAAGCTTTGGTGGGTAAGGCAACTTCAGAAAACACTTTGCATAGAGGCCATCTCATTGGATGGGATTGACACCATTGTTGCATGGAGGGTTGAGGCTGAGAGACCTATCATGGAATCAACCCCTGATTGGTTAGTGGAGGAGGCACTAGAGGAGGTAGTGTTGATTTTTACATAGTCCTCTACATTGGTAATTTCTTTTGATGTTTTAACTGAACTTTTTGTACATTCTTAAAAATAATTACATCATTAAGTAACTTATACAAAAGACATCAACAGTACAATGACAGTGGAACCATGAAGAAGCCAAACAGGGAACACAAGATATTACCCGAGAAAAACCCACAAAGGGGCAAAACCCAGCCACCCTTTTCCTTAGAGAATCAATGCAACAAGAGATACATCAAAGTCAACTAACCCACAAGCTATGTCACAGGGTTCGCCAAACCTGAAGCTTGAAATTCGAAATTTGGCGAACCTGATAAAAAAATTCGAATTCGATCAGGTTCGGCGACCCTGATGCCGAACCTTAAGTCGAACCTGAAGACAAACATTATGCCGAACCTGATCGAACCTGAAGGTGAATTTTATGATTTTTCCCATAAAGTTCGATTTTAATAAATTTTATGATTTTTTTTTTTGCTTGAGCGGTTTTTGTAAACAATGGGCTATTCCCGCCAATTATTTTCCCAGTTTCCATTATTTAAGAATGGGTGCTATGATTAATTGTTATAAGTGAAAGAGTTTGCTATGTTGCCGCCGCCGAGTTTGCTGAGTGTTGCCGCCGCCGCATTCTGCATTTCAATTTTCCACAAGTTCTTGACTGGGACATGGGCAATTTAGGTGTTTCCAACATTGTAGTTGTGAAACCTTGCTTTCTTTGCACTTCATATCAGATCACATAATAACTGAAAACGTCATTTATGTTGACTGTAACCTTTTAAATTTGTTTTGGTTAATTTCTTTAGGATAGATTCCAAAATTTTTTCTAGAACTTTCAAAATTTGTATTTGCAAACTAATATGGTGTACCGTGTATGTTTACATTTAAGTAATGTCATTAATATAATTAGATCCTATTATGATTAAATTATTCATGTGTTTTACTGATCAAAATTCCTACTCATAGTTTTATAATTTATTAATTGATTTTGATTTTTTTTATGCCATATATATATTTATTGAAAAATATGTATATTCGAACCTCATTACGAACCTTATAGAATATTCGAACCCGAATCGAACTTAATCGTCGCTGAACTCAAATTCGAACCCGAACCGTGTGACATAGCCCACAAGATGACCAACCATCAAAGACCAAGTCAACCCTCGACAATTCTATTACAACTATCTCCACAACTAGGTCTCCAAGAGAGCCAAAATGTCCAACAACTTTAACTCGGAAATGCGCACTCAATCATAGAGACATAACCCAAAAACAGTGTCTCAAGAGGGTCGAAGTTTGACTCTGTTATAGCCATAGTATTCAAAATCGGTCGGTTTGAACCGTAAACCAATCAAACAGGCCGGTTCATTATGCAGAGCCATCCAACCGATAGAAAAAACGGTTTTGAACCTTGCGGGCTAGGGTTTTTGGGACTAACTAGCCAGAAAATAAATTGGGTTTCTCAGTCATGCGCATAGTTGATTGTATTCCAAAGCACATTAGGATTCTACCCAAAAACAATGAGCCGAGAATTGTTCGCTGAGGGAACAAAGGGCTCCATATATAAGCACTGCAAAAAACAATCCAAGTTGGTCTGGACACGCCTAAGGAATCCAAAGGCTACAAGGAGGATCATTAAAAAATGGTTGAATTATGATTGGATGTCTAACATATTTTTATTTGATGGTAAAGCAAGTGTATAAAGTATTGTATGTGATGTAAAGAGTTGAACATGTAAAGCTCAATGAAACAGTATGATTGTTGTCAAGTATTTCGTGTTGTATATGGTTATCGAACACCAAGGGCAGTGTTCCCCTCAAGTGGGAGAGGATTGTGATATCCCCTGGTTAATATTTCTCTCTTTTAAATAATTGTAATTATTTTAAGAGGCTGAGAGGGACACAGATTCCATTGCTTGAGACAGAAGATTACTTGAGGGAATTGTTGTTCTAGATATCAATCCTAATCGGTTGAGTGGGTTGATGGTGCCATGAATTAAATGAAAGAAAAAGGGGCAGGAGCAGGTGTCCTTTGACTCCATTAGAAAGCAAAACAAGGGAAAAGACATTAAAGAAACATGCGTTGCATTATCCACGAGGGGGAGAGAGGATTGTAGAGAAATCGTTGAGAAGAGAGCAGTTAGTCGTGGATGGGAAGAGAGAGGACCCAGAGATTATTGAAAGGCAGGATACATGTGTACTCTGGAGTGAGGGGAAAAAAGAGACACGCGCCAGATATGCAGAGGGAGAGAAAAACCTCCTGGCATGCAGAAGTTGTGGGAGGGGCAAAGATAGTGGCATTTTAGAACTGTTGTAGAAGAGGCAGAACAGGTAGTAGCATCTCGAGTTGCATTGTTGGTAACTGAAAGAGCTATAAACCAACAGAAGAATCCTATTGAAAACGTGATCGACATAAGCATTACAAAGAGAGCAGTGGCTTGCCTTGGGGATGAACTCAGAGTGGTCCTGTGGTATTTTGGTTCAGTTGTGCATTCATTGAAGGTTTCCCTCTAAAAGCACTCCACCTCGAGCTTTGGAATATGATTCAAGGGTGACAGCTACAAGTAACAGTGGTTGTAGCATGTCTACAGTTGGGTGGAGAGTTGAAGTCCCACTCTCAGTTGGAACACCTTTACACTGTTTAACATGTGAGTTCTTATGCTCTTTATTCACAATCAAATATGTTTACATTTCCTAGTTGAGTTGGTGTTATTATGCATGAGACATGCATGTGCTATTATTATTTACCGGATTGACTAATGTGTTACGCTAATGTTAAAGGCGTTGGGATGGCGCATAAGATTATTGGTTAAGCCATAGTAATATTTAGCATGAGCACTCTTCTTCATTGTAATATGGTGACTACATTGGCTCCAAGCTTGCATTAGCATTGTTGTGTTTCAATGTAGTAATATTGAGAATTTCCTCCTCTATTATCTTTATTGACCTGTAACTTTTTATGGTGGTCTCCTCCATGTCTTCAGTAATGTATACCCTGGTTCTGGATTTCGGGTTCTAGGTTTAAATTTTCATGCTAAAAAGAGCTCAAGCTAGAGTGAACATTGCATTCGGTGCTGCAGATGCCACTGCCTCATAAGCTTGAACAACTTGGTCTTGTATTCCTACACCTCATACAAAGTGGCATCTCTGTTATGTATGCACTGATGTGGAATCCTTTAAGGCTTGGAACCAGATTCAGTAAGTGGTCTCGGTGCTGAGATGGCAAGGCAAACCCTTGCTCGAATAAACAGTTATAACCATGGTGCCCAGCTTGATTGGTACTCCATAGTGGGTATTCATATAATGGGCACTTTTGTTATCAAGTTGCCTGGAATTTCCATCCAAACAAATGAGATGTTTGCAGGATTGTGTTATTGTCAGTTAAGTGGTTGTTGTTGCGGTCCATGCCTATAATCGGACTTAACAGGGAAATTCCTTGTTTCGAGTAATGCTGATTCCCTTGCAACCTTTTGGGCATCATATGCTTTTGGTTGCCACTATAAGCCCATCGTGCTAATTGATCCTTCAAGAGGGGCCTTGGGTTCTCTGGACTGAGATTGACCTGTTCCCCATAAGTTATTTAGGGCCCAAGGAGACCACAAACCTTGAATGGTTGAATGGGAAAGTCCCTGGTTCGTATTCTATGATTCTGCCATTAAGAACCTAAAGGAAACTTTGTAAATATAGATTTTGTAGATGTTTTATTTTAAATTTTAATAATTGTAAATATTTTGAATGTTTCCTTTTAGATTTGGTAAATAATCGCGGATATATATTTCATATGATCCTCATATTTTCCATATGTTCGTGACGCTTTTCTTCTTTTTGTAATTTTAGAAAGAAAGCGTAGGGATTTTGGATTTATTTTACAGGTGGATCATCTGCAGATCTTAAGGAAGATTTTTCAACTTGCCTTGGATCTATTTCTATACAATGTTTGCAAGCGTGGATCAATCAATTTGAAAGAAGACTGAAATTTTTTTCTGGGTCGTTCGGCCTTTTCTGAAAGCATATTTCCTTCAGGGCCAAAATTTTTCTCAAGGGATTCCTCTATATTTCAACTGCAATTTTTTTTTGGGACTTTGCTTGGGGTTTCAGGCCATCATTCACCCAGATCAGATTTTTGGGCCAGCCGCTAACTCATAAAGGATATCTTCGGCATCTAAGAGGGTTTGGCATTCTATTTTGTGAAATTTTTTAAGGAGGCCGAGAGGGTGTTCTAGCAATTTCTTGGATCAAATTTATATTTATTTGAAGGAGAGTCATTTAAAAAAAATTCAATTTGTTTGAAGGTTTCTCCTTGAAATTTTTTTTAAATCATTTCTCTTAGCAAGGCCACTTACCTAATAGAGCTTCTTCTTGAAGCCACAGCCCTTTACTCAGCCCTGGGGGCCGAAATCTATTGGTGAATTATTATATTGAGGTTTAAAAAAAATGAAGTTTAATCTAGTATAGCCGCAGGGGCCTCTTGAGCTTCTTTTGCATAAGTTGCAGTCTTAGAGGGTTTAATTTTAATTCCAGGGATTTCACACTGACCTTTAGAAGGATTCCCGTGACTTATTGCAGACTGTAAAAGGCCTTCATATTCAAAATCAGACCTTTCGAACTCCTTTCCTTGGGCCGAGAGCAAATTTGAAAGCTTCCAGATCTGGTGTAAAATCGCTGTTAAGGAAGGTTATTCTGAAAAAATTTGTCAACCTTTTTTTAAGAACCATTGGAACCTTAATTGAATTACCCTCCTACACATAATAAAATTTAAATCTAAAATTTAAAATCATTTTGAGCAGGGTCTTTCTCATCTTTTGGAGGAATTAATTGTTGATTTGTGGTAAGGGTTTGTCTTCTTTTGCGTCACATTGCTAAAAAGTTTTCTCAAAGGCAAGCTTCTAGTGGTTGATTGCTTGTGTTCTAGGTAGGATTTGATACTAACTTGATCTCTTCCTAGTTTATGATTTCATTTTCATAATTATCTAAATTTGACTGTTAAAACAACCTGATCTAAAGTATTTCATTGCATATCCTAAGCACTCAAAATTGTCACATAGTATTCACAGGGATCATAACAGGTATCTAAGCCTTTGTTTCTTGCCTCTTTGGTAACTGATCTCTGACTGACAGTGGTACCTTTGATGTCTGGAGCATCCGTTGAGCTGATTTTTCTGCATTTTTTGTTTGAGAAATAGCAGATTTGTATTGGTTATCGTTTTGGCTTTGTTCTTGCTCCTGTAGTAGCTGGTCTTACATGACTGTGTGCTGATACACACTGACAGTGACCACAACAGGCCTATTTCATCTTGACAGCAGTATCTTGCATCTTTTGACGTAGGTTTTTCTGCATTTCTGTGGTGTCTTGAATAGCAGATCATGATTTTTGTCAAGGCTGGCATTTTGCTCTCTTGTTAGATTATCTCTGTCCACTTTCTTAAATAATTGCACTCCACTGCATAGTTGCTTCTCTCTTATGTGGTAAGTTGCAGCCTTTTGGGTTGCACTTCAGTCACCTAAAAACTCTGTTAGCAATCTCATTTGTCTTTTAGTTAATTCTGTCAATATTATTTGGAGTTTCACTTGTTCCTAATCTCTATATATCATAAAGTGAAGAACATTCTATTAAACACTATAACTAGAGGCACTTGATATTTTCATTGTCTTTATCATTGTTTCATTAAGAAATGTAAACTTGCTTCATTGATTTGATATTGGAATCTTGTAGCCTTGTGTTCTAAATTGGATATTTCAATAAAGCTTGGTTATAAGTGGTTTACATTGAAGCATATTGTCATCATCTCATCTCTTTGAAGCTATCTAACTTTCTCATCATCTCTCATTGGCATCCTCGTCTGTCATTTGACCATTATAGCTAGAATTGTGGGCTTACCTTGTAATTGCAAGCTTATTGTACTTTGTAAATCAAAATTACTTGCAAGTCGTTCTTAAATTGGTTACCGCTCATATTTCTGGTTGTCTTGATCTATCTTACTAACTTTCCTTGCAGCACTGCTTATCTAGTAACTTGATATTTTCATATTTCGCAAGTGGTATAATCTATATTGAGCATTGTTCATTAGGCACTGGTTCTTACTTGATAATCCCAATATTGCCTCATTGACCCCAACTGCTTCATTCTCTTAAGATTCATTGTGCTCATTTAAAAATGAAAATCATGGAAGTTAATCACTCTAATCAGTTGACCACCATGCAAAATCATTTGATTACCATAGAAGCATATCATGAAAAAGAAATGAGTCCTATGCAAGCAAATCATAACAAAGTGATAAAGGACGTGGAAGTTGGTCAGATGCTTTTTCAGAATAGGTTGTTGGCCATGGAAGAAAAGCAGGCACTATTAGTAAAGACTATGGAAGAAAATAATGCCAGGGAAATCAGTGCTATGAAGGTTGAGCACTCTAATCAAATGATTGTTATTCAAAATAAGTTGGACGAAATGGAAAAAACACATATAAAAAAGTTTCAACCCAAATCAGATAATAAATCATCAACAGATCATAATCCTCCTAGTCCGCTGAAGCAAGCTCCATCTTATTACGAGGAGGTCATTTGTTCCATTGAAAAGTGGTTAATTGAAGGCAACCCGGATAAAAAGGAAACCAAAGGGAATCAGGTTAATACATATAAGTTAATCCATCACCCTTGACAGAACAGATGCAGAATGAAGAAAGGCATGTCATGAATATCTTGGATACTTCAAATATTTCATCTAAAAAAATGCAAGATCAAGCAAAATGTTCTACATCATCACATCACAACCCACCACAAAAAAAACTATGAAGCGGGAGAGAAAAAGAAAGAAAACTGATAAATCTGGTGTCCATATACAACATAACATTCGGAGAATTCAGAGCCCTAAGATGATCAGAATTAGACATGGCACATCAGACAAACAGCCCATCGATCTGCCTGAAAGTCGGCAGATGCTCAAGATGGAGTTCATTGAACATATCTGATGCCATTGGGCATCCTCTGTATCATATTCCTAACCCTACTCTGTTAATTTAGGGCAACTAGGTCCAAACTCCATGTTGTACTGCTTAGATGATGATGCCAATATTTTTATTGGATTCCTCTTTCGGAGAGGTGCAAGATTGATCTAAAGATCATCTTGATAGGATGAGCAAAACATTTATTTTGAAATTATTCCACTTATGTGCAAGGTCAGCCAGAATTGTAATGTAGGCTTGAGTGCCTCAACAGATGTGTCACACACCCTCACAGATGGATATAAATTGGAGAAACTTGGAGGTCATTTTATCATCATATCATCACACACATTCCTCATGATCTGGTTGGTTCGTTCAGCCTAGAAGATGCTTCTCTCTCTCCCACGTGTAAATATGGATGCCGGAAATGGATGTCGGAAATCTGGATAATGTCGGAAATGGATGTCGGAAATCTAGATGATGCCGGAAATCTGGATGATGCCTGAAATGGCGTAAATCTGGATGATGCCTGAAATGGATGTCGTAAATCTAGATGATGCCAGAAATGGATGCCGTAAATATGGATGATGTCGTACATCTGGATGAGAGATTCTTTTGTTGAATTATGTTGACTTTTGATGAGTTGTCTTTGAGGGTTGTGTGCGTGACACTTGGATGGTTCGCTGACCTGAGAAAGACTTATCAATGGTCTGATGATAAGTTGACTGACAAGTCTGATTATCATGCATGGAACATGTCCTTGGATTTGGCATTAGAAGATCAAGATGTCATGGTTCCATGTCCTTGGATTTGGCATTAGAAGATCAAGATGTCATGGACTATGTGCAAGGGAAGATTCATGAGCCTCCATCATATTTTATGAGGCTCACAGAAATCAGGAATGATCTCCTTGCCATAGGAGAAGAAGTAGTTGATCGAGAGTTCATCCTCATTGCTCTTGGAGGACTTCCCTGAGACTGGAAGAAGAACTTCAAGGAAGCTCTCACTATTGGTTTTAGAGTTGATACACTCTACCAGGTTGGAGGAAGTCCATTAGGGGCTATGTCATGTGATACAACTTGTCAAACTGAGTTTCGTGAAATCCTTGAGAGGATGTTCTTATTACATGACTTTTATAGATGAATTCTCTCGCAAGACCTGGATATATTTCTTGAAGAAGAAGGATGAAGCATTCAAATGGTTTTGTACCTTCAATGCCTTGGTGGAAAGTCAAACAGGAAAGAAGATCAAGATTTTGAGGACCAATAATGGCACCGAATATGAGTCAAATGAGTTCAATGACTTTTGCAGAGGAGCTATCATTAAGAGGGAGACCACAACCGTGTATACTCTTGAGCAAAAATGGCGTTGCTAAAAGAAAGAAAAGGACCATTGTGGAAGTTTCCCGTGCCATGCTATGTGACCAAGGTCTTCCAAAGTTTCTATGGGGAGAAGCTGCGAACACTGTTGTGTACGTACAAAATCGGTGTCTGCATTCCGCTCTGGACTCCAAAACTCCCGAAGAAGTCTTCTCTGGTAAGAAACCTGATGTTTCTCATTTTAGAGTTTTTGGTTGTCCTGTTCACTTTCATGTGTCGAAAGAGAAGAGAAGCAAGTTGGATGCTTCTAGAAATAAGGGAATGTTTGTGGGCTACACTGAAACTTCGAAGGCATATAGAATCTATGTGCATGGTCAAAGAGAAGTGGAGATATGCCACGATGTCACCTTCGATGAAGATGCTTCCCTCAGGAAAGTGATAAACCTTCCTAGCTCCAAGGAAGACAATGATGAAAGAACAGAGAAGCAGGAAGAGTCGAAGGATGAGATGATACCCGATGTTGAAAGACCGATGGACCCTATTGATCCACCTCCTTCAATAAAGAGAAAACCCTCATGGCTCAAGAATACTCTCGAAGATGCCGAGAGACATATGGCCCCAAGGGGGACATTCTGTAAAAGCAAGAAGTCGAATAGATACAAAGGCTATCTAGCAGCCATGAGTATTATCGTACAATCTGAGCCTGGATCATTTGAAGAAGTCGTAAAGCATAAAGTTTGGAAGGATGCTATGCACGAAGAATACGAGTCCATTATGAATAATGATGTCTAGGATGTGGTCCCAAGACCGGAGGACAAAATTGTTGTCACCTCGAAATGGCTCTATAAGATCAAGTATAGATCTGATGGTAGTGCTGAAAAGTACAAGGCAAGATTCGCTGCCCGAGGCTTCTCTCAAAAGGAAGGCATAGACTATGATGATATATTTACACCTGTGGCTCGCTATACCACCATCTGATCTATTATTGTCCTTGCTGCAACGCAAGGATGGAGTCTCCATCAGATGAATGTGAAGACCGCTCTTCTGCATGGTTCGATAAACAAAGAGGTGTATGTTGAGCAACCTCTGGGGTTCGAAGTCCAGGATAGAGACTCTTGTGTATGCAGGTTGAAGAAAGCCCTCTATGGGTTGAAGCAAGTACCCAGGGCTTGGTAGGAAAGGATAGATAGCTACTTGATGAAGTTGGGCTTCACTCGAAGTAATGTTGATCCGAACCTTTACTTCAAGGTTGATAGAGAAAAGCCTCTCATTTTGATTCTCTATGTAGACGATCTCTTCCTAACAGGTGTTGACCCTCTCATTCATCAGTATAAGAGGGAACTCGCTTCCGAGTTCGAGATGAAAGACCTAGGACTGATGCATTACTTCCTAGGCTTGAAGGTCTGGCAGAGACCTGGCGAGATTTTCCTCTCTCAAGGAAAATATATTGTGAAGTTGCTGGAGAGATTTGGTATGGTGGACTATAAGTCCGTGTCGACACTGATGGAACTCAACTTCAAGAAGTTGTGTCGAAATGTTGTTGGGCCTGCATTGGGAAATCCTACCGAATATCGTCAACTCATAGGAGCACTGATGTTATTAGTGAACACCTGTCCGAACATATGTTTTGTAGTGAACACTTTGAGTCAACACATGGTTGATCCTCATCACATCCATTGGGTTGGTGCCAAGAATCTCTTAAGATATCTTTGGGGCACGATAAACCATGGGCTAAGATACACTTCCGGGAGTTTGAGACTCCATGGATATACTGATGTCGATTGGGTTGGCAGTGTGGTGGATCGCAAGAGCACATCTGGATGTTCCTTCACACTTGGTTCTGCTTCGATATCTTGGATAAGCAGGAAGCAGAAGTCGGTGGCTTCGAGCATCGTTGAGGCTGAATACATTGTAGGGAGTATGGCCTGTTGTGAAGCTATTTGGTTACGAAAACTCTTCAGTGAGTTGTTCGGGCATGTGCTAGATACTACCGTTATCCTTTGTGATAACCAGAGTGAGATTCGTTTGTCAGAGAATCCCGTGTTCCACGATCGATCCAAGCATATTGATATCAGGTATCATTTTATCCGGGATATGGTACAGCGAAGCGCTGTAAGGCTCGATCATATAGGAACCTACTCAGGTATTCTCACTAAGCCCTTGGGGAAGGTCAAGTTCCTACCTTCCGTGAGAATCTTGGAATCGTGGAATGACCCTATTCTGAGGGTCCTGCTTGAGTTGGACAATGAGCTCTGGGAGCTCAAGGGGCTTGGGGATGGCTTCTTGGAGCTATAAACAACCACAGGGCTAGGCTTGCCAAACCTTGTTGGTGTGCTTCCGCCCCACCGTGATGATATTGAGTTGGTTCACCTCTCTTTGATCTGTGCCCCGCATGCATCCTACCCATGGAGTTTCGAACTCATGGAAAGTACCTCTCATCTTGGCCAATGAGGTGGGAAATGTAGATAGAGCCCAATAGCAACACCGATAGACGCATCGAAGATTGTCGTACCCTCTATGTCTAGGATGGCACGTGTCCAACCACTTGATCTGGGATCAAGTCTAGTGATGTTTCGGACCTCCAACTAACTTCGGGTCAACTAAACTAACTTCAAGTTAGTATATGATTCTTTTGAGTCCAAGTGAGGTTTCGGACCTCCAACTGACTTCGGGTCAATTAAACTAACTTCGTCTTAGTATATGACTCTTTTGGGTCCAAGTGAGGTTTCGAACCTCCAACTGACTTCGGGTCAGTTAAACTAACTTCGGGTTAGTATATGACTCTTTTGAGTCCAAGTGAGGTTTCGGACCTCCAACTGACTTTGGGTCAGTTAAACTAACTTTGAGTTATTATATGACTCTTTTGAGTCCAAGTGAGGTTTCGGACCTCCAACTGACTTCGGGTCAGTTAAACTAACTTCGGGTTAGTATATGACTCTTTTGAGTCCAAGTGAGGTTTCGGACCTCCAACTGACTTCGGGTCAGTTAAACTAACTTCGGGTTAGTATATGACTCTTTTGAGTCCAAGTGAGGTTTCGGACCTCCAAATGACTTTGGGTTAGTATATGACTCTTTTGAATCCAAGAGAGGTTTTGAACCTCCAACTAACTTCGAGTCACTAACTTCGAGTCAGTATGAGACTCCTTTGAGTTCTATAGAGATTTCAAACCTCAGAGTGATGTCTTTGTGTCTCACCGTTTGAAATAAAGAAGCCAACAAAGCAAGTTACGGCGAGATGACGCGCGATGTTTGGATGGCACTAGTGGATGGAGTTCTCCCTAGTTGAGAGGGGGTGTTAATTTTGGGCAACTAGGTCCAAACCCCATGTTGCACTGCTCAGATGATGATGCCAATATTTTTATTGGATTCCTCTTTCGAAGAGGTGCAAGATTGATCTAAAGATCATCTTGATCGGATGAGCAGAATATTTATTTTGAATTTATTCCACTTATGTGCAAGGTCGGCCAGAATTGTAATGTAGGCTTGAGTGCCTCAACAAATGTATCACACACCCTCATAGATGGATATAAATTGGAGAGATTTGGAGGTCATTTTATCATCATATCATAACACACATTCCTCATGATCTGATTGGTTCGCTCAGCCTAGAAGATGCTTCTCTCTCCCATGTGTAAATATGGATGTCGTAAAACAGGATGATGTCATAAATGGATGTTGTAAATCTAGATGATGCCGGAAATGGATGTCGTAAATCTGGATGATGCCGGAAATGGATGTCACAAATCTGGATGATGTCGGAAATGGATGTCATAAATCTGGATGATGCCGGAAATGGATGTCGGAAATCTGGATGATGCCGTAAATGGATGTCGGAAATCTGGATGATGCCGTAAATGGATGTCGTAAATCTGGATGATGCCGGAAATGGATGTCGTAAATCTGGATACCGGAAATCTGGATGAGAGATTCTTTTGTTGAATTATGTTGACTTTTGATGCATTGTCTTTGAGGGCTATGTGTATGACACTTGGAGGGTTGGCTGACCTGAGAAAGACTTTGTTGGTTGAAGCATCTTGTTGACTGTCGTAACGCACACTATTCTACATCTTTGCCTGGACAAGAAGATATGTAAATCTGATCTATTTTATTGGCTTGTCTTATGTTGATCTATTGGTATGTTCCATCAGTGTTTTACTTTCATGTTTATGTGATTGCTATATTGTATTGGGCCCTAAAAGATTGAAGTAAATTTGCATTAAGCATAGAACCATTCTGTCTATCCAAAATTTACACTCTCTGTCATTTCAGTTCAGCATTTTTGTTTCATAGAATAAGTTTCATTTATGTCTTTAGATTAGATTTACATTTCATGTTAGTAGAATAGTTTTTGTTACAGAGCTTCTGTTTCATGTACATAATAATATATGATGATTTTTTGGATTATACTTGGATGGACGCTACTTATATGATTTTGTGTGTTGTTTGGATGCAGATTTTGGATTCTCACATTCCTTTAGTGAAGCAACGTGTCCCCAAGTAGAGCCGGATATTGACCACTCTGTGTCAACCACCCTATAGCAGCATACAATTTTTTTTCAAAGCACCCCATCATGCTCGAGCAGTCAAGCAGCCAAAGATCATCATTATCTTTTAGCAGTTTGTGAATGTTAATCAAGGTTGTCATTGATGTCAATAGCTGAGATGGCAAATATTCTTGTGATGTCAATGAACGTCATGCAATCCCTAGGTGTTAAGGATGCCATCAATGAAGAGGTCAACCAATGAAGATGTCAAGCCACTGATGAAGAAGTCTTGCCTGAACAAGTCCTTGAACTAACTATAATGTTGCCGAGTGTCAATCATGTGCCTTGATTGGTGATCTAGACCATAGGTGCCGATATACAAGCCTTTGAAGTGGAGAACTATAATTGATGAAGTCATACACGTGATGATGTCATACTCTTGAAGAATGACCACACTTTCACATAATTGGAAGACTGCTTTGGAACTTTCGACAAATTAATGAAGGCTACATTATGACATATCACTATACTAGTATATAATAACATTGTCGATACATGATGCTACATGAATGCTGCACTCCTACATAATGACTCTATGATCCTATGATGACATTGATAACAATGAAGAAACCAAAGAATGAAGAAGCCACACAGTCCCAAACATTCCTCAAGCTGTTCCAAATTTTTTATGCACAAAAATTAAGGACAGCCACAAAGAAAAATTGTTTTTACCTCCTTAGAGGCATCCTTCCAAATTGACTCCTATACCATCTTTTAAAGCATAATTTTTCCTTTCCAATGAGCCTTTACTTGCCCCGAAACTCCCAATAGTTTGTGAGAAATTGAATTTTTAAGGTAAAAAATATATATATTTGCAGTCAAGCCGACCTATGCATAGTCATATTAAGTCGGCCTCACTTCCAATGGACGTGTCTCTTCATAGGGACAAACAACTATATATATAAAGCTGCACTCAATCATTTCAGTCATAAATTCGGATATCTATCTCTGAAATTTTGGAGGGCAGAGAAGCAGTAGGAGACCAGGGAGGATCATTTGTTTGGATTAAAATCTGAAATTCATCTTTTATAATCTCGGACCTGTTGCAGCCCTATATTGACAGACCTGTGGAGACCTGTAATACATGTATGTGGACAAATCTGTGTTGGTGTAGAGGTCGGATTAGTGGCATATAAAGGTACCTTGGACCCTTGACAGCTTCATTTCTGGCTTGAATGCTTGGCAGTGCAACTGTGATAGTGAAAGGCTCCTCATACAAACAGCCTTGTCCTATTTGGACAGCTGACTGTAGTATATACTATAACCTGAGAATTTCAGACTATTACAGAGCAAAATCACAGAAATGTTTGCGGGCAACTTCAGTGGATAACTGCGGATTACAGTGAAGAGTACAGACCTCAGTTCGATGAAGGTTCAGTGCTATTTCAGGTGAGAGTTGCGACGTCATCAACAATGACAGAGTGTTGGTGCTGCCACAGTGTTGCGACGTCATCAACAATGACAGAGTGTTGGTGCTGCCACAGTGTCATATCATCAGTCATGTTGATTCCAGCATATGTCTCGTGTTGACCTTGTGAACTCAGACCTGTCATACTTTGGAGGACAGCTGCCTGTGTAAGTAGAACTGTCATGGACAGTGGTTGGACTGCTAGAGAACAGTCACCTCTCCTCAGATTGCAGTGCGGCTTTGTGGAGAGCTCAGGCTACTAAAAATTACTAGCACAGTGAACTCATTGCTGCCCTTGTTGGAGAATAACTCGACCTGTGGTGTTAAGCCTCATAACAGTTATCTCAGACCTGTTTGAGTGCCTCCATACCTTTGGCCTGTTGGGTATAGCCTCATAATTCGGACTATGGATAATCAATTGAGTGATCAGATTTTGGACAGCTAGTGGAGGCTCGAACAAGTCAACAGTAAGAGTTGAATTGGAGTTTGCATTAAAGGGTCAGAAACTACATTTGATGAAAATCCCGAAACCAGTAACAAAAGCTCAGATATTTGAACAGTGGTATTAAAGGATCCGAACAGTGATAAGGTTGGAAATGTGTGCAGTGAAGAATTGGAAGCCTAGAACCGTGAACTTGGGGGCTAGTACAAATTAAGAACTTGAAGACCTTGAACAGTGGAGGATTTGGGTATTTGAACAGTGAAGTATTGAGACATCTGCTAGCATTGTTGAAGAACACCTTGAATCTGGACGAATATCTTGGAGCAGCTCATTCTAGACAGCTGGAACATTGAAGACATTGTGAAGCACTTGAAAAATTATTTGGTGCAGACCTTGAGGATTAGTGCAGCCTATTGAAGACATCTTGTTGAGAAGCTTTAGCTAATCTTGGAGACAATATTAGAGACCATGATGCATTGTTGATGTCATCATGAGGTGACCTTTGGAGATTTAGTTTGGGTATCATGAAGGGCATTGGAGACACCTTCATGTGAAACTATCAAGGTTGTCATTGATGACGTAATGTGGGGACTACAATGCAGACTAAGTGAAGATTGTCAGGGCCCGTTGAAGAAGACTTTGGGAGCCGTAAGTATAATCAAATATATCTTGACGAAATGAAGCAGGAGGTTGGAGCCTCATAGAGACAAGGTTGGTGCCTTGGAAGATAGGGTTGGAGCCCTTGAGGTTGGTGCCTTGGAAGATAGGGTTGGAGCCCTAGAGGATAGGAGTCCTCAAGAGACCAGGTTGAAGCCTGTACCAGATATAGGGTTGGAGCCCTTGAGATTGGTGCCTCAGAATTGACAAGGTTGGAGCCTTGGAAGTCCAAGTCGGTGCTTGGCAAATACAAGTTGGAGCTTGGGAGATTGAAGATTGGTGTCTTCATCTAGGGTTGGAGCCCTACACATATTGTACTTGATTTATTGTAAAGAAAAAAATAATAAAAGCATTTATTATTATTGTTCATTTTGTGTTCTAAATATAAGTGATCTAACTGGTAAAAATAACAATTGAAAAGAAATATTGATTCACCCCCCTCTCAGTATTTCCAACAGTGAAGTCATGTAAACCCAAATTCTGTAGCCCTATGGGCCATTGTAAAAATTATTCTAGTATGTCTATAAAGCCATGTAAAACACCTAGCTAAGCTTAAGAATTTTCGCTAACAAGTTTCATCCTAGGGAGTTTTTTAACCTCAACTAATTATCTGTGTTTTAAACAGTCAGATAATGAGCAGAGTTTTTCTCCTAGATATACCCCCAAAGCTAGGGTGGGATTCGGTGGTGTTGTCAAGTCATAGTGTATCGGGTCTATGTATTTTCATCATACTAGATCATGACTTGAGTCTCGCAGAATTTGGTTGAGTCCAAGTGTCTATTTTTAATTATTAAATTTCCAACTTGTTACGAAATTTAATAATTTGGATGTAAATTGTAAAATCAAATGATTGTAAAAATTGAAGGGGGTAGAGTACTTATAGTTAGAACCTCTACACCTGAACTTAGTGTCTAAACGTCTTTTAAGGGTTGAAATTATGTCTATCCCCTCAAATTATTTTTATTTTTTGTTTTCTGGAAAAAAAGGGCAAAAATTTAGCCAAAAAATTAAATTGAGAGAAAATAAAATTCTCTCCAAGTGGAAAAACTATTTTTTGGAGAAGGTGGTCATTCACGAGGAAGAATTAAATTTGACAAACCCAATTCCAAGGCAGAAAAAACCACAATAAATTCTTTGGGTCTAGTTGGTTGAAGAAAATTCGTGTGTCCAAAAAGAGTCCATTTTTCAAGGTCCTCCATCAAAGAAAAAATCATTTTTTAACAAAAATTAAGCTTATGGACCTAGGTTGTTAAGTCAAAAGTAATTTTTTGAGGAAAAAGGTCAAAATAATATTTTTTGGTCCTAAAACAAAGGGAATTATTATGGAATTCGAATCTCTTCACCAATATCAAGGAACAGGATTTAATTTTGGCATGGATCAAGCAACAAATAATCGTTATTCTCCAAGATCAAGTCAAAATTGTGCAACTTCTTGAACCTAGTCGTTTTCCACTTGGAGGGGGCTCTAGAACTCTCAATTTTTCTATAAATTGAGCCAGAGTCTCCAAATTGTAATCATCTTTGCATGTTGTAATTGGCTTTGGAAGCTCTGTAAGCTTCCAGATGATCTTGCCCTGTCTAGCAGTAGTGAATAGTGATGTTTCGTTGTAGAGGCCATTTAGAGCCCCCTTGGTTTTGTGTTTTTGTTCTGATCTCTATATATTACATGTATTGGATAGTGCACTAGGTGTCATTTTGATATAATATATATATTCATGAGCATATTTTGATGATATGTTGTTTTCTCTCTATATTCTAATGCTTTAAGTTTGGATACATGAATGAAAATCTTTTAAAATATATTTTTCATAATATATATATATATATAATGTATTTTTTACAACGACCGAGTCATTGAAATCAACTAGGTCGTGTCAATATCGGGTCGGAGTCTACCCTCGGTCAGTTCCGAATCCGAGTCTAAGTTTTCAAACTATGCTATTAAGAAAGGTTATTCTGAAAAAATTTGTCAACCTCTTTTTAAGAACTCTTGGAACCTTAATTGAATTACCCACATACACTTGATAAGATTTAAATCTAAAATTTCAAATCATTTTGACCAAGGTCTTTCTTATCTAGCATTTGACCATTATAACTGGAATTGTGGGCTTACTATACTTTGTAAATCATAATTACTTGCAAGTCGTTCTTAAATTGTTTACCACTCATATTTCTAGTTATCTTCATCTATCTTACTAACTATCCTTGCAGCACTGCTTATCTGGTAACTTGAAATTTTCATATTTCGCGAGTGGTGTAATCTATATTGAGCATTGTTCATTAGGCACCAGCCCCTACTTGATAATCTTGATATTGCCTCATTGATCTCAACTGCTTCATCTTGTTAAGATTCATTTTGCTCATTTCATAGTCATACTAATTTATCTCAATTCAAGTTGCTTAGATAGGTAGTGATCTTGCCCTTAATCTCCTAGGACCTGTTGGTCCAACAGGTTTTCCTTTTCATCATAACCTTTAGGGATTACACCACTTGACTTATTAGCTAGGAGAGAGTCTAAACGGAGTGATGAGGGATCATAGTGAAAGCCCCTACTCTGAGCATTGCGGCTTAGGTGTACACTTTAGGCGACAACAAGACCAATCACAAATAAGTTGTGTGTTGAGAGTTGTGCCCCAGATTACACCTAAGTTGGGAATCTATTCCCCACATGTATGAAGAGGAGTGCACAATAAGATGAGCGGAATGACGTAAGCCCCACTGCGGTGGCATACAAACGAGCCTGACAAGTTGTTTGTTGGAGTTAAGCGGGCCCAGAGACGGGTCAACCCCGCAGAAGCTTCGGAAAGTGCAAAGCGAGAGGTGTTGAGGTAAAGGGCCTGGGAGATGGGTAAAGTGCTGACAGTTAATTCACGTCAGCTGGCATATATATATATATTAACACACACATGCAGAGGATTTGCATATTAATGCATAGTGTGGGGTGTGAAACCCAAACTCATGAATGGGTTGGCAACCAATAAGTAAATGCCAAGTGGTGCAAGGAGATTAGCCAGGTGGGTATAGCCACGTGGTCAAAATGATGATGTGGCACCCTCTGATTCGACGAAACTTCAAATGTCGCATCTTTTGATAGGGGCGGAAATGAAGTAAAATTTTATACTGTTGGATTCGCCTTGACGAGACAAACGCAGCGGTGATGTCTAACTAAGGTTTTAAGTTAGTTGAGAAGATCGAAATTTTTAGACCCCATTTCCATAACAACATCTTGGATCTTGGGTCTGCATAGTAACCACCTCCTCTTAATCGATGTTATAGTGAAGATTAGGAGAGAGTGTGTTACATACCCTTATCCTCGTTGGGTTGAGGAAAGTTGCAAGGGGGTCCTACAGGAGGAGGTTTCACTTCAATGAGTACTTTGGAGAGCCCACAAGTCAACCCATTGCAAGGAGATCCAACACTAGGAGAATCTAGCTTCTAGCCTGATTTAAAAAGTCAACTTTTACCAATTTCCCCCAGTCTCACAATAAGAAGAATAGAAACAATTTTCCCTATTAGACTGAGTTAACCAAAAAGTTCTTTTTGGGTCCCGTGTAAGGATCAAGCTAGGTCCATAGTGACGAAGAGCATAACATAACCAAATAGGGTTCGTTACTCTTTGCAAAATTGAAACCTAAACTAATAACATAAAATGAAATCTAATCTATGAACTTGAAATCAAACCATTCTAATGAAATGAAAATAGATTAATCTAATGTTATGTGATTAAACTACTCAAATGGTGAATTTTAATCAATAATAAAAACCAATGTTGTGAACATTGGCATCGGGATCAAATCGGCAAGGCTCTGAAAAACCAAAAAATCAGGAAAATATCGGTAAAAAATCGGCAAACGTCAACAAAATTAAGATACCATGAAAATATCTTTAAAAATCGGCAAACATCGGTTAGGCCAAAAAATCGTGATTTCGAGATGTTATCGAGATGTTCACAACACTGTTAAAAACAAACAACGAAAGAAAGAGATACAACACAAGAGATCCCCACTGGGTAGGGTGGGATGCGTAGGAGACTCTTCTAGCTCCCAAAGAGATTACAATGCTTGTGATGAGGCGACGGAGTCCCTTATGAATAAAGGGAGTAAAATGGTTTTGTGAAGTTACAATAGTGGTCAAAATGATGGTTATACAAAGGTTTCAATATGAAGTTGCTTCTAGGTGCTTGAATCCTTCAAGTTGACCGAATTTTGGCAACACCTCCCCATGTAAAATCACAGACCTGCTAAAAACCAGCAACCAAATTAATACAAAAAGTGCCCAAAATGCCTTCGGGCACTCAAAAGATGTTAGCATATAAACCCAAAATCCCCAAGCAAAATACTACAATTAAAATTATGAATTTCCACATTAAAGCCAAGTTACTCGGCTTTTTCTTAGCTAATTTGACTGTTGTTAGGACAGCAGCAAGTAAAAGCCTTCAAATAACAATATTAGCACTTAGAAATAGAACCAAGAACTAATGGAGAAATTTTTTGAATTTTTTTGAGAGGAAAGAATAGAGAGTTAGGGCCCTTTCAAGGCACTTGAAGGCACTTAATGCCGAGTGGTAATAATGCTTATTTGGTGTAAGAAGATGGATGTTCCAACTGAGGAAGTCCTCAATATCCAAGCTAGAGGAACCTGTAAAAGACTTGTGATCTTGCCAAAAAGTTAGTAGACATAGGTGTAGTTTGCATAATAAAAGGAGTAAACATGTTATTCAACCAAGAAATACATGTAATATTCAATTCTAGATTGCAAACCAACAAGAAGATAACAAGCAATTGCTAACCTTCTCCTTTGGACAACAATGTCCCTATTAAGGCCCAAGCCACAAACTTAAAGCAATGAAATGAAAACACAACAAGGTTAACTCATGAAAAGCCAAGCAAACCACACCAATCACAAGATCATGAGCATCCAAAGTCTTTTATTTATTGATAAATGATGGAACAATTACGAACTAGCAACGCTTCCCCAAGCTCTCAAGCTTCAATACTATTCAACAAGAGAGAGGAGCTTCAATTTATAACAATTGTGGGTGAAGATCCCAACAAAAGGTGACAATCCCAAAGGGAAAACGAACTTCCAAGTGGATCAAAGATAGGGGCATGAGTTCACAAGTGAGCTGCCAAGTGTGTAATGTACAGCTTTCAAAGGGGGACATTGTAACTCCTAGAAAGAATTGCGTATGGGCTAGTGGAGTTCAGTGTAGCCAAGTGTAGAGGAAGGGAGAGTGAGCAGGGAGTAAACTCCCACTCACTCTCACTCAAATTCAAACTCAGCCACTATCCAAGTGTAAACTCTACCCTCCACCTCATGAAACAACTCGCACTACAGCTCAGCCACGCTGGCAGTAATTCGGCATGCATTTAAGCTCTTAATTCTACCTTCAATAAATCAAACAACTTGTCATCCTTGACTTGTGATAATTTGTGGGTCCATTACTCCAACTCACTCTTGAGTGCTTGAGAGCCTCAGTTGACTAGGAACATGTTTTCGACAAGTTCCCAATTTATTTAATTCTGGTATTTTATGTCTTTTTCTCACTTTTATGAGTAAAGGTGATTTTCCATGAGGAAAATTTGATATTTTGCACAACAAAGTGGGTACTAGGCTGATGTTGGTACTCAAAGAATGGAAATCGAGTACTTGCATGCCCAACAACATTCCCTAGCACCACTTTTTTATTTGTCACATACAATTTAATTAAAATTCTCATCCTGCGAGAAATTTTAATTATTAAAATTTCCTAGAAAAACCTAATGCAATTCCATGAGACTCTGGATAATGCCTAGCATGGTAATATACATTGACCCTAGAATTAGAAAACACACGCAAGGCCTAGTTACTAATCACATTCCAGTTTTGGAGGATGTGAGTGAAGACTCATTTAATTAGTTATCGCTAAAAAAGCGAAAATAATTAATTAGGTAAAAAAACACTGTAGAGTGATGTTCTTACTAACCAGGTCCGAAGGGTCTAAGCTTGTTACATAAGTTCATCATGCTAGTGTCATTGTTTACAATTACCCCATGAGGGTACGGAATTTGCATAAAGAGTGAAGATAGAAGAGAGAGAGACAGAGAGAAGGGTAAAATTTTCCCTAATGGACTTTTGAACTTGAAAAACTTTAGCGAGTACCTTGTCCATTGGGAAATGGTGACTTTGTTCCCTGCTAGGCACATCCGAGCAGGTAACAGACCATTCACCCCTAGCCAAATCAGTGTGGCCCCATGGGTGAATATATCATTCTCCCCTAGTCAAATCAGCATTACCCCATGGGAGAATGTTGGCCCGATGTTGCAAAAACATCAATAGTAATCGATCAACATAATGTTTTGAGGCATAGAAAAAAGTTATTTCTACACCTATGTTAACAACACCAAATTGTGAAAATTCCTAGATCTGGAATCCTATTGCAGCAACTGGTATTAATTCTTCTAACTGATAACTTAATTATTCAGTTTATTGCTACGGCAACATCGAATTAAACACACTACAACCTTCACTAAATAAACTGCGGAAAAATAAAAGTGCGGAAACAAAAACTGAACAAGAAGAAATCATAGACAACATCTGACACAGTTTTTTTTGGACTAATGTCCCCGGAAAAACCCAATACGAGAAAACCAGTGCAGTAGCTGAGGGTCTATATATTATGCGGTAAAAAATTTTTAGTACAAGTCTATGATTAACAGATATGTCAAATCATGCAGAGAAACTGACAAGAAAGATCTTGTGAAACAAACCTCACTCCTCCATGGGAACCCGGCACTGATCAGCGCCCAAAACAAACTACCCTGCACTGCCTCTGCGTAGTCTCTGCGTCACAGTGGTGGTTGCCCTCTGTCTTTGCGCTGGTCTCTTTGCTGGCTGGAAACTGGGGCCTTCTGGCCTCCGGATAATCTCTCTGGAATCTAGCACTGACCCAATGTTGTCTGCTCAGCAAAAATATGAATCCCTCTCAAGCTCTACGCAGTGCCTGCGTAGCCTTTGCGTCACTAGCTCTATGCTGCCTCTGTGGCTCTCACTGTCTCCTCCGCTATGCACTCTTCGGATCAGGAATGCTTCCAACCGGAATTACTGCCCCTCTCTGCAAAGAATCTCTAAATCGAAGTTTCTCCCTGAGCAATGCTCTTTAAAAAAATCAATCTCTTGATCCTTTCGGTGTTTTGTGTGTTTTCCAAATGACCCTTCAAGCCCTTCTTATAGTCTTCTCGTTGAAACTTCAACAGCCGAGATTAAATCTCTAATCAACGACTAAGATTAAATTTTGACTTGATCTGCTTTTTCTAGAACATTCACACCCATATTCTATTAATTCACTTTAATTATTTTGATTTCCTAAGTTTAGACTTAGGGTAATTTTAAAATAATTAATTTTTTCAATAAAATACAATCTGGGTGGAATTTCCCAAAACGATTTTTGGGTTATCTTGAATACATGTGTCTAAGCCTCCCTACAAATTTTGAGACTTAGAGTACATACGATGCTACCAGAAATCAACAATCCCTCTTAGCGAGGAATGTGCTCTAGCAATACACCTTGCTGAGTATTGCTCTAATTCTGCAACATCTCCCTCTACGTTGCTGATGTCTGACACTATTGCCCACCAAGTATTCGCAAACATTCAATCTATATTGTTGCCGACACTGCCACTATCAACACTACATCTGTACTGCAACTCCCTCTCAAATTTTGCATCCATGCTGCTACTGACACTGCCACTGCCAACTGCTACTGCACTGCAATATTGTTGCTTTCTGCAACTAAAGAACATCCAAAACTGAACTAGTGTTCAGCATGATGCATCTTGGCGCTGAAGATCTCACTGTTGCTAGCCTCTGCATTGTCCCTCTGAAGTTGTTGTTGACTTTTGTGTTGTGCTTTCTTGCACTGTTGCCAACTCTGCTATGTGTTGCTCAGATTATGGCGCTACTAACTACTGCACTGTGACTTTTGCACTCCTCTACACCAACTGGCACTCGTCCATCTTGCTACATCTGATTTGGGCTCCCGTAGCAAGGTATTGATCTGAGAGATGGACTCCTCAAGGATACTACCTATTCTGTAGATCTTTGGGTCTACAGCTCCAAGTCAGCCCACCTCCCTCCTGGAGGTATATGAGCTATCATGGTGAACTCCTCTTCGTTGATCCTGGTAGGTGCTACTTGTGGATCATGCTTCTCGTATTTGTCTATCTTCTTGAGAGGACACTTTGTGGCATAATGACCCATCTCACCACACTAGAAGCATTTGATCTTGGAAAGTTCCTTCTTCCTCCTGCATTACTCTTGTTGCCCCTTTGATGCAAGGGCCACATTATCCTCGTCCTCCTTCGAATTCTTCCCACTACTGTTGTTGCCATCAAGTTGACACTTGAGTAAGTCCCCCCTCATCTCTTCTTGCTGAAGAGCAGCCCACATTGACTCCCAGTCCAGCAAACTCTCTCTGCCCAGGATGCTCTGGACAAAGACCTGATAGTCTTCAGACACTGAGTTGAGGACCAATCTAACCACTCCGTGGCCTGAGGAGCTGATCCCACAGCTAACAGCTGATCTTGGTTCTCCTGAAGTCTAGATATGAACGGATCAATGAGCTCACCTTTCTTCATCCTAGTAGTCTGCATCTTCTCCTTCAGATACATCTCATATTGCTCGAAAGATCCTTGATATAGATTCTCCAAGGCCTGCCACATTTCTCTAGTTGTTTCTTTGCTAACTATGTGACATACGACATGATCCTTCACTCCATCAAGGATTAGGCACTTTTCCTTAGCCATATTCTTCTTGTGTTCCTTCAAAGGATCTGCATCTACTGGAACAGCCACCACACCTTCGACGAGGAGCTTGAGATCATGCTCATCTAGCAAGCATTTGGTCCTTGCCTGCCAGATCACATAGTTGGAGGCTCCCTCCAACCTGTCTTGATCTCTCAACCCGCTTTTTGCCATTTCTGTTGATTGAAAATGTCGAATCTAGCTCCCTCTCTTTCTCCTTTGCGCAGCGCTGGATTGACTTACACACTCCTTGCTGGAGATGGTAGATCTTCCACACAAAATTGTTGCTCAGCTCTCGAAAAATAGAATTCCCGACCAGGAATTCCCTGAGGAGGAAAATTCCCTCAAAGTTTCTCCCGATCTCTCTTTTGACGTTTCTGCACCCATAATCATTGTTGCACAGAAACTGCGTCCCTCCCGCTGTTGATTTGTTGCGTTGTTGCCTTTTCCTCTACCAAACTCCAATCTGAAAAATCTTTTCTCTTTGTCGACTCACTCATAGAGAGATTTTTTTTGTTGGTTTTGGGCCTCCTGGCTTGGATTGCGCAATCTGCTAAGAGATCGATCTGTTGCTTACGCAGCTCTTTGATCTCGGCTTCACCAACGCTGGATCTACAGATATGTTCTTTTGTTCCTCCTGCACTCAACTATACAACCTCTAATACCATATGAAAATTCCTAGATCTGGAATCATATTGCACCAACTAGTATTAATTCTTCTAACTAATAGCTTAATTATTTAGTTTATTGCTACAACAACATCGATTTAAACACATTTCAACCTTCACTAAATAAACTGTGGAAAAATACAAGTGCAGAAACAAAAACTGAACAAGAATAAATCATAGACACGTCTAACACAATTCTTTTTGGACTAATGTACCCGGTGTTAGCACCTGAATTGGACCCCAGGCTGCAAAAGGCAAATCAGGGTAACAACTAAACCACGCTCAGCCTTGTAGCTAGCCCTACAAGGACAGAAGAGGGCTCTCTCCATAAAAGAATATTCAATAAAGTGCAATAGAAATATGATATTAGGCTAGGTAAAATGATAGGGATAAAAGGTTTAATAAAATGAATGAATTTTCAGGGACGTGTGGGATATAAAGGGACAGTTGAAAGCGGGAATTAAATCAGGACACAGGATATTTCATGGAGCAAGATAGGCAGGAAAATTAGCAATTAAAATTTAATGAGGATGGGATGGAAAGACTGGTGCGGAGCTGAAAAGGGCACAATAAATGGATCATTTTCAAACAGAAGAAAAATACAGAGTATGAATGATTTCCCAAGGCAGAGCATATAAAATGGATTCTACCTTTCTATCTTGAAAGCATTCAAAAGGAAATGTTTATGGATGGATGGAACACATAACAATTCACATATGAAACAAAGGAGAAAAACAAAAGCTAACTCTCATACCACATGGATCCCACAAATCAGAGCTGCATCTCTTATTAATTCCTGTCAAACTGTACAATGTAGCGCAGAGATGTTCTTCCACACTTTCTCAGACTGCTTTACAAATGATTTACAATTACATTAAATAGGCTGAAATGTGGGAACACAAATCCACAAGAGAAGGGAGTTGTTTTAACAACTGAAGAACTGAAATACAATCATAGTAAAGAAATACAACAATCTGCCCCTGAAAATAAGGGACATCATTGCATTTGACTACTTGGAGATTTGTTGTTTAGGCTGTACGAACGAAAATAGGCAATCCAATGAACAGATTTCCTATTTCTTTGATGTTGTAGATATCTCCATTTAATTTTAGGCTCTCGGCCTTTGACTGTCTCCTTTGCTTTCCATTTATTTTTTTTATTCTTTGACTTTTTAATAAAATGTCGTTGTAATAACATAAATTGAATTTATGCTTTCATGAAGGGAAAAACCGTGAATAGGAAGAAAGGGAGAGGATGCGGGATCCGCATTACAATCGCAATCGGAGCGAGCCGGGCGGAGGGATATAATATAGCAAATAACAATGAAATCGCAATCGAAAAGGACAGGCGGAGAGACATAAAATACAATCGCAATCGCAATCGGGCAGCGAGGCAGGCGGGATGATATATATGAAACAACATTTTCCGATGCGATTGGGGAAAACCCTTCGTAATAAACAAAACAGATAATTTTTAACTTTTACAAAAGAAAAAAGGGGTTTCGTAATGAATGGGAGGAAGTACCGTATGGTGGGCCCGAGGGTCAATCGCAATCGCAACATCGGAGGGGAGCAGAGTGCAACACAAATGGAAATGTCGATGCGATGGGCCCGATTGAATTTGAGCCATCAGATCAGCGGGAAGAGATCAACGGTGACGGATCAATCAGGGGTTGTTACAATCGGAGGATCGGGGAAGGGACTTGCGATTGATCGCAATCGGAGTTTTGTGCGATCGAGAGATCAGAAGGAGGAGGTGCGATCGGGAGATCGGAAGGAGGAGGTGCGATCAATCGCATCGGAGTTTCGAGCGATTGGAGTAATCGGGGGGGACACGTTAATATTTGCGATGTGATTGAAAGGGAAAGGGACTTGCGATTGCAGCGGGTTTTATAACATAAGACTTGAACTTTTGTCATAAAGTTTAAGGGGTATGGAAAGGGGAAGTGGTTTATACGGTGGGACTTTATAATAAACTTTGATATTTGTTTATTATAAAGTTCTACGGGGTATGGTCGGGGAAGTGGTTTATAATTAAATCGCATATTTTATAATGCGATTTTGTAATCGGAAAGGGGGTAAAGGGGTTTTTATTAAACAAATATGAAACTTTAAACATAAAGTTAAAGGGGAACATGGAAAATAGGGGAGGTTTAGGGAATTTTACTTCACTCAAGCATAAAATTTCAATCCAAAAGTCAGTTTAGAGAGTGTAGTATACCGTTGGAAAGCTCTTTCTGGGCTCTTTCTGATGGATTTACTTGGAAGATGATTTGGCGCTGAACATGCTGCGGAAAACTTCTCTGAAGGCAGGTACATCACTTTGGGGAGATAACAGCTTCTGAATTGTGACTTATTACATATGATGATATAAAATTACATGATGAATGATAATAAAGACAAAATATCACGTTTTCACCTCAAAACATGGTTTTGAGGTGAAAATTACATCAAGATGAATAAAATGTCTCTCTAATTCTTCCTGGTGTTGTGACTTTGAGCTTATTGGCTTCCTCATGACCTTGCTGATATTATTGACATTTGACTCATTAATTTGACCATGGTGAGACCCTAGAAACTAATGAGACCCATCCTATGACCTACTGATATGATTTTAAGAATGAAAGTGAATAATGACTAAAGACCATAGAGAGGAAAATCAGCAAGTTTCACATGAGGGAATACTGATGAAAAATTACTACCATCCATGAATCCATGACCTAGCGGAATGGTGAAATTTATTCGGTATGAAACACCTAGTATGCAAACGCAAAAGAGCAGTTTTGATCACTGATGGCAGTATGACTAGACTGACACTAACCCCCGGAAAAACCCAATGCGGAAAATTGGTGCAACAAATGAGGGTTTATATATTATGCAGTAAATTTTCTGAGTACAAGTCTATGATTGACAGATCTGTCAAATCATGCAGAGAAACTAACAAGAAAGATCTTGTAACAAAAACCTCACTCCTCCACGGGAACCCGCCATTGATCAGCACCCAAAATGAACTGCCATGCGCTGCCTCTATGGCTATCATTGTCTCCTCTGCTATGCACTCTCCGGATCAGGAATGCTTTCAACCGGAATTACTACCCCTCTGCAAAGAATCTCTAGATCGAAGTTTCTCCCTAAGCACTGCTCACTAAAGAAATCGATCTCTTGATACTTTCGGTGTTTCGTGTGTTTTCCAAATGACCCTTCAAGTCCTTATAGTCTTCTCGTTGAAACTTCAACGGTCGAGATTAAATCTTTAATCAACGACTAAGATTAATTTTTGACTTGATCCGCTTTTTCTAGAACACTCACACCCATATTCTATCAATTCACTTTAATTATTTTCTTTTGCTTAGTTTACACTTAGGGTCCTTTTAAAACAATTAATTTTTTCAATAAAATACAATCCAGGTGGAATTTCTCAAAACGATTTTTGGGTTATCTGGGATACATGTGTCTAAGCCTCCCTGCAAATTTTGAGACTTAGAGGGTGTTATCACTCAGTAATTTCTCAAGGCTAAAGAAAGAACTCACCAAAGCAACCACAAACCTACTTTTGAGATTAGGATCTAGCCTTCCTAATGCTCAAAGAGGGCTCTCTCTTAATGATTTAACTATGTTGTTTTAATTGATTTTAGGCTAGTTATGTAAGATTGATTTGGTTTGTTTGATTTTGATTTGTTGGTGGAATAACTGATTTAGATGGATAGGTGTCTGTCTATTTTCCATTGGGCTATGGAGTCAATATATCTAGAAAACAAAACATAAACAAATGATAAAATCAGTGTTACAGGGCAAGGTAGCTGAGCAAAATCAAATCTTAAAGGCTGAATGGTGAAGTGATTTTCAATCGAGATCAAGGAGCAATTAAGGATTCCTTAAACCAGATAATGAGAGAAGGTGAAGAAGGTCAATCGAGATTAGAGGGCAATTAAGGATCCTCTGAACCGGATATCAGAAAAAAACATAAAAATGAATAATAGTTCAAAACAGAGTGTACTTAAACAAATTCTGCAATAAAATTCCAGTTATACCATTCAAATTTAGAAAACATGCAAGTTTATGGAACACTTAAGAAAATAACATGAACAATTGAAATATACTTCACTGAAGTAGCTCAACACATGAATCCTGTAAAGAAATGCCTTTATTATTGTCCTATCTGTCAACTTGGAAAAGTCACAATAAACCCTCTGGTCGTAGATCAATTCAACTATAGAAATGTTCAGGAATCCACACTCAACACTTCGAATTGATGAAGTATTTATACAAATTATTACAAAATATCCTATCAACTGATTAGGATTTATTCTAGGAAATAAAATATCTTGATGCAAAAAAGGTAGTGACACCTTTCTAACTAACTGAAAGTTGTCCCTGTTTTATTTGATTGATGTTATTTGTTTCTTTCTTTCATGTTGGCTTGTCTTTCACGCTTTCTTCTTTTAACTTTGTCTTTCATCTGTCATTACTTTATCTGCCTGCTCTGTTTACTCTTTAACCTGACTACTCTTTTACCTGCTTTTACTTTTACCTGTCACAGTAAATCAAATCATCTAGAATCTTTATTTTCATCATCATGTTGTAAATTTCTTATGTCTTTAGTAAAAGTAGATTTTACTAAAACACTGTTTGACTTTATGTAAAAAATGTGTTGGAGAGTTACTTTGAATAAACTTCGTTGTTGCTGATGTAAATGTTTTCATCTTTGTTTAACAATTACTGCCTCTATGATAATTGTCTTTTCCTGCTCTGTTGTTGTATATAATCTTCTGCTAAGAAAGCCTTTGACTTCATATCCTGTGAGTCTTGGAGGAAACAAGTTTTGGAACTAGTATCAAAATTGTTTATCCAAGCTCTTGTTCTGCTAATAACCTGCAAAATAAAATAATTTGTTAATAAAAGACCGGTTTGCAGGGAGGCGAAAGTGTCTTCATTGAACTGGGAGGTCTGTGGAAAGAAGTCTGGACTGCGGAAGTTCAATTCTCAATCGGTAATGATGTAAAACTTGGCCGGTAAATGTTTGTTGGTCTTTTCGCAATTTCAACTGAGAATAGGTGAATAACAGTAAAGCGAGGTTTTATCACTTAACCAGAAGCGGTAAATTACATGGCGGGGTTGAATTCAAATAGTGGTGGTTTCATCGTTGAATTCAAACAGTGGTGGTTTCATCGTATAACAAAAATGTCGTAAGGTTGGTTATCGCACAGCGGAAGGGTGGTTTATCGCACAATGCAGGAGGCGAACCGGTGGTTTATTGCACAGTGGAAGGGTGGTTAGTGGTTTGGGATTGGGGGATGCAATAAGACGAGGTGGTGTCGCATGGCAGGGGCGGCAGTGGATAAAACCACCCATTTCGCACCCCCCAATGTTTTTTACATCGAGTTGTCGGGGAGTGCGAAAGGATGTGAGGGTCGTCCAATTAGGTAGCGGAGATCGGACAATTGACAAGTTTGCGAAATCCATTTAAAGAGGTGGGGTCGAGAAAGTGCTTAGGCAGAGGCTTAACTAATATAAAGTGGGTTAGGATTTAATATATGCGGGAGGGTTAATATGCTAAGGGGATTAGTAAATATATCAAACGGGAAATTAAATGGAATAAGGGGTTTGGGAAAAAATATATAAACTATATGTAAAGATAAGGGAAGTCAGGAAATATGATAGTGGGATGTTAGAAATATATTTAGGAGGGGGTTGAAAATGATATCGGGGAAGGGTTTTTAAAATGGGGCCCGATAAATCTAAGTATTTAAAAACTATGTAAAAGTGGGTTTTACATGTTTTTAAATTGAAAAGGTGGAGTTAATAAAGGGGAAGGGGGTTTTAATAACGGAAATGGGTTTTAAGCTAGAGAAAGAGGTTTTAAGAAGGGAAAAGGGTTAGAATAAGGGAAAATGAAGAGGGAAGGGGTTTTCAAACCACATGATGCTTTTCAATGCTTGTGAAAGTATTCTTCCTACCCATTATTTATCCTAGCATTTTGATTTCCTTTATTTGGGTGCATTTGAGCTTGCTGACCCTTTTATTTTCTTTTTGATTAGCAAACTAATTTATTTCTAACCTTATAACTTCCAATGGCTCAGATTAAACTAATGAGCTCATTTATTCTCTACCTAACCACTGATCTGCCAAGATTAAATGGTTTGGCCAGATCTTTATTCACTAACTATCATGACATGAAATTTAAAAGCATGAATAATCAAGATTAAAATGTATGATCATCATGAATTGTGGAATTTTAGACAAGTTGCACACAATTTTATTTGCAAAAGTAACTAAAAGTAGTGGCATTTGAATGTACAACACTTTCAGGATTTATTTTCATTTCTTTTTGTGAGGTTCACACTTTATATTCTTTTTTTATCTTCTTTCTTTTGGACCTTCGATTTTTCTTTTAGGACATACCCTCTTTTCATTTTTTAATATGAAAAAACATTTGCAAAAAGCAAAGGTATGTACAATATTACAAGATTTTAACATAGCCAATTCAAAATTATGAATCCTATTATTATAGGACCCTAACAGAGGGAATCTAATGCTACCAAAAATCAACAAAGATTTCACAAAAGCCTTTGTGGTAGAATGTGATGCTTCAAGAATTGGGATAGGCACAATGTTAATGCAAAACTACCACCCAATAGATTATGAGTAGAAACTCAACAAAAGGGAAAGCTTAAAATCTACATATGATAAAGAGATTCTCACCATTATCCATGTGTTAGTTGGTGGCGATAATACCCCTTAGGAAGTAAATTATCAATACGTACATATCACAATAGTCTTCAATTCCTATTACAACTAAAAACATTGTCCACCAAACAACAAAAATGGTTGGAAAAATTTTCCACCTTTGACATTGAAATATTACACAAGAAGGGGAAGGGCAATGTACTTGTTCATGCATTGTCATGAAAGGAAGATGAAGTAACAACATGTGTGACAAGTACAACAATGGTGATTCCCAACTATTTAGATGAAATTTGAGTTGAATATGCCAAAGATCCTAAATCCTATTCCATAATCAACAATTTGGACCAAAACCCAAAATTTCAATGGAAAATTGACATCTTATGGTATAAGAAAAGAATTTATCTAATTCCATCATCATAGTTTAAAAGGACAATTTATCATAGGTCCCCAACACCAAAACATCTTGGATTTTTCAAAACCTATTCAGATGTACAACAATCACTTTATTGCAAGGGGATGAGTAAAGATATTCAAAAATTTGTTGCTAAATGTGATACATGTCAAAGAAATAAAAATGAAAATATTATGATTAAAAGGTTACCTCATCACTTACACATTCCTAACCTAAAATGGGAAGAGATATCTATGGACTCCATTGAAGGATTCCCCATGTTTGACAGAAAGGATAAGATTTTGTTCATAGTTGACATATTAAATAAATATGCTCATTTTATGGCAAAAAGAAAGACGGATTCAACAAAACAAATTGTCAAAGTCTTATGTAAGAATATATATAAATTGCATGGGTTTCCAAAGGCCATTGTTAGCTTTAGGTATGCAAAATCTAGCGGAAATTTTTGGAGAGAATTTTTCCAACAAGCTAGAATATTCCTTAATGAGTTCAGAGTACCATCCAAAAACAGATGGTTAAATAGAAATTGTTAATAAATGCCTAGAAAGTTACATCTATTGTTTTGTGACAAATAAGCAGAACAAATGGTCCCAATGGTTGCATTTATCCGAATGGTGGTACAATTCTACCTACAACACATCCACTAAAATGACTCCCTTACAGTTATGAACCACCAAAATGGATAGAGTTTGCACTAATTGATGTTAAGGTCCAAGTAGTAAAGAATAAGCTAGACAAAGAGCAAAAGATCAACAAAATATTAAAAAGAAAATTTAGCAACTCCTCATAATAGAATGAAACAAGAAGCAGACCAAAATAGATTAGAAATTAAGTTCAAAGAAGGCCATTGGGTGCTTGTAAGACCAAAACATTACAAACAATTATCCCTTAAACAAGGAAAGAACAAATTTGCTCCAAAATTATATGGGCATTTTCAAATCAACAAAAAAATTAACAAAGTAGCCTATGGTTTGAACTTATCGGACAATTGTAGCAACCATAATGTCTTATGTGTGTCATGCCTCAAAAAGCTAATGGGACAAGCCCAACCAATTCAAACAAAAATTCCAAAGTTCGTTGACGAAGGAAGAATTATTTTAGAACCAAAATGTATCCTAGCAACTAAGGAAAAAGTATTGTGTTCCAAAACCATCAAAGAATACCTAATTAATGGGAAAAACCTTCTAGAAGAAGATCCATCATGGGAAACAGAAAATTTTCACCAACAATACCGCTCACTACCCTTGATTTGAGGACAAAGCAATTTAAGGGAAAGGAAATGCTATAAACAAAATATATAATAAATAACAATAACCAATTAATTAATGAAGGATGCATACCCCCTCACTTGTGACCATTCAATGTTATATAGCACACCTTTTGAGTGGTATTGTAATCATTATTCATCATTTTTCTTATCAATCAATATATTTTCTATTACAAAATAATTTAGTCGTCAATTATAAACAATAATTGTTTATGCTACAGCAAGCTACCAATATTTTCACCTTTTTCAATTTTCATTTACTCCATTCAAAAATTCCTCCACATAAAGAGATATTTTTATTTCTTTTTTTGTAAATTTATGTAGATGTTCTATGCTTGATGCAACTTTACTTTTATTACAGCAATCACATAAATAGTTAAGTAAATCGCTGATAGAACATACCAGTGGATCTATAGAAGACAAAACAGAAACAGAAGAATGTGTTGGTGTGTTACGGCGGTCAGCAGGATGCTTCAACCAGCAAAGTCTTCTTGGTCGGCCAACCCAGAATGTGTCACAACAGTCCTCAAATCAGTGACCCAGTCAACTCAAAGTCAACCCCAGAAAAGTCAACGTTGTCCAGAAAAGTCAACGCATGGCAGTAGCAATAAAGTCAATGCATCTCAGTCTTCGGTCTTCGGTTTGACCTCAATTTTTGTGCCAATGAGTACGGGCTTCAAAAATCGAACTCTCCACCAAATTTCAGCCCTTTTGGATCATGCATTGACCAAAGTCAATGCTAGTCAAACTATCGTGGAAACCCTAGCTGCGGTAAACTGTAGTAAATTCGGTCAACCCTTGCTGCAGTAATTCGTCCTCTTTCCCACGTGTGAACCGAATTCGCCTCCAAGGAGCTCGTACTAAATCAGAAGAGGAGATGTGTGTGCTGAGTGTGTGTGAAATGCTCTCCAACGTTGACTGTATATATATCCATCATTGAGGTATGTGACACACTGCTAGGGGTGTAAAACCTTAAGGCCGACCTGCACATATTTGAAATTATTAAAAATAAATTCAAAATAAATGTTCCACTCATCAGATTAAGATCAATTTTATATCGATCTTACACCTCTCCGAAAGAAGAACCCAATAAAAATATTGGTATCTTCATCTGAGCATCACAACATGGAGTTTGGACCTAGTTGTCCAATTTTAACACTCCCTCTCAACTAGGGAGAACTCCATCCACCTGTGCAAACAAACATCGTGCGTCATCCCGCCGTAACTTTCTTTTCTGGCCTCTTTATTTCAGAACAGAAGTGGGTCGGTCACAAAGACATCATCCCCCAGCTAACAGATTCAGCCCAAAGGTCTGAAACCTCTATCAGACTCACAAAGAGTCTCATACCAACCCGATGTTGGTTTACCTGACCCGAAGTCAGTTGGAGGTCCGAAACCTCACTATACTTGATCCCAAATCAAGTGGTTGGACCGTGCTATCCTAGATAGAGAGTACGGCAATCTCTGATGCATCCATCAATCTTTGCTACTAGTCTCTAGCTTTTCCCACCTCATTGGCCAAATGAGAGGTACTTCCCATGAGCCCTGAACTCAATGGGTAGGATGCATACGGGGCACACAGATAATGAGAGGTGAACCAACTCAAACATCATAACGGTGGGGCAGAAGCACTACAAGGTTCGGCAAGCCTAGCCCCGTGAGTGCTTATAGCTCCGAGAAGCTATCCCCAAAGCCCCCCAGAGCTCCCAGAGCTCATCATCCAACAAAACCCACATCATAGGGTCGTTCCACGATACCAAGACTTTCACGGAAGGTTAGGAACTTGACCTTCCCCAGGGGCTTTGTGAGAATATCCGCGACCTGCTCATTAGTTCCTATATGATCGAGCCTTACGGCGCCTCGCTGTACCATATCCCAAATAAAGTGGTACCTGATATCAATATGCTTGGATCGATCGTGGAACACTGGATTCTCGGACAAGCGAATCCCGCTCTGGTTATCACAGAGTATCACGGTGGTATCTAGCACATGTCCAAACAGCTCACTAAAGAGCTTTCACAACCAAACTGCTTCCAACAAGCCATACTTGCTGCAATGTATTCGGCCTCTGCGGTGCTCAAAGCCACCAACTTCTGCTTCCTGCTCATCCATGAGATCGAAGCAGAACCAAGATTGAAGCAGCATCCTGATGTGCTCTTACGATCCACCACACTGCCAGCCCAATCGGCATCAATATATCCAAGGAGTGTCACGCTCCCGGTAGTGTATCTCAGCCCATGGTTTATCGTGCCCCGAAGGTATCTCAGAAGATTCCTGGCACCAACCCAGTGAAAGCGCTGAGGCTCAACCATCTGTTGGCTCAAAGTGTTCACTACAAAACATATATCTAGACGGGTGTTCACTAAGAACATCAGGGCCCCTACGAGTTGACGATACTCAATAAGATTTGACAATACGGGCCCAGCAGCGCTACCACTCAACTTCTTGAAGTTGAGTTCCATTGGTGTTGACACGGACTTGTAGTCCACCATACCAAATCTTTCCAAAAGCTTCACAATGTATTTTCCTTGAGAAAGGAAAATCTCCCCAGGTCTCTGTCGGACCTCTAGGCCTAGGAAGTAGTGCATCAATCCTAGGTCCTTCATCTCGAACTCAAAAGCGAGCTCCCTCTTGCACTGATGAATGAGAGGGTCAGCACCTATCAGGAAGAAGTCATCCACATACAGCACTAGGATGAGAGGTTTTCCCTTGACAACCTTGAAGTGAAGGTTCGGATCGACATTACTTCAAGTGAAGCCCAGCTTCATCAAGTAGCTATCTATCTTCGCGTACCAAGCTCTGGGTGCTTGCTTCAGCCCATAGAGGGCTTTCTTCAACCTATAGACATGGGTGTCTCAATCCTGGACTTCGAACCCCAGAGGTTGCTCCACATATACTTCTTCCTTTATCGCACCATGCAAAAATGTGGTCTTCACATCCATCTGATGAAGACTCCATCCTTGCGTAGCAGCAAGGGCTATAATAGATCGAATGGTGGTGTATCGGGCCACAGGTGCAAATATGTCATCATAATCTATGCCTTCCTTTTGAGAGAAGCCAAGGGCAACGAACCTTGGCTTGAATTTTTCAGCCCTTCCATCAGATCCATGCTTGATCTTGTAGAGCCATTTCGAGGTGACAACTACTTTGTCCTTTGGTCTTGGAACCACATCCCAGACATCATTCTTCATAATGGACCCATACTCTTCGTGCTTAGCATCCTTCCAGACTTGATGCTTTACATCTTCCTAAAAGGATTCAGGCTCGGGTTGTACAATAGTACTCATGGCTGCTAGATACCCTTGGTATCTACTAGGCTTCTTGCTTTCACGAAATATCCCCCTTGGGGCAGCATGTCCCTCAGCATCCTCGAGAGTGTCCTTGAGCCATGATGGTCTCTTTCCTAGTGAAGGAGGTGGATCAATCGGGTCCATCGGTCCTTCAACATCAGGCATTGTTTCATCCTTCGGTTCCTCTTGATTTCCAGGCCTTGCTTCATTATCTTCCTCAGATCTCGAAAGATTGACTACTTTCCTCAGGGAAGTATCTTCGTCAAAGGTGACATCGTGGCATATCTCCACTTCCTTTTGACCAGGCACATAGACTCTATAGGCCTTCAAAGTTTCACTATAGCCCACAAACATTCCTTTCTTCCCAGAAGCATCCAACTTGCTCCTCTTTTCTTTCGGCACATGAAAGTAGACAGTTCATCCAAAAACTCTAAAATGTGAGACATCAGGTTTCTTACCAGAGAAAACCTCTTTGGGAGTTTTGGATTCTAGAGCGGAATGCGGGCATCGGTTTTGTATGTACATGGCAGTGTTCGCAGCTTCTCCCCATAGAAACTTTGGCAGACCTTGGTCACATAGCATGGCACGGGCAGCTTCCACAATGGTCCGATTCTTTCGTTCAGCAACACCATTTTGCTTGGAGTATAGACAGTTGTGGTCTCCCTCTTAATGCCAACTTCTCTGCAAAAGTCCTTGAACTCATTTGTCTCATATTCCATGCCATTATCAGTTCTCAAAATCTTGATCTTTTTCCTTGTCATATTTTCCACCAAGGCTTTGAATGTATGGAACCCCATGAAAGCCTCATCCTTCTTCTTCAAGAAGTATATCCAGGTTTTGCGAGAGAAGTCATCTATGAACGTCATATAATATGAACATCCTCCCAAAGATGTCACAGGCAGCATACCAGATAGATCAGAATGGATCAATTCCAAGACATCAGATGTCTTTGTGACACTAGAGGGGAAAGGTCCCCTTGTATGCTTTCCTTCGGCACAACCCTTACATACACCTTCATGATTATTTGGAATCTCGGGCATCCCTGTCACCACCTTCCTTGCTTTGGGAAGGGCTTTGTAGTGAAGGTGTCCAAACCTTCGGTGCCATAGTTCAGTCTGTCGAATAGTATCACATGTCATTGCTCCCAGCGGACTTCCTCCAACCTAGTAGAGTGTATCAACTCTAAACCCAATCGAAATAGCTTCCTTAAAGCTCTTCTTCCACATGAGCACCTTTCCATCAGTGAATGCCACATTGAAACCTTTGTCCTTCATGGCCGATATAGACACAAGGTTCTTCTTCAAATTTGGTACGTAGAGTACATCCTGCAAGTGAAGGACTTGTCCTTGAGACAAGTGGAGGGTTACAGTCCCTGTCCCTTTCATGGGATATGTGGCGTTATCTCCAAGGATAATTTCCAAATTAGTATCCTTCTTAATCATATCAGAAAGTGCTTCCTTGAACCCAGTGATATGCCTTGAGGCACCACTATCTATTAACCAGACATCCAAAGTGTCGGGTGGGGATGTAACAGAGAGGGCAGATACAAGAATGTATTCATTTCTTTTATCAACAACATGTGATTCCTCATACCTGGAGTTTCTTGACCTTTTGAAAGGTTGATCATTTCCGCCGGAGCAAGCCTTCCTTTTTCCCTTGAACCTGTTGTTCCTTTGATTGCCATTCCTTCAGTTGTTGTTGTTGTCATCACTATCGGGAGAATCCTTCTCGAAAGGACATTCTCTAGCATAGTGGCCAGGCCTATGACAAGTGAAACATTTGCCCTTCTTTCCTTGGGCCCCTGCTTTTCCCTTATTTTTCGAACCACCAGAGTTCTTCTTTCTAGAATGAGCAGCGTATGCAGCATTTCCTCCATTTCCATACTCCTTCATTCTTGACTCTTCTTGAACGCATCTTGACAGTACTTCGTCAAAGTCAGGTATCACATTATTATTTAGAATGGTAGTGTTGAACACATGCCACTCAGATGAGAGCCCTACAAGTGCGGTGAGTACCATCTCTCGATCAGCGATTGTCTCCCCAATAGCTAGCAGATTGTTCCTGATTTCAGTCAGCTTCAGAAAGTATGATTGGACAGACTCATCCCTGCCTTTCTTCAGATTCTTCAATTGATTTTTGAAGAATAGTACTTGATTCGTTCAAGGATCAATTTATCATACATCTCTTTGGATGTGCCCAACTCAGAGATGTAGGCCACTCGGCTTTTATGAATGGATTCCCTGATCATCAGCTTTGCTTTGATCTCCCCCTTCTTGTACTTTGTTTTGGCAGCAGCAGTAGCAGTGGATAGAGGTTCTTGGATTTTACCCTGCACATAGTCCATGACATCTTGGTCTTCCAATTTGAGAACCAATATCATTTTCCAAGCATGGAAGTCATCCTTCCCAGTTAATTTGTCTTCATCCTTGAAGCTATAGCTTGTGGAACCCATTATCCTCTCTGATGATTGCTACAAATAAGGCTTGTCTTCACCTCAGCTCTGATACCATGTAAATTTATGTATATGTTCTATGCTTGATGCAACTTTACTTTTATTACAGCAATCACATAAATAGTTAAGTAAAATGCTGATAGAACATATCAGTGGATCTATAGAAGACAAACCAGAAACAGAAGAATGTGTTGGTGCGTTACGGCGGTCAGCAGGATGCTTCAACCAACAAAGTCTTCTTGGTCGGCCAACCCAGAATGTGTCACAACAGTGCTCAAATCAGTCACCCAGTCAACTCAAAGTAAACCCCAGAAAAGTCAATGCAGGGCAGCAGCAATAAAATCAACGTAGCTCGGTCTTCGGTCAACCTTTTGACCTCGATTTTTGTGCCAATGAGTACGACCTTCAAAAATCGAACTCTCCACCAAATTTCAGCCCTTTTGGACCATGCGTTGACCAAAGTCAACGTTGGTCAAACTATCTTGGAAACCCTAGCTGCAGTAAACTGCAGTAAATTTGGTCAACCCTTGCTGCAGTAATTCGTCCTCTTTCCCACGTGTGAACTGAATTCGCCTCCAAGGAGCTCGTACTAAATCAGAAGAGGAGATGTGTGTGTTGAGTGTGTGTGAAATGCTCTTCAAAGTTGACTGTATATATATCCATCATTGAGGTGTGTGACACATCTGCTGGGGGTGTAAAACCTTAAGGCCGACTTGCACATATTTGAAATTATTAAAAATAAATTCAAAATAAATGTTCTGCTCATCATATTAAGATCAATTTTATATCGATCTTACACCTCTCCGAAAGAGGAACCCAATAAAAATATTGGTATCTTCATCTGAGCATCACAATATGGACTTTGGACCTAGTTGTCCAATTTTAACATTTTTTCAATCCTACCTTGCAAATGCCATGGATTACCAAAACCACAGACTCAAAAACCACCAAGAGTAAAACCAATTAATGCACTATCAAGGTTATCGTATCTACTCTTCTTTTTTCGATTTCTTTTTCAATGGATTATGGATCGTTTATTTATAAGAGTGATTCTTTTCCTAGTAATTCCATGAATACAAGATAAGATAATTATATTAATGTCCAATAAATGGCCACAAAGCAGGTCAATGGAACTATTGAGTACAATGATGTCAATACAAGCACAAGTACCAAAAGATCTATATAAAGAACACAAGATAAAGTTGAAACATAGTGTTTATATGCAACCATATAAAGGGGCCAGGGACTAGGTCATGATCCAACTAGATCTGTCTCTACTAACACTCGAGGTTAAATGAAGAAAACTCAAACTAGATGGTGCCCTGAGGCAGAGCTAGGGGAAGATGTAGACCTTCAATTGTGTTGTTTTCGAGATGAAGGAACTCTCGAGAAGGGCCAACGACCCATAGCCCTTGTTCATTAGAGGTTGAAGTGCATGCTGCACACTAAAACAAGGTCCTGAGAATAGTTACCCCCAAATAAGTATATGAGTTGGTGATCCCAATCTCCTCTACGTTGAAAAAGTAATAGTAATTAGAGATCTTCTTCAACACATTGAAGATCACAACCTTGGTTTTAGCTAGATTGATTGTCAACTAACAAAAATCATAGAAAAGGGTCAAGGCATCCATTTGTCACTATAATCTATCTAGGGATGAGGCTAGAAGGACCACATCATCCACAAACATTAAGATATAAATCAAGACATGGTGTAGAAGGCAACCAGCATTGTCCTAGATGTGCTCATCCAAGGATGACTCCAAATCGTCAATATAGATCACAAAAAATGTGGGGAGCAGCCCCAATAGTACTTCGAAATCGATAGCCCATTTGTTGTGCATAGATGACCAAGGACTGAATCTTATAAATGCATGATGGCTGATAGAAGGGTCTCTAGAATAAAGCCTCACTAGGGACAGAGTCAAAAGCTTTCTGAATGTATACAAAACAACAATCAAAGAGTGATGTTGAGCTTCCTCAAAGATGGCCCTAACTGTAAAGAATGTGAAGAGTGGACCACTAATCTAGTGTTGCTACTAGCAAATAACTTTTGATCACAAGTCAACGAAACATCCACTCTTATACCACTTGAAGTGGACTTGGTGGTTCACTTCATGACGGAATCATGGACACGTAAAGTAACTTCAAATATCCTTTTTAAGTAATAATTATATATTATATTCAAATAAATATAACATTGAAGATTTTGATTTTGATCAAGTACAATACACACACACACACACATGTAGTGGGTGATAGGTTGAGTACTTCGCATTGCGCAGAGGGCGCAACTTGTAATTATTATGCATTAATGATTTCACAATGTTTGTCCTTACTATTAAGTGAGTATCATTTAATACATAATGATTACTAAATTTTAACCATAGTTGTAACATACCCTAGGTATATTACAGTATCATAAGATTCCATCAAAACATATTCATCTTAAGAAACACCTTGTGGTTAAAACATGATTTCTTTAAACTTTACTGTTGCTAATTTCCAACCTTAGTGCATGGCTAGTAGTTACGTTACGATTTAGTGCATGTTAGGATTTGAACCCATATATGTTGCAGAAATACTGCCTTGCTTTTGGATTTTTCTAATATGCTATCTTATCCAAGGAAGTTCTTTTCCAGGGATGTTATTTTACCGTAGAATCCTGAAACACTATTTGGTTTATTTATACACTGTTAGTACAATGCGATATCCCAAGAAGGGATTTCAACAACACCCTCCTTCAGCATGCGCATGGCACTATTGGGAGATAAAAGGGATCTGATTCAATTTTCCGGTTTCCTTCCTGATTAAGCATTGATGGTGTATAACGCATCTGAACACCACAAAGGTTGTGACACAGTCATGAGAATTAACATAAATGAAGAAACCAAATATATATTCTCTAAAAAAAGGATAATTGAATGTATATTTATGACAATGATATTAGAATGTTAACTTTCACTAGGATTCTACCCAAGATGTTCAATTCCATAAAAGAAAAAATTAGAGGTTGCTGAGGATGAGTGTTAAGCCAGGTAGAAGATCTGGTGATGGATTAATGATAATAAGAAAATGTATGCACAGGTTCTATATGGTTACAACTAAAGTTTCATGTTTCCAGGACATTTGAATATCTATTTACGATAACGATATTAGAATGTTAGCTTTCACTGGGATTTTACCCAAGATATTCAATTCCATAAATGAAATATTAAAGAGGGTGCTGAGGATGAGTGTTAAGAAACGAGAAGATCGATTGATGGATTAATGATGACAAGGAAATGTACGCCCAGGTTCTATATAGTTACAACTTGAGTGTCATGTTTCCAGGAATTTGCCTGTCGCTTTTAGGAACCAAATGAGCCCCATGACAAAACCCTTCCAGTGCTCATATTACCTTTTAATTTCATTTTCTGAAATCTGACTTTACATTCCATACTTTCTCCATCCATAGATAGACCCCTATTTTCTAAGCAATAATGTTGTTCCCATAATTTTTCGTGCCAAATTGTCTCAAGGTTTCATTTGTGTTGTCTAAGTCAATAAAGCGTCCATATATTTTGTGTAGAAATAGTATTAGTCAAAAAAGCAGTATAATGATTTGGAATTGACTTCCCAAAATTGAATGAAAGCTTGTGACCCTAAAGGCATAGATAATCCCACTTCCAAGAGCACAATCACAGAAAAGATGGTCATTCGGCAGACAAACTTTTACTGAGGTATCGTACATTTCAAGTTGTATCAGGAAGACATTATTTGTGAAATGCAATTTTACATTATCTGCCTCATTTTCCTTAAATTCACTTCTCATATCCATATAAATACAAGCATAAATAGATCATTCATCTGATTGGAAATAAAGCTTAAACATAAATGAAATAAAAAAATAAAAAATATGTGGTTAAAAACATTCTGCCACATAAACTCTACAGGATCTCATTGAAGTCTAAATTTAGTAAAATTAGTAAATGGAATACGTTAGTTTGCAAAAGGAAATTGAAAGAGCAATTGTTAAGGGGAATGGAAACTTAACTGTTACAATGGTAACAGAATACTAAACAGAAAGCATACCTTGATATGACTTGGTATGGTAAGGAATGCTCCTTCCCACTCAATTTCATATGCTGGCATATCTGCAAGCAAATTTACCAGACAACAAATCACCAGATAAATGTGTAACTTAATAGCACAATGGCAAGGTACATTTCTGAGCAAATTAAGTCCAACTCACCACAAAGAGTTTTGTTGCCAATTTAACAGGTTCATCTTTTGAATCCTGAATTAGTTTCTGAAGGAATTTGGCAGCTTCTACTTCCACATGAGGAGATAATGCCATTTTGTAAACAAGAACAACCTGCAAAATATATTATAAATTGATTTAAAAAATATTACCTGTTAGATCTTCTGAAGAGACAAAACATACGCAGGCAAACATGATTCCTTTTCAAATCCCAAGCATTAGCTATATTGGTTAAACCATCCACCAAAGGCAAGTTGCAAACAGAGAGGCCATAAGGTCATAGGTTAAAATCACATAGAGTCCCTCAGGGTTACCAGCCGCTATTGAGGCTGGCAGTTGAGCCACCCTCCATCTGCATATTCCAGGGATGAAGGGGGGATCACGTGAGGTTTTCCTTGTTAAAAAATTATAGCAATCTTTTTCACGCCCTGGACAACTAATTGTATCTACTCGGTGTTCATTTGTTTCCACAAATAGATAAGCACATCAGATAAATGCATTGATCAAAGGTTATCCATTAAACCACTTCCATCAGAAGGGGACAGAACATTAAAAATACTATCTTAGAATGCAGATTTTCACAGTTCGAATTCATGTTGGATACAAAATTTCTGGAAAACACTTCAGGTAAACACTCGTTAATTTCTGAACATGTTCTATGCCATTTCAGATTAGGGATACTGAAGCAGATAGAACAGATAAATAGATCGATGGAAGACAAGTCAACTAAGAAGAAGAATGATGGCGTTACGGCGATCAGCAGGATGCTTCTACCAGCAAAGTCTCCAATAGGTCATTCAGCCAAGCGTGTCACACACAACCCCAAGACAACCCAGACAAAGAATACTCCACAAAGACGCAGCACCAAGAATGCAGCTCCATCGCCATCAAGAGAGAAGAAAATCCTCCACACATTGTGTGTGTAATGAACTCCAAGTCTCTCCAATATATAGGCATCTTTTGGGGTGTGTGACACGTCCTTTAAGACATTTAAGTCTATATTATATTCCAAGCGACCTAGCATATAAGGGGAATAAATTCAAAGTACATGTTCTGCTCATCCGATCGAGATGATCTTTAGATCAATCTTACACATCTCCGAAAGAGGAATCCATTAAAAATATTGGGATCGTCATCTGAGCAACACAACCCGGAGTTTGGACCTAGTTGTCCAAATTTAACACTCCCTCTCAACTAGGGAGAACTTTGTCCACTAGTGAAATCCAAACATTGTGCATCATCCTGCCGTAACTTGCTTTGTTGGCTTCTGTATTTCAGAACATAAGTGGGTCAATCACCAACACATCATTCTCGGCTGACAGATTCAGCCTAGAGATCCGAAACCTCTATAGGACTCACAAAGAGTCTCATACCAACCCGAAGTTGGTTTACCTGACCCGAAGTCAGTTGGAGGTCCAAAACCTCACTAGGACTCAAGAGAGTCATATACTAACCCGAAGTTAGTTTCACTGACCCAAAGTCAGTTGGAGGTCTGAAACCTCACTAAACTTGATCCCAAATCAAGATGTTGGACACATGCCATCCTAGACATAGAGATTACGGCAATCTCCGATGCGTCCAGCGGTCTTGCTATGGTCTCTATTCACATTTCCCACCTCATTAGCCAAATGAGAGGTACTTCCCATGAGTTCGAAACTCCATGGGTAGGATGCATACGGGGCACAGATCAGAGAAAGGTAAACCATTTCAATATCATCACGGTGGGGTAGAAACACACCAACTAGGTTCGGCAAGCCTAGCCCTGTGGTTTCTTATAGCACCAAAGCTATCCCCAAAACCCCCTTGGAGCTCCCAGAGCTCATCGTCCAACAGGACCCACATCATAAGGTCGTTCCATGATTCCAAGATTCTCACGGAAGGTTAGGAACATGACCTTCCCCAAGGGCATTGTGAGAATCTCTGCGAACCGCTCCTCAGTTCCTATATGATTGAGCCTTACGGCGCCTCGTTGTACCATATCCCAGATAAAGTGGTACCAACCATCAACATGCTTGGATCAATCGTGGAACCCAGGATTCTATGACAAATGAATCCCCCTCTGGTTATCACAAAGGATAATGGTGGCATCTAGCACATGCTCGAACAACTCACTGAAGAGCTTTCGCAACTAAGTGACTTTACAACGGGTCATACATGCTGCAATGTATTCGACCTCAGCGGTGCTCAAGGCAACCGACTTTCGTTTCCTGCCCGAAGCAGATCTACTTGTGAAGTAGCATCCGGATGTGCTCTTACGATCCACCACACTGCCAGCGCAATCAGCATTAGTATATCCAAGGAGTGTCATGCTCCCGGCAGTGTATCTCAGCCCATGGTCTATCGTGCCACAGAGATATCTCAAGAGTTTCTTGGCACCAACCCAGTGAATGTTATGATCAACCATGTGTTGACTCAAAGTGTTCACTGCACAACATACGTTCGGACGAGTGTTCACTAAGAACATCAGAGCCCCTACAAGTTGACGATACTTAGTAGGATTTGCTAACACGGGCCCAGCAGCGCTATCACTCAACTTCTTAAAGTTGAGCTCTATCGGTGTCGACACAGACTTACAGTGCACCATACCAGAAGCTTCACAACGTATTTTCCTTGAGAAAGGAAAAATCACGTCAGGTTTCTGCCAGACCTCCAAGCCTAGGAAATAATGCATCAGTCCTAGGTCCTTCATCTCGAACTCAGCAACGAGCTCCCTCTTGCACTGACGAATAAGAGGGTCAGCATCTGTTAGGAAGAGATCGTCCACATACAGCACTAGAATGAGAGGCTTCTTTCTATCAACTTTGAAGTAAAGGTTTCGATCAGCATTACTACGAGTGAAGCCCAGCTTCATCAGGTAGCTATCTATCCTCTCCTCATACCAAGCTCTAGGTTCTTGCTTCAGCCCACAGAGGGCTTTCTTCAACATGCAAACGTGGGTGTCGCAATCCTGGACTTCGAACCCCAGAGGTTGCTCTACATACACCTCTTCCTTTATCACACCATGCCAAAAGGCGGTCTTCACATCCATCTGATGAAGACTCCATCCTGGCGTAGCAGCAAGGGCTATGATAGATCAAATGGTGGTATATCAGGCCACAGGTGCAAATATGTTGTCATAGTCTATGCCTTCCTTTTGAGAGTGGCCACGGGCAACGAAACTTGCCTTGAGATTTTCAACACCTGCATCAGATCCATGCTTGATTTTGTAGAGCCATTTTGAGGTGACAATTGCTTTGTCCTCCGGTCTTGGAACCACATCCCAGACATCATTCTTCATTATGGACTCATACTCTTCATGCATCACATCCTTCCAAACTTGATGCTTTACAGCTTTCCCAAATAATTTTGTCTCATATTGTACTCATGGCAGTTAGATACCTCTGGTATTTATATGGCCTCTCGGATTTTTCGAGGCAACTGGGCACATTTTCCAAGGAGGATTGTTGTACATTTTCGTATAGTCCATAGTCCATACAGATTGTTCTGGGCACAAAAACCGAGGTAGTCTGTACAGCATTTAATGCTGTAAAATTTTTGTTGTTTCTGTTTTGCTGTTGGCACGATTTTCGAGGCAGAGTTTATGCACGAAAATCGAGATAAGTTGTTTTTGTAAACGCTGGAATTTTTCTGTGTATTTCAGTTTTTCTGTAAAAGATTTTCAGAAATAAAGAAGAGCTCTCAAACTAGTTTTCCCCAAGAGTTGTAGGGGGGTTTTCCAAGGTCACATTGACTAAAAATCACTATCATTTTCTGTGTCGCTGTTATATTTTACTGCGGAATTATTTTTGCATTTTCCAGCAGTAGTAAAATCTCCAAATTTGTGTTTTCAAAAATAACTGTCATTTCCTGATTTTAGTGTTTTTATCATGCTTCGATTTAACAATAAATGCATGGAGTGATAAGGGAAAACTGATAACCGGAGTGGGGACAGAAATTTTACATGGTATCGGAGCTTAGTTGGCTGGAAATTGCATTTGGGACAGCAGTGTGAAAATTACAGCAAGCTGATTTTTACACAGAAAACAGAAAACCTTTACCCAAATTTGAAATTTTTGTTTTATAGGACAATGAATCATGTCTTTGGGATTGAGAGTTGAAGACAGGTTAGATGGGCAAAGTAACTACAATGCATGGAGGGAGAAAATCCAAAGTGTCTTTGAGAAAGCAGAGGTTTGGGGCATTATGGTACATACCACGCAGCACCCAATAGCAATTCCTGTTGACCCAGTACAGTTAGCAGAGTTCAATAAAAAAAATGCTAAGGCCAAAAAACTGATTTTGGATGGAGTCAAAGATAATGTCGTTCCTCATGTGAGAGGAAAGACTTATGCACATGAAATGTGGACTGCCTTGACCGGGCTTTACCAGAGCTCAAATGAGAACAAAAAGATGGCCCTAAAGGAGAAATTGAAGGCCATAAGAATGGCTAAGACTGATAGTGCTACAATATACCTCACCAAGATCACTTCGGTGAGAGATGAGTTGGCAGTCGTAGGTGAGACCATTGCACCCACTGAGTTGGTGAGGATAGCTTTGCATGGACTTCCCAAGTCTTGGGAAAGTTTTTTACATGGTATTGTTGCACGTGAGAACCTTCCCGGGTGGGAAAGGTTGTGGGATGATTGCATTCAGAATGAGATCAGGAAGAACCATCTTGGGGCATCCAAACAAGAGGAGGATGACAAAGTGGCATTGTTGGCAAGAGGCAAGAAAGGCAAAGAAAACAAGGTCTGGTGCTTTAACAGTGGTGATCTTGGTCATTTCACCAGCAGTTGTCCTAAGAAGAAGGACAAAGGAGCTTCTGATTCCAAGGCTGCAACAGCAAATGACAATGGCTCTGATGATGATGCAACCATGAGTGCTCATGCACCTCGAGAGAAGAGGTGGGGTGACATGGATATATAGAGCATCCATATACAGTGCGGCGGGATCCTTGAGTCAGCCCTACTCTTGGATCACATATGAGTTACGGGAGCCTTAAGACAGTAGCAGGATGAGTCGGGAGATGGTTGCAGATGACCACATTGAAGAGCATGAGGGAGCTGAAGAGTTGAAGAGTGAGCAGCGTGATGCAGAGGCAGCAGTAGCATGGAGGCAGCAGCGCAGAGAAGCTAGGCTCACACAGTGCAGTGTTGCAGCATGACAGTGTCTCTAGGGGGACAGCATGATTCAGCATCCAGGGAGCTTCAGTGGTGGAGGGCAACTTGACTTGTCTGTCAAACAATTGGGCAGTCTTTCAGTTGCTCACTTCTCAGCAACTGAGTTGCAGTGCAGCAATGCTATAAGCAGCATGATGCAGCAATTTGAGAGGGAGCTGCAGTACAAATGTGGCAGTGTCAGTGGCAGTGACATGGGTAGCAGTGCAGTAGATGGAGGGCAGCAAGCCAAGCATCAACAGCACAGATCCAGTACTCAAGATCTTGTGATACATGGTGTGATGTATCGCTAGAGCACACTCCTGATGCCAAGAGGGAGTGTTGAGATTTTGTGTATTTGGGGTAGCATCATTGTGCTCTAGCTCCCAAATTTTGTGGAGGGACTAGAATACACTTGATCTACAAGACCCAGAAATGGATTTGAGACATTTTAGTTGGTGTTCAAGTTATTCAAATAATTAATTATTTTTAGTGGATTTCCTAAGTCTAACTTAGGAAAATAAAATAATTGAAGTGAATTAATTAACACGTGTTGAAATTGTCTCAAGTCACATGGATCAAGCAGTCTTTTAATCTCAGCCGTTGATGGATGATTTAATCTCGGTCGTTGAAGGGTTCAACAAAAAAGTATAAGAGAAAGGCTTGAGAGTCAGTTGAAGACACACAATTTTGGTAGAACTGAGGAATAGATCTGGAACTCTAGGGCGGGTTTGCTAAGAATTTCCGAAGGAAATTCCTACAGTGAGGGGTAGTATTGGCCAAGGGAAGGATCTGATTCCAGGGCCAAGAGGCAGCAAGAGACAGAGGAGCAGCAACAAGGACAGCGCAGAGGCTTCAGAGCCACGCAGAGCAGCAGGGGCAGCGCAGAGGCAGCTAGGACCACGCAGGGCTGACACTGGCCTAGCAAAGGCAACACAGGGGCAGCGTAGACCCTCTAGGGGTGACGCAAGCCCTCCTAGGGCAACGCAGAGGCTGACGCAGGCCCTCTAGGGCAATGCTGGGGCTTCAGAAGCAGCGCTGAGGGTTTTTAGGGTCAGATTCGGGCTGAGTACTGTAAATCCAATTTGAGGGTGTGGATCAGTCAGATATTTGGCACTAGATCTTCAAGTTAGCTGCAGATTTGATATATTTTATTCTCTGTCGGGTTTTCCAAGCTTGTAACCCAGATTTGTTGTACTCATAACTACTTAATAATAAACCCTCATATCTGTTGCACCGGTTTTCCCGCTTTGGGTTTTTTGGGGACTTGTGTCTAAAAATCCATGTGTCACTCTGTTGCATGAGTGTACTATTCAGTAAATGATCTGCATGTGTAGGCTATAGTTGTATTTATTTTCGGTATTTTCTAAATCTAATTTCTGGAAATAACTTGTATTAATTAAATCAAGTAGGAGGAAATAAACCAATACACTGCAGTACAATTTTCACACTCAACCAATTGAAAAGATGAAACCACTTTAGAAAATCTATAAATAGAGGAGGATTAAATTCATTTGGAGCATCATTGTGGATCATTCCATTATGTTTTGAGCATTAGCTCTGAGGGTTTTAAGACCCCTATTCCATCTTGTCAATTTCAATAGTGAAAGATTCCACCCTAATTGACATATTTCTATTTTCCTTCATTGTTTTGGCACAGGACAGTGAATTTTGTGATAATCTATCTTTGCTTGAAACAATGAATCAAGTGGGGACAATCTCAATTTGGGAAATGAAGTTCCTTGGGGTTTGGTTCTTGGTTACCTGTCACTTGGATTTGGGCACAGAGACGTATGGAGGAGGTAGCAAATTCTATTTGGCACAATGAAACCCCTGAAGAGACAGTGAGACCTTCCTTCTTGCCTTGATTTTGATCATAAGAAATTCTATTAAGATAGCATGACTTTGAATGTGGTTTCTGAAGAAGCATCAATCAACTCCTTCAACCATTTTGTATGGTATAAGGATGAATTTTCTCTAAAGACAGAGGGATTTCTAGGATAGATGCCATTGAACTGATTCCACTGGAGGAGCGAAGCCTGAATGCATTTGTTGTCCTGGCCGTAAGAAAGGAAATAGCTCCAGAAGCCAACACAGGGAACATTCGGATCTATTAAGGCATGGGTCTGTAAATCATTACAGCGGTTGTAGAAATTTCTGTTTTCCCACCCCGATTTTCAGTGTCACCTTATTTCTCCAATTAGTTAAATGCCCTTTCCCATAACCTTACATTCAACACAAATTCTGGAAATTTTTCACAATGTTGGAAAATGCAGAAATAAAAATCAGCAGACACAACAACCATTCAACACATTTTAACACATAGTGATTTTTTGTCAAGGTGACCCTGGAAAAACCCCCTACAACTCTTGGGGAAAACCAATTCGAAAGCTTCTCTTTATTTTCTGAATATTGCTTTTACAGTGAGACAGAAATTTACACAGCAAAAAAATTACAGCAACTTCATAACAGTACCTATCTCGAAAATCGTGCCAAACCCCACCTCGGTTTCCGTGCCCACAAAACAAAAATTACAGAATACAGTCTAGCATTAAATGCTGTAAGGACAGCATTGAAATCTGTGTTGTACAGCCTCCTTGAAAAACGTGTTGTACGGCTTGCTAAAAGCTATTGTACTGCCGCCTCGAAAATCGTGCTGTACGACTGCCTTAAATCTGTTGTACATCCTCAATTTCAGCGCTAAATTTCTGTTGTACGGATTTCAAAAAACAGCCCTCTCTCTCCTACTATATGGACCTTGATTTCTGTGCCTCCAAACTCTTGTACAGTCCTCGAAAAATGTGCAGCAATAAATGTTGTTTTTCCTCCCTCAAAATTCGTGCCCTCTTGCCTCGAACTTCGTGCTCTGCCCTTGCTGTACGGATTTGCTGAATGTTAGTGTTGCTTCCCTCCTTCTTCTCACTGCTCAGAAAAATCTCCAACTCTCCTTCTCTCCTTCTCCCAATCTACTCATGAAAGAATGAATGACCTTTTCCTCCTTTTCCTCATTTAACCTAACCATAAGTGACTTTTGGGGAATCCCTAAATCCAATCGCTGAAAAAGCTTTAGATCTAGGGCTGAGATTAAATGGTCATTTAAATCTCACTTTCTATTTTTTAATTCACCCCACTTTAATAAAGACCCACTTAGTCATTTATTTCCAAAGTCACTTTTCCTTTCTAATTTTACATTGACTTTATTAAAGTCACTTTAAAATTAGACTTTAGTAACTTTATCACTTAAAGTCACTTTTAAATTAAATTTGACTTTATAACTTTATAAAGTCACTTTAGGAGAAAATTTAAATTCTTTTGGACACTTTTCCCTAGGCCAAAGATCAAAGCCTTAGGGAACCACCTGTCCTCCGGTAACCAAATTTCAACACTCCCTCTTATCGAGAAAGGTGTTCCTCACCACACCCATCTTGTCTCTGAAGTAGACATGCTTGCCCCGTGGTAAGGTTTTGGTAAGAATATCTGCCACCTACTCATCAATGGGAATATACTCAAGCTTCACAGCTCCCTTCTGAACATAATCTCTGATGAAATGATATTTGATGCCAATATGCTTTGACCTGTCATGAAATACTGGATTCTCCGTGAGTTTAAAGCAACTCTGATTATCACAGTATATCACTGAAGGTCTCAATGGTTGACCAAATAAGCCAAACAACATCTTGCGAAGCCAAATGGCCTCACAACTAGCTCGACTGGCTGCCATATACTCTGCTTCCACTAAACTCAATGCTACTGACTACTGCTTCTGGCTGAACCATGACACCACTGCCGAACCCAACCCAAAACAACACCCTGAAGTGCTCTTCATATCAGAAGCACAACCTGCCCAATCAGAATCAGTGTAACCTGCCAACCTCACTCCATCCCCCTGCCTGTAGACCAAACCATACTCCACTGTCCCTTGCAAGTACCGCAAAATGTGTTTTGCAGCCACCCAGAGAACCTTCCTAGGCTCACACATAAACTGGCTCATCGTGTTGACTGCAAAACATATATCTAGTCTGGTGTTGACCAAATACATCAAGGAACCAATCAGCTGTCTATACAGTGTGGGATCCACCAACTCGGAATTCGAAGCATGAAGCTTCTTCCAGTTGGTGATCATCGATGTCAACATGGGTCTACAATCCTCCATGTGGAATCTGCTAAGGATGTCCACAATATACTTCCCCTGCCCCATGAAGAAATGCCCCTCCTCCTGCCACACCTCCAAACCCGAAAAGTAATGCATCAAGCCGATGTCCTTCATCTCAAACTCCGCCGCAAGATCTCTCTTGCAGTGCTCTATGGGTCTCTCTGCACCCGTAATGACCAAGTCATCCACATCCAGCACCAGAATGAGAGGCTCCTCACCTATCACAATATAGTAAAGGTTCAGATCTGCCTCACTCTTTGTGAAACCCATCTCCTGCAAGTATGTATCTATCCTGGAATACTAAGCTCTGGGAGCTTGCTTCAGGCCATAAAGGGCCTTCTTCAATCTGCACACATGGGACTCCTTCCCATGCACCTCAAAGCCCTGTGGTTGCTCAATGTACACCTCCTCCTGTATGAAGCCATTAAGAAATGCGGTCTTCACATCCATCTGGTGGATCTTCTAACCCATCTCTGCTTCTATCGATATGATGGAGTGAATCGAAGTATATCGAGCCACGGGAGCGAAGGTCTCCTCATAATCTACTCCCTCTACTTGGGAGAACCCTCTAGCCACAAACCTTGCTTTGAATTTCTCAATGCTGCCATCTGCAGCATCCTTTACCTTGTAAATCCATCCGGAAGTAACCACGGATTTTCCCTCAAGCCTCAGCACCACCTCCCAAACATCATTCTTCATGATAGAAGAATACTCCTCCTGCATGGCCTCTCTCCAGACCTGCTGGCTAGCTGCCTCCTCATAGCTAGAAGGCTCCGAGTCAATGATGTTGGCAACCATTGCCATATAGCTACAAAACCTATAAACCTCTCATGTGGTCTCCTGCTTCTCTCCGACCGGCCTTCAGGGCTCCGCAACGATGTGGCCTCTCAAGGTATCCCCGAAGCCACTTGGAGCTTCCTCTTCCCTCAAGACACTTATCCCACCGGAGTAATGAAACTCCTCATCATCTCGGGGAGCTCGAACTTCCGATTGTCTCCGTTCCGTTGTCCTCCTCGCTCGCACTCGAACCGTAGACGTCGAAGTACCATGTGAACTGCTCCATCGCTGACCCCTAGTGAACCGGGCCGCGGACCGGCTTGCTGCCGCCCGAAGCACCACCGACCGCGAGCCACCGTCGACTAACGGAACCTGACACCACAATCGATGTACCCCGCATCCTCCCCCCGATCCCTCGCCCACCGATCCTCGCGACCGACCCGCCCCCCCCCCTGAGGGTTTGGCTGATCCAGATACTCTAACTCCCGTGACCTCCTGAAAGCCCTGTCCTCCTCGAATTTCACATCCCGCCTGACAACAACTCTCCTTTGTGCGGGAATATAAATCTGAAAGGCCTTCGAGGTCTCACTGTAGCCCACAAAGACACCCTTCTTTGCGGTGGGCTCTAGTTTGGTCCTCTTCTCCTTGGGTACATAGGAGTATGCAATACACCCAAAGATACGAAGATGACCAATATCAGGCTTCTTCCCAGGAAAAGCCTCCTTCGGAGTCATATGCCCCAAGGCACGATGTAGACTCCTGTTCTGCAAATAAACAACAGTGTTGCAGGCCTCTGCCCACAAAAACAATGGCAACCCCTGATCATGTAACATGGTTTTGGCAGCCCCTCCGATGGATCTGTTCTTCCTCTTCGCAACCCCGTTCTGCTGGGGGCTGTAAGGAATAGTGAACTCCCTCCTAATGCCTGTGTCCGCACAATAGTCAACAAACTCTCCAAGGGTGTACTCTCCTCCATTGTCCAACTTCAGGGACTTGATCTTCTGACCTGTCTGAGTCTCCACAAGAGCTCTGAACTCCTGAAACCACTTGAAGACCTCACTCTTGGTCTTCAAGAAATAAATCAGGTCCTCCTGGAGTGATCATCAATGAATAATACATAATACTCATATCCACTCAAGGAAACATGAGACATCCGATTGCTCACATCGGAATGAATCAAATCAAGTATCCCAATCGCTCTGCTGTCACTGCTGGAAAAAGGGGATTTGGCAAACTTGCACATCGCACATCCTCTGCAAGTATCAAAGTGATCAGTACTGAAATCTGGCACACCTGAAGTGATCTCCCGCAAAGTCCTCAAGGCTCCATGATACATGTGCCCCATCCTGCGGTGCCAAATCTCACACAGCTCAGAACTGCTAGCTCTGCTGTCGGTACTACTGCTCAATGCCAAAAGGGGCTGAAATGCAAACTTGTACACCTTTGCATGGAGTACTCCTATCACTCTAGCTGAATCAGCTGGAGCGCCCCTGGGATATATCATCACATGTCCTCTCCTGAACAATATCTCATATCCTCTGTCCTCCGAAGCTGAGACGGATATGAGGTTCTTCCTCATCCCTGGCACATAAAGAACATCTGACACCTTCAAGGAAGGTTTGGGTTCCCTATCAAATGTCAGTGTCCCCACACCGACTGCTCTAACAACTCTGTCATCACCGAGTACTACCTCTATATCAGTGCCACTCTCTGAAAGCTCTGAGAAGTACTCACGGACTCCTGTCATATGACGTGAAGCCCCACTGTCCACATACCAAATACCCGAAGATGCTCTGCTAGTCGAGGGAAATGCATGCTTCCTCGAAACCTCTGTGGCAGGTGATCCTGCACTAGTGGACTCACAAGCAATAAACCCAAACTCCTGGTCAAAGCGATCCGTGAAGTCCTCTACCTCTGTTGATGCTGCCATGTTCTAGTTCTTCCCCTTCTTCTTCTTCTCCGGACACACAACTGCATAGTGTCCCATCTTCTGACAATTCCAACACTTCACCTTGGAATAGTCCTTCTACGTGTTGCCCTGTTTACCTTTACCTTTGCCTTTTCCCCCACCACTGCTTGTGGAAGCTTGCTTCTTTCCCTTGCCTTTCTTACCTCCTGCCAACAGTGCTACATCCTCATCCTGCTCAACTAGCTTGGCTGCCCCAAGCTGACTCTTCCTGATCTCTGTTTGTATGCAATCATCCCAAAACCTCTCCCAAGTGGGAAGGGTCTCACGTGCACAAACCCCATCAGCAAAGTTCAGCCATGAACTGAGGAAGCCATTCACTGCAATCTGCACCAACTCAGTGGGTGGAATGACCTCTCCAACTGCTGCTAACTCATCTCTCACATTAGTAATCTTTGTGAGATATCCAGCTGCACTATTAGTCTTACCCATCTTAATGGTCTTTAGCTTCTCTGTTAGGACCATTTTCCTGTTCTCATTGGTACTCTGGTAGTGATTGGTCAATGTTGTTTACATCTCTTGAGCATTTCTCTTTCCTCTCACATGAGGAATGCAATGGTCTTTGATTCCGTCTAGAATCAGTCTCTTACCCGTGTTATTCTTTTTATTATACGCTGCCAACTGAACAGCATCAATAGGCACATTAACAAGGTGTTATGCGGTATGCACCATGACATCCCAGAATTTTGCCTCCTCAAAAATACTCTGCATTCTCTCCTTCCAAACACTGTAGTCAAGATAAAATTTCTGTGTGAAAAATCAGCTTGCTGGAATTTTCTGAGTGAAAAATCAGCAGACTGTATTTTTCTCCTTTGCTGTCCCAAACTGCACTTTCAGCACCCAAGCTCTGATACCATGTAGAAATTTTTGTTTTCCCACCCCGGTTTTCAGTTTCACCTTATTTCTCCAATTAGTTAAATGCCCTTTCCCATAACCTTACATTCAACAAGCTGGAAAATAAATATTTGTTGAAAACACAAATTCTAGAAATTTTTCACAATGCTGGAAAACGCAGAAATAAAAATCAGCAAACACAAACAGCCATTCAACACATTTTAACACAGTGATTTTTGGTCAAGGTGACCCTGGAAAAACCCCCTACAACTCTTGGGGAAAACCAGTTCGAAAGCTTCTCTTTATTTTCTGAATATTGCTTTTATAGTGAGACAGAAATTTACACAGCAAAAAAATTACAGCAACTTCATAACAATATTTATCTCGAAAATTGTGCCAAACTCCACCTCGGTTTCCGTGCCCACAAAACAGAAATTACAGAAAACAATCTAGCATTAAATGTTGTACGGACAGCATTGAAATCTGTGTTGTGCGGCTATACGGCCTCTTCGAAAAACGCGCTGAAAGCTGCTGTACTGCTGCCTCGAAAATCGTGTTGTACGACTGCCTTAAATCTATTGTACGACCTCGATTTTAGCGTTGATTTCCAACTGTACGGATTTCAGAAAATAGCCCTCTCTCCTGCTGTACGGACCTCGATTTCTGTGCCTCCAAACTATTGTACGGTCCTCGAAAAATGTGCAGCAATAAATGTTGTCTTTCCTCCCTCAAAATTCGTGCCCTCTTGCCTCGAACTTCATGCTCTGCCCTTGCTGTATGGATTTGCTGAATGTTAGTGTTGTTGCCCTCCTTCTTCTCACTGCTCAGAGAAACCTCCAGCTCTCCTTCTCTCCTTCTCCCAATCTGCTCATGAAAGAATGAATGACCTTTTCCTCCTTTAACCTAACCCTAAGTGACTTTTGGGGAATCCCTAAATCCAATGGCTGAAAAAGCTTTAGATCTAGGGCTGAGATTAAATGGTCATTTAAATCTCACTTTCTATTTTTTAATTCACCCCACTTTAATAAAGACCCACTTAGTCATTTATTTCCAAAGTCACTTTTCCTTTCTAATTTCACATTGACTTTATTAAAGTCACTTTTAAATTAGATTTGACTTTATAACTTTATAAAGTCACTTTAGGAGAAAAATTAAATTCTTTTGGACACTTTTCCCTAGGCCAAAGATCAAAGCCTTCGGGAACCACCTGTCCTCTGGTAACCAAATTTCAACAGCGTTCAATCATGATGTATCAAGTTTGTAATTTCATTTGGAGATGTGTGGAATCTGTGGCTATCAGTGTTCGAAGAAATCTACGTTGAATCAAATCGATGACATCCTCGGCAACCCAAGGGTTTGACTCGCAACTCATTAGAAAGTTTCAGCATGTTAAGGAGGCATAGGGCCCACAAGTCAAGGATAAATTTATTTTCTTTGGAACATTATTATGTCATAGGGATAGTGTAATGGAGTAATGGGTTATAATATAGACTTCCCATAAATATATTTTTAATTGTGGATTGGATATACCTTATTTGAACCCAATAACAATTTGCTAAAATTGTATGGTTGGAAAAATCGCATAGCAGTTTGGTTCTGTAAATGCAATGGTAATCATCACATGAGGAATTGTAGAAATATATTTAGAACACTAATTCCTTGTTGTTCCTTGTATTATCTGTTTGCGGACCATATATTGAATTTGTCTTGGAACCCTAGGGCGAGCTAGGGCAAAAAACAAATTCTCAACATTACACCACAACTTCTTTATTAAAACTTAAAGCAGTTATTCAAAGAAAAGATGTTATCCTCACAATATATCCATTTTAGAGCAACAACATATCAACATCTAATTGGCCAACCAACTACACATTACAGAGACAATCATAACCAAAAACTTAAATGAAAGTGAAAATCAATATGAAATCAACAACTTATGGTTGACAATTGATGATTATGTTTTTAAATCCCAATTTTAAGTCTCATCTATATCTAATGTTTCTGATAGACACACATGGAATGTGAACAAACATGAATGATAAAAACAGTGAATTCAATTTTCTATTAACCATAGATGCACATTTATAATACATTGGTGGGACTGTTGGATTCATATTCCAACGTCTCTTTGACTCCCTTTGACCGTTCAACTCCCACACCTTAACCCTTGGCGGATTAGGTGTCCAACATTCTCCCCCTTAATCCGAAAGGGTATGTATGAGTCCAAGAAGAGAGTTTTAATACAAAATGTGCAAAATATGCATGGCAACACTAGGTTGAACGTGCTCTCTGAAATGTTGGCATAAGGAAGTGGTTTAAGGATGACCACCAACACTGGAATGCTTAATGCAGTTCCCAGAACTCTTCCAAATCTGGCATGAAGTTGAAGTCTTCTACTAGAGGAAGTGCTCCTAATGCTTTAAAGAGGGAGACCTTCAGCCTGGAAAAGAGAGGTCTGCAACCTGCTTAAAAATGGAGAACCTCAACCTAAAAAGGGAGGTCTCAACCTGCAATGGTTTAAGGATGACCACCAACTCTAGAATGCTTAATGCAATTCCTGGAACTCTTCTAAAACTGGCAAGAAGTTGAAGTCTTCTGCTAGCGGAAGTGTCCCAAATTCTTTAAAGAGGGAGAAGCTCAACCTGAAAAGGGAGGTCTCAACCCCATATAGATGGTTTAAGGCTGACCACCAACAAAAGGCATGCTCAAGGGAATCTCTGACTCTAACTACAACTCTGAATCTAGTGTGGCAGGTTGTGGCTCAAGCTCGCTTGATGTGGCTTTGAAAATTATATATAACCATCACTTCCCCCCCTGTCAGATACAAGGTGAGAAGATGGAGAAAACTCAACTGCAAGACTGTTCAATATTCTAGAACAAATTCTGTCATATGACTGAAATATCTTCTTGGATGTTGAAGCCCATTACCAAGAAGTGATCCATCCAAGATGAATCTTTGTTCTTGCAGGAGGCTTGTTTATGAAGCATCTGTGTGAAGAATGAGTGGTTTTATGACAATGCTCATATGGATGAAGATCAAAAAAGTGATCTTTCATATGGCCAACTCAGTTACAATTTTGGCATTTAACATATTGTTGTTGTTATTGTGGAAGAGGAGCAGAATTTGGAACATTTGAAGGTGAATTGTCATGAAGGAATCCAACACTCTGAAACTGGATGGGCTTTGAGTAATCTGGAATATGAAAGGACACATCCTTGTCATATCCAAGACCAGTTTTGTGCTTGTTATGGACAAGCTCTTCCCAAGGTCTGATGATGGGTTTGGGAAGTGTAGACTAAACTTCTGCATCTGCATACAAATCTACTCTTGAACTAGGCACTGAATGTGAATCAACCTCAACTTTATATTCTTGTTGTTGATGGCAGTCAATCTCAATGTTCTAAACAGAAACAAGTTTAGAATGATGACTCCACTGTTGTAATTCTTCTTGTTGAAGCTGACAGGTTTTAACATCACAGAGAGTGTTTTTGTTGATTTTCACTGTATCATGAACAGTGTAATGTATCAGCGTTTTCAAGAACTCAAATACCTCAGTAATTTTGGCCATTTTCTTAACAGCTCAAACTTATGAAATGACGGGTGTCAGCTTCTCAAAGGTGCATATATTGAACATAATTCATTACATGTGATAGTGCTAATGCTGATAAAGGCAATGTTGGCCAACAAACTAGTTCATACTAGTGAAAAATAATCTTCTTTTGATCCTTTCAAAGTTACCTTTTGACACTGAAGTGCACATTTGTCTTATGAAAACCTTCACATCTCTTCTTAACAACTAGTGGCTAGCAAATCAATTATACTGGTATATGGCAGCTCTATAACAACTTAGCTTTATAAACGATAGAAGCAGTATAAACAACACAAAGAGAATAAAGTAACATGCATATAAAATTCAACCTGTGTATACCATGCATTCCCACATAGCAAGCTCGAGTCGAGGGTTTGATTGCGTCCAACTAATCCGATCCCTCTGCCCACGCAATTGTCCAGCCAACCATCAACCTTGGTTGTTTCTATATGAGAATTTGTGATATGTCCTCAAATTTCACAAAGTTTTTATTTCCATGTGTTGAGGAGGAGTCGCACGCTACAAAATAGATTCATCTGCAATTGTACCAAATCAACGTGGAGACTCTCGGACCTACGATGCCACATTTATATTCCAGCTTCAAAAAGCCACCAATTATCTTGGTGCTTCAACATAAACACTCCTTCGTGCCACCTGGATTTTAACGCATAGAAGTCGTTGGAGATCATTCAATGTTTTGTATCCTCTTCAATGAATTGTGCAGATGTTTTCATTACAGCCTCTAGTATTACCAACGAGACTCCAGTGGCATGCTCGAGTTTCCTATAATTTAGGATGATTGCCTAAAATTTAGGAATCATTCCTAAAAATCAGGACTAGTTTAGAAGCAGTTAACTAATGCGCTTAAGTGGAAGGATGAGTTACTTGTCTTCTAGTGCGAGTTAATTGAGAAAAAGAACGTGTGTTTGAGTCGCAAGTCCTTCATTTGAGATAGGACGCATAGCATGAGTAGTTAACTCATGCTAACTCAATCAATCACAAAAGCAAACTCCTTAATTAGAAACTCACTAAACTTCACCATTCGAATTGCTTTAAAAGGAAGAACGAAGGCACAATTTGATCATTGTCTTGTGAGCACGAGTTTGGTGAGACACGATAATAGAGCTTGTGCACATAAATTTAGAAGACAAGGTTCAGCGACCTTGCAAGGGTTTCAAGGCAGGAAAACAAGGTCGTTTTCAGAATGAAATGAATTGTATTTGTAAGAGATCTATTGCTCAAATTTCTTCAATAAAATACTCAAACAAGTAGAGGGTTTTACCAGTTGAGTTCCCTAGAAAAAAATAGTGTTTTGCCATTGTGTGACTGTGATTTATTTCTGTTCATATTCCACTGCAAAGTTTAGTAGAGAAATTGTGTGTGTATATAAAAAGAAATTATATTTCAGATTGTTCATATTAGCAGATTAGAATTTCATGGATTTTCTACACAGCAGAGCAAACAACAAACATATTAACCAAAGCTTTACCTAGAGGGAGTTTTGTCTATTTTAGAGACAAACTGGGTGTAGTTCAAAACACCTTCCTCTCTGAGACGGAGTGTTAAATGGAGTTAGAGGAGGAAGTGTTCAGCCAAATTTAGCAGGTGCACTGAATTTGGCAGAGGGACCCACAAGTTAGTCCAAGGCGCAAATTTGCTTTTTCTATTATTCCTTGACATAGGAAAATTTAAGTTTTCCTATAGTCAAGAATTAGAGCGATCTCAATTGTCTAAGGAGATTTAATCTCAGCACTTCGTGGTAGTCTAGGAGGGAAAAACGGCGCAGAGTTGGTCGTCATGCACTAGATGTGAAATTTGCAATCTGAAAATCTACAGTTGCAGTGATAGATTTATTTCTCCTACTTATTACTCCAATAAGTTATTTACAAAAATCTATCAGTAAACTTCGAAATAAATACTTCTGCAGCATTCACAATTATATATGCAGAGAAGTGAACAGTAAAGAACACAAGCATAAGAACCAATCACATGTACACAGTTATTTTTGGACAATTGTCCCTGGAAAAACCCAATGCGGGAAAACCGATGCAGCGAATGAGGGTTTTATTATTATTCTTCAACAAATGAATCTTTACAAGAAATACACTGGCAGATATAATCAGAAAACACCTGAGACAAAGTTCTCGGCTCCTCCGACAATTTCCTGACACCCGGAACAGCCTCTGCTGCCCTTTGTGCTTGTCTGTGTGTTCTCTACGCAGTCCCTACGTTGGACTGCGTAACTCTGCGTAGGCTCTGCGTGGGTTCACTGCGCCGCAGCTCTGCGCTGCCTTCTGTGACCCTCTGCGTCTCTCTATCCTTGAGCTTAGTCACTGCTCACTCCCTCCTTCTCCTTCTGCTTCTGCAACTCTCCGCCCTGCAACTCTCCCACTGAGATCGAATTCTCTTCCTTCAGAATTGATCTCCTTCGGGAACTGAGTGTATGCCCAGCTTGCTTTCCAAACGACCCTCAAGCCTTCTTTTATAATCTTCTCGTTGGTGAATCAATGGCCCTAATTAAAAGTCAATGGCTAAGATTAAAACTTGACTTGATCATCGTTTTCTGAAAGATTCACACTCTGTCCTAATTAATACCCTTCAATTATTTAATTTCCTTAAAATAATTAATTATTTTAATAAGACATGAAACGAGTGGAATTTCCAAAAACGGTTTCTAGGTTCTTAGAAATACTGATGTCCAAGTCTCCTCACAAAGTTTGAGACTTGGAACACTTTCCGATGCTACAAGAAATCAACACTAGAGAGCTCGGTGTTCTGCTCAGCAAAGGAGAAGAGAGTTCTATTCAGCGACTAAGGATTCATATCAGTGAGACAGAGGGAAAAAGAGAGGCTGACTCAGCCTCAGATCGCTTCCAGCCAACGCAGACTTCTTCCAGAGGCCTAATTCAGTGCGAAGAAGGGGTTGTACAGGTCGTACGAGTTCGTATAGAGCGCAGAAGAGAGTCTGAGTTGGTGAGAAGTATGCAGATCATTAGTGCAGAGGGTTAGCTGGGTGAAAGGAAATTTTCCCTCACATTTGTAATCCTTTTTTCTGAAGATTTGCTGAGCAGAGTAATAAAACACCAAGATTGCATGTTTCCCCAGTTGGGGTTTCCTGGGTAAATTTGTTGTGTATGGTTTTATGGTGTGTTTGTCTTCATTTGTTCCTAATTTCCACTGCATGCTAGTTAGTAAACTCAGTATATTTGTGGATTAAAGTTAAAGTTCAGTTTTCAACTCTTTGCTTAATATATTCCACAGATTAAATTGCTAAGTTTTAAGAAAACTAACATGTAATATGTAGAAGGCTTGACAGGACACAGACTGTTTTTTTCATTTTGAAATCAGAAGCCATGAGACTTGGACAATGTATATTTTGATTTCTCCCTGGAAATGTCAAATGTAATACATTTTTTCTTGGAAAAATATTAATAGTTGGTGACAGTCAAAATCAAGTTGTCGATAACTCACTTCTGTCACAATTATTTTTCTCTCCAATGCTGAATACTTTTCTATGTTGATATCGAAAAAAACATTAGACAACAACAAAACCAATTAAGGTACTTGATCTTCCAACTACACAGACAATTTTTTAAAATACAATATATCTTCCATAATAGCAATGGCGTGAACAGTGAGAATACTAGATTGACCTCTGTAAAAATGAAAGTGTTCGAAGAAAAAACAGGGTTGTTTCATCATTTCTGTAAAATATCCCTTTCATGAAAAGAAGTATATTAAGATATTTTCCATCATCATTTTCATTGATATGGGGAGGATTTTTCATCAGAAATCTCACTAAGTCAAACAATAGTTGACCATTTCAGGGTTTAACTACTGTTTCAAGACTGTGACAAAATAAAGTGCAGCACCCATTTCTATTATGCCCCGTATCAACCATCTTTAGGGTCAACTGCATTTCGAGAGAAAAAAATTACAGAAGCGCTATATTATTTCATCCGCAAAGGTGTATCCCTTGAAGATGCCATTTACACGAGGATAGCAAGCAATTCACCAGCAAGCTGATTGCATTGCCTGGCCGGTAAAGTGTAGCAGCGCGGCAGACAAAAAACGTAGGAATCGAAGGCAACAGATTCTAATAGCATCCGACCTTGGCTCTCGAGCTCCCTTCCAATAAAATGGACCGAGAAGAAAAATCAGCCGGGCAATTTGAATGAGTTGTCATCTGATGTCATGCATTGTATCCATGTATGATTTTTGGGTGCTGGATGAAATAAACGGGCATGAGACAATGATACAATTCTATGCATCAGAAACGAAATACTAAGCAGTAATTCACCGACCCGGCAGTCTCCGCAGCTCCTGCCTCCTAAGGCACCAGCTGCCAAACCTAGGAATTTCATCAGCCGTAAAAAATCTAGGTTAGGTCACATATATATAGTTCTCTGGGGTTGAGAGCTGTGGCAGTTCCTCGTCTGCAACACCTAAGGAATAATTGCCGTCAGTTATTGCCTTAAATGTACCTTCAGATCTGTTTGGTTGAAAACCCAATTTACAGACCTAGTTACCTCAGTCCTTCCAGCGTCCGTGACCTCAAGGCTAAACATGTCTTTAATCAATAATTAAAGAAAAATTTGGCTCGGTGTATCACTGCTTAGCTCTGTTTGGCTCATCTATTCTAATTGAAGGAAATAATTACCAGTAACCGTAATTTGACTCTGCCGTCTGTTATTTTTTATCTATGAAATTATCTGTAGACACTGAACATAACTTCGACCTTGAAATGATAGCATAACAGCAAGTACTGATGAGGGAAGGGAAGGTTATTACATACCAGGGCTGAAATGAAGATAAAACTGAGCTATTCGACGCCCATGGAATTGGACTGAATTCTTCGCAGCTTGGCCTGCCAAAACGAGGGCTCGGGTTCTAAAATCCTCAACATTTCAGCGTCTTTACTGCTTCGACGAGATAAATATGGAGAGATCCGCCTAAAATCGCCATTGCTTTGTCTGAGAATAACAAAATAAACGAATACGAGACCAGTGGAGGTATTAGTGGTAGAGGTCCCCTTATCACCGCCGGAAAATTTCCCGTCTAGCAAAAACTCGGCCTTCCCCGACGCCTTCTTTCCTTTCCGACAAAGCACACCCAATCATGTCTTCCAACAATGTCTTCCTTTATTTTACGCTTCGTCTTGGTTTTTGGGTTAATATTTCCTAATTTTACAAATTTAAAAACTCTTTATTTAATTAAAAATGAAAGTGCAAAGCAAGAGGCCAGTCTCCCTAGTATACTTCATGTGGGATTAAATTAATCCAAAAATTCCCTTCTTGGGCACCTTTGAGTGGAACGAATCATGGTTCCACTTCTCACTTTGATTATTGGAATCATGAAAATCAATTTATCCACCCTACAAAGTCATTAAAAAAAATGCATTTTAAATAAGTAAGGTATATCAAAGTTTTTAATATGAATATGAAATTTTGTTTATATATAGAGATTTTTTATTAAGGAAGTAATGACTAAAATTTAAAGTTTTTAAATTTTGTTTATACATAAAGAGATTTATTAAGAAAGTAATGATTAAAATCCGGGTTTTTTTTAATGTTATTCATTTTATTTTTAAAAAAAAAATGGATGATTTTAGTGTGTAATTGCGAGTTTTATATGAAAAAAGTTAGGGGTTATAGCGGTAGTTTAAAAGTTTTAACATCATGTTAAGTACCTGAGATTTTGTGTAGTTACATATATATATAAAAATTGTTTTTAGAATTTAAGAGCTTTCTTTTGAGGTCTATGTTTTCTATGTTGGTTGATTCTTGGGCAACTATTGGGAAAAAAGTTGAAATTGGGGATTATCATGGCAACTCAAGAGTTCCAACCTCATGTTAAGCAAGTGAGATTTTGTGTAGTGTTGTTGCTCTCAACAACTTTTTGTTTTAGAAAAATTAAAGGTCTCTCGTATAAAATTTTGGAAATATAGTCTTGCTCTGCGTTTTGGAAATATATATATATATATATTACCATTTACGATGTGTGTGATTTTCAATGTCTATTTTTATGTGTTTTATTTTAATATTTCTTTAACATCTATTTTTTCATTTATTATAGGTTTTGACCATTGCTTTTCTCTACATTATATATATTGATGGTCTGTGTGATTTTCAATGTCTATTTTTATGTATTTTATTTTAATGTTTCTTTAACATCTATTTTTTCATTTATTATAGGTTTTGACCGTTACTTTTCTCTGCATTATATATATTGATGGTCTGTGTGATTTTCAATGTCTATTTTTATGTATTTTATTTTAATGTTTTTTAGCATCTTTTTTTTTTATTATTATAGGTTTTGACCATTGCTTTTCTTTGTCTAATCAATCAGCGTTCATTATCCTGATAATGAACTACAATTAGTAGTTCGAAACATGTCCCCGAAGATTTATTATAATTTGGATTCCTATTAACAACCCCCTTTTATTTTTTAGAAAAATAACACTTTGCTTTTGGATTCCTATTAACAACCCCCTTTTATTTTTTAGAAAAATAACGTGTCTCTCATGCCTTGCTTTGCATTTGGATTGCTATTTTTAGTGATTTATGGATTTATTGTTTTGTCATTTTTGAGTTATTATTTTGTCATTTTTGTTATTTCCATCATCTTCGTCTTGTTGAAACGTTTCCAAAAATATAAAATTAAAATTTGTTGAATTCCAACTCTCATAATTTTTGTATTTTTTAACTATTTTTTATTGATTTTTAATTATTTTATATATTTTAATTTAATTTGAACAATGAATTTTATTTTCACAACAAAACATTTATACATACTCTACCTTCCTCCATACACTACCTCTTATTTCACTAAAATGGCATTAGAACCCATTAAGTTTATAAACACCAAAACGTGAAATTAGCTCATGCATGTGGGATATTAACTTTTTGAAGTTAACGATTCAACAATTTGTATAAACAATTCGACAATTTGCATGCAAACCAGGACTCCAACTTTTGGAGCAAATATCTCAAGCTATGTGGCACGAAATCAGATTAAGGATAGCTCATTGGAGAGAGGAAATTGAGGAAAACAATATGGAATCATTTATTTCAACAAATTTGCATTTCTAAACTGCCCAAAAAAAAACTAAATCTAAATCTTTGGGTTATTTTTTGTGAATAAAATTGAATGTTGAAACTTTATGTTGCTTTGATCTCATCAATTCATTGTCTATCTATTAGAATCGCTGCAATACAAAATGGTTTAGCTTATATTTAGGGATTTGTTGCTAATTTAAAGGAATCAAGTTTTCTTTTAATAGTTGATTTTGATTATTTTGGATTGGGAATTTTACTTTTAATTTTTAATATATTTTTAATGATAAATTGTGTAAATGTCTTATGTGGAATTTGTAGAAGATTGTTACCACATGGAGCTTCAAGATTCATAGATTGAGCTTGAAGATGGGAAATAAAGGATTGTTCAATATCCCAAGAAATTGTAAATCAGATTTTATTGAAGTTTTTGAGAAATAAACTTTTATTTTGTTTTGTTTTGATTTTAAATTGAACTCTCTGATTATAAATAGAGATTCTGTGAAAAAGATGAATAGAGGTTGAACCAAAGCAGAAATAACTATATTATTGTGGGATCTTTCTTCTCAAATCATAGTCCCAAGAGGGTTGGAAATTGTTACACTTGAAGACTCTCAGTTTATAATCAATATTTTATAGTCAGTTTTTGAATACCCATCAAGTGTTAATGTTTATTGAATGACGTGATCTGAGTATTGTATGATATTTTAATTATTTAAAAGACATTGATGGTATTTTACTCTATCATTTTTCTTTATGTTGATACTTGTTGAATGTTGCAATGTGCTTTTGTCCTTTCTTTTGAAATGGTCGAGTGTATGTAGTGTTGAGTTGTTTTATTAACACAAAATTGTTATTTTTTTAATACAAGTGAATCGACATTCATTTCTGATATTCAAAAAGATAGTTTATTGCCGTGAGTCTAACTAGTCAGAGGAATCAAGCCTCCAAAAATCATGAAAATTCGATAAGATTTTCAAACAAAATCCCACAGAATTTTCTAAATCCATGTTATAACTATCAAAGTTTAATATTTTGGGTGGCCCTACAAGTTTTTGATGGTGCCGAATCCATTTCCAATGTCAAAATCGTGATTCAAAACACCTAAGCTCGGCAAGATTTTTAAATTTTTTTGGCCCCGGGATTCCGCCAATTTTGACCGTCCGGCAATTCCTTGCTCAAGTGACGACTCCGTTTTATTAATCTTGCTCTCGTTATTGAGATAGATTTATTTTCTATCATTTAGATTAATTTCATTATATGCAAATAAACATGTTAAAAAGCATAAAAAATATAATCATTTTTTCATAAGCTCTTTAAAGCAGAGCCCAAAGATCCATTCCAGTGGCTAACTGGACACATATTCCAATTAGGGTTTTCACTAATTGAAACATTTGTAGTATTTTCTCTAAGTGCTACATTTGGGTGATTTCCCCATCCCCTGCTAATAAGATTATTCAAACAGATCCATTCATACACAGCAGATTGTATAATTGTTTATATTTACTTGTAAGTATTTAGGATGATTAGATTATATTAGTTTTCCTTTAATTATTTTTATGTATATATTTTTGAAGTTAGATTAATATAAGAAATCAGACCTTTGTTCTAGAGAGTATATAGCCACACCAAATGAGAAGGGGTCTAATTGGGACCTTGATCGGGCCAATACTCACTCGTTGCAAGAGAAAGTTTTCAGCCCGTCAACATGTAGTTACCGATTCCCCCAACTATACACATACACACATATATATAAGTTGTTTTTGGAATTTAAGAGTTTTTTTTCTCGAGTCTTGTTTTCTATGTTGGTTGATTCCTGGGCAATGATTGGGACACTTAACTATTGCTTTGTCAAAATGTCCCCCTACATGATAAAGATAAAACTGTCGAACCCCTATTCTCGAACTATAATTTTTGCTAAGTCAATGTAGCACTATGACTATGGGTCCAGTGATCAACTCCTTCCTTTTTGCATTCCCCTAAACATTGCCTTGCTACATAATTGTCTTCCTTAGCCATTGAGTTTAGTGCAATATAATAAATTATTGTGATTGAAATTATTTATATAATTTGGAACAATAAGAAATGAATGTACTTTTAGAAATGTGAAACACAACAACATTTTATCTTAGCATTATATGCCTCGGTACATGTCAATCTCCACATGCAAATTCAAGGTCAAGTCATAAGTGGAGATGCAGGTGACCATATGATGTAAAAAATAAATGTCAAGAGAGGTGCATTGTTCATAAGCAAGGAACACCCTACCTATAACCCTCCCCATTGTTTAGCCTAATCTCAATAGTTTAAGGGATGCCCTTGTTGTAGTGACCCATTTTGTTTGTTCATGATTTGTGCATGACCTATAGGTCATTTCTTAGAAATGTATACCTCCTTCCCTCCCACCCCAATCTCCAAGGTTGAGTGAGCCTTTGGCACTGAGATGTGGGAGGATGTTGTATATGTTATGATTTCTATGCATTGGGATGAACCTTATACAAAGTTGTATATAGATATACATATATGGATAGATGTTGTTGCCTTGTTGAAAATGAGATTCTCACTATGTTCATTTGATTGAAAAATGGTTTGATATGCCTCATACAACAGTGATTGGAAGTGTGTGTATGATGATAAACAACTTGTGGTTGTTGTTTTTTGTGCCCACTTTTTTAAAATTAACCTGTAAATTTTGTATTGTTACATGCCTTCATGTGTTATCAATCTTGTCATGCTAATTGATTCGTGTCAACTGCTTTGTTTAGGATATGTGTTGAATTGCGTCAGACTGAATAGACATATGAGGAACTCAAGAAAGGGAATTTTAATACGTCCTATAAAGGGGCCCCAAGGGTTATTGTGCATTAACAAAAGATGAATTTCTCACAAAAATTACATGATTAAAAAAATGTAAGGTTAAAGACTTATTAAGTTGTATGCCTAACTTTAATGATGTGATTTGTTAATGTTTTGAGATAACATGTGATGTAGCAAGTTGGGAAACCACATGGAAATTAACCCCCATCAACAATTCTTAATTATGACCTCATTGGAGTGAATCTCCTACTTGGTGATGCTATGTTTTAGTGTATATATTGTGCACGACAACAATGAGATCCCACTAACCTGGGCCCATGTAGTCAACTAATCACTTGGTCGAATGAGACAAAAGTGATGATTATCAAAGGATAACTCCAAGATGGGAGATAAATAGATTAACTTGTAGATGGGTAATATATGTTATTTCCCATATTAAATATTCAACATGATGAATTTGTATTCAATGGTACTTAACATGTGTATTTGTGCATGCACAATACAACAAGGGCGGGCCTCAGTTATTTGTCACATGGGTGTGGGACACGTCAATGATGCATATGGGTTAATGATGATAGGAAGGATACAAGTGCATGGGATTTCCCAAGTAACCCTAAGAAAGAGATGTATAGTTTATTATTTTCTTAGCATAGTGGATGATGGGAGGGGTATAAACGCTTAGGCTAGCATACCTAGTCTTGATATAAAAGCACTAAATCTCTCGTAGGAAATCTACGATCCAAGGAATTGGATAAAGGAGACATGCCTATATAAGGGTGGAAGTAACATGCCTACAGTGGATATTCTCATTGTCGAAGGTGTGATGACTTATATTAATATTCAAGGGGGCATACAATAAGGATGCAAGGTCCTTACACTTTAACTTATCTTATTATAAACCAAGGTGATTTCATATGAACCTATGATTGCATTTGTTGAGTAGGTAGATTACACTTTCCCTGTGCCAATTGCAAAATATGGATATATGAAAAAAATGGACAAAGAGAAAGAAATCCCTGAGGTAATACCCAACTAGAGATGAATTCTCAAATTAAGAATAACCAAAATGGAAAATCCTCACCATGACACCCAAATGGGGTTAGTTCATCAATTTAAAAGTTAAAACTTTACCTAATTTTGCATGGATTAAGGTAGCTAAAGTCTTTTAGAGCTTATAAATAAGAGAACCTCCCATGGGTATGGAGAGACATATTGGTTATATTGAAAAGCTACTATTTTTTTGTTAAATGAGTAACTATGGTAACTTGGATTTAGTGAGCTACATTGATTATTATTATGTGAATATTGATCTTCTTTGTAGAGGTGCATAACTTACCTAACACATCTAGTAGGTGGAGATTCCACCAATGGTACATATCTTGCAACCTAATATTGTTTAGAAGTTGGTTTATTGATTTGCTCATGGTTGTGATTCCACACATCTTGGGGTCCTTAGGGGAAGGGGTTTTCCTTAAGCATGGCAAGGTGAGAATTGGTTAGCCCAATCAAAGTTGGAAAGGCCAAGTAATTACACTAACAACTTAGTAGTTGGAGCACTAGTAATCAATCAATTATGGGTATGATTATTACTCAAGAATTTTAGTTGGCTTCGTGCTTGAGAGAATATATTATTTCCCAACCATGGGCAAGTAATTTGAGCTAATTATACGTGTTAATTTTGCCTAAAAGAAAATCATTGCTAGCAATGGGCATGTGATTTCCTCTTAGTATATTAAATTCAAATTGGTTGACAAGGAGAGAAATCATTGTCAAGCACGGGCTAGGTGATTTGATATGTGGATGTCAAATTTTGTTAATGGGGAAGAGTGAACTCAATGCCCAACCATAAGAAAGTGATTTTTTAGTTATGTATGAATATTTGTGTTTTGTGACGATAAATCCCACAAGTAATATGGCTAGGGTCAATCCTAGTGGATTCAAACATATGGGGCTCATCGTGTAATCTCTTTGTCATATGCATGAGTAATTACAAAAAAAAAGGCAGAGAAATTTTATTATGAGTCATGGGAAGTAACTTTATATGCACTCACATTCATATTCATCACTTGTGTAGAGAAAAATCACTACCTGACCATAGCCAAGTGCAAGCAATTTGCTCTAAATTTACTTAATTGTATGATGTGTAGGATGATAAATCAATGCCCAGTTGAGGGTACTCAATTTGCATTGAATGTAAATATTTTTGGGATGTTCAACAAGTGGAAACACTACCTAACCAAGGGTATTTAGTTTTTGTGGTGTTAATCAATCAGTTAATTGATTAAGAATTAAAATTGCAACCAGCTTGTGGGTGTTCTTGTTTATATTCATCACTGGCTTGAAATGCTTAGTATGCTCATTTGAAACCAACTGACGAGCATACTTCTTGTTGGTAATTATGAATGGTTTAAATGGCTATGTAAATGAAATAACAACATAATCATGGGTAAATTCTTTGTTTTGAATAAAATGGCAAGAGAAGTTGGTGAGATGAATTGTTCCCTAACCATGGAATTCATCATGTAATGTAATTACTTTAGAGCATTTAGTCAATAAGTCAAATAAATCCTAGCTTTGTGTGATTTCCTCTCTCTTGTATCTTTATCATGTTGGCAATTGATGCAAAAGTGAATTAAATTTTTGGTCACATGTATGAATATTTTATCTTTGTGTTCCACTTAATCACTTGACATGCAAAATTTATACTTGTTTGGCATGTTCTTTTTTATGTAAGAGCTAAGCCCACCCATGGATTTCACTTTTCATTTCCTCTATATATATTTTCTCTACCACACTGTATGCATGAGAGTCGATGTTTAGTTTTCTTTAAAAATGCATGTAAATTTTTGGTTCTCCTTTACTCCTCACTGTAAAGGTTGTTGCTTATAGGCAGCATGGCAATGTGGTTCAATAATTGGTTGTATCAACTCAAGGCACAAGTCATACGCTTCTCCTTGTTTCATTATATTTATTGTGTTATATTGCTCGACCATGACTGAAAAAAGAAAGCTTGGCCCAATCCTAGCCAGCTCGCTTGGGTTTCACTAACCAAATTTTAGGCCATTTTAGGAATCATGTTTAGTCATAAACCATATCCTAGACCATGCATAATTTTTTGTAGCCATATCGGGATTGTGTGGAGTTGGATTTTAGTGGAGGGTCTATAATTTACTAACAATGCAACCCCCATCTTGGTTTCACTCTGCCATGCATTGTAAGATTTAATCTTGGGATACATTCACTCAAGGATTCAATATACAATTGTAAAATGCAGTTCTTAGCCCTTGGGCAGACAATCACATATTTTACTTGATCATTAACAACATAATCATGGGTAAATTCTTTGTTTTGAATAAAATGGCAAGAGAAGTTGGTGAGATGAATTGTTCCCTAACCATGGAATTCATCATGTAATGTAATTACTTTAGAGCGTTTAGTCAATAAGTCAAATAAATCCTAGCTTTGTGTGCTTTCCTCTCTCTTGTATCTTTATCATGTTGGAAACTGATGCAGAAGTGGATTAAATTTTTGGTCACATATATGAATATTTTATCTCTGTGTTCCACTTAATCACTTGACATGCAAAATTTATACTTGTTTGGCATGTTCTTTTTTATGTAAGAGCTAAGACCACCCATGGCTTTCACTTTTCATTTTCCTCTGTATATGTTTTCTCTACCACAGTGTATGCATAAGAGTCAATGTTTAGTTTTCTTTAAAAATGCATGTAAATTTTTTGTTCTCCTTTCCTCCTCACTATAAAGGTTGTTGCTTGTAGGCATCATGGTTATTGTGGTTCAATAATTGGTTGTATCAACTCAGGGCACAAGTCATACGCTTCTCCTTGTTTCATTATATTTATTGTGTTATATTGCTTGACCATAACTGAAAAAGAAAGCTTGGCCCAATCCTAGCCAGCTCGCTTGGGTTTCACTCACCAAATTTCAGGTCATTTTAGGAATCATGTTTAGTCATAAACCATATCCTAGACCATGCATCATTTTTTGTAGCCATATCGGGATTGTGTGGAGTTGGATTTTAGTGGATGGTTTATAATTTAATAACAATGCAACCCCCATATTGGTTTCACTTTGCCATGCATTGTAAGATTTAATCTTGGGATACATTCACTCAAGGTTTCAATATACAATTGTAAAATGCAGGCCTTAGCCCTCGGGCAGACAGTCACATATTTTACTTGATCATTCATATTTCATATCCTTTGCTTTGGCTTTATGTTTGAACTACGCCCTACCCCATCAGTGGCCCACTATGCAAACAATAAAAAGGGGGAGGCTCTTTTTTGTCTTATATAAACCATATTCTATTTGTTGAAGTCAACATAGCCTTTGGTTCATCATATATTAATATAAAAAAAAAATCATATTCAAAGAATCCAAAATAAAATTTGTACCCAATAGGCATATTTACATTCCTTACTTAACAATTGACTACTCCCATGTTGTGGCAACATTCCCTAAGTTCAACCATTCTAAAAATACCATTCACAATAAAATGTTTAACTTTTTATGAGAAATATCTATAAGCAAGTCGCCATGTTCAAACATATGTGTTCATTACAATCCATTTTTTCACCTGTATGTTGTCAATATAGAGAAAATTAATTAAAAAATAGAGTATTGCTATCACTTCTACTCGAATGAAAAAAAAAAAAAAAAATGCATGAATTTACCTTACATTTTGTAAGATACATTTGGTATGTTCATCATCTATACTTTAATTTATGCCATAGACAATGAATACTAGCCTACTTTACTAGTAAATTACAACCCCTCCACATTACTTTTGCACTAAGCTCCATATTGTCTTCATGGACAATTCATATGGGCATTGAAATGTCTTTTTCCTTCTACCATATATATCATATCAACATCCATATTTTCATTGTACATGGCTTAAATGCACGCATGGATGGTCCTCTCCCTCTTACTTATATATTCCCTTCCCTCTTACTTAAAGGCTATGTGTACACGAAATACTCTAACATCTATGTGAAACATGGCTCTGAACAAACTTCTATTTTGTTACTTCATAATCAGAAAATTGATGGTTGCATAACAAATAATATTGATTACAACACATTATGAGATTTTTTAGCATAGGTTTACAGTGAAATAGAAGAGGACAAAACAAAAGGACTGATACGACACAAAGGGAAAATAGAAATAAGAAAATCAAATTTTCTATTCATTTTGATGCAGATTCCGAGGAATTTAACTAGTTAACTCAAATTGGTCATTTGTGCCTTAGGAGGTCCTCTTCCCTCTCCTCCTACTCCACATTCATCTCAAAACATGTCTCTTCCTCACCCAAGTATAATGGAATTTCCTAAACCTCAATTACCCCAACAACAACCAATTCAAGACGACAGATGGTAGGCCAACCCTATCAAGGTTACCTCTAGATTTGCTCATTGGCCCACCATTTCACATCACTTTGTGCTTCCTGCCATTTATCCTCCCCATATACCCTTTTCTCTATCTCATGCTACGCCATTTCATGCCCAACAACACCCTGAATCCCCTACATAGTTGGCATTTGGAAAAATTAATGCATATGTTATGTTTGTATACTCTCTTTTTCAGGCTACCTCGTCTCACATTTGATCCGACATCCCTAAAGTTGAAGGAGTATGGGGGAGGGAAATTTCTTTCACTTATATGCATTTGGAGATACAAGGAGAGAAAAGAAAGGAGGGGGAGAAGAGACCCTCCTATGTGGCTAGTACAAGCAGAGATCTAGAGCTAACTTAACTATTTACGATATTATGGATTTTTACTTTATTTTACTTGCAAATTATTTTAGACTTTGACATTGGTATATTTTATTTGGGACAACACTTTATCTTGATTATGGTGTTATGTGGGATTTACAACTACGGACAAAAGTATCTCCCCTAGGTCTAGTGGCTAACCTAGAAAAATAGAGAGAGAAGGAACCCAATGCTTTCCTTAAAGTAAATAGATGACAGAATGAAGCCTACCTAGAATCTACTGCATGCTTCACTCCTTCTTTAGCTTGAATGTTCCAATTCTAGCTCTGATTTCCAAAATTAGAACTTGCATAGCCATACAACACAAGGCAAGAAAATACAAGATCTATGTGGTATCATCTAAATACTCTATTCAATAGATCAACGTGCTATTGAAAGACATGAAATAACGACATCACATATAGGAAAACAAAGAATTATTTGCATTAATATAAATTGAAGGAGCTACAACCATAAATAGGTGTTGATCTTGTAGAAGAGATCCTCCAAGTTGACTTGTCATTTCCTTGTCACAATGTGCGCCTCCAATCACCCTAAATGCATGAAATGATGTCTCTCACAACAACAACATAAGGGTAAGATCACTCTAAAAAATCCAACTTCTTGCATATGGAATGTTTTAAATATATATAAGAGTGGGGTAAGTTGGGAGTTCTTATCCAATTACCAATATAAGGTTTTAGATCCACCTTTGATGGGAGGGTGGGATCAAAGGATAAGGGATGGAAACTCCAAAGTAGGGTAGGATACAATTTGAATGTTTTATCTGAGGTAAATGGTTGTAACAAATTCTGGGAATTTTCGAAATTTCTCTCTTTTTCCCAAATTTCTAAAACCAATGCAGGTGAAAAGGGGAGAAACCTGTAGGTGATCAACGCAGGCCACAATGGAGAAAATTGTAGGTGAACGTTGTCCAACAAGAGGCTAGGGAGTGTTGGTCCTAAAACTAGCTCAGATGGTGTAGCTTCAGGTAGAAACTATGGGGAATGAAAGAGGCATGCTTAGGGCCTTGTGCAATGATGATGACAAGGGGGAATAGGATATTGATTGATTCGAGTAGGAGGCCTATTGACCAGATGTGAAAAAATGGCCTATAACATATTTCCCCCTAAAGCGCAAAGTCGGAAATGATGACTAATGACTGAAGTGCTTTACCTTGTGACAAGTCGGGATCAAGAACAACTAACAAGATTCATCTATTGCAATACATTTATATCATGACATATTTTTGTTGAGGGAGGCATACCCATACTCAACACATAAGCTAACATAACAAGTACAATGATCAAAATTCGCGTCCACATATGACAATTGGTGGAACCATGATTAAATGATTGTTTGTATGATCATGGCCATCATACATTGTGATCTCTGCATAACTCCTGAAATTGTAGCCCACATGGATGAAAACAGATCTGAGGTCTTTTATCTCGTTCACACAACCAACCAATGTACAATTCTATCCATGTGAATAAATGAGTTGAGGTCGAACATGGTAGACACCATCTGATTATTGATCGATGATGTAAGTCGTTAATAGATGCGAGAGAAACCACCAATGATGTTAATTTCTCTCAAGAAACTACAGTATAATATGTATGGTGTGAATAAATGAGTTGATCTACACAGTGTTTCAGTCAAAGGCCAATGATGTAAAATTTCGTCGAGAGCGAGAAAACTTGTTATTGATGTATGCAAGCACCAAGGTACCAAAGGATTGTTTCTAAGTTAACTTCTTAGATATTTTGCTAATGTCGACAATCGCAGGATGGCCTTGATGCATCCCCCATTAATGGCATGAAATGGGTATCATGATTGAGACAAAATGATGTTGATACAGAAGTGGATCATGAAAAGGCAAACATGGAATGAAGGCTTAAGAGTCTTGTAATGGATATCAACTGAATGACTTCTCTTGAACACACGATGACACTTAATGGAGTTGGAAACATTGACCCAAAACTAAAATGGAGGTTCTGAAAAGGTATGATGAATCGAAAGATAAGCAGATTACCCAACCCGATAGCCATGAAGATGAAGTGGAAAAGTGTCGTGTTCAAGAGCGACTCGCTGCCATTACCAAATGGAGTACTATGTTTTCCAAATCTCCCCAACCATATTGGTTAGTGCCTCTTTATTTTTTAACAAGCTCAAGGAGGATAACATATGCTTGATTTGTAAGTCCATCCTTTGGATGAATCCCTCAAAGTATATTTAATGAACCCTGAGAAGGAGTGGTTCAACCTTGTCATGTTTGACATGTCCATTGTTGTTTGATGTTTTAACGAGTCCAACGAAGGTAAAACTCGACATATTTTTCATGTTTATAGAGTTTGAAAAAGAGGCGAAAAAGAAAACTCCATATGTCCCTTTTCGTAGATAGTCTCTCGAGTCCGAAAAGGTAGAAAACGATGCTCAAGAGAACCTCTTAGCCATGTTCGACTAAGGTATTCCTTTTTCATAAATAGTCTATCTTAGTCCAGAAAAGGGTTAAATTTATACTGAGTAGACGTCTTTTCACTTTAGCGAGTTCAAAAAGGCAAGTGCTCAACGACCTTTTCATATTTTGGGCGTCTGAAAAGCGCTGAAAGAGGACTATAGGGGGTTCCTTTTTCATAGGTTTATAGAGCCCAAAAAAGAGATACAAGTACACTCCTTGGTCAAAATAACTTGTTTAAAGCATGATAAAAATTCATTAACAATTGTTGACCTACTCAAAACATTACAAAAAGGATTAAACGTACTCGTTTCATAGTAAAAATGAAGCATATCTAGGTCAAAACATTAAATATGAATAAAATAATGCAAGAAATGACCACAAATACTCAAAATGACTATTCATTTTCACCATTTCACATTCAACAGTGAGAATTCTAAGCACTTTTTCCCTCGATCTTCTGCAGCCAATTGCGGCCAATCCGAATTTCAAGTACTGTCGCTTCCAAGTAGGAGCTAAAACCCTTTTCTCTCTTTTCACGGTCCATTGTTGTGATTTCATGCAAGTTTTTTGAGGTTTCAAGGGCCCTAGGGTTCAAAAAACACACCCTAGGACCAATGCACCCCCAGATAATCGAAATATGCGTCACACATAAGCATACTATCACTGTTGAGAGAGGTGCAATTCTTTTTCATGCACTACTGGGGTGCATTGGGTGCAAAATCCTAAGTTGTATATCAATTTTCTCTTAATTTTTGTCAAGTTTTTTGTATGAAAAGGAACCTAATGAATCTCTTAATGATGTGTCAAGTGTTCATTAGCACAAAATTGCATTCATTTGGAGAGAAAGAGAACATGAAGAGCAAGATTTAAATGTAGCAAATGATCTTGCTGCCAGCCAAGCACTGAAAAAACTGTGGATTGCTAAAATTCTTTTGCCTTCTTGGTATGAGGCAACAAATGGAATTTTTGAAATATCTTGTTCGTTCATGGGATGTTCAGGCACAAGCATTCAAGTTTGGGGAACACATTATTGATATAAATGTAGAAGATATCTACTTTCTGACGGGTTTATCGAGGAGTGGTGCCCCCATCTCTCTCCTACGTGAGAGAAGTCATGGGGAGACAATGAAAGATTATATCGCTACATATTGTAGACCTCGAGCCCAACCAACTAGGGATAGAAAGATCAATATAAAATAATTACCTTTGAGAACGAACTTTTTTATTATCATGAGATTGGCAGGTAGCTCAACACTTCATGTAGCAAGTAGATCCTACATGTAGTATGGGGTGGAGTGTCTAGAGCCCACAGTATTCCCCTAGAGTGAGGGAGTTTTGGTCAATATAAAGGAACATCTGATTAAAGCAAGAGAGGGGAAGTTAAAGAACTTTGACTATGGTTCGATCTTGGTCTCTTTTTCTCTGGAGTGGGTACCACTACTTTAGCCTCAGCAGATTACACTCGAGCCTATTAAGCTGAGGGCCCCACGGATGAGAAGGTGGGTAGATCATATGTTCTGACACGCAGGTCTGTCGGCGATCAACTTCTCACCAACCTTCTTTGGATGGTTGTGTAGGAATTTCATTATGATCAATGATTATCATTATGTGGGGATGGATTTTCGTGATGATCTTGAGCTCGTGCTTCCCAAGGGTGAGCAATGGGATGCTTTAGGTAAAATATTTCAACCATTTAAGTTTTGAAAGTTTTACAAACAAAAAATTGTGATTCTTGATGTTTTCAAGACCACGCTATTGATGTTTTCATACACATATTCGACCAATTTGACCACTAAGTGCTTCATTTATCCGTCGTGCAGAGGGACAACCACATGAGGAGGCAGTGGTACCAGTACAGGTTGTTGCGGTAGGACGAGATGCACTACGGGATCTTGAGGTAGTTGAGATCCTATTAGAGGTGGAGCGCCACATGGAGGGGATGACGCATGGGATTGATGAGACCGTGGTCGACCAGATTCTAATGCGACTTCAATGACACACTATCGGAGTGCCTAGCCATATTGGTTTATTACTGTGGAAGATACCTCGGTCCCTACACATATTGAAGATAGAGATAGCTTTGAGGATGCCATGACATACGAAGAACATAAAACAAAGATCATTGGCTCATGTCAATAAGGCAAATGCTGAAGGAAATCGATCATTTGCAGTTTAATACATGAAGTAGCATTGACACAATAAGTAAATACATTGAGAATTTCCCTAAAGGATCACATGGCCTCAACAATCTTATATCCTATGAGAATAACATATTACTTGCCTCCATTTTGCATTTTCATCATTTTCCTTTTCTCAGGGTTATCGAAGATATTTTTTAGGGCGGTTTGGAGAATTCCACTTCAACAACTATTAAAGAAGAGCATGAATTTGTTTCTAACTAGGAAGACATTTAAAGGATGGGAATTCTTATACTACTTCCTTTTTACTAAAACTATTAGATATTATTGTAAGGCTTTTTATTGAAGAGTGAGCAGTTCCTTTACAGATAGTCCCTTTAAAGAAACATGTGCACCAATGTCATAAATTTTAGCTGCATCAACACTCAAGCTTTAAATTAAGACAAAACCAAATATACACAACTTAATTTTGACAATAATGTGTACACAAGGAAATTTTCCTAGATACTTTCTATGACACAAATACAACTCTTGTCTGTTGGTTGTGCAACTTTAATAACATTTTGCACCTGATCATGAAGAGTTTGTTGATTCACTTACAAATAATGCAAGATATTGCCAATAATATTTTCTATTACGTGAAATTATACTGGAATAAAGCTATGTTGTAGATACTTTAGTGCAAGAAAGAGAATTTTTTGAGCTTACATCAAGCACTTGACTAGAGGAACATGTGTCACTATAGTTAGAGTCATTGGAAAATGATGGGAGATTGCAATATTTGGAACAAAACATAAAGTGGGATAAGTGTTTCAAGACAAGATGTTGCAGATAATAGTTTGACTATGTTTGAGAAAAGTAGTGAACAAAGGTAATTTTCTCATATAAATATAAAGTGAAAGCGTCAAGCTGAACTATTAAATGATTATGGGTCTACTCCAACACTTTTCAAATCCCCAGCTAAAGTTGTTGGTGTTCACAATCATGTTGAAGAATGTAACTAGTGTCGGTCTTCATAATTGTATTTGATGAAAATAAAGAAAATTAAATTTTATTATTAAAGTATGGGTTTCATGCTTATTTCAATGATTTATAGGTCAAAGCTTTCAATGAATGCTTCTAGGTTTTGTCTTGAGTCAATAGAGTCATTGTCATTTTTATTAGACCCTTGGGATTTTGTACCATGTTAAAAGAATTATTTTTTAGTCAAAAGTGTCATTTGTCACCTCCACACCAAATAAGCCCTATCCTCATGAATTCAACTTGGATTAGGGATATTTGACCCAACAGAAAGGCTATATGTAGAGGAAGCTCGACTCATTTGACTAAGACATTCAACAAGTTCGATATACAAGAGAAAGAGGTAGAAAAAGAAGAGTGAAGTTGTAGAAGAGGGAAGAAAGAGGTTGGGAGGAAAAAATCGAGTTATTGAGCATCTCTCTCTCACACGTGCAAAGTTTCTGGGCTGAGGTTGGGGCTGAAATTTATGAACTTACTGCAGATCTGAAATTTTGAGCTGGGAGCCGACATTCTGTAGTTGGGGGCTAAAATTTTGTAGCTAGGGGCCAAAAGGTTGGCAATATGATGCAATATGTTGTCCTTGATGGCAACCTACTTGATGAAGTTTTCCTTGGTAGAAACCTACTTGATGAGTTGCCTCTTGATAGCAACCTATTTAGTAAAGATGTAAAAATGATGTTTCTACAGGTTAGTTCAGATGTGCCAAAGAAAGGAATTCCAAAAAGTGCCAGAAAAATGAAATAGGAAATATTTCTCAATGTATACGCAGGTTTTATGAAGGGAACCCGCGTATGGATGCAACGTATATGCTAATTTTGTGAAGGCAACCCGCGTATACATTCAGAATTAATATATATGCAGTTTTTATGAAGAGAAGTTGCGTATACACGCGGAAACGAACGCTCCAAGTCGCGTATGCCATTTGTGCTCTAAAATTATGATACTAAGGGGCATTACCATGGTATTAGCCCACAATATTGAGTGCTCTATTTACTATTTGATTCCGTCCAATAATACCATCAGCAGTTGTGTGGTTTTTACTCATGGTATTGGTAAAGGCTAAATATATATAAGGAGAAGAAGATCATAGTGCTAGAGCGTGAAAATGTCTGGGTATTGAATGAATACTTCACTCTGAAGTA